>JAILYB010000091.1:2400000-3000000 GCA_021437785.1 Rhodomyrtus psidioides | reverse complement strand
AGATAAATTGCATTTTGTGGGAGCTCCGAAGCAGATCCGAGAACAAGATGCTGTTAAAAAAAAGAAGAAGTAAAGATGCTTATTACACGACGTACGATGATACCAAGATTTCATTAAGCATGGGATGGGATGCATCTTGCATTAATTGCATTGCACCCACCTGCTGATCTCCTATTTTAATCTGTCTAATGTACTTTCCTCTAGCTGACTGGAAAACGGGAAAAAAAAATGGGCACAAGTTATGTATACAAATTTTCTTGGGAGAAAAAAAAAATCGACGAAAATATCAAACTATACCCATTCTGCTGTGATATTTTTATCCCGATCTTGTTTTTATGCCATAGAAAATTACAAAACATATGCCCACTGTATGCAAGCACAGTTTGCTTATCGGCGAAACCATGTAATCGGATTTTTAACGGTGTTCATTGACGAAATCTTGATGGAGAGTAAATGTGTGTGGCGCACAGGTATAAGTCACAAACGAAAATTTAAGATAAATGCCAGTTTTGGTGGCTTTTGCCTTTTTCTAATGCATGCGGCAGGAAAATTCTTGTCCAGGTTCGGAATTAATGAGTTCAATAGATCACAGCTGTCGATCAACTCGAACTAGATCCGAACAAAAACCTGCCGCTGCCATAGTATGGCACGTCTTCTCTATGCGCAAGTGAATATATGTAATACGACTTTGAGTATCTCTTCCATTCTAGATTGGTTTTTTCGTCGTTAAATAGCTTACTGTGCAACATGCAAATAACTAGAAATATACCAATCATTCTTTCGAATATTCTCACTTGATTGTATCAAAACCAAGCTCCCCGTTTTAAACAATCCCCGAGATGAGTCAATCATTTAGCATGTGAGCTCTCGTATTTTATTTTTCAACTTTGTGTGCAAATACGGTGTGCTTTCCACCCAAAATAATGGACAAAAGGATATCTTAAATGTCAATATTTGTGTACGACGCTCACTTTGATATCATATTTTTTGGATCACTTAAGTGTTTTTTTAAATGATTATTTAATTACCAACTTCGATGAGATTGCCGAAATTTCTCGTCGTTGGCACTAAAATGATCATTTTTTCTCCGATTTGGCACTAAAAAAATCATTTTTTTGATCACTTAAGTATTTTTTTTTGAAAAATATTTATTTAAGTATCAACTCCGTTGAGGTCGCGAAATTTCTCGTCGTTGTCACTAAAATGACCAGTTTTCCTTCAATTTGGCATTGAAGTGATTAAAAAAAAATTATATTGACACCCAAGTGAGCGTCATACATAAATATTGACACTTGAGTTATCTTATGCCCAAAATAAATGGGTCGTTTTTCAATAGACAACTTTAATTTTCCTTCTTCTTTTTGATTTTGTGAAAGAACGAAATGGACAGATGAGACACCCACCCTACGGTAGTTCACAATAGCAATATGGAAATTTCATATCAAATGCAAAAGGTCCTATATTTTTAGAAAAATTTCAAGTAAGGGCTTAAAATGATTTCATTTTTTCAAATAAGGATATGAAATGAACCTTGTATCAAATAAGGGCTTGAAGTGCTATCATTTTCTCAAACAAGATTGTAAAGTGAACATTGTATCCAATAAGAGCCCGAAGTGCTATCATTTTCTTAAACAAGAATATAAAGTGAACCTCGTATCAAATAAGGGTCTAAAGTTGCCATAAAATCTTAAAAAAAGGCTTGATTTCAAGGGCACTTTCGACATTTTCCTTTATTTGATTTTTTTTCTTTTTCATTAGTCTTTTTCGTTTTCTATTTTCTTATAAATAAACAATACATACAGGACGGCGACACATCGGCTTTGTGTGGTTGCTTTTTCTGTTTCTTTCTTTAATTTAAAAATAGAAAAGGAAAAAAATGATGAAAATGCCCTTTAGGTAAGTTTTTTTTTTTTTAAACACTATGGCCACTTCAGGCCTTTATTTGAAATAAGCTATGTCACTTCATGCATTTATTTGAAATAATGTTCACTTTAAGGTCTTATTTGAGAAAATGAGATCACCTGGGTTTTTATTTGAAATTTTTCCTATTTTCAAATAAAGAATCTCGAAACTTAGCCCCTGACAGATGAATTGAATTTTTTAGCTCAACCAGCCAATGGGATTCAAATCTAAGACTACACATTCGATTTTTGGCTTCCAAAAAAAATCGAAGACAACGGTTTCACATTTTTCTCGAAAATTTGATTGCCTAGGATTGAAAACCAAAAAAGAAAAAAAGAAAAAAAAAGGGGGTGACACAACTTCTAGTCTTTCTACGAGTAAGTTTCGCACCAACAACAATTAATAATAAGTTCTTTTTTGTTCGAAATTGTCCGGAGGCTAAATTCTCAAATTTCACAAGGCGTCTTCAATAGAAGAATCTCATGGTTCGGAGGCGTTGACCGTTGACTGGAGTTTGACGCGATGAGTTTGTAAATTCGAGAAAGCGAGATATGCCCCTCTGGGCTCTTAATACGCGCCCTATCTTATGTATTACCTGATTTACCCCGAATGAAAATGATTATAAAAAGAAGAAGAAGAAGAAGCATAAGGTGGCGCGTGCGGTGCACCGCTAGATCCGATAATTCTTAAATCCGCGCAATTTTCAAAACAAACATCTTTTTTGGCCTTTCCAGGAAATCCGTACGATTTGCCGTGGATACATGTCGAACCACGTATCTAGGCTTTTGGTCCGTCGGTGATCCATTTCATTTGATTTAATTTAATTTATTATTTTTTTTTTAAAAAAAAAAATTTGATGTGATTGAGAAAGTTGGATTCGAAAAATCGATGGGGGGCCCCGACGCGACGAAAGGTTGTGATAATGCAGCCACAAGGACAAGGGTACCATCGAGCCAATGGGACCCACCATTGAGCTGTACGGAGACGGAAAATTACATGCGTTTGTCAAATTATCAGCCTTGTTTTTGTCAAAGTATGTATGGATTTCTTTTGTTTTGTTTTGTTTTGTTTTTTTTTTCGCTCGAATTACTTAATTAGTATGTCTGTATATGCATCAGTCAATTTTTAGATCTGAATGGTTTGGTGGGTGGTTAACAACAATCCCGAGCATCTAGCAAAAGCCTCCTCGTAACGACAAAGTGGATGGTGTAAAAGCAACAATTTACATCACAACATATCGCCGGTGACAATTCAATGCCTTGCCGACAAACAGAGAGAAATATTAAGGGCGCGTTACTTCCACTAAAAATTCCACGATGAAAGAAATATTTTTCATGAAAAAACAATTCAAACAGAAAATATTAATTTTCATTTGTGTTAATACCAGAAAGCCGAAAGTTAATTATTTTCAAATAGCTGTTTTTCAAACCAACGGCCACCAAAAGTCTATAATGACGAACCTACCACCAACTTCGATAACATGACAAAATGTGCCTCGATTAAAATGGGTAGGGAGACTTCGCTTTCGGCATCAATGCAGTGCGAGAGGAAATGCCTACAATAATTGCTGGGATCCGATCCATACCTTGCGATATATTGTTAGGACATTAATGTGGAATTATATTGAAGATTGGTATGGTCTGGATTGTCAATTGAATTGCCCAACAAACTCCATTTTTCAGTAACGGGTCATGTTATGTTAGTGAGGACCACGGGGAGCGTTTCATGTCAAATCTCTCTACTTCCATCCATTTAATGCTCGTTGATGATGTTTCTATTGGAGGCACCAAGCTTAGTGACCGACGAAGTTTCTAATAGGGACGGCTAAGGATTTGGTCTCATCGGATACCCATGTCCACACCCGTCAAACGTGTGGGGGTCGGATCGAAAAATAGTCCGATCCGAATAGACTTATTTTCATGCAATGCAAATCGAGCGATCCATACCTGACTCGATTAATTGTCAATCCACACTGACTTGGCTATTCATAAAACGCTTCCATATTTAACTAAATTTAGAAAAACTTATACCCAAACTGAGGAGAGAGTGCAGACTGAGTAAGCGAGAGGTTAAGCGAGGGCGAGAGAGAATAAGGAGAAAATCATATTGGCGAATTTGTTTATGACTCATTTAATATGGTTAAACTCATTTATGACTCATAATTTGATGTAACTAATCCCTACAACAACTCAATCAATCATATAATCATATAAATGAGTTTTGACACATCTATCTAATTCGTGTGGGTTCGTGGTCTTCAGAACACCGAAGGTGGTGTTTGGAAATTTACTGCCGGTGTTATTTTTATTTTTTTGGTCGTCGAACAGATTTCGTAACGACAGAAGCGAAATTATTATTCAGAGAGAAAAACGACATGTGGTTTCTAGGCCTATCCAATTCATTCTAACTTTTCTTCTTCCACTGAGTCCAAAGACTTCACCAACAAAAAGGGGAAACACCCCTTATTCATGTCCCTTGTCAGTTTCCCATATTGGGTAAAAATGCAAGAGAGTCTGTTACCTAACTTGTAAATCCAACAAGAAGAAAAAAAAACGGGAAACAAATAATTAATAAACAGCGGTAAAAAAAGAAAAGAAAGATAACTTTAAAGAGAAGAAGAGGATTAGGTTGCAGAATCAAAGCCCATCCGTGACAGCTTTGTGATGCCGCTTCGGCTTCGTTAATTAATCACCAGTTCAATTCTAGAAGGTAACTTTCCCTTGAGCTGTTGCAGAGCACGTTCTCTAGGTTCCTTCACTTTTTTCATCCCGCCCGTGAACCATTCTTCTTCACAGGGATTCACCACTAATTTCTCAAGGTTAAAGGCATTCTCGACAAAGTAATTCACTAGTTCATGATCACAAGGTCGACCATAATAATTGGAAAATTCAACCTCCTTTAGGCATTGATGGGGAGCTTGAGCAACTCTTTTCAGTTCTCTTTGCCTGCATAGCATCTCCCGCGGGTCCATCAACTGCGACAAAAGAAGAATGAGGTTTATTGTTGTTAATCGGCACGAGATGATGCAATGGAAAATGCCCATGGAAGAAGGGACGCTCATATCGATTGGATACTAATCACATGACGTCTCAAAGACTCACCCATAAGCAGAGAGAATTCGACATTGATTTGATTTATCATGTTCCATAAATAGATGAAGGCTTGAAGGAGGCACGAAAACCAACCTCAAACACGAAACTCTGCATGCAAGGACATGCCTCGATCAGGAGAGTCAATGGCAGTAGACTCCCATCTCTAAGTCCGTGAACTCTCAGCTCCAATTTCTTGACACTTACTAATTTAGGCAGTTGACGAATACGCAGATTTTCCTGCATATGAGAGAGAGAGAGAGAGAGAGAGAGAGAGAGAGAGAGAGAGAGAGTCAAAGGCAACACAAATTGTAAAAATGAATTAACTTAAGGAACCTTATGAAAAATCGCTCTTACATATGAGGAATCATAAAATTGAAGTTTGAGAATTTGCAAACAAGAAAGGCTCGAAAGCTGAGACAAGGTCACATGCACAAGCCCCTGCCAACATCCTGCAATACACACCTCAGACAGCTGCGGGAGCTTGTCCAAACACAATGGAATTGGAGTTCCAAATATAGCGAAGGACACAAGATTCGTGTCATAAATCTCCACGCATTCAAGATGGAAACAACATGTTATGCGCAAGTATTTCAGCTTCAATGATCGGCCAGAAGCTCTAACCCTTTTCAAAGTAGGAGCAAATCCCAAAATCAATCGCTCTAGAACCGGACAAATGGCAAGCAGTTGCTCAATGAGTTCTCCCTCCACAGCGACTCGATTCAAGCAGAGCTCTTCGAGATACCTAAAGGATACATTCCAAGAACGAGAAGGGCTCAAGCCCAAATTACTCAGACATGAAGCTTGTTGTGAATACCCTATATCAGAATCCATAAGTGTCTCGTGCCCTAATATATATGGAAAGCAACTAGGATCACCACGACCACGAGGCCAGGAATCCTCCAAAGATGGGGGCTCGAAATGTAGCTGGAGAACTTTAACTCGTTTCGCCAATGCAAACTTAATCCACCGATCAATGTGAGACTGATGCGAAATATTCAGATCAAAACATAATGCGAATCTACGTAAATGGTATCCTCTACTTTGAGACCGCAAGACATTGTCTACCCACTCCACATATCTCTCCCTCTCCTTTTCCAACAACTCGGGATTATCTTCCATCTCGGCTAATAAGTCATACCAATCGAAATCAAGGTTGGTGACCCGACAAGCACACAAGTGCCTCCACCTTTTGGAAAGCAGACAAGTCGCTTGTGCTTCTCTAGATGTCAAAAGAGACAATATAAGGCCTATGACATCTTCGGGCAAATAGCTGATTCGATCCTTTTGGAATGAGTTTCACCAGAAGCAAAACGAACGAGGTTAGGAAAAATCTGAAAGTAAGATCGATGGAAACCAGGAAACAGAAGGACATTCTTACGACTAGTTCCACAGGCTTGGCAGATTCGGCTTCAGCACCAAAGCAGAGCCTCTTTGCATATTGAGAATCCATAGACGCCGGCATTAGTTCACCTCCAGTTCGCTCTTTTGTTTTGTTTTTGTTTTTTTTAGCCTCGCCGATCACATCCTGCGTCTTTAGATTTTAGCCAAAATCCCGAAACATCCCACCCGACTTGATTGATCCCGAACAAACAGGGATTATAACGTTTAGATATGGAAAAATAATAGAAAAATTTTGTATATTAATTCAGGATATACTTTTACTCAACATAAATTTCTGAAATGAACTTCGACTTTTTTATTTTAAGCTCGAATCCCCTTAAACCTTTAGAATTGACAAGTAAAGTGGTATACATATTTCATATTCTGTTTTTAAAAGTTTAAGTAGTTTTATTCAATTATGAAGGGAAGCAAAGCAATTGCTTTTTCAAAAGCGCAAACCGACGGGGCCCTACTGTTCTATATTGATCAATGTTCTTGTAAAAATACTTTAGAAAATCACTTTTATATGTTTTAAAAAATTTTGAATGTTTCGACTGTCTGAATGTCAAGACAAGGAGTGGACCATACCATTCACATCACAAGCCATGGACGCTGCTCCTGCTGCTCACGCATAATTATTAAGGGCGCGTTTCTTCATGTTCATTTTTTCAGTTTTCGATAAGTAGAAATGTTAAATAAAAGAAAATTAACCATGGAGGCTGGACCAACGCCGGCTAGATCCAAGATCCAAATTACCACGAAAGTTAATCACAAGAGTCTAAGTCGAACGCAACATAACATTCGGTCCATCATAACTTTTTACATGCGATCTCCTCATTTGCCAAAGAAAGGAAGGTAAAAAGAAAGCGCGAGAACGAGTGAAGAAGAAACATATATAAGTTAGTGCTGCGTGCACTGCGAAATCATTCCACGCAACAAAATCAGGAGTCTCCTTGAGTTGATATATTCACAAATTGAAGCGGGAAAAGGGGAAAAAAAATGAAAATACCAAGTCGCCCCATTTAGAGAGTCTCCTCCTCCACCAAGTGGGCGCTGTGATGCGGGAGCATCGAGCCCTATCCATCAACTTACAAACTCAACTCCGTCCTCATCAGTTAATCCCACTAATGATGTAGTAGGAGCCGATTCTAAAAAAAATATGTAATCGAAAAATTAAAAAAATTCTCTAGATTTTGTATTGCATTATGAACAAATTACAAGAAACATATATGCCATGATTTTGTTAGAATATAGAAGTTTTTAAGTAATACGTATTGGGTTGGGTATGTGTTTGTTTAAATATAGAAGTGTTTAAGTGAAAATATGTGGCAAAATTCATGTGCAAATTGCTTATTGAGCTTATGTTCTTTCTATAAGGATTTTGCATGTCTTTACGCTTCACGAAATAAACAGACTAATTATGGATAATGCCTGATCAGTATTCATCTTATTAGTAATGCTATATAAGTTGCATTGACAAGACATAATTATTTGACTTAAATCAAAAATTGAAAAGAGAAATTATTTCTGAGAACAGAAATTCTGTGCTCATAAATCCAGCAAGCATGAATGCATTCGTCACCAAGGAATATATTAGTTCGATACGAACTGGCATTCAACTTCTCCAAACAGATCATGGAAGATGATACACGTAAGATATTCGCTAAAACTTGACAAGATCGCATAGTTTATTTCCCTTTTAAAGTACACGAGCAATTGACCTTATCTTTATTGCTCTGTCTCTCGTTCGTATCCTGTTACTCCACAACTTAACCTAAATTATGTTTGAATTTCTCTGATTTGGTAAAAAAAAAAATTTCCCCCGGATTGTTATGTAAAAGAGAGAGAGATATCCGTTTGTACGTCTCCTACAAGATTCTCAGAATCTGAAAGTCATTGCGTTAACTTTGGAAGAAGGTTAACATTTGGATGGTATTCAATATAATCACGCACGACTCATCTTGACGGACACAATTCTCATTTAGATAAAAGTATGTTGGGAATTCGCTCTCAATCTCTAAACATTGGAAAGCGACTTATCCGGTTATTCATCATATTATTAGCAAAACACAGTACCAACGTCCGCCCATTCATATCAATTATATTTGCTGCTTTCGCTTTTAAAAATTGAAACGTATCAATAATCGCCATACTTCTCTCTCTCTCTCTCCCCCTACACACACATATATTAAACCACCAGATGCGTGATGCTTTGGATCCACATCTTAATTGAAAATGAGAAGTTTAATATGTTGATTTTTCTTGTGATGTATATAATTATCGTTTTTAGAATTAAAAATAAAAAGAAATTAAGCAAATAGCTACGGGGAAAAATTCTATATACGACCTGAAGTGGACCATGTTTAAAAAAGGGGCATGATCAAGGGCATTTTTGTCATTTATTTTGTCATTATTTTGTTTTCTATATTCCCATTTCTTTTTTTTCTTTTTTTCCCTTCCTTCTCGCCGATGGCCGGTCTCAGATGAAAGGTTGGCCATCGGCAAGGGTCGTAGCCCTCGGTGGCCTCGCTCGAGTAAGTGGAGGGCAAGCTAGCCACTGGCTTCGAGCTCGTGGGTCCACGCCACAAACATGAACGAGACCTCACCCGATCATCCTCTCTCCTCCTGAACCCCACGCGCAACGATCGGATGGCTCCGTGACCGCCGATTGATTGGCGATGTAACATGTCGATATGTTATGTATTAAAAAATAAAAATTTCGATACGATAAAATACGTCTTATTTTTACATATAATGGATTATTATTTATACATAAAAATATTAACAACGAGTTTGTTCTTCTTCTTTAAAGGATTCACAGTTGTTTTTTTAGGTTGGATGTGTGTATCAATTTTGAAGAGGATATATATATACTTATATTTGGACCCATGATTTATTGAAAAAGATTAAAATTGACATTGTGTGTCGAAATGCGCATAGGGATGCTAGACTCGCGTGTTAATGGCTTGTCGGAAGTGCTAACCAAGTGTCCATCGCACGTTGGGAAGTGTAAGAAAGAGCATCGGAGAATGTCAAGCACGATTCAAAGGCTCTCGAAGAGTGTGGGTGCTTCTTAGGATGTGACTATGAGAGCGGCTAGTACCGACTGTTAGCCATTGCGGTCACCGCCAACGCAATCGCCAATTGGAGCAGATTACGATGGCCTCGTCCCTTGGCCGTCCCCCGAAAAAAAAAAATGTGAGAGGAGACACTTAACCTACGTATTCCCGGCAATAATATGGGAATCTCACATTAGATGCTAAAAGTCCAATTTAAGTCTTTAATGTGTCTTAAAGAACAAAAGATTTAGAATGCAGGATCAAGTGAGGATTTCACTCGACACTCAGCGCCCCCATAGTTGAGCTGAATTTTTTAGCTCAACCGGCCAATTGGATTCAAAGCTAAGAGACTATATTTGCTTTTTGGCTTCTTAAAATAATAATAATAATAATAATAATAATAATCAAAGATATGTATTTTACTTTTCTCTACGAATGCTACTTAAAAATTGAAAGATTATACGTGAGTTGGCGCGTTACGTTGATAGAGTTTCCGTTGCTTAGGGTTGGAAAAAGAGAGCCAGAATATAAAGGTTTAAGAAAAGCAAAGGATGAACGATAAGCTTCACTCGAGAAAATTGTACAAAAAATCCCAAACTATTGAACTTGTTAACAGAATCAAGTTCCTCCATCAAATCAAAACAACGGCAGTCAATCTCCATTGAATCAGATAACAATCAGCGATAATCAAGCTCCAAATCAAATCAATAGCAATCAATCTCCATCAAATCAGATATTTAACTTTCCGTTTGTAATTCCTTAATTATAGATATTGTTGCCTTGTAAAATTCTATAAATTCATGAGCTTGTATCAATGAAAGATAAGACGGCATAAAACAATATTGATTCTTCTTCCTCATTCTTATTCTTACGTTTACTTCTTCTCGTTGTCGTCATGGCATCCACCAATTCTAAAAGAACTTTTCCAATTCAGTTCCAAATCTTTTAATTTTGGCATTTAAGTCCTAAATATTTTTATACTTTTTTTAATTGAGTGCATCCCAGCAATTTTGAAAGAAAATAATTGATGTGGCATAGCCAGCGCTGACGTGGACAAGTCTTACTAAAATCTTATTATTTTTAGATTTTTCTTTCTTTTTTCGTTCGTTTTTCCCCCTTCCTTCGGCCTTTTGTCGGTGGCTGCGCGGGTTTGTCCTCGCCTGGGCTAGAGTTGCCTTCGGCCGCCACAGGCGAGGCCTGGCTGGGCAAGGGCAAGAAGAAAGATAGAAAAAGAAAGAAATAAAAATAAATAAATCAAATAAGTATAAAAATATTTATTAGAAATTATCCTCGACAACACCGATTATGCCACGTAGGATGATAATCAATTAGAGATTTGCACTATTAAAAGAGACATAGCATAATAGCGCTATGACAAGTAAAATGAACATGATTTTTCAAACGAATTGCTCTGAGCCTATCACCGCTTTTTTTCACCATATGATCGAACACCAAATCCTTCAAAACCGCAATTCGGCTTAAGGACACTGATAAGTACTTGTGGCGTCAGTGTAGTTTGGTCGATTGTGATCGGGACGTAGTCCGATAATAGAACTCCACAAACTCCACAGATTCTCAAACAACATGAATGATGATCTTTATAATAAATGTTTTCGAGTGTTGCCAAGCTACATGTCATGTTGAATTGCGCCGGTACTCGTTAATATACAACATATTTGCATGTCTTCACGTTTTAAAGTTAGTAAGGAAATACTAGCTTGAATCGTTTTCTTGTCATTCTTTCTTTATCTTTTGGTAAAAAGCCGATACCATTTGCTATCCCGATGTCGTCGTCTTCGTCCTTGTTTCCCTTGTTTAATCGATCCCAGTTGCCACGAATAACTTGATGATGTTCGTATAAATGGAACTCGGCCCAGCCTCCTTATCATCCAAAGCTGTCCACCGCAGCCCACCGCCGTCTACAATGTCTCCCACCGGCCTCCTTTCCCTCCTCCTCATCCTTCTCCTCTGCCCCGCCACTGCGGCCATCTGCCACTCGGAGGACAAGCAAGTTCTCCTCCGCATCAGGTCCGTCCTCAACAACCCTTACCTCCTCACCACCTGTAACAAGGACTCCGACTGCTGCAAATGGTATGGGGTCGAGTGCCTCGATCAGACCCACGGCATCGTCGCCCTCGCCTTCCAGTGCTCCGACCTCCACAGGATCCCCTCCGAAGTCGGCGACGTCACTTACGTCCAAGAGCTTATCTTCCACAAGCTCACCAACTACAAAAAAACAGGCATTTAGCGACGAAAAATAGCGACGAAAATTTGACAAAATTCGTCGCTAAAATAATTTGCGACGAAAAAAAAATTCGTCGATACCACCGCATCGCAAAATTAGCGACGAAAATTTAAAATTTCGTTGCTAATTTGTGACGAATTTTGTGACGGAAACATGTTCGTCACAAATCAGCTACGAACATTGTTTGTCGCAAATTAGCTACGAACATGTTTCCGTCGCAAAATTCGTCACAAATTAGTGACGAAAATTATTTTCGTCGCGAAATTCGCGACGTCGTGTTGTCGACGAGTTCATTTTTTCGTCGCTAAATTCGTCGACAAATCGGTGGTTAAATAAAATTCGTCGCTATTTTCTCTAGTCGTCAGTGAAATTAGCGACGAACACTACTATTCGTCGCTAATTGGATCTTGATTTAACGATGGAATTTCCTATTCCGTCGCCAATTTCTTCAACAAATTAGCGACGAAATTCCTTTTCCGTCGCTAAATTAGCGACGGAATTTCCTTTTTCGTCGCTAATTAAGCGCTGAATTTGGCGACGGAAAAGGAAATTCCGTCGCTAATTTGCGCTGGCTTTAGCGACAAAATTTCCTAATCCGTCCCTACTTTGGGCTGACTTTGGCGACGTATTAGGAAATTCCATCGCTAAATTAGCGACGGAATTTCCTGATCCGTAGCTAATTTGGGCTAACTTTGGCAACGAAATAGGAAACTCTGTCGCTAAATTAGCGACGGAATTGCGCTAACTTTGGCGACGGATTAGGAAATTTCATCGCTAAATTAGCAACGGAATTTCTTAATCCGTCGCTAATTACGAATTTCGCGACGAAATTTTTTTATTTTTTATTTTTTATTTTTCGATTTTAAATTTAACTAAAAGCAAAATTAATTTCTAAAATTTATAATTACCATTGATTAAGTAATAAGATCTAAATATTATAATAATATGAAAATAAAATACATTCATTGTTTCAATTACAAAAAATTAAGAGATCTCATAATGCTAACCATACAAATGCACTGTGATAACTCAAAAGATGTCTTGACGAGGCAAAAAGCAAAAGGTAGGGGCATTAAGGTTTTCGATCCCAAGGAGTCTCCTTCGTTCAACGTCCCTCGGATCCTCCATCATATTCGTTAGCTTGACCTACAAAGAATCGGAAAATTGCAAAAGTTAAATCACAGAGCCCAAGCTAGAGAACAAAATTCCACTCCATTTCGAATGCAGGAATAGTGCACCAATTCTTTATAAACACAACATGTTTAGATGCAGATGGAACACACTTAAATCTGCATTTAACCACCATTGACCCTGCTCTCCATCACGTCCCATGCTCCAGTACAGAATATTAAGGATAAACATATATGACCAAGTAAAAGGGTGCTGCCGCAACAATTCAAGAACACAGCTGTAGCCCTTCCAATGTGGTAAGACTAGAGATTTATGGCATCTATGCCTGCTGTAAGAGCACAAATCTTCAATATCTAGTATAAAAACTCTTTCTTACAAACTATTGTTGAGTTATATGAAGCTGTGGGCGATAACTAAGCTAAGTCCGTCTACCATAACGAAAGGCATTTTCAAAAATGTAATCTGTACCGTTTAACATACCAGATTTCACAAGCTCAAACTTTGGCAAAAAAAAAAAACTCCTTAAACTTTGGCAAGTGAAAAAGGACAACCATTAGAAAAACCTACCCAACACAAACTGTTTCAACTCTAGTATTTGAAGGCAAATCAGTCACCTTCTCCACAGCAATTGTTTTTCCTGTAAAAGAGATCTACTGGGTGAGTCCAAAGTGTAAAGCAAAAATCATCGATTTGACATGTAGACAGGAAATATGATTTCTTCACCTTCAGTGTGAAGGGTAAATCTTCCAAGCTGCGCAAAATCAGAGAAATTCTCAATGCATATTAGGTTATTCACCTGAAATACATATTCACAAGAAGATGGAGTCGACATTAGGAAAAGGTAAGAGACAGATAATGCTAAATGCTATATGTTCTTCCAGCATAGATCAACCTGAATCCGGCATACGACAACAGCACCATTCTTCACAAACAAAACTTTCTTTTTCATTGGCTTCCTCATCTTGGGATCAATTTGTTGTAGCAACTCAACAATCTCACATTGCTCCACCACCGAATGGATATGTAGCACTGCCTTATAACATGCTAGTGTATTCTTACATCTGCATTGACTTAGTGGGGAGGAAGATCAACATCTTTGGAAGATTCACTCAGAACACGCTCAAAATTCTGAATATTTTGTCTCAATTCACGCTCAAAATATGCTCTCGAAACAAAAAGCAATCTCCTCACCATAGAATCCTTCATATCCTGGACAAGAAAAGTAACTGAAGTAAGGCACTAAATCTATCATATTACTAACTCTTGTTCAAGCATTAGAGATTAAGGACACAACTGGAGAAGTAACTTTGCCGATGGCAGAGGTCACAGTAGTATGAATGAGCAGTCGTTCTATAGACTCTGCACAAAACTGAAACTCACTGGCAATATAACCCTTCTTAAAACTAAATATGTGTTGCACGCCTTCTTTTCGACATTCAACAAAAATGACTAGGTGGCGGCAAAGGTAACAACGGCAATGCTCATGCCCTGCTTCATATAAGGAGAATTACTTTAACTTCAAATACTTGCTTCTTCGTTCTTTGTGCGGCATTATTTAATGTCATCACTTAAGTGAGTTGGAAATGGTGCTAGATAGGTGATGCAAATTACTTGGAAAAATAGGCCAAGCTTCACAATATCCACGTGCTGCGAACCTGCTTATCAACGTACACAAATATGCACCAGACCACTCATATCTAAATCCCTCTCGAAAGGAAGTCCCATCAACACCTAATTAGATGGCACACCTAATTAGATGACACATATTCACAATAGAGTCTGAATAGATGCCTTAAGCATGGAGCCAGCCTATCTTGTTTCAAGATCGCGAGAAAAAAAAGCCTCACATGATAGGCAAGAAAGTCAATGGATTTGCCTCTCAAAGGACTTTTGTTTGGAGGACTACGCACATAAAAGGAAAGTCCGCTGATCAAGAGCTGATTTGAGCACGCCAAGACTCTCAATCCAGTTTACATAACATAAGCTCATAATTACTATGGGAAAGTGTCACAATATTCTATTTGTGTAGTGATATCGCACCATAAATAAACTATAACCTGGTAAAATGGCTGATTGGAACCTCTAGCTAACTTTTGAATCTGAGCAGATTCCATCCAAGAAGTCGATTCACAACACACGGGATCCTTCCCACAGACAACAGCTCGATATCCTGATACCATAATATGAACTTTCAGAAACATATTCGAAAAAACAAAATTTGAGAACTAGCAATCTGCTTGACATTCGATACTGCAAGTGTGTCTACAGCATATAGTTAATCGAAAACTCATGTAACACATTCCTCTAGCAAGTAATTTAGATTGGTAGCAACAAGCTCTACATATCTGAATTGAAAATATGAGTAGCAATAAATTAACATGAAGTTTCACAAGATTTCATCAGAAGTGCCTTTTACCACTCAGATATTAAGTAATACGAGAGCACCATTATGGCTTCACATTACACATAGAAGAATGACACACTGTGGGATAGGAGTCCAAATATTCGCAAGAAAACACACAAATTTCTCATGCTATTTCCAAAGAAAATGACCAGCACAGGGATCATGCAAACATAAATAACACGGGGTGGAAAAAAGGTGGAGCAAAGGCACTTCTACTTAACTTATAAATGTACTGACAAGATGAAAGAACTTACTGGACTGTCCTTATGTGCACGAAAGATATGTTCTCACATGATTTTTCCTTTTACAATCAATAACCTAGATATAAATCCTAGAAAATTAGAAGGTGATTATCAGCTCTGGTGGGTTTCCCCAAAATGTTCTCACATGATTTTATTAAAGTGAAAGACAAATAACGATATAATAATGGGTGTGTAGATCGTCTACCGAATACTTTATGCTTCACTTTCTGACCCAAACGAAAAGCATATTCTGCATTATCATATGCCAGAGCTTTGGCTGATGCAGCCAACGAATCTGCCTCCAAATTGGAAATTTCATCTCGCAACTTAGATGCTAATGCATAATCCTCTCTCTCTACTGCTTTCTGCAAGTCTGCACTGCATCAGAGCAAATGATACAATTCTGAAGTATCACAAAGTTATAAGGGAGGAGAATATAAAGCACCCTAAGGAGAATATGAAGAAAAGACATATCAAACTGACCGTAACCGGAAACCAACTCATAACTACTGAGAGGCATAAAAGGTTGGTCACGTCCGGCATCATACAAGCCATCTGGCAGATAATCCTCAACACCACATAAAGAGAAATCACAATACTGGCGAGATAGATCTGAACTCTCATCAGCTGGCCGGCCACACTTGCGCAGTACCTACGAACTAATTATTTCTCTGTCAATCGAGAATTGCAATTTATGCATCAACAAGAAACAAAATCAATCACTATGACATATTCAAAATTTACAGCGATTTGTCAAGAAAGCAACTAAGTACCTGGAAGGATCACCGTGAGCGGCAAGCCACGGCTCAACCATTGAGCCGCCGAAACTGTCGAACACACGGCCCTCGACCCCGACGCTCCTCCTTAGTTTCCCGAAGGTCGAGCCGGGCGTCTGCGTCCTGCCCCTGGCGCTCGTGCTGCCTGCCCTCCTGCCGCGGCGCTCCATGATCTTCAGCTGGGCATCGCGGATTTGGATGGGGTCGCCGGTCTTGATGGCCTCGAGCCAGTCGAGGCGGTCGCGGAGCTTCGTTATGCCGGGGAAGAAGTCGCGCTCAATGATCCTCTCGATGGCCGAGACGTAAGCGTCCTCGTCGAGGACGGCGGGCCGCTTCCAAAGGTTCGGAGCGGCGATCGACGAAGAAGCGACAGGGGGTTTAAAGGATTCGTCAGGGGGGCAGGATATGGGGATGGAGACGAGAGGTGGCGAGGAGAGTGGCCGGGAGAGAGAAGCATCGTTGCGGGAGAGAGATCGGAGCTTCTTGGGAGATTTCGAAACTGGTTTCGAGGATTTTCGGCAGAGGATGGTGGTGAGTCTCGGTTATTTCTGGGAGGAATCGAAGGGAAGCGAGGTCCGATTAGGGTTCCAATGCTCGCCCCAATTGAAGCGGGTGGACAAGGGATGTGGTGGAGAGGAATGTGAAGCGCCGCAAGAGGGAAAAGGAAAAGGAGAGAGGGAAAAGGCAAAAAGTGAAAGAAATTGAAACAATCTTACTCTATTCTATTTATTATTAAATAAAATTCGGACTTGGAATTCTATCCGAGCCATTGAAAATTTCGTCGTTAAATTAGCAATAAAAAATGAAAACAATCTGAATCTACTTAAAATTAGTAACGAATTCTATCATGTAGAATTCAAAAGAATTCGTTAAATTAGCGACGAAATAATCTTCGTCGAAAAAAGACATTATCCTTACCTCTAGAAAACGACATCTTAATTTTAAAGTTGAGTCAGTTTGGTTATAAAAATATGACAAATGTCATCGTTAAATTTCGCGGCATTAACAATAAATAATATTCATAATAATAGCAATAAAGGCAACAAGAGTAACATATGTCGCATACTATAATTTTTTTTAAGTATTTGGAGTAGTGATAAACATAAATCCAACTGAAATTTATTTAGACATTCCGCATTTTCAAACTCGTGTAAGATTTGTAAGATTATTATAACTTATCAATGGAATCCTTTTTTTTTTACCAAAAAGATATTTAAAAGATAAATGACTGAAAGACTTTTTTTAAGAACAAAGCTAAATCCGACCACCAAATTTTCGTGGCTAAATCCCATAAAACAAGAAAATAAAAAAGAAAAATGGATCTTCATAAAACTAACCAATCCAAGAAAATGTACAACGTTTCTAATTAAATTTTTAGTCATACAATTTTCGAGCTTAAATGAGTAAAGTACAGTGATCTTAAGAACAAAGCACCTAATCTACATTTCAAAATTAAGATATCATTTCTATTTTTACTTTTGAAACTTTAGCGACAACTTTTTAGTGACCAAATTAATGGTCGGATCTGAAGTTGACATATTTTATGATTTTTTATGTTAATTATTTTATTTCCAATGTAATCTTTTCAGTCAATTAAAACGTTTCGAACTAGATTGACAAAATTGATAAATTTAAAAATCAATACAGGTCTATATAATATAGCTAGATAGAGAGTATAGAATAGAGCGGTTAGCGGGAATCGAACCCACATTATTAGCTTGGAGCGCTAATTAGCGACAAAATTAACCACGACACTTGCCGCGAAAAAGGAAAAAACTAAAAACATATAGACACAAAATAATAATCAACAATAACAATATTAACAATAATAATTATGATAAAAAGGAAAAAAAATTATTAAGAGAATGGAATTTTGGGATTTGCATATTCAATTCAAAGATGGATTAATATAATTAAATAATCCAATTAAATTTATTAATATGAAAAATATTCAAATTCAAATATATATTCGAATACATGTCAATGTAGTATTGATAGAGAGTATAGAATATAGCAGATATTGGGAATCAAACTCGCATAGTTAGCTTGGAAGGCTATAAGTTATAGTCGACGTCGATTCATCATTTTTAACGTCTGTAATTCAAAATCAAACATGAAACTTTGGTTTCATTCGTCTTCTTTATGGAAGATGGATCAATTCTCACATCTGTTTTCGTCACTATAGAAAAATTACATATCTAAATATAAGCATGTCAAGAGCTTTTTTGTCAAATATGTCGAGAGTTGATTTGTTATCATTTGTTAGTTATGTAAGTTTTTTCTCATCGAATATATCAAAAGTTGAATATCAAGAAATTTCATGCATTTCCCCTATTTATTAGTTCTTTGTAAATACATGTATAAATATAAGTATGTTCAACATGTTAATGTGCTTTTAACAAATTAGTCTTTGCCATTTTGTGTCATTTTTTACATTATATTAGCGATAAAATACTTTTGTGACGAATTTCAACTTTAAGCATATATTAAATTTTTTATCCACTTGCTATGAAATTGAATCTACTATCGATATTAATTCATTTCCTCATATCAAGAGCTTTTTTGTCGAATATATCAAGAGTTGTACATCAAGAAATTTCATGTGTGCTTATTAAATAAATTGATCGCTCTTTATTTATACTTATTAATGTAATCTTTACTTAATTAATAATATATTCGATTTTTTAATTTAACGAATATTCGCTCTATTTTTATTTTCTATTAAAAAATAATTAATGTAAATAATATAAAATAGAATATAAGAAAGAACAATTTGCGACGAATATAAAATTTCGTCGCAAATTTGCGACGAAATTATTAATTCGTCGCAAATTTTTTTAATTTTAATTTTATTAATATATCAATTTGCGACGAACACACAATTTCGTCGCAAATGTTTTTTATTTTATTTTTTTATTAATATATCAATTTGCGACGAAATTATTAATTCGTCGCAAATGTTTTTAAATTTATTTTTTATTAATATATCAATTTGCGACGAATACACAATTTCCTCGCAAATTTGCGACGAAATTATTAATTCGTCGCAAATGTTTTTAATTTTATTTTTTATTAATATATCAATTTGCGACGAATACACAAATTCGCCTCAAATGTTTTTTATTTTATTTTTTATTAATATCAATTTGCGACGAATTTCTTTCGTCACAAATTTTCGTCGCTAAATCCGTGTTTTTTTTGTAGTGTCCGTCGCTAAATTCGTAGCAAATTAGTGACGGAAAATTAATTCGTTGCTAAATTCGTCTCTAATTTGTGACGAATTTTGTTCGTCGCTAAATTTCGAAAAAATTAAATTATGTCCCGATTTTTTGTGACGAAAACATCTTTCGTCGCTAATTTAGAGACGAAAATTAAATTCCGTCGCTAAATTCGTAGCAAATTAGTGACGGAAAATTAATTCGTCGCTAAATTCGTTTCTAATTTGTGACGAATTTTGTTCGTCGCTGATGTCGTCGCTAATTAGCCACGAATTTATTTTGTCGCTCTTTTCGTCGTAAATAGCGACGAATTATTTTCTGTCAATATGTTCGTCGCAAATTAGCGACGAATTTTTTTCGTCACTAATTTTCCGTGGCTAAATCTGTGTTTTTTTGTAGTGCAACCTCACTGACCCAATTCCCCACTCTTTGACCAAGGTCAAATTGATGGGATTTATCGCACACCGAATCAAAACGATCACACAGAAATCAAGAAAAATTGAATGACGCACGAGATTACCCAGGTTCACCCCAGAATAGGGCTACGTCCTGCAAGAGATTTCACTATGATATTCGATTTACAGCCTCTCAAATCGTTACAATGATCAGCATAAACGAGCAAAATATATATGCCATAAACGGGCCTAAAATCTAAACCTAGCGAAACCTCTATTAAGCCCACAACATACAGTTTAACTTAAATAAAAGTCCAAACCCGTTGAGGTTTCGGGGGTGCTGCCCCCGAACCCCCGCCCGCTCACCGGCCAGCAAGGTAGCCGTCTGTTGACCGGGCAGCGGAAGCCCTGCCCACTGATCGGGCAGCGGGACACCCGTGTCGGTGGCGCTGCCCCCGAACCCCCGCATCCCGCGCACATGGGTCACATGTCTTCGGATAACACTTTGGTTTCCCTAAGCTCACGTGGGCGTACCCGGTGTGAGAAACAAGGGTCCCCGAAGTATTCGCCAACTCCAACACAAATACCTCAAATACTTGACTCTCAGCTGGTTGAACCTCACAAGCCCGATCCCTTCCTTCCTCAGCCAGATCAAGAGCTTGTCCTACCTCGACCTCTCCTGCAACAGCCTCACCGGGGAGATCCCCGACTCGAGGCCTAAGCTGCATCAGCCAACCGCAACCAGCTCACCAGCAACTGAAGAAATATATTTTCCTCTATTTCAATATATAAATCTTTACAGTATTACAATCGACCTTATATACAATATATGTGATAACCCTAGCATATCAGTAAATCAGGAAAAGACTATAATAAAGGGAAAAATTGCCTAATTTGTGAGAAATACAGCTCACGCCAACACTCCCCCTCAAGTTGGTGAGAAGATGTCTTCGATACCCATCTTGATGAGTGAGTTCTGGAATGCTCTACTTGACACAGTTTTGGTCAATACATCAGCTAATTGATCTTCAGATTTGACAAAAGGTAACTGAATTACTTTAGCATCTAAATTCTCCTTGACAAAGTGTCTATCAACCTCAACATGTTTGGTTCGATCATGCTGAACCGGATTGTGAGATATAGCTATAGCAGCTTTATTATCATAAAACAACTTCATCCTAGACTCTGGTGGATATCCAAGTTCGGACAACAGTCCTTTAAGCCACAATAACTCACACAACCCCTTCACTACTCCTCTGAATTCTGCCTCGGCACTAGACAGAGCCACAACTTTTTGCTTTTTGCTCCTCACGTGACCAAGTTACCTCCTACAAATGTGAGATAACCTGACGTCGACCTTCTATTTGTTATGTTCCCTGCTCAGTCTGCATCTGTATATCCTTCCACTATAAGGTGACCATTCTTTACAAAAATTATCCCCCTCTCTGGAGCTGACTTTAAATATCGAAGAATACGATATACTGCATTCATATGTTCTTCACTAGGAGCATGCATAAATTGACTCACAACACTTACTGCATAAGCAATGTCTGGGCGAGTATGAGACAAATAAATTAATCTTCCTACTAATCTTTGATATCTCTCCTTGTTAGTCAACGCTTGATCAGAATATTCTACAAGTTTATGATTCTGTACCATAGGAGTATCAGCGGGCTTACAGTCTAATATTCCTACTTCAGCTAACAAATTAAGTACGTATTTTCTCTGTGATAAGAAAATTCCTTCCTTAGATCTAGCTACCTCAATACCCAAGAAATACTTTAGTCCTCCCAAGTTCTTCATCTCAAAGTCTTCTGCCAACTTCTCTTGAAACCTCGAAATTTCTACAGTATCATCTCCTGTTATGATCATATCATCAACATATATGATCATGGCAGTCAACTTACCTTGGCTTCGCTTCAAAAATAAAGTATGATCTAAATTGCTCTGGAAATAACCATGCTTCCTCATGGCTGAGTTGAACCAACCAAACCAGACACGAAGTGACTGCTTCAAACCATATAATGACCTCTTCAGTCTACAAACAACATTTGGCTTATTAACACACCCATATCCAGGTGGAATCTCCATGTAAATCTCTTCATCCAAATCTCCATGAAGAAATGCATTCTTCACATCAAACTGATGCAATGGCCAATCCAGATTTGCAGCAAGCGATAGTAAAACCCGCATAGTATTTAATTTTGCAACTGGAGATAAAGTCTCTTGATAATCCACATCATAAGTCTGTGTGTATCCTTTTGCGACCAATCGGGCCTTGTATTTCTCAATGGTTCCATCTGCTTTGTGTTTAATGGTAAACATCCACTTACATCCTGCGGCTTTCTTCCCTTTTGGCAACTCTACAAGTCTCCAAGTATGATTTTTTTCTAGTGCTTTCATCTTCTCCTTCATAGCTTGGACTCATTTTGGATCCTTCAAAGCCTCTCCCACCCCATTCGGAATTCGAACAGTTGATACATTTGACACAAAAGCCTTGCAAAATTTCGACAATCTTCTTGTTGACACAAAATCGACAATGGGATATTTGGACCTCCGTTCCTGTACATTCGGTGAATACAGACTAGAGGCTTGCCTCGATTATGCATGTCAAGGAGTTTATATCTAACAACCAAATTAGAATCATCAGAAACCTCATGATCAAAAAGAGAGCTTACGTCAGGATCATTCTCAGGAGAGTGGTCGGGTACTGAAGAATGGGCAATTTGTGAAGGAGCAGGCTGATCTCGCTCATTAGATGTAGATATAGGCTACTGATCATCCCCACTTTCAGCCGAAAAACGAACACCCTCCCCTTCATCTTCTTCCATCGCACCCTCTCCCTCGTTAAACTGCACAATTAAAACTTTTTGTGAGCTGGTTAATGGTCCAGCCCCACCCAATCGTACCCCGGACTCCATATGTCCTCTGACTCCGCATCCTCCATTCTAATATCCCACCAATTTTTCCTTTTACTGTAATTCTCCCCCTGAAAGGAATATTGGGATGGAGAAAAATAGCACTCGGACTCTAGAAAAGTTACGTCCATGGTAACATGTGTCTTCTTGGTCTTCGGATCATAGCAGCGATACCCTTTTTGATGAGTTCCATAACCAACGAATATACATCATACCGCACATGGGTCAAGTTTGGTGCGTTGGTTCTTGTAAAGATGCACAAAAGCCACACACCCAAACACTTTAGGAGGTATTGTCAAGACTGAAGGGAGAAACATAAACTGAGATAGAGTTTGTAATGGAGTTTGAAATTGCAACACGCGAGAGGGCATACGATTCATCAAGTGAACGTCTGTGATTACCGCTGAATCCCAGAATCTTCTTAGAACATTTCCATCGACAAGAAGAGCTCTTGCCGTCTCTAGAATGTGGCGGTTCTTTCGTTCAGCCACACCATTCTGCTGAGGGGTTTGAGAGCAAGATGTCTCATGGATGAGACCATGTTCCTTAAAATAAGAGGTAAGGTATTGATTGATATATTCTCCACCATTGTCCGTGCGGAGAATCTGAATACGAGCTCCAAATTGAGTAGCAACCATTTTATGAAACATTCGAAATATGTTAGAAGCCTCATCTTTATGCTTCATCAGATACAACCATGTCATACGTGTGTAGTCATCAACAAAAGTTATAAACCATCTCATTCCAGACATTGTAGTAATTGGAGATGCACCCCACACATCAGAATGAACCAGACAAAAAGGTTTGCTGCTTTTATTAGAGCTCAAAGGAAAAGAAACACGATGACTCTTTGCCATAATGCATGTTTCACATTGAAAAGAAGAATCTGATAAACCACGAAATAACTCAGGAAATAAATACTTCAAATACCTGAATGATGGGTGTCCCAACCGACGATGCCACAACCAAACATCATTCTCCTTACTAACAGACCGACTAGGAGTGTGATATGTACAGCTAGAGCTCAGATCATCCACAATGTATAGCCCCTCCTTCTTAGTACCACGCCCAATAATCTCCTTCGTGAGAATGTCCTGAAACAAACAGAAATTCGGGTACATAAGAACACAACAATTCAACTCATCAATAATTTATCCAATAGACAATAAACGATTGGACAAGGAAGGCACAAGTAATGTATGAGATAGAGAAAGAGAGGGCGTGAGAGCCACACTCCCAGCCCCAGTGACTGGATGGCAATTTCCATTAGCATTATACACACTGTCTCGTCGCGGTGAGGTACGATTGACTAGGTCATCGGGGTGAGGCGTCATGTGATCGGTAGCGCTTGAGTCGATAATCCATCCATTGTTTCCATCATGATGAGTAATGATAAAATCAGAACCACAATTACCTTCAGGAGGAAGGGTGGAAGTATTAGCTGAAGATACCATCGGGACTAAGGAAAGATATGAACTCCTAGTCACCAAGGATGCTTGCCCTGTACTCTTGCCCAGTTCTGCTTCAGATTTCTTCTTCTTCACTTGAAAATCGTCCCAGCAATCTGAAAATCCATGTAGGTTAAAGCAAGTGTCCCTAGTGTGTTTGAAATTTTCACAATGAGAACAGCCACCGAGCACTTGAGACTTGGCCTTGACAGCAGACCGAGAGCGCCCACCTCTACCCACCGAACTGCTAGCCATCATCTATAGAGACAGGTCTCCTCGACTGCCCCTTGAGACTATTGCTGCACCCGTAGGAAAGCCATCGGCATTGGTCAGCATCACGATTTGGCGTACATCTTCCCTACGGATGCGTGCGTAGGCTTGCTCAACGGTGGGGAAAGGCTGCATCTGCAAAACGTCTGCACGGACCTTGTCGAGACGATCATCAAGTCCATCCAGAAAGAGGTAAACCCTGTCCTCTTGAACAACATTGTTGTAGCGCTCAATATCTGCAGGACACACCATAAGATTAGGCCTGCGAAAATCAATTTCACGCCAGAGTCCTTGAAGATCATTGTAGTATTTTTCGATTGGTCCTCTAGCTTGCTTGAGTCGTGATACTTGGCGCTTTAAATCGTAAACCTGGGAAGTATTGGTGCCATAAAAAAAGGTGGTAGCTACAGAATCCCACACAGCTTTAGCGGTAGGGAATCTGATAAAATTGCCAATCAACGCCGAATCCATGGAGTTGATTAGCCATCCTTTCACAGTCAAATCCTCGGTTTTTCACTTTCGAAAAACAGGATCTGTAAGCAAAGGCTGAGGGAGGTCTGCATTGATATACCACAGCTTGTATTTGCTTGTAATATACATCTCGATAACCTGAGACCATAAGTCATAGTTGGCTCCATCCAACTTAACCGCAATCTGAGATGAAGCCAAATCATTCTGCAGTGTCGGTGCTGGTGGAGGAGGAGGAGGAGCTTGGTTCTGATTCAGAATCTGAGTCAATCTGGCGGTCAAATTCTCCAAAAATGCTCCCGTAGTCGAATTCCCTCCTTGATTTTGATGGGGAATCAATGTTTCTATAGGGTTTTCATCCGCCATGAATCCGAGATCGAGCGCGATCATGCGAGACGAAATCGGCCGGCGCGAAACCACAACGCGATAAAAGAAAACGAGCCGAATTTTTTTTTCAGGGGCGCTGCCCTCGAGCCCCAGCCCGCTCACTGGCGAGCGGGACCGCTATAATCGGGGATCAACGTACAGTACTCATAAAGAGCAAACCATAGGCTCTGAAACCATGAAGAAATATATTTTCCTCTATTTCAATATATAAATCTTTACAGTATTATAATCGATCTTATATACAATATATGTGCTAACCCTAGCATATCAGTAAATCAGGAAAGACTATAATAAAGGGAAAAAATGCCTAATTTGTAGGAAATACAGCTCACGCCAACAGCAACATCCCCGCTTCTCTCGCCCACCTCAAGGGGAACAATGTGTGCCCCGTCCTTTCCCACAACAACCACTCCGGCTAGGTCCCGGCGACCTATGTCACGCCCGACTCTCGAGCCCGCGACATCCCTTGCCAAATCGCCACGAGGTCATAGAGATAGCTTCCTAGGCACGCTATCGACCTATCACTTAACTACGCATGCAGAAACGTTCTAACTCCCTGACAGTATAAACAAACAGGGATAGCAAAGTAGGCAGTCACAATCGACATTCACAAAATGAAAATCTCAATTCATACATACCAGCAAACCAATCAAGACCTTATTCATACTAACGAACGTACACAACCCCATACTTCGGGGCGGCTAGACAAAACCTCAAAAGGTCACTTAGTCAGGTGAGGTCAACTACTCACTTTCTTCAATAGACTACTCCAACAGCCAACTCTTGGCATCCACAAGGCTCCGTCACGTGGGACCTGAAAATGTTATCCCACGACGGGGTGAGAATAAATCTCAGTGAATCAAGCCTAAGCTCGGTTAGGAAACTGATTCGCCCAGGGCGTCCTAACCGAAGCTCACAAATCACACATGCACATATAGCACTATCCACAGTTAACAATATAAACATCATCCACATGCACACTTACCAGCTTCAGCCATACATAATGCAATGCTCGACATGACTCAGCATGTCAACGTCAATCAGTCACTCAATCACAGCATTACATCCACCAGTATGCACATGATATTCACCAGGACAATGCACACGACACAATAATAACTCGAACACAAGTGAGTATGAACTTCCGTCTTCCTACTCCATTCGTCCCATTCCAAACGTCGTAGTCGGGATACGTTCACACTTACCCATGCACGAAGTTACATTGCACTCAATTCTTTTATTAACAGTTATCGTGCCCACGGCACCAAAGAGGATCTACGCGAAAGAAGGCGTGATACGACTCTCCCAACAACGCGATCCAACACCTTAGTGCGATCCAGCGTCTCACCGGCAGCGCCGGTCTACGTTCCTTTACTCTCGGCAACGGCTACTACAAGCGGTGTATCCAGTGTACCCATCACGGCACCAGCAAGTAGGCATCCCTAAATGGGGCGTCGGTCCAACATTCATTGCGACCGGCATCCGATAATCCCTTAAAACCGTACGTCTGGCACGGGGCATGAATTATCGTGCTTCTGGCAAGTCGTATAGTTCCGTACAAATCATAGAACACGAACTTGCTAGGAACCTCATTGTTTTTCCCTCGTATGACCATACATAATACATCCAGCAATCAACCATTTTCATTATCTTTGGTTAAGGCCGGATGCTCACACGAGCATGTAAAAGTCTCAGCCAAAGGCCATTTTCGTGCTAAAATATGTCATTTGACTTTACACTCAGTCATATGCACATGCCGACTATCTACTAGTCATAGCAATCACACACAGGGTGATTAACCCTCAATCATCAACTGACAGTGAAAGAACATTCACTACACCCAATCAGGCATTTCAATCAACGAAACCATAACTCAATCCCGAGTAATCAAACTCAATCAAATAATATCCAACTCAATTCATGCCATGTTATTTATTAATCGATTCAATTTAGCACATTGATCGCTCGTTCGTCTCTGGCCTATCGCTCACTCGCGATCACACAATGGCAATCCATTGCCCAATCAATCAATCAACTAGCAACAATTAGCCACAGACAATTCAATCAATCCGGCTAACCTAATCGATCGGCCATTTAACCTAATCCCAATTTCTATTTAAACCGGCCTCGATCATGTACCTAAATTCCACCATTGATAAAACAACTAATTCTAGGCGCAATTAGCGCCCTAACTAAGGATTAGGGTCAACTCACTATCAAATTGGGCTCGGGCGGTCTCAAAGGCCGACGACGGCGAACGGCGACGGCGGCGGCCCAAAAACCTAAAACCTCGGGAAAGCCTCAGGGAAGTCTCGCGAGGTCAACGGGACAGGTGGCCGGCGACGGCGACGCTCCGGCAAGTGGCGGCGGCCTAAAACAAAACCGGGCGGCGGTCAAAAACAGGGTTCCGGGCTGTTTTTCGGCGAAACACGGCCCCACGGGCCGGGACGAGGCCGGCCAAGGCCGGGGATCTCACCTAGGGGTCGAGGGGAGGTGATCGGGACCGGCGGCAGCGGCTGAGGGCGGTCGGAGGCGGCGGATCGGCGACGAGCAGAAAGCGGCGGTTTCGGCGCCGAAAACAGGGGCGGCTTGCGGGCAGTCCTCCGGCCACCACGCGCGGCGGCGAGCTCCGCCGAGCTTGGGGAAGGTGGAAGGGAGGTCGGGGAGTCTGATGGTGGTGGCGGTGCACGGCGGTGGGCGGCGGATTGGCCGGATCTGAAGAAAACACGGACCGGCCCGAAAACAGGGCATCGGCGACTTTGGGGCTGATTCCGGCGGCTCCGGCGGCTAATCGGCGGTGGGGTGGCTTCGATTGGGTCGAGAGGAGGCTGAGGATCACAACCGAGGTGGTGGGTGGCGGCGGTGACGCCGCGAGCGGCCGGGGGAGGAGGCGGCAGCTCACGGGTTCCAGGGCCGAAAACAGGGGCAGCTTCTCGCGGCGGTTTTCACGGTCTTCCGGCGGCGGCAAAGGGACCAGTGGTGCCGGCGACGTCTGGCTGAAGGTGATGGTGGGCCGTGGTGTCAAG
Organism: Rhodomyrtus psidioides; assembly: GCA_021437785.1. Classification (NCBI taxonomy): domain Eukaryota; kingdom Viridiplantae; phylum Streptophyta; class Magnoliopsida; order Myrtales; family Myrtaceae; genus Rhodomyrtus; species Rhodomyrtus psidioides. The sequence goes on along the minus strand of JAILYB010000091.1, from coordinate 2,971,639 downwards.
GCCGGCGACAAAACCCGCCGGAGAAGGAAGGGGAAGGAGGAGGAAGAAGGAGGAGGGGTGTTCAGTCAGGGGGGGCGTCGCACGCGAGCAGGGAAGAGAGAGAGAGAGAAAGTGGGCTGATGGGTTGGGGTGGGGCCCTAGGAAGACTTTTGGGCAATTTTGTCCCATTAGCAAATATCCAAGGGCAAAACGGTCTTTTGGCGATTCGGGACTGAATGAAATTTGGTAAATTAGATGAAGGATAATTTTCATAATTTCACAGGCTAGGCTCGGTCAAGGTTAGGCTCGGGTCGCGAGGATTGAAATCCTAATTTACGGCGACTAGGAATTTCGAACCTAATCTAAACTGACTGAATTTCCGAATTCGTCCAAACATCGTCTCTTCAGTCCTTTCGATCCCATAATATTTAACGACTGAAATTTCGATCTTAATTCGTTTTATCGAATTCAGGGTCTTCACCGGGGTCGGATTTCTAGGGCGTCACAACTCTCCCCCACTTAGGAAATTTCGTCCTCGAAATTGAAGTACTGCTATGACCCTTCAAGCAAAACCGAATACTTAGTCCTTACCACATCGGTCCTTAAAACTTCCTCAATCTTTCTAATAGTCCCTTCAGTACTATCGTGTTTCTAAACCACCTTGACTAACGGGATCATCCTGATCTAGAGCACTCGTTCTTTCCTACCCACGATTCTGACTGGACTTTCTACGTACGATTTTTGCCTATCCAATTCAATTTCTTCTTGACTCAGCACATCAGTGGGGTCCGATTCGCACTTCCTTAGTATCGACACAAGGAAGATGTTACACTTGAGTAGACTTCGACAGCAGCACAAGATAATACCCAAATTCTCAATGCTTCCAAAATCTCAAAAGATCTGACATACCTTGGGCTTAACTTTCCTTTATTTCCAAAACGAGGTGTCCCTCTTCTTAGGCGACACTTTCTAAAAGACATAATTGTCCATCTGAAATTCCATAGGCCTTCGCTTCTTATTGGCGTAACTTTTCTGTTGACTCTGCACTGTTCTCTGTCTGTTTCTGATAACCCTGACAGCGTTTAACGACTAATCTACTGATTCTGATTCAGTAACTTCTTTTCTTTTTCCAACTTCATCCAAATAGATTAGCTTTCCACATACTCTACTACACGATGGCCCAAAAGCACTACTTTAATGCTTCACTATTATCTGTTAATTAGGCAACTCCAACAGGTACAATGGTTCCTTCCAATTACTCTTGGAATTCAACTCCAAGTCTTAAACCTGTACTCCAAAGTCTGATTTGTCTTTGCAAACTGACCATCCGTCTTCGGATGATAGGCCATACTAACTACACTTTCAACGCCTCAGAGTTCACACTACGCTCGCTTCAAATCAATCTTTATTTCTACCTCAAGAATCAAGACCACACCGCGACTAACGAATCCAAGTCAGATTCAAACTTATGATCCTCATTTATCAATATGCCGCAATTCCATATCCACAATTCGTTTAAACAGGGTGAACCATTCAATCCTAAGGATTCAACTCGACTGTGACCATCTAACTTTACTGTCCTTTTCCGCTGTCGGTTGTCCCAGTGGCCCCAGTAATTAATCACTCTCACGAATCCATTGTTTCCAAAGTTTAAACTATGCTTATTTCAAATCACTTATTATCACCATTTTGTACATCAAAAGCACATAGTGACCAACAAACCCTACGGTCTCGTTCAACTGTTGATTGTCCTAGCAACCGCAGTAATTATCCATTCCCCACAATTCGATTAATTATTTCCTTCCTTCCAATGAGCAGAGTTTAACGCTGCTTCTCCTCTTGATCCATAGATATCAATCACGACTAACACTAATGGCAATTTGGGCATTCTGTTTACATGAAGAAGGTCGACTACTGATTCGCCTTTTAACCGACAACTCCTTAGGATCTGAAGTTATCACTTGTCGTTTCCAGAAACATCTGACGAATTACTGAACTCGGGCTCCAAATCCAACTGAGGGTCAGGACATCCATTCTGTTGAACAGTGCCAACTCACAAGCGACTGGCGAGTCGAGGACCACCTCAATATTCCGGTTTAGGGTTGGAATCACCCGTTCCTAGACCGGTGGTACAATCGAACACTATCGAGATCACCTCTCATGACCAACTCAAGTTGATGCAGGATTAGTTCAACTCGACCCGCATTCTTCCAACAACACGTCACATGACTCAGGGTGATCAGCCCTTCGGTTAGTGCGCGGTTGGTACGGGGTTCTGGTACAAATCGTCCTCACTGGGTCCATGGCCATCCTGAATATCGATCAATGTCAGCTCGCAAATCATGCCACAAATCAATCCCTGGTCGACTTCAGGGTGATCCTAGGGTTGACTTACAGCTGAGCCAGATCAACCCAAATCGTTCCGTGCTTGATTTCAGATCGCCACACAGTCGAACCTCAATCAGCACAGCCAACTGGTAAATCAGGCCATCATCCACGTCGAGGGCGACCTCTAAACTCTCGGTGGCTTCCTCAACCTTTGGTCGTTGTTTGCGAACAGTCCGAGTCTTAAGCTTGGGTGGGTTCTAGATCTTGGAGCATCACTTTCATACCAAACTGAATCTCTTCACACTGTTCAAATCTGTACCTGTATTGTCAATCTGCTTACTGCACTCCAAACTGAGTCATTTATCCTTCGACTACTAGGAAGTTTCCTCGCGAATCCATTGTGATCTTATCCTACAATTTACCTTAGAATTCCCAATGACTGCAGTAGTCCGCTAGGCTTGTAATGCTGCTCTTCGACTTACCGATATGCCAGCTCTTCGCCAAAAGCTTGGCCGTATCAATCTTTCTGCCAATCTCTTAGTGACTGTCGCGACCCGTCCGAAAGAGGACGCGGCTAATGGATTACCGATCGCGGGCCTTCCCCCGCACAAGGGCGCGGATCGCGGGCTTTGGATCGGCGCTGGCCCTCCCAGGCCCATACCAAATCGCGGCGGGAGTATTTTTCGAAGGGATTCGACGATAACAGTCGATCGCTTTCGACCTTAGTGTGGTCGTGGTGGCATGTGCAACTTGTGCATGCATTTGGAGTCGCCACCGGTCTTTCTTGGAGGGTAGACCGGAAACCTTATTGACCGATTGGGAGAGATCGATCAATTCTGCGGAACCAGAGATTTTGGGTTCGGGGACTTGGTTACGTTGATGTCATTACCAACGCCCTTTCGGTACCTAACGCGAGTGATTTTCCTGACTAAGAGTTCATGCGGGTGCAATCTTAGGTGAGGTAGGCTTGATTCAGGGTTCATGCAGATTGGAAGACTATTCCTATCAATCACAATCAATTTAGATGAAAGCGCAATCAAATACATAAATAAATCACATCAATGCACATCAATTCAAATAAATGGTTTCCTAATATAGCCATAAGGGTTTAGGGGAGATGTGATTTCGGACCAGGGGTAAAATGGGAAGATTTGGGGACGATTGGCCCGAAGGGCAAAATCGTCATTTTTGGAAGGTTTGGATACCGAATTACCCAAAATATTCCATGGCCAGTTGTTTGTGGCCATTTCCCATTTTTTTGGGATTTTTTTCTAAAATTTTTGGAATTTTTTTGGAAGACGGTTTGCCAGAAGGGCGAAACCGTCATTTTTGGAAAGATTGGGGGGTCGAAAGACCCGGAACAGGTCGTGGCCAGTTGAATGTGGCCATTTCCTATTTTCTGGAATTTTTTAGAATTTTTAGAAACCGATTTACCATTCGAATGGTAAAATTGTCCTTTTCTAAAAGTTCGAATGAAATGTGGAAATCTTAGACATAAGGTTTAGCCACCTATCTGGCCCATCGCCAAATTCTAAGCAATTTCCATAATTCATCAGAATATCAAAGACGATTTACCCTTTGAGGAGTGAAATCGCCATTTTGGATTAAATGGGAGAAAATCCCAAAAATGAAAACAAATCAATTTTTTGTCATTTTCAGCCTTGGAAAATTTTTAGAAAATTTTTTAGGAAGTTTCTACAATTTCTCTCAATTTTTTTTTGAATTTTTCTTTAGTTTTTCATTTTTTAGCATTTTCTGATCGATTTTTTTATTATTATTTTTTTTATTTTCGAAAAATATTTTAATAAAAAGCATGTCTTTGACAATAGATAACACTTAACCAGCTAAATAAGCTAACCACCAGACTGAAACAAATACATGCAAATCAAGTCTATAAAGGCAATATTTTAGGAAAAAAAATAATTCTGATATACGGATCGGATACGTAAAACATACCGGATTGGACACCGACCTTCAATCGCCCAGCCCCAGCCTGCGACCATCTCCGCGCGCATCACCTGTCAAATATTCAAGTCGAGATTAGCGGCGATCCTAAAAAAAAAAAAATCTTTCGACGCGAACTTTGAAGACAATCGGATCGCGGCCCGAACTTTTCATATGATCGGCCCAAATTCTTGGCCAACGGGCCAACTCTTTCGGCCAACTTGGCCCACGAACCTGGCACACGGCCCAGGAACAGTGGCACATCGGCCCGGACAGTCGACCAACTCGCTCGGCCAATGGCCTGGCACACGGGCTCACGAAACAGGCCACGGCCCAAGCAAACAGTGCCCACGGCCAGCGTGAACAGGACACTGGCAGAGACTTCGGCTGTGGGTTCTTCATGGCGTCGGGAGGGGGGCTGGTTTGTGAGGTTTTGGGCGGTGTAAGGCTGAGAGAAGGGTTGAACCAGGTCGGAGGGGTGTCGGGGAAGCTGCGAGAGGCGACGACAGCGGCAGGAGGCGGCGTGAGGCGGCTAACGGCGACTGGACAGTGGCTCGGCCGAAACAGGGGAGGTGGTTCGGGTTGGTTTTCAGACCCCACTGGCTTCGATCGAGTTCCAATGGCTTCGAGGGACGACGACGGGTTAAGGGACGTCGATGGGGATGACCTGGAAGCGGCGGAGCTGCGACGGAGACGGCGAAGAGAGCTGAGGCAGTCTCGAGCCCAAAACAGGGCAGACAACCCGAACAGAGGTCGCCGGGCCTCTGCGGCTGCTCGACGGTTCTGAGGCGGCTATCGGCGGTCGCACGGGTCACTGAGGGTCGAAGGACGGTCAGCGAGGAGGTAGGTGGTGGTTGAATGCGGTGGAGTAGCGCGAAACCGTGGGAAACCAAAGAAGGATGGTCCGGCGGCTCGACGGTTGCTGAGGAGGTGCCGGAGCGACGGCGACAGACGACCAGAGGTGCGACGGCGGTGGGGCTGTGGCAAAGGGAGTGCTGCAAAAACCGGCGAACAAGGAGGATCCCCAGGAAGAAGATGATCGAGCCGTCCACCACCATGAAGCAAAAAAAGAAGAAGAAGAAGAAGACTACCAGCCAGCGGGGACAAGGTGCCGTGGAAAGCCACAAAAAAAAAATGAAAAAGAAAAGAGAGGGAGCGGCCGTGGAGACAAAAACATGAAAATGAGAGAAAGAAAATAAAATTAATAAAATAAATAATAATAAAAAAATGAAAAGGAGAGATAAAATCATTAATTAAACACACACTTTTTCTTTTTGCTTTTTCTTTTAAATGATAATGTTTCACATTTCACTATTAATTATTACTAATATTTTTGCCAAATTCAATTTTATGGTGATGAGAGAACACCTAAAACCGAACCTGAATTTTACTGTTTTATGAGGTCAGAAAATAGATAAAATAAAAATAAAAATACCGACTATTTTTATATAATTTTTGTGACCTCAAATATTATTTTTCTTGATTTTCTTCTTTTTCTTTTTTTTTGTATTTTTCGAAAATATAAAAAAAATAAAAATTATGAAAATTATTTTTTTTGGTCAAAATGGTTCCTAAGGCCAAGCCAAGGCTTCCAAAGTTGATTTTGTGATTTTATGAACTTTTTTTTTGATATTTTTAATTAATTTTAAAGAATAAAAATCACAATAATAGAATGGTCAAAAATCAGGTGTCAACAGCTGCCCCTCTTTGAGAGGAATCTCGTTAGAGGTTTTTCTCAAAGATAAGACGGCACCTGGTTCCTAACCGACTCAACTGGGAAAATGAAAGAAGAAATGCTATGACATCGGACCCTTAAGGCTCTTAATAAAAGCTCAAATTAATCTCCGGTTTGCTCTAACAATTTGAACATGGGCCGGAGTGAGAGAGGCTTACCTGAAGCTCACCTGTCGGATGCTGCCGGTTGCTATAACTTTCAAGAAGATACCTAGGACTCGTCATTGAGAATATCCTAGGGAAATTAAGCTCTGACCTGTATGGTAGGTCATACCATTATTGGATTCCTAACTGGCAGGAACCCTAGGAAGGCGCATCCCATGCTTTGGGATCTGCGAAGGATTTTGATCCGTATGGTGGATCTGACCTTTGTATTGATCCTTCAGGCGGTACTTACCAATGAGTTGACCCTTATGGCGGTTTCTACCATATTTGACCCTTCAGGCGGTATCTATCGTTAATTTGACCCTTCAGGCGGTATCTACCTTGAGTTGACCCTTCGGGCGGTATCTACCTTTGTTTGATTTTGAAAAGGGGTCTCATGACGAGGGTTCTTCACGTCCGATGAGACTGCTTGATTTTGTTTAAAAGGGGTCCCGAGACGAGGGTTCTCCACGTCCGATAGGGTTGTTTGATATTTTTGAAAAGGATTTTTTTTTAAGGGTTTCTCTTCCCCAAGAAAATATTGGTAATCTTTGAGAAGACAGCAATTGTCCAATTGACAAAATTTTATGACTTAAGCTTTAGTCATGAGATGTGCATTTTGATGCTGGAGGTTATCCAAAATATTCTTGCAACATGTAAATGTGATCACAAATTCCTTGCATGGAAAATTTGGATCAACAGTTTGAAAATTCCAAAAAGAGTTTGTTCAAAACATCAACTGGAATATTTCTCGACAAGGGGGTCTTCTCACCTGTTTTGAGATAGTGGTTTTTATAGGGGACGCACTCAATTCCCTACTAACCTGTGCCTAGGTTTTAGGCTCATTCGCAGCGCATACATTTTGACCGGTCGGGAGGTCTTCTACGGGACCGTAATGTTGGGCTTGGATATTGGTTTCCAAGGGGGACCCGCTTTGGAGTCGAGGCCATTGAACGAAAGTTTTCACCATATGCTCCGGGTCTACAAGTCAAGAACCCTGCAAAATGAGAAAGAAATAGTCTTGCTCGTACTTCTTCGAGCTAAGTTATATGTTAACCCAAGTGTCTTAGTCAGAGAAGACTGTTTCAGGGTTGTAACATTGGTAGGATTGGGGACCGAAAAAGGCTTGTTTTTGGCCCAGAATTCGTGACGGGTTTGACATTGGTGATCATTGCTGATTTGCCTCCTGTCATTTCCTTTATGCATCTTTAGTCTTTGAGGTGTGCAATCGATTTTGAGGTGTGCACCAATTCTTTAGAGAGCCTCTCTTGTTGCATTCAGAGAACGATAACTCTCTCTATGTCTTTGTTCTGCGCTCGGCACCATTTGGGGAGCAACCCTTTTGGATTTGGCTCCTTCAGGGATTTCTTCTTTTCCCATCCGGCTTCATTTCGGATCAATTAAACAACTTACACGAGCATCGGCCTTGCTTTTACCAGGCACTTTGCTTTTTCTCGATGCCGTGGATTTTTCTCATTCACTTTTGAAATCCCATTTTTTTTATCTTCATGGGATCGTGTTAGACCTACGATCAAAGGTCTAACAAGGTTAAGCATTAACTTAGGAATTTTTTTTGCAAACCCTAAGTCTTGAACTCCTTCGTTTCTGAAGTGATGCTGCATCCGTCTTGGAATGTGCAATGATCACCAACGGGTTTATGAAATGATTCTGCAGGCTCAACTTGGCTATGCAAAGGATTCGGTGTGTGGGATAGAGAAATGAATTCTTCTCATCATCCTATGGCACTTGGATTACCATATAAACAACACACAAAGATTAATGTTAGTCCGAGCAAGAAAATTTCTAACCATTTTCTCCTGATGCTGCTGGACTCACCTCCATTTTGCCCCGATGTGGGGTGGTTCTTGACAGGGTTAAGAATGAAAACCGCCGTTCAAAGGGGTTATCAACGGTCACCTGTAGTGTTTGGGGGATATGAAACGAATGCCTCCGTCGTCCCAACCCATGTAATCGCTGCGAATGGTCCCTACTTCCGTAGGTCCAGATTTTACTATCTGATCCACTCCACTTCTCTCTCAAGTGTGTATAGGACGTGTTTGGATTAGGCTTTGCCTCTCGTCTTTTGAGAAAACGTCCTTTTGAAAGTTTTGAACAATTTTTTATTGGAAAAATCTCTTTCATTTTCTCCATGAATTTTACCCGTCAAAGGGGATTTAATGATGTCCCATGCATGTTCTTATTCATGTTCAGACAACCTCATGTTTCAAAACATGAATGCCAATGAAATTTGAATTCTATGTCTTTTCTAGACATTAGATTCTGAAAGCTTTTCTTTTCTTCTCTATTTTTTATTCAACATCTTCAAGGGATTTGGGAGAGGAATACTCACCTGTCCCTCGCGGCTGGAGATCCCTGAAAATGCGGAAGAAACATGTTATTGTACGTTCACGAATTTTTCAAAAAATTAGAACGATACCATTTACCCTTGGTCATGTATTCTAACGGGTAATACATGGGATGTGAAAACCTGTTCGTCTGTAAGGCGATTCCCCTGTCAAGGATAAATAACGAGTATCCATTCATATTCTCAAATTCAAGACAAATTGGAACGATACAACTTTACTCTTGGTTCTCATCCCGTTCTGATATTGCGTATTGATATGAACAACATCTATCAAATCCGCCTATCCATTCTTGGAGTGTTTGCAACATCAATGGTTCATCTGCCCCCAGTTAGGCGACGTCTGTTCTGTTATTCGAACAAATGGCTCCTTGAGTGATTTATCCACGTTTATCACCGAATAGGTGGCTTCGCGGCCAAACGTATTTCGTATTGAAGGGGTAGATCCCATTATGTTCCGCAGGCGATTGTCATTGTTCGGAGAACTTGCTCCACGGATTAAGCGACTAATCCTCAGCCCTCGGCTTGAAGATGCTCAAAGGGTGATGTTGACACTCACGCGCAATTAGTTCTAGATATTAATGAAAGACGTTCCCGTGGGAACCTTACAGTGCGATCAACAACATATGCAATAGGAGTATTCAACCCCTTTTCTCGAAGCATTTTTCATCGAGTAGCCATGCCTTGCATCAGACGTTTGGTCACCTGCCTTGCGTCACCAATGCGATGGCCCTCCGGCTCCAAATTGATCGAGCCAAAGATTGAACTCATCGCCAAGGAAATTGCTCGGGTCTTCGAGCCATTGATGTTCAAGTTGGGTATCAACAATTGTTGGGGGCAGATTTCCTTCATCGCCTTCATTGTGAGGAACTGGAGTCTTTGAGCTGGAACCTTCATCATTGCCCTGTTGGGGTCGAGACATACATTCCTGAAGAGTATTGATCCAAGTGTCCAGCTCCTCCTCACGGAAATCACCTGTTCTTTCTAGCCCTTGGTGCCCAGATTGGGTGTCGTCGACTGCAGGCGAAGGATTCCTCTCTTTGCTCTTGCCGTGAGCAATTTGACCCCTCGAATTGGAACTTCCTCCAATGACCGGCAGGTTCATATGTGCACTCTCTACCAATGCCAGATCCGCTTCAGGGACAGCATTAATGACTGATTCGCGCTCAAACTGAGGAATCTCTATGTGCTGGAACTGTGGCATATACTCTTGAGGAGTATTGTGATAGCTCGGCGGAGCATTCTGATTTGGGTCAGAGGAGTCGCTGACACGGCTGCCGGTCCCGTCATTGCTGAAACACGGTTGGGTGCTCTTGGCTCTCCAATCATCATGGTTGTAACTCTGCCCAGCACTTGAGCTCCAACTGGCTTTATGATGGTTTAACGCTATCCTTCCATCCCTTAGCAATCTCCTATAGTACTTGAGGTGAGACTCGACGTTAATTCTAGAGAGCCCCGGCACATTCATAATCTCGAGTATGCGTAGTGGGCTAGCCGAATCAACTCCCAGCTCTCGAATTGCATCAACAAATTTGGTGTGAAGTTCATAGGTCCAGTAAAACCTTGTTCTCTTATCACCCAAAATATCGTCAATACTTCGGTAGCTATTCTCTACGGGATCTAGTCGTTTCAAAAGTTGTCCAGGGAGGGACTCACCGACTTTGGATTGGCTGGCTGCGACAGCGAGTTCGTCATTGAGAGAACTCCCCCTGTGATGATTCATATCCCATTTCTCAGAGGATGTTGGTGTTGATCCTATGGTGTTGACTTGCTCATGCAGATCTCCGGCGATATCTGGCTGTGTCGGAAAATGCTGTGGAGAATACGGTAACAGCTGAGCGTTATTCGTCAACAGGGACGGTTCATCGAGGAACACCTAGCCGAGGACAACAGGATTACCACAATTAAGGCAGGTGGCCTTGGTCAGAGCTTCCTTATATCTCGCGCTTTCAGCTTGAAGCTTCTCATTCTCCTCCTTCAGGACCAGTAACTCATGGTCTGCGTATTGCTGTTTCACCCGGGTTCGTTTGTTGGCGAACCAAAACTTGACCTTCGAAAGCTCCAATCCTATTTTTCGGCTCAACTCCATTTTCTGTTGTCTGCTTGGAGTGGGGCATTCATTGAAGAAAGCTTCGAGCTCTCGGATTTGGCCTGGAGTGTGGCGTTGTAGTTGCTTCCTTTTCCGACTCCGGTCATCATTGTATATTCCTTCTTCGTAGCTGAAACCTAGAATTTCATCGCTGGAGGAGTCAGTCTCCACGGCCTTCGGGCAGGATTCAGCTCCAGGATCTTCAAAGTCTCCCAGCAGTTCGTGCTCAGAAATGTCCAGGTCGGGCGTTTCTAGCAGATGGGAATAGCTTTTAAACATGATGGATCGAAGTATCTCGGGCTGATCTAGTTCACTCAGCTTTCTCTATTCGCTCTTACGTGTTTGCTCGCTCTAGAAATTTTCTCAAGTGATTGTGCGTGTCCTAGAACCATCCTTCAGGCTGCATATGAAGACCAGCAAGCAAGCGCCCCTCCCGAGACCCTGTAATTACACATCGTCTATATTCCCCTTTCTTTTTCCTCGTGATAGGATCACAAACTCTCTTGCATTGATTCGGTTTCATCGAGTATTGCGCTCGTCCCCTAGTTCAGTCTTCAAAGTGGTGGGTCTACAATCTTTCGGCGCCTTTTATGATTTGCTAGGCCCGAGAACGTGGGGAGCAGCGGTGGACCCGCAATTAATGACTCCGTTTAATTCATTTAGCTCCATTAACGCTATGATCTTCTCTCAACCCCTTTTCATCGTTCAAACGAAAGTGGCATTTTCCCTATGCATGCTGTTACTCTTCATTTCAGCATCCCGGGCGCTTGGTGAGGAATGAGTTCGTGGCCACTCAAAATTTTAAAGACCGTCTCTGGTTTCAGACTTAATCTAACAAGGGATCATCACAACTGAGCGTGACGATGTTCGTCGATAGCGTTGGTTTTAATATAGAATTAACTATAGTCATTAAAGAAAAATGTTCCCGTAGGAACTTTACAACGGATAAAATGAGTGATCTACTCGTGAATATGTTCTTCTTTCTATGGGTGTTCGTGGTGACCGACCCATCGTGCCCCGAGTCAAGTGCTAGATCATGGCTGTCCAAGCATGCTAGCTTCCCACTGATTGAACAAGGCATCGAGCCCCTCATCAAAGAAATCGTCTGTCGTGGGCTGACCAGCGGCAGGCAGAGCACTAGCCGACTGCTGCTCGAATGGAGGAGTGCGCACTCGCTGTACTTGTGGCACGCGCTCTTGAGAAGTATTGAAATGGCCTGGGAGGACATTCTGATCAGCTTTCAGTTTGCCGGTGGTCGGGTTGCTAGCTTGATTGATGCTTAGATTTGGCCGGGTATCTTTTGATGCCTGAGCATTACAATGGCGGTCGCCCCTAGCTTTTGAGCTCGAGACGGATTCCTCCCGGTTTAGCTCCGCTCGACGTTGTCTTAATAGCTTTCTGTAGGAAGCAAGGTGATTCCTGACCAGCTCCTTACTAAGCCCCGGTACATTCATGGCCTTAAATATGCGCGTCGGAGTTGCTGAGTCGATCCCCATTTGGTGAACCACATCTAGGAATCTGGAATGCAGTTCAGGGGGCCAAGCGAACCTCCTCTTATCGTGGCCCAAAATTGCATCGATGGCTTGACGACTGATTAACTCATCTCCAGCAGGACCCGACCCTATCGAAAATTGTTGTGCATGAGGCTGATATGCTTTGAGCTGGTCGGCGGTAACATCCAGCTCCTTGAAACTGTAACTCCAGTCAAAGCGATGCAAATCCCATCCCCCAGGAGGCATTTGTATCATCTTCGTAGGATCATCCTGCTCATGCGTGACTCCGGCAAAATCTGGTTGAGCAGGAGATGCCCCGAGGGAGTAGGGTGGTAAATGAACGTCTTCAATCATCGCGTGAGGCTTATCGGGGAATATCTCACCGAGGGCGACGAGGTTATCGCAATGAGGGCAAACAGTGATATTGAGAGCTTTTTCATACCTCATGTTTTCTGTTCGCAGCTTTTGATTTTCTTCCTTTAAAATCTCGACCACCTGACGTTTGCGTTGAGCCCTCGATTTGGATCTCCTATTTTGAAACCAAAACTGGATCCTCGACTGATTAATTCCCAACTCCCGGCTCAATTCAATTCTCCACTTCTTTTTCATGTAATGGCTTTTACTGAAAAGGGTTTCCAGCATTTGGGTTTCCTCCTGAGAGTATTGGTGAGGACGTCTTCTTTTCCCGAGTTGAGCATTGTGGATGTCGTTGTCGTCGTCGCCGTGATCTTGATTTCCGTTGCCAGAAGTGTTGGGCTCCATGGTTTTGGCGTTGGACTTGATCTTGGAATCTTCGAGATCCCTCTGTGGTTCAATTTCTGAGATTTTTGAGTCAGTCGCCTCTAGCAGCTGATAGTAACCTCTTAAATATGTTGGATTGAGAAATGTTTGATTGGTTCTTGCCCACTCAGAGTTCTCCACTCTCTCCTGTATGCTCACTCCCTATAAAGTTTTCTTCGAGTGACTTTGCATGTTCAGGAGACGCTCTTCAAGCATCATTAGGCAAACGTTCCCCCTCAAGACCTTGAATTTCTCGCTTAGCTTTTCAACGTGATGGGACTGCCAAACCCTGTTAGGGCTCTCTTCGATAGTCGCGCTTTCCTCCCACCTAACTCTAATAATGGTGATCCCGACAAATCTTTTACATCTTTTAATTGATGAGCCGGAAATCGCGGACCGAAACGAATCCAATGGTTCTCGTGAGGGGACCTCCTGCTTTACCCCCTAACTGGGCTCCACCAGCATTATTACTGAGACCCTTCATCATCCTCGAGTTGCTATAAAATGAGGAATTAATGTATGGAAGGTTAACGTTCTCGCATAATCAGCTTCTTCCTTCTAATCTCTCTGTTAAACTCGTCTTATTCTCAAGCCAACCCAACGCAAATGGCCTCCTCTCCCGTACGCACTTTTTCAACTGATGTCTTGGCCCAGTGGGAAAAGCTTTATAACCTATTGGGTCGTGGTTACGCGCACATAACCGATCATTCTGCAACCGCGGATGAAATCCGTGTCCTGCTCGAGGACTTAGATACCACTTCCCTCGAAGGTACTACGCTGGGGAGGGAATATAGAACTTTCCCGACCCTCTTTGCACACTCCTTAGAGGCCTACCGTGTTGCTGATCGGGAGGTTCTCGTGGCTCGCGTCTTGCGGGCTCGTTACAAGGATCGGTCTGATCATTTGGAGCTGACCAACTATCTGGCCGATAGTCACAAAAAGGCCGTCGAGTTTGCCAATGAGAGGGTCGCGACGTTGCTTCGCGAGAGGAGAAAACTGGTGGATCAATTGGCCCTATCCCTGACCGCTGGCGAGCACGACCGCCACAATGTCCTATTGAGGCTGCAAAGCGACTGGCAGGAAGAACGGCTCGACAAAATAACCGCAGACATAGCTCACGGGAATGGATTAGTTCGGGACTTGGAAATAATCACCGAAGAACACGAGGTCAAGGTCACTGAGGTTAAGGGAGAATGCAGAAACCTTTTCCTCAAGCTCGCGGATCAGGACATGCGAAGTCGTGAGTACGGGCAGAGCATTAACAACATGGAGGGTCAGTTGGGCTCCTTTGTGTCGTTAATTAGGGCTCACTTTGGCTTTACTTTTCCACCCCGAATTGTATGACCTGCTTCTGAAAACCCTCCGCTGAGCAAAATAAATGTGTGTGTTTTAACTTCTGTATGGTTCATTTCTTCGAGCATCCGAACATTTTCAACTTGGGTGAGCTGAACCATAATATCAATAAGCCGAGCAAATATGTCCTGATTTTATAACTCGCTCATGATCAGATGAGAGAATAGCCTCAGACTTATCCAGGAGAAGATTCCTCTCTATTACCTATTTTTTTACCTGCAAATGAAACGACTGAATCAGAAGGAATAATTTGAAAAAGAAAGCATAAACCCCTTTCAATCTTATGCTTGCTCGTGATTAATAAGGACAAAAACTTTTACAAGGGTTTTAATCTTGCGCAAAAAGTTTTTTATCAGTATTCTTCGAAGGAAAGCATATTATTGAAAGGAATGTAATTCACGATAATCGCTTTTGATCAATTTCGAGGAGAACGAATTAGTCAAAAGCGCAAGACATAATAATGTGTTTTAAATTCAATTGAAGATATGGCATCCAAATTAAGGTCGCTCGCTAAGAACGAAAGTAGTTTGGACATCTATCTCGTCATTAAATTTGAAACTGCGCTGATATTCTTGATCAATTATCGTGAATTACCAGTGGTGTACAACATGCATGAACCAATTCAAGTGTGTAGTTCCTTCTAGCGAAATTGAGGTTGGATTACCTCACACGACCAAAAGGTCGTGCAAGACTTCCAATTTTAATTTCCTCTAAAGGAATTATAAACTTGACTTGGGAGTATTCGGATGATTAGAAAAAATGTCACTATCACATTCCAATGACCCGTTAAAAGAAATACAACCAAGTTCCATCTGAATGTATACACCAATAGACCCCTAATACAATCGCTCTAAGGGGTGAGATAGAGAAAACCTCAGTAAAAATAAACCCTATACAAGAGGACTAGTAATGGAAAATGACATAAATGAATGTGATCCTAACGTTTAAGGATGCCCCAGTTTTGATCTGTGCCTTCAGGATCACTTGCCCCAACTCGTCATCTTCATTGGATGATACCTCAATAATGTCCATAGTATGCTCCTTATCGCACACTCGGTGTTCGTCGTGGGATATCACCCTCCTCGTCTTCTATCAAGGACGTTAGGGACAAACGCACATATCTATCCTCGAAATGGCATTTAATCTAATCACCAGAATGCAATAAATGAAATGCCTATATTTATATGAACAGTGATAGATTTGGGGGGATAGAGAGTCTTACCAACCCAACTCGTCGACTTATGTGCGGTTTTAGGTGTACCAACCGCCCAAAGACATGCGCATGAAACAAGTGATAGTAAACTTCTAAAAATCAGAGGGTTTGTCACCTAAGGTTAAGGTTCCCACCTCGAGTTCTAGAAAGAGCCGATTCCATTGCACAACTATCGTTGCATTGGGACTCGATCCATAGTTCGAAGTGAGCGGAATTGAAAAATGGATTACCCCATGTTTTTCCTCATGGAGATTCCATTTTCAGTTCCTTCTATTGTTTTCCTATAGGGGCGCCCGGGGTTTTAGGCGCGGTTGTGTGTGTCTATGTGTCGTGAACACCACAATGCAAGTCATGCACAACAGTTTATCAATCAGCGCTTCAAATCATCCACAAAACATACATTCCTACGCCAACCTGCATAAGACAATGTTAATCACGGACTACACCCCTTATTTCTCCAATCTGCAAAAATATATAACACCTATCATGAGCGGACTTACCTCACCTTCAAGAGCGCCTGCAGGGTTAGAAACATCACTCAGCGTTTTAATTACGGCCTAAGTCCACTTGGGGTCTAGAACCATAGGTTCTAGAACAAAGTCCCCAGTGGAGTCGCCAGCTGTCGCGACCCGTCCGAAAGAGGACGCGGCTAATGGATTACCGATCGCGGGCCTTCCCCCGCACAAGGGCGTGGATCGCGGGCTTTGGATCGGCGCGGGCCCTCCCAGGCCCATACCAAATCGCGGCGGGAGTATTTTTCGAAGGGATTCGACGATAACAGTCGATCGCTTTCGACCTTAGTGTGGTCGTGGTGGCATGTGCAACTTGTGCATGCATTTGGAGTCGCCACCGGTCTTTCTTGGAGGGTAGACCGGAAACCTTATTGACCGATTGGGAGAGATCGATCAATTCTGCGGAACCAGAGATTTTGGGTTCGGGGACTTGGTTACGTTGATGTCATTACCAACGCCCTTTCGGTACCTAACGCGAGTGATTTTCCTGACTAAGAGTTCATGCGGGTGCAATCTTAGGTGAGGTAGGCTTGATTCAGGGTTCATGCAGATTGGAAGACTATTCCTATCAATCACAATCAATTTAGATGAAAGCGCAATCAAGTACATAAATAAATCACATCAATGCACATCAATTCAAATAAATGGTTTCCTAATATAGCCATAAGGGTTTAGGGGAGATGTGATTTCGGACCAGGGGTAAAATGGGAAGATTTGGGGACGATTGGCCCGAAGGGCAAAATCGTCATTTTTGGAAGGTTTGGATACCGAATTACCCAAAATATTCCATGGCCAGTTGTTTGTGGCCATTTCCCATTTTTTTGGGATTTTTTTCTAAAATTTTTGGAATTTTTTTGGAAGACGGTTTGCCAGAAGGGCGAAACCGTCATTTTTGGAAAGATTGGGGGGTCGAAAGACCCGGAACAGGTCGTGGCCAGTTGAATGTGGCCATTTCCTATTTTCTGGAATTTTTTAGAATTTTTAGAAACCGATTTACCATTCGAATGGTAAAATTGTCCTTTTCTAAAAGTTCGAATGAAATGTGGAAATCTTAGACATAAGGTTTAGCCACCTATCTGGCCCATCGCCAAATTCTAAGCAATTTCCACAATTCATCAGAATATCAAAGACGATTTACCCTTTGAGGAGTGAAATCGCCATTTTGGATTAAATGGGAGAAAATCCCAAAAATGAAAACAAATCAATTTTTTGTCATTTTCAGCCTTGGAAAATTTTTAGAAAATTTTTTAGGAAGTTTCTACAATTTCTCTCAATTTTTTTTTGAATTTTTCTTTAGTTTTTCATTTTTTAGCATTTTCTGATCGATTTTTTTATTATTATTTTTTTTATTTTCGAAAAATATTTTAATAAAAAGCATGTCTTTGACAATAGATAACACTTAACCAGCTAAATAAGCTAACCACCAGACTGAAACAAATACATGCAAATCAAGTCTATAAAGGCAATATTTTAGGAAAAAAAATAATTCTGATATACGGATCGGATACGTAAAACATACCGGATTGGACACCGACCTTCAATCGCCCAGCCCCAGCCTGCGACCATCTCCGCGCGCATCACCTGTCAAATATTCAAGTCGAGATTAGCGGCGATCCTCAAAAAAAAAAAATCTTTCGACGCGAACTTTGAAGACAATCGGATCGCGGCCCGAACTTTTCATATGATCGGCCCAAATTCTTGGCCAACGGGCCAACTCTTTCGGCCAACTTGGCCCACGAACCTGGCACACGGCCCAGGAACAGTGGCACATCGGCCCGGACAGTCGACCAACTCGCTCGGCCAATGGCCTGGCACACGGGCTCACGAAACAGGCCACGGCCCAAGCAAACAGTGCCCACGGCCAGCGTGAACAGGACACTGGCAGAGACTTCGGCTGTGGGTTCTTCATGGCGTCGGGAGGGGGGCTGGTTTGTGAGGTTTTGGGCGGTGTAAGGCTGAGAGAAGGGTTGAACCAGGTCGGAGGGGTGTCGGGGAAGCTGCGAGAGGCGACGACAGCGGCAGGAGGCGGCGTGAGGCGGCTAACGGCGACTGGACAGTGGCTCGGCCGAAACAGGGGAGGTGGTTTGGGTTGGTTTTCAGACCCCACTGGCTTCGATCGAGTTCCAATGGCTTCGAGGGACGACGACGGGTTAAGGGACGTCGATGGGGATGACCTGGAAGCGGCGGAGCTGCGACGGAGACGGCGAAGAGAGCTGAGGCAGTCTCGAGCCCAAAACAGGGCAGACAACCCGAACAGAGGTCGCCGGGCCTCTGCGGCTGCTCGACGGTTCTGAGGCGGCTATCGGCGGTCGCGCGGGTCACTGAGGGTCGAAGGACGGTCAGCGAGGAGGTAGGTGGTGGTTGAATGCGGTGGAGTAGCGCGAAACCGTGGGAAACCAAAGAAGGATGGTCCGGCGGCTCGACGGTTGCTGAGGAGGTGCCGGAGCGACGGCGACAGACGACCAGAGGTGCGACGGCGGTGGGGCTGTGGCAAAGGGAGTGCTGCAAAAACCGGCGAACAAGGAGGATCCCCAGGAAGAAGATGATCGAGCCGTCCACCACCATGAAGCAAAAAAAGAAGAAGAAGAAGAAGACTACCAGCCAGCGGGGACAAGGTGCCGTGGAAAGCCACAAAAAAAAATGAAAAAGAAAAGAGAGGGAGCGGCCGTGGAGACAAAAACATGAAAATGAGAGAAAGAAAATAAAATATAATAAAATAAATAATAATAAAAAAATGAAAAGGAGAGATAAAATCATTAATTAAACACACACTTTTTCTTTTTGCTTTTTCTTTTAAATGATAATGTTTCACATTTCACTATTAATTATTACTAATATTTTTGCCAAATTCAATTTTATGGTGATGAGAGAACACCTAAAACCGAACCTGAATTTTACTGTTTTATGAGGTCAGAAAATAGATAAAATAAAAATAAAAATACCAACTATTTTTATATAATTTTTGTGACCTCAAATATTATTTTTCTTGATTTTCTTCTTTTTCTTTTTTTTTTGTATTTTTCGAAAATATAAAAAAAATAAAAATTATGAAAATTATTTTTTTTTGGTCAAAATGGTTCCTAAGGCTAAGCCAAGGCTTCCAAAGTTGATTTTGTGATTTTATGAACTTTTTTTTTTGATATTTTTAATTAATTTTAAAGAATAAAAATCACAATAATAGAATAGTCAAAAATCAGGTGTCAACAGCTGACTTGGCGGTTCCTTTGTCTGTCTTCAAACAAATATGCCCCAGTCGACTGCTTTGATCCTTTCACAATTTTTACGGTTCCCTTTTCAATTAGGGGATATCTGCCGTTCGGAGCTTCCTGTCTCTTTTCATCTTGGCGGGCTTTGCCCCAGTATGTCGTCTTAGTGAGAAGTTGACTCCTTTGTCTGTCTTCAAACATCCATCCTAGTGGCTCGAGTTGTCGACTAGCTTCGATATTCTTGAAGGACCACTCCTGAGGATCAATAAAACACAATCAACAAATTTTCAAATTTAAAGAGATTAGATTACAACTAATTCTCTTCCGCATGTGGCTTCTTTGATTGCATGCTGTTCCACGTCTTGAAAGATGGCAAGATGCCCTCATCAGTTGACTATTTTTCTTGAGAATTCCCTGGTATTTCCTCATCAGTTGACTCTCTAGGGTGGTCCAGCGCTTTTAACTTGCGACTGCTTTTTCACATAAGTCTTTGGATTTTGATTCTGGAAATTACCTGTTCGAATGACAGGAAGATGTCAGAAAGGGAAGTAAAGCATAAATCCTTTCAATTTTAGGCTTTCTTGTGAATAACGAAGATAAGGACTTTTACACAAGCCTTAACCTCATGTGAGAAATTCTTATCGATGTTTTTCAAGAGAAAACATAAAACTAAAAGGAGCGTAATCCATGGTTATCACTTTTGGCAAATCCCCAGAAAATCTGTGGAATTTCCAAGAAGATAAAAATGCAATTCCAATGTGTCCTGAATTCGATAGGAAATAGGACATCCAAATTGAAATGATTTCCCGAAGGTAATTTGGATATCATGTCTCCTCTTGAATTCAGGGAACATGAACGACTTTAGTTAATTACCAAGGATTACCAATGATGCATGCTATAGACCGGTTCAATTACATGTCCGGCGTACCATGAAATGAATGTTAGATTCTCGTACTTGGGTTAAACATGCCAAGTGTGAGTTCTAACGAAAATTTCATCTGGGTAAGACATGCAATTGAACCGAAAAATTCGAATGGTTGAGAGGAATTCCAGTGTCACGCTCCAATGTCAAGACACTTAGACAAGACTTAGGAATCGATGTGTAAAAGATAGATGGGGGACCCACAGACGGGTGCTCCTTACAGACTCGATGATCCTAATAAAAGAACAGGGACGACTGGAACGTGACCCTTAATAACCTAAAGAGATGCCCCAAGTCGGGTCTTCGGGGGACGACGCTTGATGTCTTCGGAATAGCTATTTCGGATCTTTATTTCCGTCAGGTGCCCTTTTGATGATGCCCGACAGGTGTTTCGGATTTGCTTTTATTGCATGTCCTTCAACTATCGGTATGGTTACTGGATCATTCCTCGGACAGCTCGAAAACGGTAGACTCCGTTGACTGTCTGGGCAGTCTGATGGCGGATGACGCGTCGCTCATACTTGAATACGTTCGGGATGTGGGACCGACTTGGAGAGATCATCTCTTTTATCTATACTTTAAAATGGAATTGGATTCAACCATCGGACTTGATGAATGCAGCATGTTGTGCAAAATGAAAGGCTGTAGATGAATTTAAATAGAAATGGCAGGACCTTACCATAAGTGGCGTTTAATGACTTTTTGGTTTTAGGTATACCAACCCTCCATATACATGCGCATGAGACAAGTGAGGCTCGACTCTAAAAATCAAAATGGCTTAGGTGAGGAACCTAGAGGCTTCCCTCTATCCGAGTCGATAAATTCGTCCATGAGCGCAATCCACAACAAATGGATAAAAGTCTCGACTTGGATAGTGAGTGGGATCGAATATGGTCGACCCCAGCGCAAACCACGCTAGAGCGTTGCATATCGATCCCTAATCTATGGCTACCTGAAAAGGTGATTTCGCGGCCTGGGTTTGGGCGCTTTGTGCAAAGTGTCGTGATCCTCAAATATGCAGTGAATCATGCGCAACAATTCATATATCAATCAGCGCTTCAAATCGTCCATATAACATACATTCCTACGCCCATCCTGCATAAGACAATGTTAATCACACACTACACCCCTTATCACACCAATCTGCAAAAACATATAACACCTATCGTGAGCGGACTTACCTCACCTTCAAGAGCGCCTGCAGGGTTAGAAAAATCACTCAGCGTTTTAATTACGGCCTAAGTCCACTTGAGGTCCAGAACCAAGTGTTCTAGAACAATGTCCCCAGCGGAGTCGCCAGCTGTCGCGACCCGTCCGAAAATCAAAACGGACGCGGCTAATGGATTACCGATCGCGGGCTTTGGATCAGCGCGGGCCCTCCCAGGCCCATACCAAATCGCGGCGGGAGTGTCTTTTGAGGGATTCGACGATAAGAGTCGATCGCTTTCGACCTTAGTGTGGTCGTGGTGGCATGTGCAATTTGTGCATGCATTTGGAGTCGCCACCGGTCTTTCTTGGAGGGTAGACCGGAAACCTTACTGACCGATTGGGAGAGATCGATCAGTCCTGCGGAACCAGAGATTTTTGGGTTCGGGGACTTGGTTACGTCGGTGTCATTACCAACGCCCTTTCGGTACCTAACGCGAGTGATTTTCCTAATTAAGATTTCATGTAGGCGTAATTTTGGGTGAGATATGTATGGTTCAGGTTTCATGCATATTGGAATGCTAGTCCTATCAATCACAATCAATTTAACGAGAGCGCAGTCAATTGCATAAATAAATCATGTCAATGCACATCAATTTAAGTCAAAGGCCTCCTAATATAGTCATAGGGGCTTAGGGAATGTATGATTTCAGACCAAGGGTAAAATGGGAAGATTTGGGGACGATTAGCCCGAAGGGCAAAATCGTCATTTTTGGAAGGTTTGGATACCGAATTACCCAAAATATTCCATGGCCAGTTGATCGTGGCCATTTCCCACTTTTGAGAATTTTTTTTGGAATTTCTTGATTTTTCTTCAATTTTTGGAAGACGACTCGCCCAAAGGGCGAAATCGTCATTTTCAAGAAGGTTCGGGGTTCAAAACACCCGGAATGAGTCTTGGCCAGTTGTTTGTGGCCATTTCCTATTTTTTGGAGATTTTCCTGGATTTTTTAGAATTTTTTGGAAGACGGTTTGCCGGAAGGGCAAAACCGTCATTTTTGAAAAGACCGGGGGTCGAAAGACCCGGAACAGGTCATGGCCAGTTGAATGTGGCCATTTCCTATTTTCTGGAATTTTTTAGAATTTTTCTGAATTTTCCGAATTTTTTGAATTTTTTATGATTTTCTATTTTTTTATTGATTTTTTGATTATTTTATTACTGTTTTTGAATTTTTTTTAATATTTAAAAATATTTTCCAGGCCGGGTCAAACCCGGCCCGCGCCTCTCGGGCGCCCGGCCCGACCCTAGGGGTCGACACCGGCCTAAAACGACACCGTTTTATATTTTTAAATATTTTTTCTATTTTTTAACAATTTTTTTGATTTTTTATCTATTTTATTTAATTATCCGAAAATTCCCCGGATCCGACGGCTCTCATTGCGCCACGTGGCCTCATCCTGTGCATCCGATCTTCCACTAGATCGGACGATCCACAGAGAACAACGTGGCTCAACCAAAACCATCGGATCAAAAATTAATTTATTTTCCTTTTAAGAAATCCGCCGGATCGAACGCTCCACGTTGTGCCACGTGGCCGCTCTTGGTGCGTCCGATCTTGGACGAGATCGGACGATCTACAGGCTGCCGCTTGGCACATTCGTAGCCGTTGGATCGATTTTTAATTAATTATCAGAAAATCATTTATTATTTTCCCAAAAAGACGAGATCGCGACACGTGTCGCGATCGGGACCGTTCATTTTGTTTTATGCATAAAAATTCCACGTGGCCCCCACCCGGCTGACGTGGCTGCCCACGTGGCACGCCACGTCAGCGTTGACCGTTGACCGCCGGCGAAGTCGCCGGAGAAGACGATGAACAGTAAAAAATCCGGCGACTTCGCCGGAATTCTCGCCGGAAAACTTCGAAACCGAGCCAAACCTTGGTAATTTTCGCCCGTTCTTACGGCGTTCGACTCCTTACCGGCCCGGCATCAATATTCAACAAAAACATGGCCCCGTACACGTCCGAAAATCGGAGAATCAAACCTCCCCGAACCGGCGCCGGCGAGCAAATTTTTAGAAATTTTTTTTATCGTTGAAAGCTTATTCTACCCATTCAAGAAGCATCTAAATAAGGTTTAGGGACTTACCTTAGGTCTCTTAGGCGTCGGCGACCATGGGCTCCGCCGGACCGAGCTCTCGGCTCGGGTATGCGTCGGGGAGCTCCGGCCATGGTTTCCCGGCACGTTTCAACGCAAAATAAATAGCAAGGCGGCGGGGAAACATGTGTTAGAGACGCGTGGGAACAAAATGCGCGACAAATAGGGCTCGGGGAACCCCGACCGAGACCTAAAAAATGCGAAGCCCATTCGGGCATTTCGTCGAACACCCGGCGTGCATAAAAAAAAAAACGAAGACCGGGGAAGATACCGACCTACTCCGGGCTCGACGGCGGTGGCTGAAGCTCCAGTGAGGTTCCGCGGTGTGCGGGGAAGCTTCGTCGCCCTTCGGCTTCGCTCTCACTCGCACGAAAAAAATCCTCTCTCTCCCATGGCCGAGCTCGGTTTTAACCGAGAATCTCGCCGGTTTTCGTGGCCGACCGGCGCGCCTCGACGCGTCCGCCACCTCTGCCCGATGTTGCCATGGATTCTTGCTCCTGTCCCCCCACGCTTGTCGCCTTTTTTCTTCCCCAAGCGCACGCCCATGCCGCCCCTGTTTTTTTTGTTTCCTCCCACGGCTTGCTGCACATTCTGTGCAAGCCTTGCAGACCCGGGTCGGGCCGGGTCGGGTCGGGTCGGACCCGACCGGCCCGGTTCGGCCAAATCGCCCAAATCGCCAAATTGACCCCCCAAATGACCTATGTTCATGAAATTGATGGCAAAATCGGATTCCTTGACATGTTTTACATCAAATATGGGTATTTTCGTGAATCAATTTATTGAAATTATGTAAAAACCCCAAATTGTCCCTAGGATCCGAAATTTAATTTCGCCAAATCGAAGGCCTAAACGATCGAATTAGCCAAAATTGAGTCCACCAATGGATTCAGCATGATGAAAACTGTTGGGTAGAGGTGTTTAATTTTAATGGGTGTGCCCGTGTGAAATTTAATTTCAAAAATTGTGAAACCGAGGACTAAATTGAAAGATTTTTATGCAATTAAGCCCTTTTGGTTAAAATTGATCAAATTGGAGGGCAAATTGACCCAATTGCATTTCAATACTTTGGAGTCCAATGTCATAGCTTATAAAAGCCGAGAATTGAAAATTAAAAGACTCGAAAAGGATTTTTTAGGCCCGGTTCGGGATTAGGTTTGTGAGGGAACCCCATGAATCGAGCCAAATTTCCATAATAAAAAGTGAAAATATTGAAGAGATAATTAAAATAAAATTTCAGAATATTTTTGTGTAATTTTCTGACCACGGATGGTATTTTTCTGATTTTTTGGGTGTTTTTATAATTAAATAAATTCCAAAAAATATTAAAAAAATTCAAAAAATATTTTTTGTTCAAAATTGGTTCCTAAGGCTAGGCTAAGGCTCCCAAAGTTGATTTTGCAATTTTTTGACCTTTTTTGCTATTTTTAATTAATTTTAGAAATAAAAAAAACTATAATAACGGATGGTCAAAAATCAGGTGTCAACAATCGGGCAGTCCTTCACTTGGTGTCCCAGCTGGTTACATTTAAAACGTTCTCCACCTCTATACGGGAAGGGACCAGACTCATGCCTTAGACGACACAGGCGACACTTCTCGCTTTGGCGGAACATCGGCTTCTTGATTGCACTCCTTCGGTTAGACGGAATGTGATACTTGTTGGCAAACATCGGCCTCTTCTCTATCCGACGGTTATCCCTAGAAGAAAGTGCGAATCGCGATCTAGATGCGATTGCTCTGTCAGTCATGCTCCTTTCCACAGATTGGGCCCTTTCGAACAACTCTCCATAACTCCTTATGTCCAACGGTACCAATCGGTCCTTAATCTCAGGTTTCAATCCATCATAAAATCTTCTCATCCTATTCATAGGATCTCTAATCGTCCATGGTGCAAACTCAGACAGCTCGGCGAATTTCACTTCATATTGCTTTACTGTCAAATGGTTCTGACGAAGCTGCAGGAATTCAACCATCTTTTTCTCTCGCCTACAGCCCAAAAAGTACTTGCAATAGAAGGCTTCCACAAAGGCATCCCATACCGGTACCATATCTCCGGGAAAGATCTTTTCTTGTGTGACTTCCCACCACGCCTTAGCTTCACCATGAAGTTGATAAACGGCTAATGTCACATTGTCCTCTTCAGAGCATCTCAACAGGGCGAATGCCTTCTCTATTTCTAAAATCCACCGGATTGCAGCCTCTGGATCTCTTATCTCTTCAAACTTCGGCGGTCCTAAGTCTAGAAACCTTTCCATCAACTCAGGTATTGGTCGTATACCACTCTCATTTCTGTCGCGACCCGTCCGGAAGCGGACGCGGCTAATGGATTACCGATCGCGGGCCTTCCCCTGCACAAGGGTGCGGATCGCGGGCTTTGGATCGGCGCGGGCCCTCCCAGGCCCATACCAAATCGCGGCGGGAGTATTTTTCAAAGGGATTCGACGATAACAGTCGATCGCTTTCGACCTTAGTGTGGTCGTGGTGGCATGTGCAACTTGTGCATGCATTTGGAGTCGCCACCGGTCTTTCTTGGAGGGTAGACCGGAAACCTTATTGACCGATTGGGAGAGATCGATCAATTCTGCGGAACCAGAGATTTTGGGTTCGGGGACTTGGTTACGTTGATGTCATTACCAACGCCCTTTCGGTACCTAACGCGAGTGATTTTCCCTAACTAGGATTTCATGCAGGCGCAATTTTGGGTGAGGTAAGTCTGACTTTGCACATTAACCAGTTTAACATGCTCACGTAATCATAATAAATAAATAGATGCCAATCACATAAACATCTATCCTACGTGGTGATCATGGAATTATGATTTAATGGGTCTCGAGCCAATGAGACCACATTTAATCATTTTAATATTTTAATAACGGAGAGCCGCTCTTCGCTTCTTCTTGGTTTCTTGAACTCTTCAAGAATTGGGCCCCAAAGAGCTCGCCGACTTAAAAGGCTCCTCCACGTAATCCTCGTAGCATTTACATCAACAATTGACTATGCTAAAAATAAAGATTACATGAAAAATAAAAGGAGTACGCAGTCTCCATTTAATAATTACAACCCCAAATATATAAATAATCATCATACATTCATATATACATCAATCACATTGATTAGGGATTTTTCCATGATCACCACCCTTTCACGTAAGTAATAAATTCACAATTTAAAACTTAGGAATGCACAATAAAATTTCTACGTTGAATCATATTAAGAATTTTTACGTAAAATAAGATAGCCATAAATTTTCGATTCAAAATTGATTTAGTCTCAATTTTTGCTACGTTGATTAATTTATCATATAAAATAATCAATCTCCATTAGCCATGTAAGACGAACAATTCGTTAATACATATTGACCATAGTATTACAAAAATTGCAAAAAATCAATTAAATGCACGAAAACACCTAAGGATTGGCTCTGATACCACTGTTGGGATCCACGTAACACGTAGCGGAAATAAATAACAACCCATACATGTATCTCCATAGGCGTACTTCGTGCATTTCAATCGAAAAAAATCACAAAGTCTCAAAGGGAGTAAATAGATTACCTCTCGTAGCGTGCTTGAACGGAGGTGTCGGTTCGATGTTCTTCGATCTCAGCCTCCACAAGTGTTAGGCATCTAATTCGGACGCACCACCAATTGACGAACGGGGAGACGACTAATAACTCCACAACAATTGTGCTAGCAATATGCGGAATCAATATTCCGAACTTAGTATATTTTGCTCTCTCAAGATTATGAGAATATAGAGAGTGTTTGTGTTCTTCTCTCTAAGCTCTCAAAAATTTGCACACTCTACAAAATGTCTCCCCCCTTCAACCTCAAAACTCTTGCCATCCTTTTATAGCCAAAAATACCTTCCAATAAATTGTATTTAAAAATAGCACTAACAATTATAAATTCTATCTAAAAATAGCACTCACAAATAAATGACATTTAAAAATAGCACTAACAATAGCACTCACAATTTATAATACAAAAATGCTATTTAAAAATAGCACTAACAATAGCACTCACAATTTATAATACAAAAATTCTATTTAAAAATAGCACTAACAATTATAAATTCTATCTAATAATAGCACTCACAAATAAATGACATTTAAAAATAGCACTAACAATAGCACTCACAATTTATAATACAAAAATGCTATTTAAAAATAGCACTAACAATAGCACTCACAATTTATAATACAAAAATTATATTTAAAAATAGCACTAACAATTATAAATTCTATCTAATAATAGCACTAACAATTTATGATAAATAAATGCCATTTAAAAATAGCACTAACAATAGCACTCACAATTTATGATAAATAAATGTCATTTAAAAATAGCACTAACAATAGCACTCACAATTTATAATACAAAAAATGCTATTTAAAAATAGCACTAGCAATAGCACTCACAATACAAAAATGCTAAAAAAGGCACTAACAAAGGTGTTAAAAATAATAACCATTATTATTATTACAAGAGTTAAAGAGGTTACCAAACAATACAAATATGCATAACATATAAATACGTATGACGTATAAATACGTAGAGCATACGTATACATCCGTGAAACCGGGGACTAATTGAAAGAAAAATGTGCAATTAAGCCCTTTTGGTAAAAATTGATTAAATTGGAGGGCAAATTGACCTAATTGCACTTTAAGACTTTAGAATCCAATGTCATAGCTTATAAAAAGTGAGAATTGAAAACTAAAAGACTCGAAAATGATTTTTTTTAGGCTCGGTTCGGGTTTATGTTTGTGAAGGAACATAGTGACCCGAGCCGAATTTTTGAGATTTAAAGTGACACACTTGAAGAGGAAATTAAAACAAAATTATCGAATATTTTTGGGTATTTTTCTGACCACGAATGGTATTTTTCTGATTTTTTTGGGTATTTTTATAATTAAATAAACTCGAAAAATATTAAAAATACCGAAAAATATTTTTTGTTCAAAATTGGTTCCTAAGGTTAAACCAAGGCTTCCAAAGTTGATTTTGTGATTTTATGACCTTTTTTGATATTTTTAATTAATTTTAAAGAATAAAAATCACAATAATAAATGGTAAAAAAAATCAGGTGTCAACAATTTCCAGTCAATGAGTCTCCATGCGAAACGGCTGTAGCATTAGTTTGACTACACCCTTGCTGTCCAGCTACAGCTCTCAAAGTTTCCAAAGTCTGCAGGATCCCGTCTACTCTGGGACCTTCTCGAACTAACCTTCCACTAGACACCATCTCATTACGGTCGCTCATTATACAGGTAATTTACGGAGTCCTGTCCACCCCCAGGCAACACGTAGTGAGATAACCAATAAACAGTCAAAATCATCGATAACAAACACATGCAAAAGCTTATAATCCTACTAACTATCCCAAATCCCAACGCTCCTTATCACTCCAAGCCAATGACCAGATGAATCAGGCTGACCTTGCTCTGATACCACCTTGCGCGGGGATGTCACGCCCCGACTCTCGAGCCCGCGATATCCCTTGCCAAATCGCCACGAGGTCATAGAGATAGCTTCCCAGGCACGCTATCGACCTATCACTTAACTACGCATGCGGAAACGTTCTAACTCCCTGACAGCATAAACAAACAGGGATAGCAAAGTAGGCAGTCACAATCGACATTCACAAAATGAAAATCCCAATTCATACATACCAGCAAACCAATCAAGACCTTATTCATACTAACGAATGTACACAACTCCATACTTCGGGGCGGCTAGACAAAACCTCAAAAGGTCACTTAGTCAGGTGAGGTCAACTACTCACTTTCTTCAATAGACTACTCCAACAGCCAACTCTTGGCATCCACAAGGCTCCGTCACGTGGGACCTGAAAATGTTATCCCACGACGGGGTGAGAATAAATCTCAGTGAATCAAGCCTAAGCTCGGTTAGGAAACTGATTCGCCCATGGCGTCCTAACCGAAGCTCACAAATCACACATGCACATATAGCACTATCCACAGTTAACAATATAAACATCATCCACATGCACACTTACCAGCTTCAGCCATACATAATGCAATGCTCGACATGACTCAGCATGTCAACGTCAATCAGTCACTCAATCACAGCATTACATCCACCAGTATGCACATGATATTCACCAGGACAATGCACACGACACAATAATAACTCGAACACAAGTGAGTATGAACTTCCGTCTTCCTACTCCATTCGTCCCATTCCAAACGTCGTAGTCGGGATACGTTCACACTTACCCATGCACGAAGTTACATTGCACTCAATTCTTTTATTAACAGTTATCGTGCCCACGGCACCAGAGAGGATCTACGCGAAAGAAGGCGTGATACGACTCTCCCAACAACGCGATCCAACACCTTAGTGCGATCCAGCGTCTCACCGGCAGCGCCGGTCTACGTTCCTTTACTCTCGGCAACGGCTACTACAAGCGGTGTATCCAGTGTACCCATCACGGCACCAGCAAGTAGGCATCCCTAAATGGGGCGTCGGTCCAACATTCATTGCGACCGGCATCCGATAATCCCTTAAAACCGTACGTTTGGCACGGGGCATGAATTATCGTGCTTCTGGCAAGTCGTATAGTTCCGTACAAATCATAGAACACGAACTTGCTAGGAACCTCATTGTTTTTCCCTCGTATGACCATACATAATACATCCAGCAATCAACCATTTTCATTATCTTTGGTTAAGGCCGGATGCTCACACGGGCATGTAAAAGTCTCAGCCAAAGGCCATTTTCGTGCTAAAATATGTCATTTGACTTTACACTCAATCATATGCATATGCCGACTATCTACTAGTCATAGCAATCACACACAGGGTGATTAACCCTCAATCATCAACTGACAGTGAAAGAACATTCACTACACCCAATCAGGCATTTCAATCAACGAAACCATAACTCAATCCCGAGTAATCAAACTCAATCAAATAATATCCAACTCAATTCATGCCATGTTATTTATTAATCGATTCAATTTAGAACATTGATCGCTCGCTCGTCTCTGGCCTATCGCTCACTCGCGATCACACAATGGCAATCCATTGCCCAATCAATCAATCAACTAGCAACAATTAGCCACAGACAATTCAATCAATCCGGCTAACCTAATCGATCGGCCATTTAACCTAATCCCAATTTCTATTTAAACCGGTCTCGATCATGTACCTAAATTCCACCATTGATAAAACAACTAATCCTAGGCGCAATTAGCGCCCTAACCAAGGATTAGGGTCAACTCACTATCAAATTGAGCTCGGGCGGTCTCAAAGGCCGACGACGGCGAACGGCGGCGGCGGCGGCGGCGACGGCGACGGCAGCGGCCCAAAAACCTAAAACCTCGGGAAAGCCTGAGGGAAGTCTCGCGAGGTCAACGGGACAGGTGGCCGGCGACGGCGACGCTCCGGCAAGCGGCGGCGGCCTAAAACAGAACCGGGCGGCGGTCAAAAACAGGGTTCCGGGCTGTTTTCCGGCGAAACACGGCCCCACGGGCCGAGACGAGGCCGGCCAAGGCCGGGGATCTCACCTAGGGTTCGAGGGGAGGTGATCGGGACCGGCGGCAGCGGTTGAGGGCGGTCGGAGGCGGCGGATCGGCGACGAGCAGAAAGCGGCGGTTTTGGCGCCGAAAACAGGGGCGGCTTGCGGGCAGTCCTCCGGCCACCACGCGCGGCGGCGAGCTCCGCCGAGCTTGGGGAAGGTGGAAGGGAGGTCGGGGAGTTTGATGGTGGTGGCGGTGCACGGCGGTGGGCGGCGGATTGGCCGGATCTGAAGAAAACACGGACCGGCCCGAAAACAGGGCACCGGCGACTTCGGGGCTGATTCCGGCGGCTCCGGCGGCTAATCGGCGGTGGGGTGGCTTCGGCTGGGTCGAGGGGAGGCTGAGGATCACAACCGAGGTGGTGGGTGGCGGCGGCGACGTCGCGAGCGGCCGGGGGAGGAGGCGGCAGCTCACGGGTTCCAGGGCCGAAAACAGGGGCAGCTTCTCGCGGCGGTTTTCACGGTCTTCCGGCGGCTGACGGCGGCGGCAAAGGGACCAGTGGTGCCGGCGACGTCTGGCTGAAGGTGATGGTGGGCCGTGGTGTCAAGGCCGGCGACAAAACCCGCCGGAGAAGGAAGGGGAAGGAGGAGGAAGAAGGAGGAGGGGTGTTCGGTCAGGGGGGGGGCATCGCACGCGAGCATGGAAGAGAGAGAGAGAGAGAGAGAGAGAGAGAGAGAGTGGGCTGATGGGTTGGGGTGGGGCCCTAGGAAGACTTTTGGGCAATTTTGTCCCATTAGCAAATATCCAAGGGCAAAACGGTCTTTTGGCGATTCGGGACTGAATGAAATTTGGTAAACTAGACGAAGGATAATTTTCATAATTTCACAGGCTAGGCTCGGTCAAGGTTAGGCTCGGGTCGCGAGGATTGAAATCCTAATTTACGGCGACTAGGAATTTCGAACCTAATCTAAACTGACTGAATTTCCGAATTCGTCCAAACATCGTCTCTTCAGTCCTTTCGATCCCATAATATTTAACGACTGAAATTTCGATCTTAATTACTTTTATCGAATTCAGGGACTTCACCGGGGTCGGATTTCTAGGGCGTCACAACCTAAGCCGGCATCAACTTCGGGAAGCTCGACCTGTCCCGGAACAGACTGCAGGAGAGGCGGGTTGCTGCTGTTCGGGGCGAACAAGACAAATGACCTCATAACATCTCGAGGAACCTGTTGGAGTTCAACTTGTCAACGGTGGAGCTTAGCCAGAGCATCACGTGGATGGCTATTAACCATAACAAGATTTACGAAGCAATGTCGGAGGTGATGACTGGTCTTCGACTGGGTTCTTGAACGTGAGCTACACAGCAGGTTGTGCGGGAAGGTCCCGATGGGCGGCCGGATGTAGAGCTTCGATTACTCGTTGTATGTCCATAACCGGTGCTTGTGCGGCGCTCCTCTTGATAGCTGTAAGTGGATGGCGATGGTGGGAGGGTGGGTTGAACTGTTCTCAGCCATTGATTGATGACCTCCCTCTCATGTCTGTGTTCCATACTGTTAGTTGCTCTTGAGTGGCAGAAATTGCTGAAGTCAAAGGGTCCGAAGTCGACAAGTTTGACATTCCAGTCTTCATCCACAATCGACTCTCCGCGGGAAAGGGATCTGCTGCCTTAGTTTTTTTAAGGCGGTAAATCTCCACCCTTGATATAGGAATAAAATATTCTCTCTCCCCTATATCAAGGGTGGGGATCCCCCTACCTTGAAAAAATCAAGGGCTCCGCGAGCACATGTTTCTCTTTCCTGTCATTCGTGTGTGTGTTTTTTTTTTGTACGTGCCTTTTTGGCGATTAAATATTGTCATTGAGATTATTTATCTTTGATAATTGATTACGTAATAATGGGCTGTAAGATTAGTAGTCGTGCATCAATCGGGCTTGTTAAATTTAGACTACAAAAAAAAAATCAAGATAAAAGATTAACTAACTTGCATCGCCAATGATATGCACCACAAGTGAATCACTTATCCTATTTTTTTTATTATTGCCAACCAAATTCAGGAGTCCACAGGTACTCCCCTCCATACAGCTAGAAAAAAAACAAAAACAAAACAAACAAACAAACAACGCTCCCTTAGCTCCTACGGGATAAACCGAAACGTATCTTCATTCGGCGTGAGCCTCGCCTTAACGAGGATCTTCCGCATCTGATCCCTAGTAGCGTCGTCGCCGGCCGCAGCCCCGATTGCCAGAGTCTCGAGCTGCCCACGATCAGCAAAGTACTGATTCAAAAGCGTTGCAAACGTGGTTGCTTCTTCCACTGTGCTGGTTCTCATTCAAAAGCGTTGCAAACGTGGTTGCTTCTTCCACTGTGCTGAGAACCAGCACGGGACGTCCTTGATTTGGGTTATCACGTGGAATAGTCTATCCTTGGCCCCATTGCATCTCGTCGTAGCCGCCTTGCGTTCCACTGCTCTAAAACACAAAAGAAAATAAATTAGAGTCTAATAAAATAAAAATGTCCAAATTAAGATACAATACTCACTTGGCTTTCTTCTTACGAAGGATTGTCGCCCGCGCGAGGTCCACGGAGAGATACGTCTGGTGCCTCTTAGCAAGCAGCTCAGCAAGGCCCTGAGGGGGCTGAGCTTCAGGCTGCGGCTGAGCTGCTCCGGACGAGGAAGTTCCGGGCTGCTGACCTGCGGCTGGCGGCGGATCCATGAGAGAGAAGTGAACAATTTACTTTTTGAGGCAAGAAGGTTGTGGATTTGTATTTAAAGGAGAAAAGTCACATTTCCATCGTTGGTCGCTACTCATCTAGTCACGCAGCTGAGATTGTCCTCCATCGAGCGAAAGCGGCCATGCCTCAACTACTTCTAGTCAAGCAATTTCAGTGTGTGTGAGACTAAAGCTTCGAGAGTATGCAAAACTAAGGATGTCCTTGGGCCCGGCCCGAAAAGTCCAGACCAGGACTTGGTCGAGCCCGTACCACTGAGACCCCAAAATAAAAAAAGCCTTAGACCTGATTCATTACCATTAAGGCCCAAAAAAACGAAAGCCATCTAAAGGCGCCGAATGACCTTCTCTGTTTCTCTCTCTCTCCATCTCTGAGCTCGCCCTCTGCAACAACAATGGCGTCTCCCTGTCTCTACTCATCTGCCTCTCGCCCCTCTCTCTCCTCCTCCTCCCTCCGGCCCTCTCCCTCACCTGCACCTCTCAGAACTTCGCCAACAAGCTCTACGCCAACTGCTCCGACCTCCCCCAGCGCGGCGCCTACCTCCACTACACCTATAACGCCTCCAACTCCTCCCTCTCCGTCGCCTACGTCGCCACCCCTGCCGCCACCGGCGCCTGGGCCATCAACCCCATCGCCACCGGCGTGGTCGGGTCGCAGGCCCTGATGGCGCCAAGGATCAACGGCCCCGAGTCTCTAAGACCGACAACATCTCCAGCTACCACTCGATCTTCGAGTCGAAGTTCTCGTTTCGACGTGCGGGACCTGAGCGCTGACAAGGCCAAAGGGACGATGGCGGATCTTCGCGGCGGTGAAGGTGCCGGTTAAGGCGGCGAGCTTGAACCAGGTCTGAGCAGAGCGTCGGTGCATCGATAGCTGTGGGAACCAAATGGGTTTTGTGGGAGAAGAAGAAAATACTGTAGTGTCCTATCCAAGGGCAGGGCATGGCAGAGCATGCATGCCCCTCTGGTCTGCACTTGCCACGTGAATGTATCGGGACTCCTCTCACCTTACACTTTTTTTTTTATATATCTATAAAGAAAGTATTGATTAGCCTTGTCCCAAAGGAAAATGACTAGTCTTCAAGATTACTGTGTGCGTCAGACGTGCAGAGATGAAATATAATATCTGCATGCATTTATTTTACGGCGGACACTGTATTGCTTTTTGGTTTCCATTCTTTGACTCATCCTTTTCATCTCAAGAGCAAAACTAGAGGAATTGAATCACTTTCGAGTGCCAATATGATAACTGATATTTTTATGGGCAGAAGGACAGCAAAAGTGCTAATATTTATGTACGGCGCTCACTTTAATGTCAATTTTTTTCGTCGGCACACTTAAGTGCCAATATTTATCTTCGACGATCACTTTAGTGTCAATTCCGGCAAAAAATGATTAGTTTAGTGCCAATTCCGACCAAACAATACACGTGTTATTTTTTATTAATTTTTTAATATTACGTGTCAATTTTTAAAAAATATATAAATACACGTGACTGCCACATGGATTTTCAACGCCATTACAAGAGTTATTTTTTTTAAATTAAACTTAAACTATAAAATACCCTACAAATTAAAAAAAAAAAAGCTTCTGTTGCAGCGGCGAGGGCGAGACCCTCGCCATCGCCGGCAATGGCCGGCGAGGGGTGGGGGATGGCCGAGGGGGGTCGCCAGGGCCGGGCGACCCCCGTCGAGGCCTCGCCTGGGTCGGCAACAGCGCGGCTGGGTGGGGCGACGCGCAGATCTGGTGGGGTCGTCACTGGCTGAGGTGGAGGATTGTGCGACCTCAACTGGTTGCGGCTGTGTAGCCCGAGGCACACGGGTCGAGGTCGCGGTGGTCGGGGTGGAGTGGAGGAGCGTCGAGGCGACAATCGGCTCGTGGGTGGCTGGTGAAACGCTGTCCAACTGAAACAGAGAAGGGTAGAGCTTGCAGATTTCAGAGCTCTCGAGCTCAGATCTGGCGATGACGGGAATATGGGTAGCCACGAGGCTGAGCTCAGGTCGACGCTGTAGAGAACAGCGGGCCGACGGCGAGAACGGCTGGCAGTGGCGGTGGCTTGAGTCGGCGTCGAGGCTCGACAACGACTAGACAAAGGAGGCCAAGCTGCGGATCGGGGTCCTTGGGTCTCGTAGATCCCGAGTCAAGGAAGCCGACGACGACTCAGGCTAGTGGTGGCGATGGCTGAGACCTGGTGGATGGGCGGACGGCACAGAACAGAGGTCGTGGTCGCGTGGTGTGGGTGTCGGCCACTAGATCCTCGCGACTCGCAGCTGGAAAGGAACGACGAGCGGCGGAAGCTCAGGAACAGCTAGGTGGTGGTCGTGCCGGGTCTGGTGTAGGCGTCGGGCTCGGCTCGGATCTGTGGGTCTTGGCCAGCGGCGACTCGAGCTGACGGGCTGACGGGCGGAGCTCGAGCGACTGGGCTGGCGGAGCTGGGGTCTCGGGTCCGTCGAGGCTCGGGAAAGAGACAGGTGACGACTCTACTAGGACGGCGGCTGGCGCGGCTGAGCTGCGAGGTGGCTGCAGATCAGACAAGAGGGCTGCTTGGCCAAAACAAAGAAGAAAAGAGAAGAAAGGAGGAAGAAGATAGCGTGGGAGATAAGGGGCCCACAACATTATTAAAGACCCACTACATATTTTAAGCTTAATATTAAGTATTTTAATATTAAGTATTTCATTGATTTTTTATTTTATTTTTCTGACGTGGTAGCTCCGGCGAGCCACGTAGGCGCCACATATGCTTTCCGGAAAGCCACGTCGGATTTGGCACTTAAATGATCATTTTTTAAAAAAATTGGCACTTAAGTGAGCCGACGAAAAAAATTAGCACTAAAGTGAGCGCCGTACACAAATATTGGCACTTATGTTGTCCTTCTGCCTATTTTTATGCTATATTCAACTGTGGGATGTCATTTAGCTGGTGATGGTACTGCAAGCGATATGGATATTTTTTATATCGTCAAATGTTTGGAGTGCCAATATGGCCTATGTTTTGGTCAATGCTTTGAAAATGCAAATTTTTTTATATATTAATTCTAGGTAAATAAGAGCGTCATACTCTTCACAATTTCAAATTTTAATTCATAGCGTCTTGTTACCTTTAGACTGCCTTTGGAGAAACTTTTGAGGAAAGCTTTTGAGGAAATGCAAATACCTTTAATCTGAAGGGATTCGATGAAATGCAAAAACTATTTGGTAGATTGTAATTAAAAAGTGGCCTGAGAAAGACTTTTGAGAAAATGTTTTTTTGGTATGTATGTATTTGAAAAGTCATTTAACTTAACTTATTTAGATTTTTTTTTTAAAATTTGTTTAAAATTGGAAAAAGAAAGCAATAACGGGCATGTTTATATATTTGCATTGAGAATAATGTAATAGGGACATACCATTCAATTTATAAATAAAAAAATCATAGCAGCTGACGCATGGATCTCCTTACCTCGATCTAGAGATTCTAAACCACAGCAAGAATTTAAAGCACTTACAAAAGAAGGTTGATCAGGAAGAACACTTTTTCTTATCATGCACTGAACGCCTTGTGGTCATCTTCGTGCCTACTATTCGAGCCATAACCACTTAAAAGAGCGGTGTATATGACCACATTCCTGGACACTGCTCCATTGAAGACTAGAGATGATTTCTTAATTCGCTTCCAGTTAGCGTAGAACGTGATGAGAGAAACACATACAAATACACTAAGGCAGACTACTGACTCAAAAACATGACAATGAATCTGCACACCAAGAGGAAAAGACAATACATTTGCATAGGCACTCAATGCACATGTCACAGTGCTCGCATACGATGCGAGACTAGATTCGAACATTCTCTTGAAAACAACTAGAGCTTCCTCACACTTCCCATTTTGGTCAAGCTTGCCAATCATTGAAGTCTATGAAACGACATCTTGAGAAGGAATTTGCTCAAACAACTTTACCGCATCGATTCCACCCTCGCACTCTCACAATACCCACGAAGCATCGTATTCCATGCAGTAAGATCTATTATGGGCATCTGCATGAAAAGTTTCTCTGCCCACTCAACTTGTCCAAATCGAGAGAACCCATCTATCATCATAGTCCACGAAACAACATTGGGTTCGGGCATTTTATCAAACAGCTCTTGTGCCTTCATCAAGTCCCTGCAGTGTAAGCAGCTTTTGATCATCGTGCTCCAAAAAATTGAGACCCTCACGGGCGTTTCGTAGAACAGTTTCAGGGCGTTCGCCAAGGCGGCCGTTTTGCGAGCAACCCGCAATCATCTTCGTGACCGAACGAACATCTGGGAATTCCAGAACCTCCAGAGGCCATCTGAGTCTCCGTTCTTAAGGTGTGCAGAGACTGCAGGACCATCACGAGCCGCGTAACTCGGGCGCTTGAAAAAAGCGCTTGCAGAGCTGAGCGTAGGTTCCGCATGAATCGAGCCATGAAGTAGGGAATGAATGTGTGCAGGTGCGTCTGGGATTTGGAAATATGGCGTGAAAGCCCTTGTCGCTGCAAATTCACACAAAAAAAAGGGTTTTAGCTACGAAATTAGCGATAAACAAATTCGTTACCGATTAGTGACTAATTTAGCGAGACGCAAATACCACAAAACAAATTTTCGTCTTTATTTTGCGAAAATAGCCACAAATACGTTTTGTCGCAACATAGCGACGAAAAATGTTGTTCGTGGAAAACTTTTTTATTTTTATTTTTATTTTTAATTTATGTCTTTTTAGCGACGAAAAACGATATTCATCGCTAAATTGCTCTTTTTTATTTCTATCATATTAGCGATGAAAATTATGATACGAAATATAATTTTCGTCGCAAAGTTTATTATTAAATTTTGCGACGACAACATGTTTTCTTCGCTAATTAGTGATGACTACCTATTTTTGTCGCCAAATTAGCTAAAAATAAAATATATTAATTTATGGCGACGAAAATCATATTGCGTCAGCGATGAACGCCAAAATATATAGCTATTAAATTTAGGGATGAATTATTATTATTTTTGTCGCTAATATGGGTATAAATAAAAATAAAAGTAAAAAAAAAATTAAAGTTAGCGACGAATTATATTTTTCATTGCTAATTTAGAGATGAATAAACCACAAACATTTGCGAAAAAAAAAATTGGTGGCTAATTTTCCAAATCAGCGACGAAATTTCTTTTTCATCGCTAAAACGACATAAATAAAATTAAAAACAAAAATAATAAAAATAAGTTGTGACGAAAAACATTTTTCGTCGTAACTTTTCTTGAAAGCATTTAGCGACGAAATCTGATTACATCGCAAAGTTTGTTATTAAATTTTGCGACGAAAGCATGTGTACGTTGAATTTTTTTTATACTCTATTTAAAAAAGAAAAAGAATGAACGATTTTTTTACATGAGATAAAGTCAAGTGATTGAAATGACTTGTCAAATGATATCCAAATATCATAAAACGTTTTCACCTACACATCACCAAACAGAGAAAAATTAACAATTTTTCTGGAAAATGAATGTTTGGAAAGCATTTTTCTTTTTCATGGAGCTTTCTGCCAGCTAAAACGTATGGTAACTTTTGGCTCGTAAATGCAGCCACGTCATATGTACAGTAGAAAGCATTTATCTCTATAAACCATCGAAGCAGTGGCCATATTTACAGAAAAGCTCTCTGCAGAAGCAAAATAGAGTCTTGTTGTTCCTAGGCCCAACCCGTGGTGATGTGCGAAAATAAATTGTCGTGGGAGGGTGAGGCGGGCCCGCGGGTGGGGCATTTGTCGTGGGAGGAGTGGGTGTGTAGGCCCCCACGTGGAGGGCCCCACCCCCACCCTCCACGGCAATACCTCGGCAATTCGTTTGGGGGGAGGGGGGGTCCTCACTGTACATGCTCATCAAGTCTGCAGGGGCCTTTACCTTAATGCGCCTGCAGGCGCTTCGCTTTGCTTTTTAAGTGAAGTCGAACGTCTTTCGTTATGTCATTCGTATTTCGTTCCTCCCTCAAACGTTCTTTGGTTCTAATCCATTCTTTCTCACACGGTCGTGCTCGCTTGTTTTCTCAATTTCAGAGAGTCACTCTCTCAAATACTCTTTTTACTGCAGTGGTGCTCGTCGTTTTCCTTCCCTCAGACGGTCACGTTCATTTTTGCTCTCCTTGTTATACCTCGATCGTGGTTCCTTTCTCAGACTTTCTCGGTATTAAACTCCTCATATGGTCTAAGTATAATTTATTGTTAATATTTTCGTAATGTTTATAAATTTCTTAGTTGACAGAATTTGAGATAAAAGCAAATTGGGCCTTTGTCTTGATAGTTTGAGTTCGTCATTCGTTGCTCTCCTTCCGTCGGTTGAGATAAATTTCGTTGTGGCTATTTTTTACAGTTTCGTTAGTATAAATTTATTTATTTAGTTATTATTTATAGCTGAATCATCTACATTACTTATAGATTGTTATAATTTTTTTCGTTAATATGACAATAGTTCTAACGTTTAGGAATTTAGATATTCTATAAAAATATGTACTCTTTTAGGATCTAGAAATATAAAATACATTAAATTTATAGCGACGAAAACCATATTGCGTTGTAAATTTAGCGACGGACGCCAAAATATAGAGCTATTAAATTTAGCGACGAATTTTTTTTGTGGTCGCTAATATGGGTATAAATAAAAATAAAAGAAAAATAAAATTAAAGTTAGTGACGAATTATATTTTTTGGTAGCTAATTTAGCGACGAACAAACCACGAACATTTGTGACAAAAAAATGGTTGCTAATTTTCCACAAAATCAGCGACGAAATTTCTTTTTCGTTGCTAAAATGACATAAATAAAATTAAATTTAAAAATAAAAAATAATCTGCCACAAAAAACGTTTTTCGTTGCAACTTTTCTACAAAGCATTTAGCCGCGAAATCTGTTTTTTGTCACACATTTTTTTTTATTAAATTTTGCGACGAAAGTATGTGTTGGTAGCAAAATTTGCGACGAATTATCTTTTTCGTCGCTAATATGGTATAAATTAAAATAATACTAACAAATACATTTAAAGTTAGCAACGAATTATCTTTGTCATTTCTAATTTAGCGACGAACAAACCACGAGCATTTGCGGCAAAGAAAATTAATGGCTAATTTTCCACGAAATGAGCAACGGAAACAAAAAATTCGTCGCTAATTGCGCCGAAATTAGCGACGACACGCTACATTCGTCTGTAATTAGCGACGAATATCTTGTTTCGTCGCTCATTGGGATGTCATTAGCAACGAAAATAGTATTTGGTCGCTACGACGAAAGTCAATTTGCGTCGCTCATTGGGAAGTCATTAGCAACGAAAACAGTATTTGGTCGATATGATGAAAGCTAATTTTCCTCGCTAACTAATGGCAATCAACAAAAGATTTCTTCTGAGCCCACACGCTTTCTTCTGCCGGTCTCTTCTTTTCATTAATTACTCTGCTTTGATCTCTTCTTTCCATCAACTGCTCCTTCAACGTTAAATTGGATTGTAACTTTTTGCTCGTAAATGCAGCCACCTCATATGCACAGTAGAAACATTTTTTCTCTATAAAACCATTAAAGCAGTGGCCATATTTACAGAAAAGCTCCCTGCAAAAGTAAAATAGAGTGCCGTTGCTCTCAAGGCCAACCCGAGATGATGGCCTGTGCGAAAAAAAATTGCCATGGGTGGGTGAGGTCGGCCCGCGGGTGGGTCCCCTCCCTTCCCACAGCAGATGCGAGGTGTGGGTCCCACCCCCACTCTCCACGGCCATACTCCTCCCACGGCAATTCGTGGGAGGAGGGCCCTAGCTGTACAGGCCCCCGCAGGCCTGCACGGGCGAGAAAATATTAGGTGGCCGGGGTTACACGTCACTGTGCGCCCCGGCCAATAACGTAGCGCCAGGTTAGCTGATGGTCCCCAGTGGCTTTTTTGCATCGAAATATTAATTTTCTTTTTTTAAAATTAAAAAACTTCCTTTTTGCTAGGCCTGTGTACATTAATTGCCCTAAATTTAGCCTGCTTTTTCTCTCTCCTCTTGTTGCTCCATCTCAAGGAGGAAGACGTGACTCCCCTCACTCGGCACTCCCTCACTCCCTCTCTCTCTCACTTTTGAAATTTTGGATCTTGTCTTTACTTCGCTCGGGCGCTGTCTGCTCCGTTCCTCCTTCGGTCTTTGCTCCGTCGCTCGCTTTCCTTCTACTCCGGCACACACCCGCTCTCGCTCGGTGCTCCTTCAACGTCTGTCTCTCTCTCCTTCAACGCTCGCTCTCGGCTCCATCGCTTTCTCCTTCGACGCTCACTTTCGATTCCGGCTCTCGCTCCGTCACTGCTTGGGCGCTCGCTCCGTCTCTGCTCCCTCGCTCGCTCTCGGCTCCGAGCTCGCCCTACCTTTGCTCCGTCACTTGCTCGGCGCTTGTTGTTCCTCTAGCGCTCGATTTTACTTGGGCATTTTGGGTGCGCTCGCCTTCTCTTATCACAAGAGTGCATTTTGGATATACTGTGGGTCAGTTTATTGTCTAGGACGGCTCTGAGTTTGTTGATTTTAATCTTTTGGGTTGGTTTGTTTGTCTAGGACAGCACTGGGTTTCGAAGTTCCAGCTCTCTCTTCGGATCTGCTACGCTGTCTCGTCTTGCGTCCTGTGGCTGATCAAGTCTGGAATCATCTCGGTGACATAGTGAATTGATTTGTTCATGTTAATAGTCTTGGTATTTATCTTCAACGAGGTGTGTGCTGAAAAGGAGAGAATTTTCATGGTGGGAGAAATTTCCAGCTTGATATCGTGTTTCATTTTTTTATGGTCAGAGATATTTGTTTCCTCAATGGCTGCATATTCCTACTATCAATGTGTTTCTGTCTGCGCTATTTGAGTAGGTTCATTTGGATTTCTATTGATCTTTTTTTTTTCAGCCATCCATCCTTGTTGTGCTAGGCTTCTTTGGATGTAAAATTATCCTAGATTATTTTGTTATTCTTTTTTAGGCTTCTGTTTCAGCCTTCCATCGTTGTACGATTGCAAAAAATCCCGTTAACAAAGGGGTCATCAAGTTCTTGTGAACATCCTGGGATTTGAGCGATCCCAAAGACAAACAATGCATGGGTGCAACATATTTCTCGAGGAAGAGGAAGATTCTGATGTGCTTGAATAATGTGACCGTTGATCTATGTTGATTATGAAGTCACAACTGCTTTATAGA
Organism: Rhodomyrtus psidioides; assembly: GCA_021437785.1. NCBI lineage: Eukaryota > Viridiplantae > Streptophyta > Magnoliopsida > Myrtales > Myrtaceae > Rhodomyrtus > Rhodomyrtus psidioides. The sequence goes on along the minus strand of JAILYB010000091.1, from coordinate 2,928,892 downwards.
TAATTTGTTATGCATCTCTTTTTTTTTTTTTATCAAAATCTACTTCATTGAAACTAGTGTTAATACTTTGCAGCAGTTTCTTTTTACAAGGAAACTTTTGCTCTTGTTCGTGAAAGTCTCCAAATCCGTATGCCCGTATGCAGGACTTTTGCTCTTGTACGTGAAAGTCTCCAAATCCGTATGCCCGTATGTAGGAGTTTATGGGCATGAAGTAATCATTTTTGAGATAGTTTTTGTCTGATTTTTTATTAGTCCATTATAGATCCATTATAATCTTTTTTTTTATCAAAATGTATTTCATGTCTACACTCACGTCTTATGTCTACACTCATGTATTTCATGTCATATTTGTTTCATGTCATATCAATAAACTGTAACACATGAGTGTACACATAAGACGTAGCAGCACAACAAAGATAAATATCAATCCATTCACGCTGCTTTGGCGAATCCGACTCGCATATTCCTGTAGTCGAACATCTTCTGATACCAGCCCATGAAGACATCTCTCAAGATCCTGCATCATAAAAGTGACACTAGTTTAGTTTCATCCAAGTTGCGGCAATACTTGATGGCTTGTCATAAGCAGTGAACCATGAAACTGAACTATAACAGCAGATGAATGAATTTGGTGTCCAAAGGTTGGTCTGAGGTGAATGACTGTTTGAAACTTTGACAAAAAAAGATCTGGACCAATAAAAAATCAGACAAAAACTATCTCAAAAATGTTGAAGTTAAAAAAGACTATCTCGTTTCGACCAAAAAAAAAAAGACTATCTCGTGAGGTTCATGAGGTATCTCATGGGAAAAAGTGCCGACGCAATAGCCAAGTTCGTGTAATTGTAAATTAGAAGATTTACAACAATACCCAATCGAGAACGAGCCTTCTTAAAAAGGAAAAAGAATAGCAATAAGATATCTATACATTTGTGTCTAAATATTCTTGCTTAATCTGCGCATAACAGATCTATAATGGGTCTTTCCATCACATGAATTAATCCATGACATTCGAATCTATTGAGCCAAGTAAACCCCTCAGTTTATGCAAGACAACACCCCACAAGCAACAAATAAAGTAATTATAGCACTACATGTACTTAATATCAGTTATAGAACACAAACCTCTGCTAACAACTACAAAAGACCATCACTCTATAGCGTAAAGCCAGAACTATAGCATTCACCACACAAAACCCATTCTGAATCAAATGTACCATGTCCGGACATGTTCGTGAAATAATCATACTTTAGGTTATGACTAGCGATTACACGGCTACGTTCGCAAAATTACTCCAATTACACGATTGTTTTGGTAAAATCGCTCTTCGGATTTGGACCGAGGTTCCAGCAGAAATGCCATCAAACACACACTCCCAAATAAATACTTTTCATTTTGCACTTGTAGGGGAATGCACACCCATGATGTGTGCATGAGAGAGAGACACCTGGTTAACGGCAGTCTCAGAGATGAAGCAGAGGCCTAAAATAAATCCCTTTTCGTTTTGCTCTAGGAGGGTAGTGCTCAAGTTATTTGACATGCATTGGCCATATTATCTCTACTAGTTCCACACTTATGCCATTGCTAACAGTAAAGGCGAAACTTAGCATGAGAGAGTGAACTTGTGAGGGAATGGCCGGGCATTGCGTGAAGCAAGAACTGGCAGAGGCAACCGAAGGGGACCCAACAAGCAACGAGCAAGCGCTGGAGCAGAGAGCCCCATGAAGCGAGTGAGGTTTGGAGCAGAGAGTCAGCGTGCGCCGGAGCAGAGACCAAACGAGCGTCGGACGAGTAAGGAGCACCGAGCGAGAGCGAGAGCGGGAGCCAGTGTGTGCCGGAGCAGAGGGAGAGCGAGCGATGGTGAGAGCGCTGGAGCAAAGATCGAAGAGGGGCTGGAGTAGAGAGGACGGAGCGAGAAGACCCAAATTTCAAAAGCGAGAGAGAGGGAGTGAGGGGAGTCACGTCTTCCTCCTTGAGAAGGAGCAAAAAGAGGAGAGAGAAAAAGCAGCCTAAATCTAGGGCAAGGAAAGGGATTGTCTAAACTTTCCTTAGAAGGTTAGGCTCCAACCTTGCAATTTGGGTCGTGTTATGAATAGATGGCTCAAATTATCACTAATAAAAATATATATAAAAAATTCTAAAAATTGCCCCTTAAAAATAGGAGATCTGGGTCGTCCGTCAAAAAATGAACGGCCCGGATTAGAAGGTTATGTGCCTAACCTTCTGAGGGAAGGTTAGGCGATCCGGATCCGGCAATTAATGCACACGGGCCTAACAAAAAGGGATGTTTTGTAATTGGAAAAAAGGAAAAATTAATATTTCGGTGCAGAAAAGTCGTGGGGACCACCAGCTCACGTGGCGCTGCGTGATTGGCCGGGGCTCATGGTGACGCGTTGCTCTGAGCCTACCTAACATTTTCTCGTGGATGTCGGGGTTAGCAAAATATTACTATTGTGACGCAAGAAATTCTCTTTCTGAGGTAGTTCTCTTTTTTGTTCAGATTCTTGAGCTTTTCAATGCTCTCCTGTCTTGCTGCTTAAGGTCTTTGGATCACTATCCATGGTGTTAGAGGATCCACTTAGCAGGATTCAATATCTTTGATCACTATCCATGCTTTTCAATATTCTCCTATCTGGGGAGGGCCTTGTCGTCGGGTAAGAAGCACCGCCACTCAATGGGGAAGTTGATTAGTCGAAGCTTAAACCCGAAGACGACTTGTTAACCTAATAGAGAAGTTGCCCTCAAGACTCCGAATACAGTTCTGTGCATGGACGACTCGCAGCTTAAACCGAAGAAGACTTGTTAACCTAAGAGAGAAGTTGCACCTGGACTCCGCTTACAGTTCTGTGCGAGAATTGGGACATTGTTGTCCAGTGGAAGTGTCTGCAAGGCTTTGCAGCAGGGATTACTACTCACGAAGTTTCGTGCCAATGAAGATTCACCTTAAAATAATAACCTTTGACTTTTGTCCGAAAAGAAGAATTTAACCTTAAACGAGCTAACTTTACAGCCAATTTCACTGTACAATGTTGCTTTTACCGCAATCAATGATGCACATGAGAGAGGGAGAGGGAGAGAGAGGTCCGATTGCACGTTCAAACATACTTTTGGATCATTGCTCTAACTTCTTCAATGACAAGCCAAGCCTTGTGTCCTCCAATTACTTCTTCTTTCATCTCTCCATCTTTCCATACCTGCAAATATACGGTCCAGTCAATTTGCAAACCTATCAATAACCCGAAGCATGAAGAAAAATACCATGAACTACGAATACACTGCGTACCTGTAAAGTTGGCATTTTCTGCAAGCGCGAACAATGAAACAATATATAGTCAGTGGCGAGGAGTGCATGCTTATAGGAGAGAAATTGAAGCTCTAAGAAATCAAGTAACTTGACATACAGAGACATTTCCGCGCTTCACAAGGGTCTGAGGAACCTTGTTGACATCTACACAATAGAATCTGATTCTACCGGTACCATGAGAAGAAGCAAAGGCAAAAAAATGAAATCAATAAGCAGCGAATCTGTTTGCAAGAAGGGGTATCCAGGTTGGAGCGAAGTTCGTTTGCACTTTAGAATTGCTGGGAAGTATAGGCACAGCTATTACAGGTTTTTCACCTCTTTTGTTTGAAGGAGAAACAGCAAACTGTGAAGATCTTAAGCTCAAGTGACTTTGCTCAGCAGCAAAAAGAATATATAGTGCAGAAACATCAAACCACATTGCATATTTCCAGAACCACGGTGCTTAATATTGCATGGAAGTGATCATGAAGTGGAATCCTACCATGCCTACTGGTTAAGGAGGAGAGAGAGAGAGAGAGAGAAATTACTTGCTTTCGTACTCGGCAGCCAACTTCTCTAGCTTAGGCTTCAGATAAATGCATTTCCGACACCAAGCAGCCATCCTATTAGGACAAACAACTTGAAACAAAAGGGTAAGTAAAAACGCAGGCGGCGGACAAGCATATGCATATGCAGTTTCAATCTAGAAAAAAGGACTTCGAACTATGCGATCACGATAAACCTAAGCACTTCCCCTATTCGTTGCCAATCACAATTTACATCCATGGATTGGAGAAGGCGATGCATATCTGTAAAGAGGGAAGCAGCATTTTTAACAGAAGAGGCTGAAATTCAATGGAATCTCCCCGAGCTATCGATAATGCAAAACTCGCGAGGCCAAAATCGAAGTCTGGAAACACAGATATTTCAGTCGGAGTCATTTCAATCCAGCCCCAAGCTCGCTCTTTTCAAGAAGCAAATGGACAAAGGAGGTCACACTTTCCACTGGAATTAGGCACGCTTTCATGGTACAAGAATGGTAGCGATTCATCAAGTAGCACAATCTCCGAAATGATGATTACGAACAAAGGCCAATGGTATCTGTGGAAACCTTCCAAGGAAATAGTCGTCGACAGTATAACAAGCCGTGTCTCACGAGCTCACCTAAAACGACAGAGCTCGATGTATCTAGCCTAAGCGCATAATAATGCCACAGAAGTAGTGACAGCCGCCAAAACAGGAGGAAGTGGGAGCGCAAAACTAGGGGTGAGGGGTTCTAGGTTCCTTACAAGTTCCACCTGAAACCTGGAACCTACTCGTCAGAACAGGTTTCTCATTTTTTTGAGCCTAGAACCTACCCATCACATCCTGGAACCTATCCTATCACAAGTTCTAGGGTCGGTTCAAGGGTGAACCTATCAATTTCTTTTATTTTTTTATTTTTGGTATTTTTTTATTTTTAGTTAAGCAAAATGAGAGTAAATACTACAAAGAGAAGTAAATGTGAGCGATTTTAAATTCCATATTTAAAACTTGAAACTAATTCGTTAGAATAGATTTTTCATTTTTTTAGAAATTGGAACATAAAAATTTATTTGACTCTAAATTATATACTCACTGTGCTATAGAACATTAGAGAATCCTACGAAAATATATACTAAAAAAACACAATCAAGATCCAGCATCAGATTCCAGGTCTAAGTAATGAAACCTAAAACCTATTGGGTTCCATGATTTTTGGAACTCGAAACCTACCCTATATGCCTTGTCACCTGCACCAGATTGGTTCTTGCAGGTTCCGATTTCAGGTTCTCAGTTCTACCTGGAACATGCTCACCCTATGCAAAACGACGTCCAGTTTGAAGACTAACATCGATTTCCGTAGAGGATTTTGGGAAGATGAGGGAGGGAGGGAGGGAGAGAGAGAGCGCTACCAATCGATCAGAATAGGTTGGGAGAGCTCGCGAGCGCGCTGAAGAACCTGGTCCAGCTGATCGCAGTCCTCGATCGGCTCCATCTCCGCGACGGCGTGGCTCGAGGAGTCGGGCCAAAACGCCCCTGCTCTCGCGTCTCGCCTCGCAATCCTCGGGCAACCCGAGCTCCTAGTACGATCGCCGATGGGAAAGTGACCGGTCGATGTGTGCAGAGACAAAGAGCTGACGCCGATCAGCCCCCGGTGGTGGTGGTGGTGGTGTTCTCGGGGACAGGCTTCTCTGAGGAGGACGTGAGGATTCGGCACTAGAACAGACATATCTCACGGTAGCAGAGCGAGAAGACGAAGGAGAATCGGGAGGGGCACAAGTTTTCAGAGCATTTGAGAATCGAAGACGAAGACGAAAACGAAAGCGAGGGCCATGAGATTGGAATGAGCCCAAAATGAGGAGAGAGAGAGAGAGACGCAAACAGAGGAGGAGGAGGAGATTTTTGGGAGGGAAAGCCTTATCCGCTTGGGGCGACCAATTGAGTCGAGAGCGCCACAAGCCAAGGGCAAATTCGTAAAGAACAAAAAAACAATACAGATAATGATACAAAGTGCTCTCGTATATATATATGAAAAATTCTAAACTGATACATCTGTAACAAATTTATCCTAAATTATTTTTTGACCACCAAAAATCCTAAATTGGTACATTTGTGATAAATATACCCCAAAATATTTTTTTAAGCACAAAAAATCATAAACTGGTATAACTGTGACAAATTTACCCCAAATTATTTTTTTTACCATAAAAAATCTCAAACTGATACACATATAATAAATTTACCATTTTTTTAATTTCTGTTAAATTGAGTTAATATCACAAAAAATTTCAAATTGATACACATTTAGCAAATAAGTGTAACGTATACACCCGACAATAGCCACGTGTTATCTAACTTTGTAATTTGACAGTAAAATTTAACGAAAACTAACGAAAGGCAAATTTGTCAAAAATGTATCAATTTGGGGTAAATTTGTCACAGATATACAAGGGTAAGGTTTTTCATGGTCAAAAAATAATTTGAAATAAAATTATTACAAGTGTACCAGTTTGAAATTTTTGGTGGCATTAACCCTTTTTAAATAACTGCCCGACCTACCGATTAGAAGGGTATTTTCGTCCTTTAATTTTTTTTTTCTCTATGTTTCGCCGGTGGCTGGTCTCCGGTGGTGCCTGGAAAGGGCTGGCTACGCTAGTCACCAGCAAGGGTCAATGAGTAGCCAACTATGGCAAAAAAGAAAAGAAAAGAATAAAAAAAATTATAATTACAATTATCTTTGGGAAAAAATGCCATTTAAAGGTCAAAATATTTAGGCGACACGAGAGAATCCCTTATTTGATTTTTTTTTTATAAAAACCTTATTTTAAATTGACATGATACAAGCCTTCATTAAAAATAAGCTTCGTTTCAGGTCCTTATTTGCATTTTTCCAAGAAAAAACAAAGAACAAAAACCACCTCCCTCTCTTCTTTTATCTTAGCTCATGCAAAGCAATCGTTTTGTCCAATCTTCAATCTGACTTTGTACATTTGAACGAGGCAACCCGGGTTTTGAGTTCCATTTCTCGATGATTATAAACATCTTTAGGCCATTGATCTCTTCCTCACAAACCTCGTGGCTCGGTCGACAGTGAAGCTCTTGCTGCAGCCAGCAGCCGAACCACCCTTCTCCGCCCACAGCGCCTCCGGCGAAATGCAGCACACATCACCGAGATGCGGTGGAAGTAAAACCACCTAAGAACGCCGATTTTCAACCTCAGCATGCACACTTCCATTATTTTCTTAGATGGAGTCACTGATTCTCGACCCCTGGCTTCACTGGATTCAATTAAGTCATAAGAAGAGACATGCCCTTTCAGCATCCCTCATGGTAACCCCACACTCCGCGATTGCAACTTCAAATTTGTCCTAACCAAATTTCCACTGCGCTTTCTCATTTTCCCTTTTGTATAACAAACGCTATCCAACTCCCTAAAATCACTCACATTTTCCCGCGAACCCCCCATCGTCCCAGGCAACAAAGGGAATACTGTTCACTAACACCACATGATCCTCTGGAAAACACATACCAACTGCACAAAAGGTGACTCTTTTTTACATCGATCAGGACCCGTAGAAAAAGGATCCAAACTACAGAATTTCGGGTTTTCTTCCGCATAGTCAAAGTCCAAATATTAACAACACATTTCTTAGGTGCAAGTGCAACGTCTTCCTGTGTCATCATTTCACTCTCTTAGGTTCATGAAGTGCAATGAACTCCGCGACTGTGTCAATCTCTCCTCCATTGAATAGTTCCATCATGCCTGACGCTTCCTGTCATTGCTTTAAAGAGTTTCTCAATGGCTCATCTACCCATCAGTTGCATTTGTCTCAAACTTCATCAAATCACCATGGTTGCCACCTCTAAATCACCCACCCTTCCCCTCGATTAATGCGGGTAATAAAGAATTTTTCTTAAACCAAAATATTCAGTTACATCAGAAATGTACTGGGAAACAAAGGAGGAGAGAATTATAAGAAACAAAAGGAAAACATCACAAGACAGAGAAGTCGGAGCAAGATGTCCAAAGCCGAAAAAAAAAAGTACAAGAAAGAAGCAGCCTCGTCCAGTCTACATGTATTATGTGAACCAAGATATCATTGACAAATAAGAATCCGTGTTATCAAAAGATTTCCTGCGGTTGCGATTATTTCTAATATGGAATGAGTCAATCATCCACTTTGGTATCTTATTGAACAAAAATGGTGACATTCTTCCTTCATTGATGCATAATTTCGATTTTACCATTGCTTAGCTTTCAATTCGTCTCTGACCATCAAATGAAATGTGAATAACCCGTCCTCCTCTCTTTGAAACAAGGGGAACCACCTTGCAAGGCTATACTCCAGGGTGACCCATAGCGAAGTAGTACCGTGAGAGAGATGAAAAGAACCCCCATCGGAGAGTGAAATAGAATATGAAACCGTAAGCTCCCAAGCAATGGGGAGAGACTACTAAGACTCTGACCGCATGCCTGTTGAAGAATGAGCCGGCAACTCATAAACAGTGGCTTGGTTAAGGGAACCCCGATGAGAAGAAGAACAAAAAAAGAAGGCATTAAGAGACAGTATGCCCCTCCTGATAAATTACAAGTACTATACAATCTTTGAGGAGATCGAACAAAGTACCCAGAATTGCCTATTTCACTTATAGCTTATTGCCCTTGTCATCAAGATGCGTGCTACTAACAAGACTTCATTGCTAGCACAGAACAAGCCACAAACACTTAATTACCGAATCCAAGATTAAACCATCAAACTTATTCCAAGCACATACATAAAACCATGACAAGTTATCTGTTTTTAGTCGGTGTAACATGCAGAATGGTGAACTATGGCCCTAAAGCCACCGCAAGAAAGACAAAATACAAAGTGCAGCCATGAATACAAATCCACCCCAATTACAACCAAATAAAAAAGAGAGAGGAAAATCAATTCATGTACATCCAAATGGGCAGCTACACCTTCAGTAGGCCCCTCCCCAGGCACAAAGATTCTTTAAAGCTTTGAACAAGTTTGCACCTCCCTTGTATTCATACTGTAAGTCTTAAGTCACAAATTCGAACCACAGGCGAATATGACTATCATACACAAGGCTCAAATCCACCTACGATGTTACGAGTCTCAGTCCTAGTAGTTGATGGCACCACTATATCAGCCTAACAAGGAAATCAGGGTACACCCACAATTGATAACCTATCAACCCCAGAATTCACAGGAAAACAAGACTACCATATAACCAGAATACATACAGCATGGAAACTGACACTTTCACAATGCAATCAACACTAACGTTTTCAGCCACTCAAAAGAACGGGGGTAATGGTGCAATATGTGTGAAGAAGATAGCACGACATGAAAGACTATATATATATAGACACACACACATACACACACATACTTATACGTACTAATCTTGTTAATGCGCCTATCCCAACCATCTCACGACCTGAGTGCACGATCAAAGCATTTTATTATTGGAACAGAACATGACGCATGACATCCAGGTTCTTCAAGAAGCTTGAGTCGCATGGACTAGCTTATCGGGTTAAAAGATGAAACATTCAATTACGTCAATACAATCTCATCCAATCTATAACCTTACTGAAAAGGACACATCCTGGTAATAATTCTACACTTGAGGAGGGAAAAAAAACATTCAAGTGTTATATTCCAAAACCAAAAACTGCCCGTATTTTGTTAAAGATCAAGTCTCGCCACCCTCTCTCGGTATTCTCCACCACAGTTGCATTCCCATACCTACAATCCAACGAATCAGAAAGGAAAACGTGCAAATCAATATGCAGTAAAAAAGTTTAGCGCTGGCAATATATTTTAACTGTCAAACTCTGAGTTATAAATTCATCTCAATGCACAACATGGCAAAATGTTGGTTCTGTTAATAGTGGCAAAACAATTGAGATAGTGCCAAAACAATTGATTTCTTTTAAAATTTATGTCCTCTTCTCAATCCTCCATTGACGTATCGAGCAGTATCAATTCATTTAGCAGACGACCGGGCTTATAGAGAAAGTTCAACTTAAATCAAATGTTCAAATTCTATACTTCAATGGAAAATAAGAACAAACTTGCTCCAAAACTAACCTGTCTTCTTCAGGGACGTCGGTATGCGTGAGCTTGACAACAGTCAGACCAGGTTCAGGCTCATCTAAAGTAAGTTTTACCTGCAATTAGCCCATGAAAATGAACACATGAACATGTGTCGAAGAGATTAACAACAGTAATGCAGACAATTATCAACACCAAAGATTAAGAGGACTTACTGTGGAGTGAATACCATCAGGCCAGCTCCCAAACCTCCATTGCTGCACAATCAACTTCCCCTCCTGCAACTCCACATTCCTTCCGGTGACCGAGCCATCAAAGATGCTAAACTCTCCGCCCACCTCTTTGCTTATCCTCGCATTGCTCTGCGTGAACCCTTTCCACCTGTTCTCATCCATCAATATCTCGTACATATCTCTCGCTCTGCAGCTGAACTTCTCCGTCATGCTGATCGTCTTGAAACCTTCCTTCTTCTTCTTCTTCACCTTCTCCTTCTCAAAGGCCGCAGCCGCCTCCTGCTTCCCGGCTGCAGCAGGGGCAGCTGCTTCGGCTGGTAAGGACGTGTGGTTCTTTGGAGCCGCCTTCTTCGTCTCCAAATCTTCCCTCGCCGGGCCTCCCCTCGCCATGCTCTCCACGAAAACCCTAACCTTCTCCAAGATCACCAGCTTCCCCCTGCTCACCATCGCCTCCTTCAACCTCCTCCCGATCGGGCCGTCGTCCTTGACGAGGACCTTGACCTCGGGGTCCTCGTCGGCGTTCTCGTCGGCAATGTACGGGATCTCCACCGTGCCGTCGACCTTCAGCAGGGATTTCCCGTCGGAGTCCCTGGCCTCGCCCTCCCAGGCGAGGACGACGCTGATCTCGTAGCCGGGGATGATCTTCCCCTTGCGGATATTGACGTAGGCCTCGCCGTCGACCTTCTCGACCTTCATGGTCCGGACGAAGAGGTTGCCCTCGCCATCCAGGAGGGTGAGGTCGGAGAGGAGCTTGGTGAGGAGGTTGCGGGACCACTCAAGGCAGTCGGTCTCCGACCAGTGCCAGTTGTGGACGTTGGTTCCGTCGGGCCGCTCCTCCACGATCCACCTCTTGTCGCCCTCGCCGTACTTTGCCATCGGCGGTGGTAGCGGCGGCGGCGTTGTTCGATGCTGCGGGTGGGCGAATTCGCAGGAAGGGAAGCCGAAAGCTCGGAGCTTGGTGAGATTGGGAGTGCTGGGGGCGGCGAGGATGGTTAAAAGAGGGAAGGAGGAAGTAGAGAGAGGGGTCTGGAGGGTTCTGAGAATGGAAGAGTCTAGAACGTGGCCTCAACCCATTAGGGTACTTCGTGCACTTTTACGGGTGTTAGAATTTGGCAAGGACTAGACCACCATTCTCAATCCTAAAATAGTCAATTTTCAAATTTTGAGTGGAGCAACATAAATTTATAGTTTTCAAACTATTTTTATTAATGAATGTCTTCGACACTTTTAGGGGCGCATGATGAGTTGATAATCAAACAGAAACAGTTTCTGAAACAAATTTCTATTTTTAAAATAGATTTGAAACAAAAATTCGTTTAGTAACGCAAATGCAAGAATTATTTCTGGAACAATTTTGAGAAATAAAAATAGATTTGAAACAGAAATGAGAAACAAAAAAAAAATTACTTCTCCGAAAAATAGAAATAAAAATAGAAATCTTCGTCGACGACAAATCTCACTGGTCACACCCTATTGGCCACCGCCCCGGCCGGCGGCGGTGGCCAATAAAAATAGAGAAAACTATTTCTGTTCCAGAAACTCATTCTGGAATAGAAATTTTGTCATGCGCTCCCTTAATATACATGATTGCGCATGACATGAGAAAGATATGGTGCGCATGATAATATTTTTATACGTAATTTTATTTTTTTAATCTTGAAGTAAATTTTTTTTTTTGCTTTAAAAGTAATTTTGAAGTCACTCAAAGAAGTAAAAAAAATTACTTCTCTTTAAAAATTTTAAAAATTAATTTTTATTAGAAATTAATTTATAGAAGAGAAATATTGCTATGCACGCATCCATAATGTACGAGATGTTGCAAACTTGCTTTAAAGTAACTTTTTGACAAGCGTAGGTGACAACTGACATCTTCTGACGAAATTCTTGGAAATAAATTCAAGATAGCCCGTAAATCATTTGATGTATGTTCCTGCTACCATTTACTCCAACCATTGCCTTTATATGGGCTTTGGGTAGCACGTGGACCGGATCCATCCTTTACCTTTGTTAACATTCTTCCTACCTTCAAGAAAGATGTGGGTTTACATCTGCTATTTTGACAAACCAGGGCAACTAATCATACCACAGATCAAGTTGAAGCTCAAATGATCTCAAATACGATCCAGATAAGTGATCTGCAGAATGTATTTTACGGGAGAACCTGCTCAAGTCCTCTTGATTTGGAACAAACAAAAGAAATACCGGAGCAGTCACGTAAGCCAAAGAAATTCATGTGTGAACAGCAGGAATTTCTCCAGAAAACAGAAAACAACAGTGTTCTTGCCATGATACCTTGGCAATTAACTTCGAGGATCGATGCCGTTGCTACTGGCCAGACATGTAGAATCAACCAATATATGATAATCCTGCGATTATAGCACCACCAACGATTGTCTTGATCTATAATGTAGTTGTCAAGGATTGCCGTTATTTTATATATATATATAGACCTGCAGAGGCTCTGCGAAGGGAAACTACCATACATTGGCTATCAAGATGTTCTGCATAAACATGACTGAGCACGATAAACCTTCACTATCTCGAGAATCTGGAACTGTATGGTTCACTCTGATTGCTCATTTACTCAATTTCTACTGTCTGAACTCATTCCTCCAGCAATAATGCCATTTGCCACGGTTGCCCCTGCCTGCATGGAAAGGCTCCATTCTGGAAAAGGAAAAACAGAGGCTTTTTCTCATGCTGACATCGAAAATCTTGAACATTTTACAGTGATCATGTACTTACCCCTCCACCTTCTTGAAATATAAAACAGCTGACGGGTGAATGAATGGAAGAGTTGGATCTAGATGCTTCCGCAGTACTAGGTTTCACATGGCTGATCTGTGATTAAGGTCTTGTAAGTGATACTAGAATGATTTATCTCAAATGAGAAGTTAAAGGAACAATGGTAAAAGAATTTAAACTAAAGTGCTACCTTGTCTTCCTCTTAATTTGTATGGCTAAGTTAATTTGCTCTCTCTTTTTTCCGTCATTTCCCTGCAAATCTGCAAACTTTAGAAATCGATGGCATTGACTCAAGAAGGAAAAGCACAAGAAGAAGAAAAACAACAGAACCCTACCGTTTTCATCCATCTTAGACTCTTTTTTGATGGCAGGCAACCTTTACTTTGAACTCGCCAAGGACTTAATCATTTGCTAGTTGATAAGGCATCACTGTTTTTTACTGACATGATGATTATGTGAAACAAAATCATCCTTTAGCCTTTTCTTTCCCTCATCTATGTATCTCATGAAAAACTCGTACTTTTCGCTTGAACTTGCCGCAATCTCTGCTGCTTCAAAAAGTCGGTGAATAAGCTATCAAACTGCAGGTTATGCTCACTCATCTGCTGATCTTCGTAATAATCTATGACACTACAATAGTGTCTTCTCAAATCTTTCCTGCAGCGAGCTAAATTATAACGTGATGGAATCTCTTCACATCTTTCTCAATGAGAATCTTCACTATATTTAGGAAAAGAATTCCTTCAAACTCAAACAGATTACATGAGCATTGAACGTCAAATTCAGCTTCATTATAACTCACATTGTACACAACTCTTCGTTTAGATTTGCCTTCCTTCCCCCTAAGAATGTTTGTCACATTAAAAGAAGATCTCAAACCATCAACCATGTCCAACTCACAATTACAGTAGAGCAAACCCCTCAATTCATCTTGGAACAATCCAAATATGTCATTGGTGTAGCTCTCATGAAATTGCTTCTCAAAGAAGAAATCGGTAACCGACTTGGAGGTCGAGTTGGAAGAAAAATAATCCTCCTTATTCTCCTTCTCGACCTTGCTTTTCAAGGCATTATCATATTGCTCAACAAATTGCTCCAATGAAGTTTTTGAGCTTACATAATCATCAAAAAACGTATCCACACGCCAATGAGGCGTTGACTGAGTTGATGAGATCCCTGGCTCTTAGAAAGTTAAACTGATGAGGTCCCAAGTTCGAATCTCCCTGGCCGCGTCTTGAGGGACTTAATTGGTAGCATTGGCACTCATACCCCTACCATCCCGAAAAATAATCCATTGCACGTGGGAAACCTCGATTACCAAAAAAAAAAAAAACGCATCGACACTTTCATTTCTTTGCATTGTAGACAAGCCTACCCAAAATACTTTTTTGACATATATAGGAACCCAATGATGACGATCCGCAAATAAGGAACATAACCATTCATTCTTCTCAAAATTAAATTCTTCAATCATTTTGGACCAACTTTCTTCAAATATTCTCGAGGTTTCGAAGATTCAAAAACAGCACCTTTTAGAATCTTTTCTATTGACTTGTATTGAGCTAGACCTCCTAATTTCTCAGGAAGCTTCTTCATTATGTGCCAAAGGAAAAGCCGATGATGAGAACTTGGAAACACTTCCGCAACTGCAACTTGGATCATTTTACACTGGTCAGTAATTATAGCATTTGGAGGATGCCCATGCATGCATTTCAGCCACGATCTAAAAAGCCAAACATAAGCGCCTACGTCCTCTCTTCATAATAAACCACATCCGAATAGAATAGACTGACCATGATGGTTAACTCCAACAAAAGGAGTAAGGGGCAAATCATATTTATCCGTAAGATATGTAGTATCAAAGAACAACACGTCTCCAAATGACTCATAGGCTGCTCTAGACCTTGCATCAGCCCAAAATACATTCCGCAACCGTCCTTCCTCATCTATGTCAATCACATAAAAGAAATATGAGTTCCTTCATTGCATTCGAACAAAGTAATTACAAAGTGCCTCCGCATCTCCAATCCTAAGTCTTAATCGTCCCACTTCAGCAATGTAGTTTCTACAATCTTTGTCACCAAATGCTAAGTTCTCAGATTTTTCCACTTCAATAGGTACAGATTGAGAATTCTTCTCTAAAGGAATGCTCACTTGATCATTCAACTCAACTCTCCTCTTTGAATAAGAATCCAACTTCCTACAAGATCTTTGAAATCGTGAAATTTTGGGACTAAGAGCATGATTATGGTCCGGAAGAACACAAGATATAGTGCATCATCCATTACCATCCACAATCACATTAATTTTCGCCTTGCACTCAGTTTTGATTGATGGCCTCAAGATAAATCTACTCTTTGCTGTGGATTTCTGTTTACCACCATTAATACAAGCTAGAGAATAATAACTCGATTGTCCGTCAATGTTTATGCTTTGAGCTAATTTTTTTCTAAAACCAAATCCCTTTTCATAAGCATATTTCTCATAATAGCAACGAGTTTCCCGCTGTGAAGCAAAAATCATCCCAATGCGTGGAACCTCTACATCAGCATCTGTTGAAGGTTCCCTAAATTGATTCTTTTCAACATTGTCATTATCGCAGCCATCATCATTTCTTTTCCCACCCAAAATCAGTTCTTCTTCCGCTCTTGTTGCATTTGAATCAACCTCCATAACTAGTGTTCAAGCATATAACAGAAAAATAAAGTAAACAAATTGTAACATCATACATAACATACGTTTTTTTTTCTAAATTGCAAAAGGGCAGACAATGTTCCAATAGTTTGCAACCATGATCAAACATGGCAATAATAAATAGTAAAGGAGACAAGAAAGAAAGGGAAAAGACTTTGGCCATGAACTACGTGTCACAGCGAAGCCTTCAATTTACTTTTCAACATGTAAAACTTAGGCAAGTGATATCTGGACCGAAAGCACTAGCGGGTCTTAGATGAAACCACTTCCATGAAACTCCTTTCAGGCTATGCCCTCTTGTATACATACAAGTGCAAATTATGGATGGATTAATATGATAGTGGCACTCTCTAAACCAGAGTTGTAGATGAATGATATTGAAAAGCTGAGGAAGATTTGAGCGGGAGTGAGTTTTTGTGTTCTTGTTAGTTTTACATTTTCAGTTCCAGGCTTATATTGAAAGTCAAAACCTTCACTCACGTGGCACTTTCCACCTCAGTCAATTTCACAATTGGGAACATTTATTCAGATACCCTATCACGAATCCTTTTCTTTTCATGAGGTGGTGATTTACAGGAGCAGAAATATTTGTTCGAAATTTATAAGTTACAAACAATCTTCAAATTTAGGATAACTATTATTTTATCTGGTTATTCATACAACAAGAAACACAAAACTTGAAATTGGGTGTTGCAGTGTGCAAAAAGTCAGGATGATACACATTCTTATAGATACAAATGTAAACTAAATGAAGTTATGGTTGCCGATTTCCAAAATCTCTCTATTTTTAAAGGACAAACTAGCAAATAGCCAAAAAAGGGTAGATTAGCATAAACATAAAAGATGAATTCCCCTAAAAACTCAAATTATACTTTTTGAGAAGTTGCGAAGACACAAAGATCAGCTTTAAAAAAATAGAAATGAAAGTTTGAGGTTACTAGTTTATTTTTGCACATCACTTCAGACAATTACGTGGAACTTTATCTCTATCCCCAAATTGAGCTTTTACAAAAGAGGAAAGTAAGCTGAGATTTCTAAATGCGACAATACCAAAATACTTGTAGTTAAAGATCAAACAGAAGGATCAATCATGTCCATAGCGTCTGCTCTTCACTAGTACTATTTAAAAGTGTATCTTCCCCTTTTTTCGTTTTTGTCCTCTCTCTCTAGTGCTCTCTCTTGGTTTTCTCTCTTTTTTTTATCCTCCCTCACGCTCTAAACAAGCTCTCAGAGTTCTCTATTTTTTCAACCTCTACTGCTTCTGGTCCGAGTTTCACACGAGAACAAGCGCGAAGACTAGAAAAAAGGAAGCCGCATGGGGGAAGGTGGCGAAGAGGAAGTTGTCAGATGGAGGTCGTCTGGTGGCCGCGGTAAAGGACTGGAGAAGCGGGCTTTGATGCCGGAGCCCCTCGGACGAAAGAGCTCTGCCTCCAACGCTCCTCGCCCCTGAGCTCTCTGGTTTTTTTTGTGGATCTGAAAACCTCTCCCTCTGGCCGACCGAATATCCCCCGGTTATCAACTCAAACCGTCCGGGCTCCAGGATGATCACGCGTTCCCTCGAGCCTCAAAAAGGGGACTGTGGCCCTCAGTTTTTGTCCCCGACCCTCTGCCGATTTTCCCTGCTTCGTGTCCCCCGTCTCCCCCTGTTCTGTACGTGAGAGAGGGCAGAAGTTGCAGACCCGGTTCGATCGGGTCGGGTCGGGTCCGACCCGACCAATCCGGTTATCAAATTTCGTGCAGTTGAGCCCTAAATTGATCATTTTTCATGAAATTGATGCCAAAATAGGACTCCTCGGCAAGTTTTCTATCTAAAGTGGATATTTTTGCGAGTAATTGAATGGAAATTTAGCGAAAACCCCAAATTGTATCTAGGATCCGAAAATGATTTTCACTAAATCGAAGGCTCAAATGACCGAATCGGTCCAAATTGAGGTCACCAATGCGTTCGGAACGACGAAAAATATAGGGTAGATGTGTTTTATTTTCATGGGTGTAGCTAGAGAGAATTTAATTTTGAGATTCGCGAAACCGGGACTAAATTGAAAGAAAATTATGTAATTAAGCCCTTTTGGTTAGAATTGATCAAATTGAAGGTAAATCAACACAATTTCACATCAGGTTTCTTGATACCAATGTCATGGCTTGTTGAAAGCAAAAATTGAAAATTAAAGAATTCAAAAAGCAATTTTTATGCTCGATTCGGGTTTATGTTTGTGAAGGAACATAGTGACCCAAGTCGAATTTTCGATATTGATAAATACCAAC
Source organism: Rhodomyrtus psidioides (assembly GCA_021437785.1). NCBI lineage: Eukaryota > Viridiplantae > Streptophyta > Magnoliopsida > Myrtales > Myrtaceae > Rhodomyrtus > Rhodomyrtus psidioides. The sequence goes on along the minus strand of JAILYB010000091.1, from coordinate 2,911,084 downwards.
TTGAAGAGGGAATTAAAATAAAATTATTGACTATTTTTGTATATTTTTCTGATCACGAATAGTATTTTTTTGATTTTTTGGGTATTTTTATAATTAAATAAATTCAAAAAAATATTAAAAATTACGAAAAATATTTTTGTTCAAAATTGGTTTCCAAGGCTAGGTCAAAGCTTCCAAAGTTGATTTTACAATTTTATGACCTTTTTTGCTATTTTTAATTAATTTTGGAAATAAAATCGACATAAAAGATGATTAAAAATAAGGTGTCAACAAGTACCAAGTTGTCGGCTGTTCAAATATGAAGCCTTTTGGAATGATTATGCTGAATGCTTCCAAATTGTTAGCTTTGCCTGGAAATCCTTTAATCCATCCGACTCTTGTCTTGTGAAACTGCAAAGAGTGTCTTGCCGGCTAATGGCATGGAGTAAGTCGCACTTCCCAAATGCTAATGCCACTATTTCTCAACTAAAAATGGAACTACAGACTATCACAAACCAATCGCAGGGAGCTTCTTCTACAGTGGCAAGAGCTACCCAAATAAAAGATAAAATTCAGTAGTTATGGCGGCAAGAAGAACAATATTGGGGGCTTAGATCCAGAATCCAATGGCTGGCTTATGGAGATCGGAACACTGGCTTTTTTCATGCTACTGCTATCTAGCGTCGGCAACGGAATCGGATTTCTGCTCTCCGAACAGAATTGGGTACTTGGTTGCGAGACCCAACTTTAATACAACATCATATTCAATCCTATTTTGGTGAGCTATTCCACACTCAAGGATTACGATACCATCAGCCCATCTTAGCACATTGCCCAGTTGTCATTACTCAATCCATGAATGAAGCCCTTACTTGCGAGGTCTCTTTAGAAGAAGTTCGTAGAGCTGTCTTCCAACTTGGGCGTTCCGAAGCCCCGGGTCTGGACGGCTTGAGTGGTTTATTTTATCAATACCATTGGGAGACGATTCAGCATGATGTCTTCAAAATGGTCAGGGATTTCTTTGCTACATGCACTTTACCCGAAACGATGAACATGACTCATATCACACTCGTTCCTAAGGTGCCTCACTCGGAATCCTTAGATCAATTTCGACCAATTAGCCTCTGCAACTTTAGCTATAAAATATGCTCCAAGGTTTTAGCAAACCGATTACGACCTCTTTTACCGAATATAGTGGCTGTAGAACAGAGTGCTTTTGTTGCTGGTAGACAAATCCATGATAATATCCTTATCATTCAGGAGGCTCTGCACCAACTCCGGGTTCGCAGTTGGAAAAAGAAGTTCCAAGCCATCTTGAAACTTGACATGAGGAAGGCCTATGATCGTATTGAATGGGATTTTTTACAAGACTGTCTTCTTCGAATGGGCTTCGATCCTCGATAGGTGAATTGGATTATGTCTTGTGTTCAATCAGTATCGTACAGCATCAAACTCAATGGTAATCCTCTGCCTTTCTTCACTCCATCTAGGGACTTGCGACAAGGGGATCCTCTCTCCCCTTACTTGTTTATCCTTGTGGCAAATGTATTATCTGCCATGTTGTCCGAGGCTGTCCAAGATGGTAGATTTACTGGGATTCGGCTCAACCGACATTGCCCAAACCTGTCACACTTACTGTTTGCTGACGACTCCATCTTTTTCCTTGATGGCAAGATATCAGAATGCCATACTTTGAATCAGATTTTGCACCAGTATTGTTATGCTTCAGGCCAGGCTATCAACTTAAACAAATCTGGTGTTTACTTTAGCAGTAGCTGCCCTCAAACTTTACGGAATACACTGGCCGACGAGTTGTGGGTACCAGAGTTGCAAAAAATAGGCCAGTATCTTGGACTCCCCTTAGACTGGGGACAAACAAAACGACAGCTTTTCTCGTGGATATTAGCTCGAGTCCACCAGAAATTGGAGGGGTGGAAGGAGAAGCTATTCTCAATAGGGGAAAAGAAGTACTCATCAAGGCTGTTGTTCAAGCAATCCCTCAATATGCAATGACTGTCTTCAAGATTCCAATCTCGATTTGCGAGGCCATTGAACGTCGGGTTGCAGCATTCTGGTGGAGTAATAACAGCACATAAGGGCTTCATTGGAAAAGTTGGGAGACTTTGAAGCAACATAAAAATGTGGGAGGTTTGGGATTTCGGGATCTCCGACAATTCAATATGGCAATGTTGGGAAACACTGCATGGCGGCTCCATAAACAACCTTGCACTCTCTGGGCTTCTATTTTAAAGGGTCTATATTTCCCCTGAGCTACTTTTTGGGAAGCAAAAAGGGGAGCCAGGCCTTCGTGGGGTTGGCAAAGCCTCTTGGCGGGGAGAGACTATATATCCCCATTTGTAAGATGGCAAGTTGGCAATGGCGAATGCATCGATGTTCGGTCTCATAGCTGGCTACCTACTGGTCCTATTGGCGAATCAAAGCAACCGGGTGAGCCCAACAAGGTAGCTGGTCTGATTACTCCATCATTCCAATGGGATGAACCTTTACTACGGGATTGTTTCCCGCCCCACATAGTGCAACAAATACTTGCCATTCCCTTTAGCCGACTATCCCTAACAGATCGATTGGTTTGGGCTCCTGCTTCCAGTGGAGCTTACTCCGTCAGTTCAGCATATAAGCAGTTCAACATTGCCTCTTCTCAGTCGCCCAAGAATGACCCATCCTCATCTTATCAGCATCCGCCAAAATTGTGGAAACTAATATGGACACTACCAGTTCCTACAAAACTCCGGCACTTCACTTGGCGTCTGTGTCAAAATGCAATTCCTACAGGAGTGAAATTAGTTAACAGGAAGATCATATCTGACTCACATTGTGCGATCTGTCAGCAATCCTCGGAGACGCTTGAGCACTTATTTTTACTTTGCCCCTAGATAGCCGACGTATGGAATCATAACCAGGTTCAAATCCAAATTCAGCCACATCGCATTACTAGAATCGAAGCATGGCTATTCTCCCTACTTGCATATCAACAACAAGTGCGGCACTCACAAGTCCCGCTTGGCCCACTGGTAATCCAACTGCTATGGCAAATATGGAAAGCCAGAAACGGCTACATTTTCCGACATCAGCAGCCTCATCCATGGAATGTTGTCGATGCAGCGATCGCTAATCACCTATCGTTTGCCCGATGGAACAAGCTTACAAACCACAAAGGTGTTAGGGAGCCCCTACCTCCTCGATGGCAACCCCCAGTCCCTGGATCTTTCAAATTCAATGTTGATGGATCGTTCATCCCGGGTCACGATAATAGCGTCATTGCTGGTATTCTCCGCGATCATCAGGGCTATTGCATGGGTGGCTTTGCGCAGTTTGTTCCAGCCACCGATCCCGAACAGGTTGAAGCTCTTGCGTGCTATCAAGATCTTAAATTTATAGTGGATCGCCTTGCCAACGACAACGCTAACCTTAGTAAAGCATCGACCATCTCCATTGAATCTGATTGCCGCAATGTTGTTGAAGATCTCGTGTCTTTACAACAATGGGTATCGTCGAGTTCTTCAAACAAGTCTTCGTCGTCCCTGCAGAAGACATCCTGTCGGAGTTCCTTTTCCATTTTGCTAGAATGTTCTCGTTTAATGAGTTGGGCCAAGGACTTTTTTGTGTTTAGTTTTTGCTCCAGGGAGGCCAATAAGCCTGCAGATTGGTTGTGCCAGGCCCTACGCAGGAATAACCTCCCTCAAGATTGGCTCAACTCCACGCCGAATGTACTACGGGCTTTGCTCTGCTCGGAAGCCCATCCGAATTGTACGCCTGGAACTTTGTCAGCTTAATATATGTACTCCGTTGTGACAAAAAAAAAAAACTCATTCCACTTTTAACAAAGTCATTCTCAACTCTCCCCGCCTCTCTTCTCGTCTGTCCCTCTCCCTTCCGCCACTGGCAACGGCACCGGCACCGGCACCACCGCTGCCGCCAACATCGGCTTCACCCCTTCAAGCCTCAACGTTTGACGACCTTATGTGCGTCTCTCCTCCCGCAACAATCCACGCCGTCACTCGCTCTCCGTCGCACGTCCTCGGCGGCTAAACTCGTTGGCAATCACCCGCGCCCTCTGGTTCGATACTCTCTCCCTCTCTCTGTCTGTATGTCTGTCTGTTTGTGTCTATGGTTAGTGATTTTATTTCCTAACTATTAATGAATGCTGGGGAGTTGTCCGTGATTGACATCCTTCAATACTTTAGTCTTCCTTCGCGAACACTTTTTGTTGTCCCATTATTCAAATATTCTTGTTTTTCATGGACAATAGAGGGGATACAAATGTCTTAGCATGAGAATCCAACTTTACTTGAGCTCAAGAGCATAAGTGATCCTGGTTTACTCAATATGATGATTGTGGTGCGGAATTTTTTTTTTGGGCCAACTGCAAGCAGGGGAATTCGCTCAGTAGAGACCTGTTCCTTCACCTTCTGAACCCGTGTTACCAATTGTTCGATAAATGCAAGTAGCATTGAATTCATTATGCTTCAGATTATGTAATGAAGTTGCGTCCAGAGTAGATTTGTGCATGCTGATTTTGGTTGGAGTATGTGTGTTATGTATGAGACTGTTCATCTGACAATGATGTTATGTATGAGAATGTTCATATGGCAATGCTTTTGATGTCCTCATTTTGTTACTTGATTAGTTATTTGCCCAGAAACTGTAGGTACTTGTGTCCCGTACTTGATGTAAGTGACTGGCCTTGTTAATCCAAGCTTTGTCGTAGACTCGTAGTTCAGTGCCATATTATTTGTCCTTTACCCATTAGTAGTCATGCTTGGTAAATCTGCTCAATAAACCTTGGCTTTTGAGCATGTACATGCCATATCCCTACATGTATGTCCACAAAATGTGAAACTCTTGCTATAAGTGATATATCATGGACAGATTTCAGTGTAGCATTTGTCTGATGGACTCAAATTGTTCGGTTTTTACACTTAGAGGACAATGTCAGATCAAGTGGAAGTTGGAAGCATAACGGAAGAGCATGGAGAGAAGAAAGGAAAATATTTTCAATAATGGCAATTGGCAAGTCAGATGTCTTAGGAGTAGCATGATTGTTCTGTGTTTTTTCCACCTTCCTCTTAGTTTCCCTCATAGTAGGTTGGCTAGGTCAGTGAATGAATGGAAAAAAAGCTGATCATCAGGTAAGAAGGGAAAAATGGAGAAAAAGGATCTAGTGGGCAGCGTAATGGGGTCAATGGGAGGCTGAGCATGGTATTAGTGAACTATTTGTTTCGTCGATAGTTTGGATTTGGAATAAATTTGTCTGACTTCAGTTTGATTTCCTTCTTCATTAGCCTAGAATTCTTTTGGCTCAAGCATATAGTATTCTTGCCTCCTGTTGTGTTTTTGCATATGTGTACACGATTCTATTGGTCTTTCAATTCGCTACCTAGTATTTAATTTACTTTGGAGTTTGATTTGCCTCTTTGTGTGGGTATCTTACTGTTCTTAGTGATCGTCATGATTATACTCAGTTGTAAATAGAATACGCATTACCATATACAAGGCATAATGCTACTAGACTTTCAAGTATGCGCTCTGTAGAAGTGAACTTTGGCTGTTGCATATAGTTACCAAGTTCTCATTGTTTCTAGCATTTCTTGCAATGTAGGTAAGTCAAAGAAACGTGTCAGGAAAAAAACAGCAGGATAACAAATTAAGGGATGAAGGAGACCAATTACAAGAAACAAACAGTGCACCTGACAGAAGTGAGGTTGATCATACTTCTGTGGTGGATGGCCATTCTCAAGGAATCAGTAGTATGTAACTGTACCTTATCTTAGCTAATACTAACCAATCTCTGTTATTTTTTTCATTAAGAAGTTCCCAATATTGGATTATATAGTTTATAACTAGCACTAACATTCTGATTTTGTTTGCTTGTTGGTGCTTGCAATGGAAATTTACTTGTAGCAGAAGTTGTAAAATCTGGAATTTTAATTAGAACTGCAGTGTTTTTGAGGATTAAGTGGTGGATCACATCCTAGCTCTATGATCTTTTTTTTTTTTTGGTAAGGTAGCTCTATGATCTTTGTTTCCTGCTAAGTGCTACATTAAACTAGAAAAGCTAAAATTGTAGCATTATTTCCAATTAGGATGTTAAAACTCACCATTCTGGTTTTGCAATATGGCGATCCTCTCACGTGCGTAATTTTTTACGCCTCTGTGCAAGACTTGCGACTGAATATACCTCCTTGGGTTGAAGAACAAAGTGAAGTTGACCGTATTTTCTTTCACTTCTTGCACTTTCCAATTTAGATGTTAGTATACATTGAAAATTAATCTTCAATTTATGATGATTACATATTTATTTGACTTAAATGTAAAAAATTAGAAAGAGAAACAGTTTTTAGAAATAGAAACTTTGTACAGTTATCAAACGCGTTTCTTATCCAGGAACAGAAATGTTACAGTTATCAAATGCATTCTGATTCTTTAAAATTCATTCAGGATCAGAATCAGAAAAGTCATTTTAATTAGAATCAAAAATCAGAATGAGATTGGTTACCATGCGCAGCCGAAGCTTCTTTATCATTTCTTTGTCAATCGACACTTGTGAAGGTCCTCACGTGTCTCGCACGTGGTTTTTGTTCGTATCTTGACGCTGTCAAAGTGCTTGTTCCTCACGTGTCGGTTTCTCACTTACGCAACACATGTACCGACATGCAAATTAGTTTGAGTGCCAACAGTTTTCGATATAACTGTTACTCACCAACATTGGAGTCAGTCATGAACCAGTCACCACCGCACATCGATAGCAACACTTGGCCGTCATCGATACCCAGAAATTGATCAGCATTTTCCTCTTGGCTGTAGTTTTGTCCATAATCGACTAATCCCTACTCCCGTCGGCCAAATTTGTCGATGATATGAAGAAACCGGTCATTTTACACATTGCATGAGATCATGTACGTGGTTCTTTTGATTCGGGTATTCTATTTTGTCTCGTGTCGGTCGCAAATTGCAGCAATTAGTTTATCCCATTTCTAGAAAGTAAACGTCAACGACCCGTGAGAGAAGTTCGAATTTTCAAACGTAGCGTGCGGGGTAGAGAGACATCGTCGTCTTACCGCGGCACAAGACCGTACTGTGTCGCGAACCCAACAAAGTCAAACATTTGTACAAATCAACAGGGACACAGAAATCAAAGCGAGAGAGAGAGAGAGAGACACGAGAGAGGGGGGAGGAAAAAGAAAGAACATGGGAAACGAGGAAACGAAAAACTGAATCAATTTAAATCGCCACTCGCCAGACAAATTCAACAACGACGATCGTTCACGGGTTCAAGTTCAACAAACAAAGCGACGACGCCCTCTCTTCTTGGTTTCCATTTCCGGGTAATGCGCGCAACATCGGGGGCTCCCGGCAATTCTTCTTTTTGCCCTGGTTTTTTTTTTTTTTTTTTACTGTTAGTTTTTATTGAAATTTCTGAATTTTTGTCTGGTTTTTTTCTTGCGCGGTCTTGGATTGTGTTAACCCCCTTTTATCTTTTGAGTTTGATCGTGCATGGGTTTCGAAATCTCGACTGAGCAGATGCGCTTGCGTAAACTCTCGATTTGATTTCGACTCTTTCCCTGTTTCTGTTTCTGTCTGTTTGTTTCTGTGACGATGACTCTGCTGGAAGAATGACCCATGTAGCTTTCGGCAAATCCAGTCCGACTGTTATTTTGTTGATAAACGGGAACTTGTTCTGGGATTTCGATTTGGTTTGATAGTAAATTACAGCGCCACCCAAGGTGAAAATTAGATTCTTTTGCTTCCCAGGTGGTTCTCCGATAATAGAAATTGCCCCTTACGGATGATTTCGTAGTAAAAGACATGTTTGTCTTGGTATGAAGTATTGAAGTGTCATTTCTAGTTGGAATTTGTTATTGCTGGGTACTTGAAGGAGAGTACTCTCTTCTTAGTGTCCGATTCCTGTTGGTTTGCTTGGATCACAGCGAAAGAACACAATGTCGATTCGTTAGTCATCATAGTTTTGCTCCATGGGCTGACAACTGCTAATTTACACGAATATAGGATCCCCCTTGTCCAATGGTGCTTCACGGTTTAAGTTAGGTTTGCTGATTTGGCCACTTTGAACTGTTTGATAAAGTTTTCGCAGGGGTTATGTTGCATCTATTGGCTCGCTCCTTCACTAAAATTGTTTATTCATATAGCAACATTCAGCGGAAAGCGTTAGTGAAGTTACAATACATCCTTCTTGGAGGCTGAGATATCAACGTGTTCTAGTTTGATTTCCGATTAATAAGCTTCTCCGTGAAGGGAAAGAGTCGCATAAATGAAACAAAACCTTTTTCTTATGATGGAGTTTAGTTCTGAAAAGTCATTGAAAATTGCTTTCCCCACTTTAGGGTTGATGTGCTTACGTGCTATTGATGTTATTGCAGAACATGGTAACAAGAAGTCAGCATTAGCCTCGGCGTAATAGAACATTGTGAAATTCAATTGTTAAAACAAGATAATTCTATTTCGATCGGACAATGGCTCCTGCTGGAGGTGCTTGTAAAGAAGTTCATGAACCTTACACTGCTGTCACTGAGTACAGCGTAGTAATCAGCAAACAGGAGACCAATTCTACACCAGCAAAATCTTCCATTGTCTCACTTGGGCAACGTGGAATTTGTTCAAATGCTGGCGTAGATGCCCTGCTTGAGTGCCCTGTCTGCACAAACTTAATGTATTCTCCAATTTTCCAGGTATCTTTGCCATTGGTGTTTCCATCGTTCTTCTTATGATTTGGTTTATAGGCATTCAAACTACAAACAGTCTTATCAAGAGATGTGAAGATGTCCTTCTCTCCTTCCATTTCCTTTATTGGATAAGCTGCTAGTTCATTGTTGAGAGGAAACTTGATCGGTGTCCTTGGATGGTAACATCAAATTGCTTCTGTATATTTTCCTTGCCTACAGGTGTATCAATCGCTTCTTGTGCACCTTGTAAGTGTCCCAGCTAACATGTCTTTTCCCTTTAAAACGTGGTGCTCTAGATGTGTAAGAGAAAATACTAGAATATTTTGCAGTTGCGCTCAAGCATAGATTTAGTAGTCCTATGATCAATCCTGTCATCTGGGTTGAATATGCTTTTTCAAGTTTTATGCTTGAAGTAAGAGCATCGTTTCAAGCGCCTTTAGAAACTACCCATTGTGCTATGTCAGTGCCTGGATTAGCAATCTGATTGAGATGCATCCCTAATTTATATTTTGCTCACTTGAAAGATCGCATAGCATTTTTCCCTTGTAGCATTCTTCAGCTATTAATTTTTACTTTTGAGCATGAAAGCATGCCACTTCCATTGTTTGTTGACTCTCCTTTCTTACTGCTCCAACTTTAGTGCCTAAACGGCCACACGTTATGCTCAACCTGCAAAATTAGAGTCCGCAATGTTTGCCCAATTTGTCGGAGTGAACTTGGAGATATAAGGTGTCTGGCATTGGAGAAAGTTGCCGAGTCACTGGAGCTCCCTTGCAAATACAAGAATTTGGGTTGTCGCGAAATCTTTCAATACTTCAGCAAGCCTGGCCACGAGCAGCAGTGTCAGTTCCGTCCATATAATTGCCCTTACGCTGGATCAGAGTGCTCCATCACGGGCGACATTCCTACCCTTGTTGCGCATCTGAGAGAAGACCATAAAGTCGACATGCATAATGGCTGCACTTTCAACCATCGATATGTCAAGTCCAACCCACAAGAAGTCGAGAATGCCACATGGATGTTAACGGTAAATTCTTTTATGCATTAGCCCATGATTATCTTGGCCAAGAAACTTGGTGCTTGGGAAGTCCAACAACTAATAATGTGCTTGTCACTACCTTTGATGTGCCTGGTATTTTCGTGCATGTTCCTTTTTCGTAGTTGATTTTCGCCTTGCAGTGGTTCCAATTTCATCTGCAGTAAGCTGCTTTGAGTTTCTCTTTGGCCTTTCTGCAGATGGTACATCCCCAACCTGTTTATTTCTGTTTGTTGAAATAGAATATCATTCAAAATATCAGTGAGTACCCTAGAGACTATTATGGTTAGTAAGCTACATCAATTGATCAACCAAGTTCTTATGGTGTTGGGTAAGCTTCTCTGATGGAGGCAGTTTTCTTCTATAGTACGATAATGCGTATTTATCCCAACTATATTACGATAACGCGTATTTGTCCCAACTATATTACGATAACCCGTATTTGTCCCAATTTCCAAGATGCACTCTGCCCCTTGCAAAAATTTTGGTATTTCATATTATCTTAATCAGTGACTTGAGGTTATTTGTTAACAGAACCCCTTCTATTGTTTAGCAGACTTGATAACACAGTTGGCGATCAATGGGACACAATTCGCTTGTATAGATACTTTCATTACCCTTGGTGCTTGTTTAGACTTTTCTTGCATCCATTTCACCTGGAATCAAATCATTTTTTCTTTCGATGCAGGTATTTAATTGTTTCGGGAGGCAGTTTTGTTTACATTTTGAGGCATTCCAATTGGGCATTGCTCCAGTTTACATGGCCTTCCTACGTTTCATGGGCGAAGAGAACGAGGCAAGGAAATTTAGCTACAGTTTAGAAGTCGGTGGGAATGGCCGTAAGCTGACTTGGGTGGGGAAACCAAGAAGCATCCGAGATGGGCACAGGAAGGTTCGCGACAGTCTGGATGGTCTCATCATTCAAAGAAGTATGGCTCTTTATTTCTCCGGCGGCGACCGACAAGAGCTCAAGTTGAGGGTTGCTGGCCACATATGGATGGAGGAGTGAGCGACTAAAGTGTGCATTATTGCTGAAGTCTGAATCTTTACTCGCTGCCGTAGGAGCAGGTGGGGCGAGGCACTTATTTTTTCTGGCTGTGGAGGGGCTTCTTCTGATTACTTTTTCAGCTCGTGGCTCGACTTGATCATGCGTCTACAGTAATTTATGTATCCACTCGAGTCATAATTCTTGTAAATAGATCGGTACTTGCCATTGCAGAATTCTAATGCCACTAAAGGCGAAAATTGTGATGGAAGAAAGCATTCGGTCGCATTCCGGCGAGGTAATGATCTTGGTGAAACAGCATTTGGTTTATTGTCAAATATCACAGGTGTTTCTCATGCCTCCGAGGTTGTCGAAGGTAATACTAGCCATAGCTGCTATACGTGCTGGCAATATTACACCCGGATAATGTTCTTAGATGATGTCCTTTTTCACAAGTAGCGTCGGATCAGTGGCATTTGGGTTAAAATCCCAGCCTAAATTATGCAGAAGAATAGTACATCTTTGGCTTCAAGATTGTCCGTGATAATAATTTGTACGCCGTGGGTGTGTCTCAAGAGAGTTTCTATCTGCAGATGTGTGCATGTGCAATTTCGAAACTCAGACACGTAAAATCATGCCCAATGAGTTGATAATCTGTGGGGTGCGCTTGACAAAACTTTTAAAGTAGAATTTTTGCTTTAGAAGTGCTTCTAGAGAAGAAATCCGTTTGGTAAAAAAAAAGAGAGAAGAAATCTGTTTAACAACACAATTTTTGAGGCAAAAATATACTTTTAGTGTCAAAAATTATGTACGGAGATAACTTTGGTGTTAAAAGTTTCAATCGGATCACTTTAGTGCCAAAAGTTATAAAAACGGATCATTTTGGTTGCTCCGGCCAAAAATTACGGCCAAAATTGGCACATGGCATTTTTAATTATTTTTTAAATTTTAATTGGTATTTTTATAAGAAAAAGAAGTCCACGTGGGTTCCACGTGGACTTCAAAATTCAAAAATAAAATAAAAAATTAACCGAATTTTCTTAAAAATAAAAACTTTATTTAAAATTTACTAAAATAAATTTAGAAAAAAAAACGGTGAGGGTTTCTGGAACCCTCACCGCCGCCGGCCCCCATCGCCGGCAATGGTCGGCGAGGGTGCGGGCATGGTCGGCGGGGGGTCGCCGACCCCCGGCCAAGGGCCGGCGACCCCCGCCGGCCTCAGGGGAGGACCTATAGACCCTCGCCCACCCTTGCCAGCTATCTTTTTTTTATTATTTTTTTTTGTTTTTTGAATTTTTCAATTTATTTATTAAATTATGTTAAATAAAAAATTCAAATTTTAAAAAATAATGCCACATGGACCGCCGGTGAGCCACGTCAGCCGAAAATATTAATAAAAAAGTGCCACATTAGATTTCCGACGGAGCAAATCGGAGTTTGCACCAAACTGATTATTTTTTATAATTTTTGACATTAAAGTGATCCGATTGAAACTTTTGGCACCAAAATGATTTCCGTACACAACTTTTGGCACTAAAATTGTACTTTTGCCCAATTTTTGGAGTAGAAAGTCGTTTGATTACGTAATTTCATTTTTTTCCCTTTGAGAGATTTTTTTATTTACTTCAGAAGTAGTTTTGGAGTCACTTGAACAAATGAAAAAAAAAATTACTTCTCTTCAAAAATAGAAAAATTAACTTTTACTCAAAAACAGAAATAGAAAAATCAATTTCTGACTAAAGTTGATTTCTAGAGAAGTGTTGCCACGTGCGTCCTAAGAATGTAATTTATTTTTCTCATTACTATAAACAGTTGCGTAGTTGATACAATGATAGTAGATGAAAAGTTATTATATAAACTCATTCGATCATCGCAAACATGTTAACTACAAGTACAACTACACAATGATTTGAATAGATGAAAAGTTTAGGATTTTTTGTAAGACAAAAAGAAGTTTGGAGGAGATTTTGGATTAAACCTAAAGTTGGAGGTTTTTTAGGGAATCCGGCCTGCAAATAAGTGGACTTTTTTTTTGTCGTATAATACATGTAGACTTTAGTCATTTATTGAAAACTAAGCAAGTTTCAAATATTTCATATCATGGTTAAGACTCTAGCAATCACTTGTGAAATCTGGACCGTCCGATCTGCACAAGGTTCACGAGATCATAGGTTAGGAATCAAACGTGAGATGTGGGAGGCACGTTGGTAAGGGAACGAGCAATGCAAATTGGTCCTCTGTTATAGCGGTTGGACCCGACACAGCGTATTTCCCGCGAGTTAAACAGAAGATTGTTCTTCTTCTTCTTCTTCTCTGTTCATCTCGATCGTAACCCAGTTTTTCTTTTCTCCTCTTCGTTTTTCTTCTGCCCTCCAAGAACTCTCTCTCTCTCTCTTGCATGGTCGTTTTCAACTGCACATCATGTCCTTCGATAGGTAAAATTATGTTTGCATTGTTGTTCTCGTCTTTTCTCCAGGGTTGAAAGCGTGATGGTTTTAATTCTTGATATGCTTAATCAATGCGATTGATCAGTAGTTTCAGATTGAATCATGTGCTCCTCTGTATTTGTCCGACCATAGCTGAGGGATCGAACGTATTCAAGTTCTCTCATTTATTGTCGCCCGCCATAGCGGATTAATGCTACAGGAATCCTGAGGTTCGCTGGCATTATTGCACAATGTCACAGTGCCCATCTTTCTCAGTTTATTGTCCATCTGGAGCCTTTGTTCTGATCTGTCTTTTGCTGCTTCTTCTTTTTGTTTTCCTTCCTTCCTTCTATGTGGTCACTGCAGGAGGATTTTTCCTTGACATTGAATAAGTCGAATTTTCGGATTGCTGTGAGTAACCCACGTAAAAATCATCGAGTTAGAGCAATTTGTTTGAGGTGGCTTGTTGAGAGCACCGTCAAGGCCTGAAGCATGTGGTGCTGCGGAGGCGCGGAAGAGGAAAGCGATCGGCCACCTGCTCAACCGTATACTGCCCCACCCAGAGGGGGCAATCCCTATGGTAACCCACGCTATTTGATCTTGTTATAAAAGACATTGACCACAATCTACAGCGAGAAGTAGTGTACTTGGTTTTCTGGAGAAGGGGATCAGTTTGAGTGTTATTCCAATTCGGTTCTGACCCAGTGGCATCTGTTTCTTTTCCTCACCTTTTTCTTGATCAATAGGCAGTGAGAGAGGGGAGCCGAAGAGCTCCGACGTCGTCAGAAATGGAGCTCCACAAAAGGTCTTGCCCATCGAAACGCCGGCTTTTCCATTAAACGAACTGAATAGGTTGACCGGGAACTTCAGTTCAAAAGCCTTGATTGGGGAAGGTTCTTATGGTCGAGTGTTCTACGCGAGGTTAAGTACCGGTCAGGAAGCAGCAGTAAAGAAATTAGACACCAACACTTCGGAAGAGCCCGACTCGGATTTCACAGCGCAGGTAATTCTCCAGTGTCCTAAGTTACGTTTTATCGAAGGCAGTTCCTGCAACCCGACAAGTTGATCATATCACTTGTCTTGTCTCACAGCTGTCGACTGTTTCAAGGCTCCAGAATGAACATTTCGTGGAGTTGATTGGATACTGCTTGGAGGGGAATAACAAAATCTTGGTGCATCAGTTTGCTACCAAAGGTTCTCTTCACGATGTCTTACATGGTATGACCGATTAAACTTGGAGGATTCTCCAGACTTGTTGGCAGAAAATACGAGTGTAATGTGTCTGTGTTGTCACAGGAAGGAAGGGTGTGCAGGGTGCCGAGCCCGGTCCGGTCCTTACTTGGAATCAGAGAGTGAAAATTGCTTATGGTGCAGCAAAAGGCCTCGAGTATCTGCACGAAAAGGTTCAGCCTTCTATTGTTCATAGGGATGTCAGATCCAGCAATGTGCTGGTATTCGATGAATTTCTCGCCAAGATTGCCGACTTTAACTTGTCGAATCAGTCTTCAGACACGGTTGCTCGACTTCATTCGACTAGAGTCTTGGGAACTTTTGGATACCACGCTCCAGAGTAAGCTTAGTTTGTACGAATGACCAGCACAAACTTGCGAAGTTCAAACAAAATTTCTGAACATGTAGAAGGTTTTGAAGAAATCTATATATAGCAGAACCGTATCGTAAGATTTTGCAATTACGAGCACTAGGCGCAACAGTAAAACAGCAAATGAGCTATTAGTTTGGATTTATACGCTGAAAAGACGCGTGAACTGAGATTATGAAAGTCATTACATCTTGTGAATGGAAAGTGTACTAGTATTGCAGAGTTTTCTACTCTGGAATGCATTGAATAGTATAAGCGTTTGTAGAGATGCGGGCATTCGTCTAGTTTTTCATCGAGACATTATCAGATAGCTTCCTCATGGAGCTCATCTCTCTTTGTGACGAAAACCGGTTAGCCATTTGGTTTGGGGTCGGCTTACTGCAAATTCTTCTCGGCTACAGTATGTAATGAAGTCTTGCTCTTTTTGCAGATATGCGATGACGGGGCAGATAACTCAGAAAAGCGATGTTTACAGTTTCGGAGTTGTTCTACTAGAGCTTTTGACAGGAAGAAAGCCTGTAGACCATACAAAGCCCAAAGGACAGCAGAGTCTTGTAACCTGGGTCTGTTTTTACCCTCCACAACATTGGTTATAAACTTCCAATACTTTCACAGGTCCCCCGTTTTAACAGCAGTTTAGTGTCTTGGTGATACTGCAGGCTACGCCGAGACTGAGTGAAGACAAAGTGAAACAATGTGTCGACCCGAAGCTTACTGATGACTGCCCACCTAAGGCAATCGCAAAGGTGCTGAAAACATTCCTGTCTTTGCTATTGTTTTATCTGACAAGATGAACCTAGGAGTGGTTGAATAAAGTCCTTGAATGAGTACTAGGGAAAGACGAGTTAGCGTAATTTCAGATTGCCCTCCACGTTACCATTCATCAAGATTTAAGTTCGGTAGTAAAATTTTACTTGGGCAGGAAGGATACTAGAAAGCTAGTCCCATGGATGAAATGTCTTTGGTCAGAGGACAGAAAGGAGAACTGAAAGTCGAAACTTGGCTACATTTGTGAACTGGTCCGTCTTTCGCTTGATCAACATGCCAAGGATAACATGAAACATATGCAAGCACATTGCCTGAAATCAGAGTCTTGGAAGATCAACACAGAAAAATAATGTGGCTTTTGGTGGTAGAGGGCCTGATATGATTGCTAAAGTGTTTTCCTTTAACGTTTCAGCTAGCAGCAGTCGCAGCACTGTGTGTGCAGTACGAGGCAGATTTCCGGCCGAACATGACAATCGTCGTCAAGGCGCTGCAGCCACTGCTTAATTCTAGACCAGCAGGCCCGGACTCTCATTTGTAGAATCTCTATTTCAAGTTGAAATTTGCAACTTAGAATCTCTTTCTTTCCTTTTAGGTATCCTCAGTTCCTTTTGATGGACTCTCATCTTCCATATTTGAAGTTACTGAGTCTCTCAGCTATGCAATTTCACGTTCCTGAGAACTGCGATAGGAGTTCATGGTGGTAGAGGCAATGAGATTTGTGTGTTAAGGTCAATTCAACTCACTGATCTTATTGTAAACGTGCCATATAGAGGCCAATTATTCATCCTCTAAAGTTATGTTTGAGGAGAAACGCCGAGGAATTATTTTCTGACTTAATTTCTGTCTCTGCAAATGACTGTCTGATTTAAACAGTGAAAATGGAGAATGAGGTTTCCTCCATGGATCCCCCTGCTAGTGAAGCTCCAGAAAATTTGCTTCAGACGATAAAGAAAAATTAAGAGGTTAAACAAAAACTTAAATTCTGGGCTCATGAAGCTGAACTTACTTGTTTTTTTTTTAATCAGAAAACTGAATTTACTTTACTTGATCAAATCATATATTACAATGAGTGGTCCCTCTAACATTACAGAAGACGTAATCATGCCCCATTGAACTTCAAAACAGTAAGATAAAATCCAGGCTCATCTATGAATTCCACCATTTCAAAGGAATGGGCAACTGCAAACTTCTCTAAGGTCATCTTATCAGGCAAATCAGAGACTATGCAGTCGGGGAATTCTTGCCGCTGCTGCTCCAGGACTTGCCTCCCTAGAGGATGACCAATAACAACTCTGGCACCTGACACAAATCCAGATTCTGAGAAGGTCAACCTAAGAAAAATGGAGGATAGCTCCATCTAAACTACCATAATACTCCTATTTTCGGAGCCCATCAGTACTAGAAAATGCTGCAATCAAACACAAAAACCTGGCAACGTAACCTAGTGTTTATGTAACAAGCACTCAGCAGTACCTTTCACAGATAGTAATAATTCTACTAGGAATGGAAACAAATGCTTAATCTGAAATAAATGGCAGAAGAAAATGCAGACATGAGGATAACAAATGATAAAACAGAGATGAGCTTGGAACAGCACATAAGAATAACAAAAACAAGGCAAAGTACCTGGGAGGCATCGCTTGGCTAGTGCTTCAAAAACCTGGCCAAGGGAGAATGGTAAAGCAGGCAGATAATAAATGTACGCCACATCAAAAGGCGCCCACTTTTCTGGAACATATATTAGTTCACCTTGCCAGCACTTAACCTTGTCATATTTTTCCTTAATACAAGCCAACACAAGAAGTGAATCATGGACAACAAGCAGAAGCTGGCAGCTTGACATATCGACCAACCTATCTACAAAAACTTCTGAACCAAAAGAAACCAAAACCTTGGAGGTGCTCTCTAATTCTCCTGCAGATATTATGCGTCCGACATTGTGGCCCACTTGAGGATTGTCATCCATCTCAAGAAAGGACCAATCTTTCTCTACGAGTTCCTCAAAATTCATAACAGGTACTGTCCCCTCATTTGACAGAGCATTTGCACCCATATACGATAAATGGAAATTTGATAAGTTAGAAGCAGTGTATGGATAGGATAGAGAAGAACGAGAGAAATGGTGCTTGTGCTGACGATGGTCGCTAGAACCAAAATAACAACATTGTGGCCTGGTATAATGTAGGGGATGCTGGCAAAGTGATGGGAACAGAGGCGGGGAAGAAGAGAAATACAGGGAATTCATCAAGAACTTTAAGTCAGTTGCAAATTCAATTCTGGTAAATGTGACTGAACCCAACAAATTATTCAGCTTGACGTGAAAAACCGAATTAAGCTCCTTCTTCCCCTTCTGAAAATAAATCCTTCATGCCATTATACTTTCCCCATTTCCTTCTCATTCATGCACTGTAACAAAGAGACATCCATGTTACTTTTACTTTAAAAAAAAAGGAAAGGAGATGCTAATGCTTTGTCTATTTGAAAAAAGCTACTCCAAAAGAATTCCCTCAACTAAACGATATGATAACTTGGGTTTACTCTTGCAATATAAATAGCAGACATCTGGCGAGCAACTCCTAACCAGAGTTTCTAACGCACATTGAAGTAAATGACTTCATCTCCACCTGTTATCAATGTCAAATTGTTGGTGCAAGCATGATGTTCAAAACAGAAAACAGTGACCATGTCACTGCATTTGAAGTACCTGTTATTCTTTCCTCCTCCTGTTCTCCAAATGAATTGATTTTAGTCTTACAGCAGTATCAAACAAAAAATACAAGGATCATACATTTAAGCCCGTATCTACTAAAATTACCACACCCTTCTACTCAAAAGTTTAAATTTTCTTACTTCTCAATCTACAGTTCATCTGCGTCACTAAGTTGAGGACTCTATCCATTCTCTAGCATGAGCCTGGTCATAGCAAGTACTTCTGAAGCTCTATCGCGCGGCATATTACGAGCTTCACTTATCTAGCAAATCTAGCAATGGCCATGAGAGCACGACCGTGTGATTGGCCAGTGACACACCGCTCCAAACCCACTAGTCAGCAGCCCCACCAGCACCACGCGCAGGCAGCCCCCATTCATGCCCCCACAATGGCCATGAATCCCCGCATCCCAGACCCGTTTACTCTATTTAACCGGATACCACAATAGTGCTTCAATACAAGCTGAGCCTAATAAACCGTCTATTCCAAAACCATGAGATCCAGCATCCCTTCGCACATCAGGACATCAATGTAAGAAAATCAGTCAACCGCCTCAAACGACTTCCAATGCACAGAGACGACCATATATAATCTCTACAAGAAATAAAACAAATCCCTAACACTTCCATTAGGTGCCGGCAGCAAAATTAGGCCAATCAACCCAACAAAAGATCGAATCTTGCGGGGTACTCATTCGCTTTGCATCGAAGTCCAGCAACACTTACTAGCAGAGAGAGAGAGAGAGAGAGAGTCGAAGCTGCAACCTGCGGGCAGAGAGCGGGCTTCTTGAAGCTGCAATCGGCGCGGGTGAAGATGACGGTGATCCACCGCCGAAGTTTCAGTCGATGAAGATATGGCTGCCTATCCAACTGGTCACTGTGGTCAGGGCACGCCCGTTAGGCTTTGAGTCCAGAAAGACCAGTTAAACCGGGTCCGAATCGCCTAACCTCCGGTTAGGAGGTTAGGTAGATCCCACCCTCCATTAATACCTCTAAAACAATTCCCTCATATTAATGGAGGGTGGGGATTCCCCTGACCTCCAGGTTAGGGGATTTGGATCCAGTTAAACCCTTTTTCATCCTGCCCTTTTCTCACTAACGTTGTGACTCCCGATTTAACATTTACTTTGGTTCATTTTTGTTCTCTATTGCCATTCTAAGTAGGGTTGGTCGGTTTCATGGCGGACCAATTCTCACTCTAGAACCGACAACCGAATCAGAAGCGATGGCTCCCCATTTGTGGAACCAAGAACAGAATTGATTGGTCCCATCCAATTCTCGACCGCGGTTCGATGGGAGATGGCGATGAAGAAAGTTAATTAGCTTTTACGTCGTCGCCTGAGGTAATCAGTTCAGCTTGCATTTCCATTGCTTCGGTAAATAGGGGCATGCGGGTCATGTCGAGCATTCGACATTTTTCTTCATCTCGCTCCTATTGTTGTTGTTGATGAGCAGACTTGAGCGATTCGAGAAGCTTGAATTGCCGAGCGATGAGGGTATGAATGGAGGCGAATAACTTGGCGTGAACAATGGTGAGAGTGTTCGATGAAAAACAAATAAAACAATGGTGAGAGTGGTCAATAAACTTGAGAAGGCAAGAGAGAGAAACTAAGGCGTGAGAAGTGGTGAAAACATTGGTCAAGTTGTCAATTTTACATACATTATAGGTTAGGTATACTCTCTAGCTTATATGCTCGATTTATATGGAGAAATTGACTTCACTTATCATGTAGTTTTAACGGATTAAAGAATTCTATATAGAATATCGAAGTAATATAAACATGTACGAACATGAAAGTTCGAGATAACATACACCAAGCAATCTGAATAGCCAGAAACACGAGAAATCAATGAGCACTTTGGATCATAATCATGAATCTCATAAATTCTATCTCAATAACATATTTATGTCCCATTAAACTTGAGAAATGAGAATTCCGATTCCCATAGATAAAAGTTCACAAGTTGTGAAGTGGCTTCGTGGTAAATTCATGATCAATGTGTGTTAATAGTTTTGAAATTCGATAGTCAACAAATTATGTCTTTTGGACTTCTGCTTTGTCATGCTTGGGCCCCGATCTGCCTGACTTGGAAGAATCCCTTCATCATTTATTGGGCCTCAACTTTGGTCAATTTTGAGGCCCCCAAAGCCTATTTGAGCACGTGGGTCTTGTTGCATGGCGACGTAAATGTCCGAGCAAAAACAAAACGACTGTTGTAACTTGTAACCTAACCATTATGGCACAAATTCAAGAAAGAGGATCAAACCCTTGTCCTGTCATCTCTCTCTCTCTCTCTCTCTCTCTCTCTCTTGTAGCGATCCGATTGCATTTATAGCAGGTCTGTCTTTTCGAGACTCCTGAAGCACGAGGAGGGATCAGGGTTTCGCAACCTGCGCACATACATAGCACGCACGGTGGCTTGTAAAATAGAATGAAATAGGACAAGACTTAAATAAATAAATAAAAAAATCCTGAAGCGGGAGGTCGGTCGAGGAATCTGTCTCCATTATGCATCTCACTTCACTTACGCAAGGGCGGTTCGAGTCGCCCCTTGAAGCCACCGTACACTTGGCCACAAACAATCTTGCATGAAGAAGAGAAAGGCTTTTATTGCTCAGTCCATTATATCAAATGTGAAGGAAGTTTCTATGGAGTACTTTTTCTACTCCATCGAGCATACAATACAAATATTCTCTCTCTCTAAGAGATAAAAAAAAAAAAAAGAGTTGAGAATAATTGTCCAAAAAATCCTAAACCTATTCTATGGTAGCCAACTCAATTCTGAACCTAATTTTGTCCTAACGACTCGATTGCTTATAAAATGACTGAAAATATACTACTCACATCCGCCAACTAAATTACAAAATTACATGGAAAAATTAGTAAATTAATTGAAATTCATTGTGCTTTGACTACCCTTTCTACCAAATGGAATCACCTTACTTTACCCCAATCTAGATAAACCTGCAAACATTGTGCAGGGTCTGTCTCATAAAGTCCCATATAAATGGCCAACACACACACACACCCAATTTCATTAACATTGTCTCTCCAATTTAATATTTACTTCGATTCCATTTTGTTCTCTATTGCCATTATAAGTAGGGTTGATCGGTTTCAGGGCGGATCGATTCCCACTCTAAATCGACAACCAAACTAGAAGCGATGGTTCTCCATTTGTTGAACCAGAAACATGTCCGATTGGTCCGGTCCAGTTCTCGGTCGCAGTTTGATGGGATGACAATGAAAAAAGTTAATTAGCTTCTGCATGGCTGCCTGAGGTAATCGGTTTAGCTTGTATGTCCATTCGTAGGATTACTGAAAAAAACCATTTACAACAAAGATGAGAAGCTAAGTTTCTTTCCATTCATATTGGGGAGCATGTATAAACAGAAAAAACTTTCACAATATATCTCCATGTCTCATTGCCCGACCTTGACCCATATTATTTAGATGTCACATATAGTATTCAGAGTTTGCCTTGATTTGATATCGATATCGCGGTCCGCACCGAAACAATGCTTTACCCTTAGATATCTAGTCAACTGTTGCGCCTCAATGCATTTTATGGAGAACTAGCTGGCTCTGAGTTGAAGTGGCATTTTCACCCATAATCACAACTCATCTGCTAATTTTTCATTATCAATTGGTTCGGACCTCTACTTAGTTTCACCCAAGCTTCATCCTAGTCATACTTAGATCACCCCGGTTTTGGTCCATAAGTAGTGACAACTGCTCTATAAAGACTCGCCCTCACTATAGCTACGATGGGTTGAGAGTCATCACATTGAGAATTCCATACAAAATCAGAGTACGTAATTGCACTCTATAGGCACCGATAATAACTCATTTGCCAATAAAACTTCAAAAATTTCATCACTGTTAATCTATGTAGCGATACATTCAAGTGCGACTCTATGGACATCTTTTTTATGTTCTTCATTTGTAGGTTTTAATCTAGTTTGGATTTCTAGGTTTTGGAACAATTGAAATACTAATGTTATTTACAATAATAAATTTCGAAGAGAGATGATAACATCGATACATACATTTCATACTAAATTGGCTATTTGCGCGTGTAATGCATTTAATGTGGACATCTGTTCCCTAATGAAAGCTAAATCCAGATATAATTTTCTAAATCTATTACATGAAGTAGTATTGACTCTATCACGAACTATATATTACATAGTGTAGAGAAACCATGGGGAAATTGTCAAATCAATTATAAATCTATTGTGTGGATACAAATTTAGGCATAAACTTTCCAATTGTGCCAATTTGTTCTAAACCTTGGTGTGAAATTTCGATATAGTTATGCTGGCCAATTCTCACTGGAAATCATTGACGTGGTGGTCCAGTCATCACCCATCCTACATGGCACATTGCCACATCAACGATTTCCGGACAAATTTGTATGAAAGATTATATTGAAATTATACGCAAATGACTTAAGAGCCAAATTGACAAGTCTATCATGCTAGCTGGCTCCAATGTGGACAATTATAATAATATTTACTTTTAATTTTCTTAATTTTCTTATCTTTTTTCTTATTTTTTTCTTTCCATTGTGGTTAGTGAGAGTCGTTGAAGCTCGCCAGCCACTGGGCGAGGAATTAGCGGCAGCGGGAGAGGCCATGGCCGCCTTCGCCTACAATCACGATGGTGAGATTGACCTCGCCCAGTTCTGGGCGAGGCGCGGCCTTATACCTTGAATGCTCAGTAAAGATAACTATTGGTAATTGGTAAACAAATCTCCAAACGCATGGAAGTTGCTATTTATCGGGAGTATGGGGTGAAAAGTAAGAGGATTATCAAGTAATGAGTAGGTAGAACTTGTGGCGTGAACATGGTGATAAGGGTTAATAAAATTTGAGGTTACGAAAGAGAGAATTGGACTTGTGAGAAGTGGTAAAAACATGGGAAAATAACACAAATGGTCCTTGGATTTTTAGAATGTAGGTCATGAACTCTTGATTTGTCCAACGTGGTCCATGAACTTTAGCTCGATGGATAATGTTGTCCATAAATTTTTAGTTTATTCAATTTGATCCCTGAATTTGTGGTACATGTTCAATTTGGTCCTTGACTATACAAAATGTTTGATGTTAGTTTAGGAGCAGTATTGTTCAATTTCATATAATCCAGAGACTAAATTGAACCCGAACAGTAAATTCAAGGATCACATTGAACATATCAATAGTTCAGGGACTATATTGCAAATTGGGATAAAATTCAGGGGCCATTTATGTAATTACCTTTAAAAGCATTGATCAAGTAGTCAGTCGATCCATCGTAGGTTAGGTATACTTTTGGATATGCTTGATTTTATACGAAGAAATTAAACCATCTCAGATTGGGCCTCAACTTCGGCCAGTTCAAGGCCCCAGAGCCTATTTCAGCACGTGGGTTTATTGGGTTGGCGTCATGAATTGTCCCAGAAGAACCTGAACGACTCTTGTAGCTGTCGCAACGCAAACTTTAAGGAAGATGATCAACAGACACACACACTCTCTCTCTCTCTCTCTCTCTCTCTCTCTCTCTCTCTCTCTCTCTCTGCGTGCATGCTTTTGAAGTCATTTTAATGCCATTCGTAACAATCCGACTGCATTCATGGCAGATCTTCCGTTTCAAGACTCGCGACAGAGGTCATGTAATCTGTCTCCGCCATGTATGGATGGCTTATGGAAGCACGTTTTGAGTCGCCCCTTGGATCCACCGTACACTTGGGTCGGGTGGTGGGAGTACGTGGCCACAGCAGCAATATTGCAATGAGAAAAGCGAACGCTGTTGACGTCGCTTTAGGTCAAGAAAGCCATCCGCCGCCCCTCGTTTCTGATGAATTAAACCGACCACATTTCTGAAGAGAGATGTGAGGTCACGTCGGAGTCTGCTGAAAAAGTTTTCCGTCGATATTGTGGAATGCTTAGGTAGAGTCGAGATGATGGCGCACTTGTTTTCTTGGAATTTTGTGGTGATCTCTCTCTCTCTCTCTCTCTCTCTCTAGCTGTGAGAGAAAGCCAAATAAAGTGCATCAAGAAATTTGAAGTGTTACTCCTAGTTCCTTGATCCACGTTCCGGAACAGTTGTTTTTGTAGAATACATTTCGTTGATACATAAATGAAGAGGATTAGATGAGCAAAAATAAGGAAAATGAGGCTAGAGATGAGAATTTCACATAGAAGCAAACAGTACATGCAACAGATGTTTTTTTTCTTTTTGGAGTCTCCTGCAACAGATGATTCGATATGTATTAGTTTGTTTTACTGGTAATTTGACAACTAATACGTTAGTTTAAAGATATCCATAGTTTAGGATTAGTGGCAAAATCATATACAACGTCAATGAGAAGAACAAGGCGTACATGGCAACATTTCTGCCCTAAAAACCAACTTCTGGCCAAAGTTGATTTTTTTACTTATGCTTCTAAGCAGAAGTTGATTTTTTTCACACTTATTCAAGTGACTCCAAAATTACTTCTGGAGGAAAAAATGATCTAGAAGTAGAAAAATAAAGTTGCGTAATCAAACATATTTCTGCTCTAGAAGTTATATTACCAAATAGATTTTTTATCCACGAGCATTTCTGGAGCATAAATTCTACTCTAGAATTGTTGTCATGCTCGCCCAAAGTTTCTTTCCATTCGTATTGGGAAGCCTGTATACACGGAAAAAAGCTTTTACAATTTTGGATGTGTATTTCAGCTATTTTAACCAGTTTGAAACACCTTTGGATTACAAAGTTTAGAATATTGTCGAAAAAAGAGCCCTCATATTGTAAATTCAACATAAAATCAGAGGATGTAATTACACACTATAGGCACCGATAATTACTCAATTACAATAAACTTTCTAAAGTTTCATCACTGTTCATCTACTTAATAATACATTAAATTACGAAAATATGGACATCTTTCTTATATTCTTCTCTTATGCTTTTTACTTTCTAGCTTGGATTACTTAGATTTTGTAATTTTTCAGAATACCTATGTTATTGAGAATTACGATTGTTTAAAGAGTATTTCCCTAGAAAAACTAAGCGATTTTTTTTTTTGGAAATTAGATTCAAATAAAATCATCCAAATCTATCACCTGAAGTAATGTTTGCTCTATCACGAACTATATGTTATATTATATGGATATTGGTTACTCTATATACATAAATTTACTATTGTGTTTTTTTGTCGAATTTTATCCAAGTTAACTATGCAAGAACATGGAAGAAATTTTTAATCGAAAAACAGATTTTCAACAATTTTGCGGGGAAGAAGATAACCAGTTGATAAAATAAAATGCACACTTTAAAGGCAAATTCTTTTTATAACCGTTGGCCTTAAACATACTCATGGAATTAATTAATTGACAAAGCGTTTCTAATAGACAATAAGTACACCATAATAATGACCGCCTATTACAATTCTGTCAATTCAGTTCATCCAATCAATTTTGGCATGTGGGCGCTGACGCGGACACCAGTCGCTGCCAACCATCCTGCGAAATAATATTATAATATTTTTTTTGACAAGAACCTCCCCGAAGTTCGGCTACCGGTTGGAGGAAGAAGAGGGAAGAAAAAAAAAGAACAAAAAAGAAAAGAAAAAAATGAAAAAACTAAAGAAATATTAATATATTATGTCGCCAGCCAGCCAGTGTCGATCGGCCAAAATCGGCACAATTACAAAAGGTTTAGGAATAAATCGGCAAAAAAATAATTAAAAATTGAATTGGCACAATTGCAATAAATTTATGACTTTTTTGGCAATTTTACCTCCACTCAATACCTAAGAGAGGGGCTAATATCGTGTGCCAAGAAATTTTGTTTCACAAAGAATAGCATAGGGAACCTAGATTAGAAACTATTTAACACTACTCCATGTTGGATAAAAACTCATTTTGCTAACGGATTCCACAATATACATGTAGAGAGAGATCTCTCCAAGCAAATAATGTTGCAGTAGCATATCTTTAAGTGTTGGCTCATGTCATTATCACCAAATATACTAAAAGAACGCAATTTTTTTCTAGAAGGAAGTGAAGATGGAAAAATAGATATTTGAAAAGGAGACTTCTTTTTATCATATTTTTATACTGAAAATCCCCGAATACGAAGTGCATGTTTACTTAGGCTGTTGCATGTGTGTAGGTTTATTGTAGGGAAGTACCAAGGTTTAGGTCCGTGCTTATATATAAGGATGGTCAATGTAGCAACAACATAAAAGTTTCTTCTTCATGTGTCTGCTATTCCATTTACACCATTGATTCGATGATAGTTTGCGATTTATGAGACTAAATGTGATGCACCTAGGACCAGCGGACAGAATCAGTCAACGACATCGGATTGGGCTCAAATTCGGTCAATTGAAGCGAAACGGTCGTCTGATCAATACTCGGTGCCGTTGGCATTGGATTTTGGCAATTCGGGGTCGTTTAGATGGATTTTCGGGCATTTTTATATTTTTAGGCAATTTTATAATTTAATGGTATTTTTGTAATTTTTGCGTTATCTTTTGTCATTAGGGTTGACACCTATTTAAAGTCGTCTTTAGGTTTTGTGAGCAGATTATTGAATATTGAAAATTGTACGATTTGATATCGTTTCCGAGAGAACATCGATTGTTCCTCATTTATCGTTTCGATTCTTCCGTTTAGCCTTGCTTTCTATCGCGCTTCGGCATCATTTGGTATCAGAGCACTGGTTGCTTGAAATCAATGGCTGAATGGAATCGATGTGGTCGAAGACAGCGTGCTCATGGAGGCCGGGAGCGTGGAGTCGTTCCTGATGCAGATGAACAGCCGCGTCTGAGAGACCCGCGAGACATAGAAGTTGAAGAGCTGAGAAGACGAAAGCAGGATTTGCAGCGACGTCTTGCGGAGGCAGGGCTAGAAACGCAATCCGAAGAAGGAGCGGAATTTGCTGACTCATCCGATGTTGAAGAAGAGGACGACAATCCTTTCGAGGATTTGAACCAGGGACGGAATCGAGGAGTACGACTTGGAAGTCAGTCCACTTTTCTTAATTTCGGGATGAAGATCGAGATTCTCGAGCTTCAAGATCCAATCTTTGACAAAGATCCGATTTTTGAGCAAGATCCGATTCTTGATCAAAATTACTCGTTCGCCGCATTCGTGGATTCGGTCTATGAAAATCCAGTCTACGATGAATCTGACGGAGAACAAGTGGATGGGGATCCGACTTGTTATAAAAATCCAATCTTTGACGAAGATCTAGAATTTGACGAAGATCCAATTTTTGATAAAGATTCAGACTATGATGAAGATAGACTTCCAGTCTACGATGAATCCGATAGAGAACCAGAAGATGCGGACCCAGTAGCGATGGTAGAAGCTTTCGTGTCGGTGAAGGGCGGCGAGGTAGGCGATGGAGGCGCGAAGGAGATTGATGAGACCGTCGACCCAGAGCAATTGATGGAATTGGCGTCCGATCAGCACAACAACCAGGTTACTTTTGTCAGGTGTTTGACCAATTTCTTTAAGAATACTGTATTGACAATCAAGGACAGCAGTGTGAATGTTTCTGATGAATATGGAGAAATTTATGGGACCGAGGCCGAAGAGCTTCGTCCAGCATTTAATACTTGTGGCCAGGTTGGTTTGTACGGGGATGAGACGGAACTAGTTTTCTCGGAGAATATTGGATGCGTTGCCTATTTGATGATTTCTTTCGATAACCAATTAGAATCCCTCACAGTTAATTCTGGGATCTTATTCTCTATTATGGATGGAAGCAAATTGCAGAAGCTTTCATCTTTATCTGTCAGCTGTGATCGACCCAATTGGCTTGAGTTATGGGCAAAAATTGAATTCAATGACACGCTGGATAAGTTGAAAGCTGATGTTGATGATGAGAGAAATTCGACAAAGAAAGTTTGGGGAATTGATCTTATATCTTGTCCAGAAGATTTCAGGTATAAGTTTCTCAAGTTAGTTGGTGCACCTATAATACACAAGTTTTCAGATTGCTTGCTAGTCAGGTGCCAAGAAGTCGAGGATTGACTGCATTGACAGATAAATCCCCTCTTATTGTGGCCTATCAAGAGATTCTTAAGGAAGACGAAGTCCGAGAGAACAAGCAAAACATGAAGTATAGGCGCATGAAAAGAGTCTTTCAAAAGATGTTCTTATCAATGATGACGAAGCAGATTCGAGGGCGAATCTTTTTTCTAGCAGGGGAGGATGATGCACCTAGGACCAGCAGACAGAATCAGTCAACGACATCGGATTGGGCTAAAATTCGGTTCGAAGCAACCTGTGCTCTGATACCAAATGATGCCGAAGCGCGATAGAAAGCAAGGCTAAACGGAAGAATCGAAACGATAAATGAGGAACAATCGCTGTTCTCTCGGAAACGATATCAAATCGTAATTTCTCAAAATTCAAATAATCTTCTCTCTAAACCCTAAAGACGACCTTATATAGGTGTCAACTCTAATGACAAAAGATAACGTAAAAATTACAAAAATACCATTAAATTATAAAATTGCTTAAAAATAGAAAAATGCCCGGAAATCCATCTAAACGACCCCGAATTGCCAAAATCCAGTGCCAACGGCACCGAGTATTGATCAGACGACCGTTTCGCTTCAATCGACCGAATTTGAGCCTAATCCGATGTCGTTGACTGATTCTGTCTGCCGGTCCTAGGTGCATTGATTCTGTCTGTCGGTCCTAGGTGCATCATTCTCCCCTGCTAGAAAAAAGATTCGTCCTCGAATCTGCTTCATCTTCATCGATACGAACATCTTTTGAAAGACTCTTTTCATGCGCCTATACTTCATGTTCTGCTTGTTCTCTCGGACTTCGCCTTCCTTAGGAACCTCTTGGTATGCCACAGCAAGATGAGATTTTTGTATCTTGAATAAAAAGACATCCTCACACCATTCTCTCAAAACAGACACAACATAGCGTGCAACATTAAGAGAATTGGTTGCTTTGAGAAGGATACTGACATCTGTCAATACAGTCAATCCTTCGGTTTCTTGGCACCTGACTAGCAAGCAATCTGAAAAGTTATGTATTATAGATGCACCAATTAACTTGAGAAACTCTGACCTGAAATCTTCTGGACAAGACATAAGATCAACTCCCCAAACTTTCTTTGTCGAATTTCTCTCATCATCAACATCAGCTTTCAACTTGTCCAGCGTGTCACTAAATTCAACTTCTGCCCATAACTCAAGCCAATCGGGTCGATCACAGTAGACAGATAAAGAGGAAAGCTTCTGGCCACGAGTATTAAACGCTGGACGAAGCTCTTCGGCCTCGGTCCCATAAATTTCTCCAGATTCATCAGAAACATTCACACTGCTGTCCTTGATTGTCAATACAGTATTCTTAAAGAAATTGGTCAAACACATGACAAAAGTAACCTGATTGTTGTGCTGATCGGACGCCAATTCCATCAATTGCTCTGGGTCGACGGTCTCATCGACCTCCTTCGCGCCTCCATCGCCTACCTCGCCGCCCTTCACCGACACGAAAGCTTCTACCATCGCTACTGGGTCCCCATCCTCTTATTCTCCATCAGATTCATCGTAGATTGGATTTTCATAGACCGGATCTATATCAAAAATTGGATCTTGATCAAAGATGGGTTCTTGATCAAAGATCAGATCTTCATCGACGATCGGATTTTCATCGACGATCGGATGTTCATCGACGATCGGATATTCATCGATGATTGGATTTTTTTTGGACGGAAAGTACAACCCCGCCAGCGCAAGTCGTCGCTCCAAATACCGGATTCGCCTTTTTTGCACCCGTGCAAGTTGTCGATCCAAATCCTGAAGTTGTCTTCTCAGCTCTTCCTTTTCTATGTCTCGCAGGTTTCTCAGACGCAGCTGTTCATCTGCATCAGGAACGACTCCACGCTCCCGGCCTCCACGAGCACGCTGTCTTCGACCACATCGATTTTGTTCAGCCATCGGTTCGAAGCAACCTGTGCTCTGATACCAAATGATGCCGAAGCGCGATAGAAAGCAAGGCTAAACGGAAGAATCGAAACGATAAATGAGGAACAATCGCTGTTCTCTCGGAAACGATATCAAATCGTAATTTCTCAAAATTCAAATAATCTGCTCTCTAAACCCTAAAGACGACCTTATATAGGTGTCAACTCTAATGACAAAAGATAACGTAAAAATTACAAAAATACTATTAAATTATAAAATTGCCTAAAAATAGAAAAATGCCCGGAAATCCATCTAAACGACCTCGAATTGCCAAAATCCAGTGCCTACGGCACCGAGTATTGATCAGATGACCGTTTCACTTCAATTGACCGAATTTGAGCCCAATCCGATGTCGTTGACTGATTCTGTCTGCTGGTCCTAGGTGCATCAAAATGAATCATTTCAGCTAGGATTTATAGTTAATAATAGGCAAAATACATAAATTTCCAATATATTTTGGTACAATATGCAGTTTGATATCTGAACTTTTAACTTGTTCAATGTGGACCCTGAACTTTATTCCAATGTGCCATGTGGTCTATGAACGGTAGATATTGAATTTTTTCATTGTACTACATGAAAATATTTAATGTTGTCCTTGATCTTAAAGTAATGGACAGACTATATGGATGGCTATATTGAGTATGTACCAAAAGTTTTGGAATCACATTTAATGAATTAAAAGTTCATGGATCATATTGAACATTAGGCTAAAGTTCAGTGATCAAATTAAACAAAATAAAAGTTTATGGACCACATTGCATGGATCAAAGTACATGGGCCACTTGTGTCATTATCCCTAGTAATATTTGGCCACCAGCTACCGTACATGGAAAAAGACATGCAAGGCCATTCTTATGCAAGCCATGTTTACCAAATCATGCAACTCATTTCTTTTATAAAGACTAAATCAGAATATTCTAAGGTTGGCATGTGCAGAAATTATTAAGATTTATCCAAAAACATTGCTCATAACACTCGGATGAAGACGAGTTTAACCCTAATCCTCTCCTTTCCCCTTTAACACCAGGTGCCGAGGCCTTTGCTTCCCTTCTGCATCATGCTTCTCACCAGGATTTAATGAGAATCCCCGCCTTTTAATGCTGGCTTTCCTTACTGCAAATCCATGGCTTCTAGAGGAAGGTGCATGATCGACAACACATGTATACAAACCCTTATATTCCTGTAACGTCATGCTTATCATACAAACAAGTTCAAAGTAAAGTTATTGCTAAAGTACAGTCGTGACAAAACATGTTTGTTTCCTTCCTCAAACTTAATCCCCTTTTTCCTCCTATAAAAAGCTTAACAACCTTCATGCACTGACACCACAAAGCCCTTTATCTTACATAAAATCTCTCTCTCTCTCTCTCTCTCTCTCTCTCTCTCTCTCTCTCTCTCTCTCTCTCTATGGCGAAAGCACACTCTTCTGGGAGCTCAACAGCTGATTCAAACCCATCGGCCGCATGTTTGAGCCTGGAACCCCCCAGACCCTACACTTGCACACTTTGTTTCAGATCTTTCCTTTCTTCACAAGCCCTAGGGGGTCACCAGAACGCGCACCGCAAAGAGAAGAGAGAGGCCAAGAGAGACTACATCGAAAAGCGCCTCTCTTTCGTGAAAAATTCCGCCACCTCAAGCCATCCGCCGCCTTGCAGGATTGATCGTTTCGCAGCTGCCCAGGTGTTCAACCCTGCGGTGTCCCACTGTGGAGGCTCTGGCACGGTCGTACTACTCAAGCCAGAGCAAGATTATGGGCGTCAATGTGCCCTAGGGTTACCTTCGACGAAGCCTGAGATTAGGCGCCAGAGTGTTGCGAACTCGGCCACAAATCAAGAGATCAGCCCTGGAATTTATGACTTCTTGGGGTTGTCAAAGAGGGGGAGTGGCTCAGATGCTAATAAGAGCAAGGACTCAAAAGAAGAGGGAGGTCTGGACTTAACCTTGAAGCTGTGAACAGTGAACCTTTTGTGTGCCCTAATATGTAAATGTAATTTAAAAAAAAAAGTATGAACTCTACTAGATCGAAGAAAAAAAATGCGAGATATTTGTTTTTATGTGTCTACAAAAACCCTAATTTGGTTAAACATAAAAATGCCTGGACTCTAAATTATTCTTCCCATAAATGTGCAAGAATCTCATTGATCTGTCGATGCATTCTATCATCCATCTTAGTTTTACATTTCTGAATTCGTACTAAGTTTTAACAACCGCATGTTTTATGCATAACAAATAGTCATATCTGAGGCTTAAAAACAACAAAGTGATCTTGGTTTCTTTAAATTACAGAATTACAATATATAGTTTTCTCCAAATTCGATTAATTTCTCTCTGTGATCGAGCAATAATTTGCTCGAAATGCAATTTAGAGACGATAAAAATAATTTAATGATGTTTTAAATTGGTTTAGAAACAACACTAATGACTTATATAGAGGTCATCATGATGACATTTGATCGTCATTCTTTGTTTTTTTTTCTCGGTTTAGTGATCATGTGGTGTGCGGGATAACTTTCGCGCACTTCGACTTCTCCACCTCCCTAAATGGTCTTAAGGCGTCACATCGCAATCCCTCAAAACCCTTACACGAGAGTTCATCAACGGCAAATGTTTAAACTTATCTAGAGCAATAACAAAAGCATGAATTGCTAAGATGGATCGGGCATCATACCGAGAAAGTTGCAGCATTATGTAAGTACAAACTTCTAATAAACGATTGAGGCAAAATCAAATGGGAAGTTAAGGATATGAAACAGTCGTCGCTGGAATGCAATTACATACTATTAAGCTCAAGCTTAATATAAGCTTTAGTTTTGAGCTTCAAAATCTGTAAGTTCACCATTTCTTTAGTTTGGTGTGCAAACCAGCTCACTCTAAGGTGTCATCGAGGTTGAAATAGTTCAAGCTTGCTTAGCAACTCGGTACACAAGAACCAAATGACCTTAGCATACATCAAAGCCTGTCTTAGGTGTTAGATTCTGCATATGGTAGATTCTGGCCATTATCATTGAGTTCGATAAATACGTGTAAATTCGTGGAGATAATTCTTATTTCTCCATGTTCAACTTCGCGACACGACATGTCCAACTTGAGCAGCATACAAATCGGTGGCATATCACGAAGTCACAGGTGAATTAACTTCCCGATCTGAGAATGAATACAAAGATATAGCAACTGTTGATTCTAGTGTTTATCTCAGTTTAGCAGCTTGATATCACGGCACCCTACTTGTCTGGTTTTCAACGACCCGTGTCGCGATCTCAATATGGGAATTTGTCGAACCAATCTCAAGGTGGTTATGCAATACTCATCAGATAAGCTGAAAAAAATTCTAGGGCTTCGGAAAACACATTAAATACACTTGATTGGAGGGCATCCACATGAAGAAAGACCCTCATGTATTTACAAAACATCAAGCTCGTCTTCCGTTCACTTCACAGAACAATCCTGTACAAACCACATCTTTCCCAAACCAATCCCCAAACAAAGCCAAAAGTCAGCGTACAGTCCACATCTCAAACCATCACAAACTTACCTATGCGGATTCTGAAGACCATGTCATCGTTGATTTTGCTTCCCCGAATCAGGAATGTCGGTTTCCTGTCCATGTGATTTTTTTAGCTTTGCAACAAGAACCCACATGTTAGCAAGCTCGTTCTCCAAGTAAGCTTCTCTTTGCTTGGACTCCTCCACTTTCTTTTGCAGCTCGGATTCCCTTTGGTCCTTCTCCAGAAAAGCAGCTTCATAAGCTACCTCTCTTTCTCGGCTTATTGCGAGTTCTCTTTTCATATCAGCAGCAGGCGAGACACCTTGGTCTTGACGCTTTATGTGGCTCTCCCTCCGTCCATTACGCATCGTACTGCTGTTCCTGCGTAGTGTTTGGGAGTTCCTAGAAGCTGCCAGCTCGGCAGTGAGCCTCTCGTTATGATTCATGAGCTTCGCCACTTCTTCTGACAAGGCCTTGAGCTCGACGGCAGCGGCTGAGGCAAGGCCTTTGGCATAGGAACTGTCCTCAGCCAGTTTCTGATTCCGAAGTTCTAACTGTTGGTTGGACTCAGTTAACTCAGTCAACTTTCGGTTCAATTCTTCAATCTCGGTAGCCTAATGAAGTATAGGAATCTTCTCATTAAAAGGTCATAACTAAAGGCAATTTAATTCCAAAACAGTTGACTTCACAAACAAATTAAGAGTCGTGCTCTGAAGTTTTAGAGAAATATATGAGCTGTCAGGAATGCTCTCATAATGACACCCATATGCTCAGAATGCACAAGCAGGTGCAAACAATTTTCTGAAAGTGTTAGGATTTGAACATTGACAAGTGCTTACAATTTTCTGAAAGTGTTAGGATTTGAACAATGGCAAGTGCTTTGAGATCATGTTATATAAGCCTTTTTTCCCAGAAACTTAAATTGTCATAGAACAGACCAAAAACGCATATAACATATTTCTTGACAATCACAAAAATGCAGATAATCTAATTTCCAGGAGATCTTTACTTTGGTGGTTGGCTGAAGGAAGGCAGTAAACTAGTGTGGATGTCAAGGAGAAAGAGATCAATGAATGAAAGTAAAACCTAGGAGCTTCCCTATAACTGAGTTATAGAGTATACATGAAAACTTTACCTATGATGACTATTGCACAGCTTTCATAAGCAGTACTCCTAGACCAGAGACTAACATCAGAAGAGATGGTTAAAAGTTCAAGAGGAAACCTGTCTTTGTACTAGGGAGCCTTCATTTTTGTCAGTTAACAAATTATCTTCTTTTTCCAAGCCAAGTTCTCCAAGAAATCTCTTCACTCCAGCAAATCTCTGAGAGTAGCTGACTGATGGACTATGGTTTCTCAAATCCAGGGCATCTGAGAGCTGTTGCCTCAAAGATGTTATTGTTTCTTGCAATCCTTCACACTCACAAGTCTGTACCAAAACAAGTGCAAGTCCAAAACAGATTTTAAAATTTGACAAACGTCATGAACCAAAACTTGGGTGTAAAAGAAATGCGTGAATTTAAAAGCTCAGGGTACCTTTTGGTTGAGCTGCTCTTGAATGACACGGTTATCTGCAGTTTTAACCTGATAATTCAACAAGCCAAATAGATTAGTCATAAGCAGAGATTCGTAGATGCAAGTAACACATGGCCCATATCTCTGTATTTATGCGCTTGAAAGTCAGTTTCTGCATATCAGATGAGGCAGTAGCACAAGTAGTGGTGAAGTTGCCTTGCTCAGTGAGCAACTCAGATTGATTACTGTACAGGTAAGGAATATATAACGCACATTTTTGTTCTGTTGGCATTGCATGTAAGGCATGAGGCAGGGATTTAACGTGGATAGACATGATGACAGCATTAGAGGGAAATGGGTTTTAAATGCTTTAACAGATGACAGGAAATCAACTACCATTATCCGGTAATTGTACATATATCTTATGTTTTCGTAACTCCTTGTTGGCAGAAAGGACGTCATAGATGGCAAACATCAAAACTCCAAATTAAAAAATAATTCAATGCTGTTCATTATGCATCTGTAGATTATCAGGAGCACTTCTGTATGGAATAATTCTACAAATCTGCCATCACCATGGAAATTTTCCTCAAGTAATCTAAAGACAGATAAGAATGTATAATAGCATCAACACATGCATTAATAAACTACCTCAAGTTCGAAGGACTTCTCATTCAGTTGAGCCATCAGGTCAGCAATATGCTGCAATATTGGAAGATACAAAGCATAATGTTGTCTGCAAACCCACAAAACAGCCGAAATATTTCAAGAAAAGTTCAACTTACTTGAGATACTTCATGTTTACCCATCTTGTCATGAGAAGCAACAATGGAATCAGCAATTTGCTTCTCAAGCAAAGCTATTTGTTCATTCTTGACATTAATTTCATCATTTAACTTCTTCATCTCCACCTTAAATACCAGCAAACTGTTAAGATAGCACTTGATTACATTATACAAGATCTAAGATCCGAGGAAAGAAAAATTACATGAATCTGTTCCTTCTGGGGGTTTCTTGCAGCCTCCTCTGATAACCGCTTTAAAGCACTCGAATGTAGTGCCAACTCCCCTGACAATATCTTTTGTTGCTCCCTTAGGAGTTCAATCTGATCAATTGATTTGATGCTACTCTGGACCCCATAGAATACAAGTATAAGCAAATGGGTAAAAATGTTACTCGAGACTTGCACATTTAAACAAACATAAGTACATTGATACATGCAAACCTACAATATATGTACATGTCCAAATGTACGGTGCATCAAGTTTGTATACCTTCATGTGCATGTGTGTGGACTGAGAAAGGAGAGAGATCTCATATGAATCATGGCACACTCATGCATGCATGCATCTCCAACTTTATAACCCAAAGAGAGCAACCAAACATTCTACTTTTGATAAAACTTAGAATAGCACATGGCTATGATGTGCAGATTCATGTTGTGACTGGACATTCAACAGGCTAGAAGAATGATTTTGGAACAATCTTAGAACACTCATGAACAATATATCTGCGGCATAAACCCTGAAAGTCACATGCAGATACTAGGCACTTTTCGGTGGTACTTTTTTCTATGAGTGAGTTCATCACCAAGACAAGAGAACTGATTCTTGATCAAAATATCAAACAACTGCCAGGTCTTGGCAAGTTTCTTGCTTAATACTTGCCATAGAAAACATAAATGGTTTACCAGAGGTGTTTCTTGTCCCAAAAAGTTATCTTCGCGAACATCGCGGTCCTCTCTACTCTCACAAAGAATATCCGCTAGAGGAGAACTTTCTGTGACTAAAGATTGGGAATGTCTGGATTCTGTAAGAAAGTTGCCACTTTCTGCTTGAGGCGTTGAAGGTGTGCTGACAGATTTTACTCCACTTGATTTATCGCTAGTACTTGCCAGCGTACTCAAGCCACTATCTCGTTTCTGTAAACAGAAGAAACGGGAAACAGATAACATGAGATTCAACTGAAAAATAAGATGATGATAATGAAGTCTAGTTGAAAGCATATGGCTCACCAGTTTACTGGGGCAACTATACTTGGAACATAGAAGCTAAAGCTAAAATTAAGTCGGAGCAATATATATATATATATATATAATAATCATAAAAAAATGAAGATAAAAGAGGAAAATGTGATGCAGGAAAAATTGAAGAATGCTTCACCTCTAATTTTTTTTTCCATGAAGTGCAGAAAATCCTGAGAAAATCTTTAGCATTATAATTAACAGGTTCTCCAAATATTTAAAAGATGACAAAACTGTTGATTGGTATATCCATATTCAAACTAACAATATAGTGGACCATATATATATATACCCACGGGCCTCATACTGCAACCGGGTGCGAGCTCTTTCTTGTATGTCTAATTAGCAAAATTCCAAGTGAAATATGACTCAACATCAATAGTATATCCAGATCTCTAGCAGATAATATTCTTTTTTATGCATTATGTCTTTCTAAGATTGACTTGTAACATGCCGAGCTTTATGATATCAATCACATTGCAGCACAATCTACTAGACAGTAGGAAACATCTAATGAACTACAGATGCCTTATGAAAAATGTCTACTGGTACAGGTGAAGATTCCCCAGTAAGACCTTAGGTATCACATTGTGGCACCAATTTACCAGCATCTTGCATCTAAAATTTTGAAGCTTTGATTAGATTCTCAAACAAAAATGGATTGTTCAATTCAGTACCACAGATTTTGTGTCAAATTTTTTTTAAAAAAAGGGAAGAAAAAACTCCAATTAGACCATACACATGAGAGGAAATGCTATGCATCCGATGCTTAAATGTTTTTTCTTGTTATCATCTAACGAAACGAAAGCATAAAGATATGCATACGGCACAGGTTAAAGCAACAATGACGGGAATTCCCAATAAGCATATCAAGAACCACTTAAACACAGAAAGAAGAACAATAAAATTGCTATATGAACGACCTCCCCCCCCCCCCCCCCCCCCCCAAAAAAAAAAAAACTGCTATATGAATTATAAAAGTATGCAATATCTAGAAAGGTATAGAAGATTTGTCATTCATACACGTGGCTTTAACCAGCTCAGCAATCCATGCTTTTTGCTCTTCTTTTCCTCCTTCACTGGGTCATCTGCTGTTTCACTATTGGCCTCTACAGAAACATACAACTCTATATTTTCGTCATCTAACATCAAGTCCCGTCTTTTGTGGGGTAGATATGCAAGCTGCATAAGTTGAATAAATTAGGATTAGTCATGAAACACTTTACGTTCAGCAGGTAAACCAAAACTTAAAATGCTTTTAAAATAAATTATGTGCACTGTTGTTATACCACAAGAAAACTTATCTCACATGGACACGGGACACGACACGACACAATATGCCGACACGGCAGTTTTCAAAAAATGAAGAATTCCGACATGCTGGGATACGGTTTATATTATATGTATATTTTTATATATACAAGATAAATTAATGTTTTTATGATTTTAACAATAATAACATAATGATACCGAAACTATTATTAATCTCCTCCTCATAAAGGTTTCACAAAAACGACGAGCTTGTCTCAATTCACATAGAGACGAGCATGGCTATGGAAAGATGGAGAGAGCTCAAACTCCAAGACAAAGGCCCCCGCCCTCTCTCCGTTCTTATCTAAATATGAGAACTGGCCACTGTTCCAATCTTTGAACGGAATAAAAAATACATGAAGAGAGAGAAAGCACCTCTCTCTCTCTCTCTCTCTCTCTCTCTCTCTCTCTCGCTTGAAGGTGTGAAGTTTGGTAAGAGGAGGGTGGAGGAAGAAGAGCACGTTCACTGATCTTCTGGTTTTGTTTATTCGAACCAAGGTCACGTGAAAAGATTGACCTCCCAACACAGCAGAGCGAAGCAAACACAAGTGAAGTCAGGAAGAAGAGGGCTCAGCCACCACCACCTCACCATACCAGCCGCCCGTCAGCAGCCGGCCCGCGCCGAGCCGCCCGGTCCCATCGTCGCCAAAACCCCAGCCCGAACCGCCAAAACCCGTGACCCTCACCGCCGTTCCGTCGCCACCCACGACCCAAATCCGTCGAGCTCGGCCCCGATCCCTCTGTCCCATCGCCGATGCCTTCCAACCCGAGATCCACAGCCGCAACTCAGATTTGTCGAGCCAGCCCCCGACGCCCGAGACCCCAGCCCCGCAACCAGAGCCGGCAGGGGGCGAGTCGCGATGGGAGCCGGTGAGTCGCCAAAGGGAGAGGGAGAGGCCAGTGACAGTTGCGAGAGGGAGAGGTCAGCTTTTAGTCTCTTTAACGCCGGACACGCGAGTCCCTCGCGTGTCCGTTGCGTTGACCGAGAGTCCGGACTCGGACACGCGTTGACCGTGTGTCCGAGAAGAGTCCGGCGGTGTCCAGCCGTGTCGGACGCGTATCCGAGTTCGACACGGCAAAATTAAAAAAAAAAATTTGACTCCGTGTAACAGAGAAGAAAACTACAGAAGCAAACTCTTCAATATTCTGCTTTTAAGGTTAAAGGAAAAAGCTAGTATGAAAACCAACCACACCTCTTCTTCACCAAAGGAATGTCTCCTCCTCTGACCAGGGCGATGAGAAAGTTTGGACGATGGCGAATCTTTTGTGGATACCAAGATTAATTTCGTCAACCGCTGAATACGACCCAATAAAGCAGCTTTTGCTTCCTCTTCTTGTTCCAATCTGGACTGAAGCTTAACTTGACCATCTTCAAGCTTTACATATAAAGTAGCAAATTCAAAAAATGGAACAGGTCATACAAATAGTATTGTGTCTTCCTCACTTTATGAAGAGACAAAGTCACAGAGGCAAATATTTGAAGGAAGTTATGAAACTTAACTACTAGTCTTTACCATGATGAGATTAACTACCTAATGTAGGCAAATGCAAGCATTAACTCTTTTCTTTGATTAGAAAATATCATGGTTGAGGTATACAATATTAAAAAACATTCTTGCTGCGCTCCTGCAATTTGCAACATTTTATACAACTTAGGCAGTTCTCCCAGCAGTCTCTGTGCATTACCAATCAAACCTGCGACAGGACTCAATTGGGATTGAACCCTTTGGGAGGAAATGGTGTTTGAAAAGTCAGAGAGCAATTTTTAGGGAAAACACAATATGATCATTTTATCTTGAATGAAAATTCATATGGGATAAAGGTGTTGTTGATGTATCTTGAATGAAGAAATAGATGAGAAGAGGCTTTTGTATTCCTAATTGACAACCCTACTTATAATTTCTCAAATAACTTGCTTTCAGCCCTTTCAACATGTCCATGAAGAGAGAGAGAGAGAGAAGAAATAGTGACCATGCTGACTCACTATTAGAGTACCTTTTGCTTCAGGAGCAGAATGTCATCTTTTCCAGCAGCATCTTTCATTTGAGGAATGGTGACGATACCCTTCTTTAAGTGTTCTAATTCTTCTTTTAGGCGCCGTATCTCATTTTGGTACTTTTTAATCAGCGACTTCTCGTCAATGATCTGCATAGAAATGAATTGGATATAAGGATCCTGAAGTGTGGGAATCAACAGATAACGTGTGCTCACCTTGTTTTGTGCTGCTTGAATTTCAATATGCTTTGCACGATGAGCAAACTTCAATGTGTTGTGAGTCTCCTCAGAATTGCTTGACGAAGGAGTGACGGTGCAAATAAGCTGGAAGCTCCAGAAGAATAATTATTACACTCTGCGAATTATTTCCAGAAATGATACCTATGATTTGACATAAGTAACTTTAAGGCTTACAGATACTCGTCCGTGACCACTTAGAGAAGACTGGAGGAGCCTTGTCAACTTGGAGTCTCTGTATGGTATGTGAGTAGCCCTCCCATCAGTTAATTTTGATATCACCTAAAAGTCACAATACTTGGTTAAAACTAAACCTTTCAAAAGAAAAATAAGGACCATGACATTAAAGCATTTTCCAGAGATAAAATTCGAAATTTGACACCTTCATGAATGGATCAATATTGTCGTTCGATACGAGATGAATGCCATGTAGTTTAAGAACTTAGAACCGATTAGGCATTTAGTTGATTGAGTGACAATTTTGATGCTTAACATCGCATTTTTAAAAGAGGAAATTGCTTGCAATTTATCTGAACTGATCCGAAAAATGCAGTTTTGATACCAAAGCACTAGACAAAAAATCCAGGGAAAACAGACATTGCTTTATCTCATAATATTTGCTGTCATCAACAGTTCTTTCTTCTGCCATTTCCTTTTCCCTAAACCGAAAAATAAATAAATAAAAAAACCTGTTTATTCACAAAAGAATGCAGGGAGAAATTTTCTTGTCTTTTATGGCATATTCTTCCACAGATGAAGAACAAAAACTAAGCCTCAAATGGTGGTTCATTGAGGCCAAAGAACATTACAGTGAACCACACAACGATCTCTTCAGCTCAAGAGAAGTAACTGAGAACCATATATTAAAAGATGTCTTCCTCAACCTACATCATAATATCTCCCTAAACTTAGACAAGGACTCAAAAATCTCAGTTATTTTGCATCCCTTCAATGTGAAAGCATATCCTTGCTATTCTAAGACTAGCTCACTCCTTTTCCTTCTCTTGGCTACACAAGTATCACACTAAGGTTGACTAAGCAACAGCCATTATCTAAACACAGTTTTGTGCATGCGTGCACACACAGAGAAGGGCCTGGAGCCCAGAATAGACTGAACTAGTTTTGCTATGGAAAACTGTAAATAACATCTGCAGCTCAGATAAAACCAAATTGATCCATACTAACAATGCGGTTTGATAAAGAAACATATGAGGCTCACAGTTCCCAGAGTTAGCAAGCTTTTGTTGATGTAGGATCCTTCTTTCCTCCTTACACCAGTTGCTTCAACCTTTGAACTTTCAGAACCTGCCAGATCGATGAGGTTCTGCAGGTATAAGTAAAACATGAAGGTTACAGGTTGCAGAAGTAAAAGTCCAATCTATTTCTCCAGAAAAAGAATTGAAAAAGCATACTCTTAATGGAAGCAATAATCTCGATAGAGGCAACAGTTGCAAAAGCAATCACATGGCAATGACTGCAGAAACAGTTACAATGGGTACATTTCTGCGTTGTGACATTACACTACAATGATTGCAGTCCGAGTTCTTCTCTATCGGACAGTAGAGACAGGAAGATGCTAATTCTTCAGCTTCAGTTTTAACTTTAAAAACTTTCAGATAATCTAGGTCTGCAACTTTGAACATTCAATCTGTGACAAGACATTCATACTTTCAATTTCATTTTTGCTAAATGTACCAAAGCACACATAAAATAGGAAATAAAAAATTCGTTTGATCGGGTTGCTCTAGCTCTAGTTCCTATTGTAAAAGACAAAGCTGCAGTCAGTTGCCTGAGCAATCATCCAAGCTTTTGACTGATAAAAAAATATCAGTCAGAGAAAACAGGACAGTTTTCTCGGCAAGAGCAGTCCACAATAACCTCTGCTTACAACAGTAAGTGAGAATTTCCTTCACACCACAATAGCAGCCAACAGCAGTTGTGCTACCCACCTTGACTACAATATTATTACGACGACAATTGCTATCTGCTACTATTTGAAACTACAATAGACAACCTAACAACTTGAAAGAAACATATCAAAGGAAAGATTTTGGATTTACCAGTTGCGACAGGGTTACTGCTTCCCCCTCTGAGTTTTCACCACATGGGCTACTCTCTATTGTCTGTAAACAGTTGGAGCAGATGTAACGTTGTAAGAGGAAAGAACAGAGAAAGAGATGTACATGACCAACGCTCATCAAGAAGAATACAGTATTGTCACTGGCAGTTTATATATGTCACTCATTGGCTGAGGTAATTCTTACGATATCTGTTGTAAGATTACTTTCTGCTCGTGGATATGGAGTCTGTGTTATTTTCCTAGGGTTTTCACATTATTATAGCTAATCAATTTGGCACAATTAATCAGGTTTAAGTTTGCAGTCCATGTTATGCAATTATAACCGCATTTAATCACTGATCGTTGACTCCTCCGGCAGGACCATTCAAGTGCCTGATTGAGCTAGTGATACCCGGTCGATTGATAAGGCAACAGTTTCTACTTCCATATAAAACAGGAGTCGTCTCTCTGCCGATTTCTTTTATAAAAACCATCTCAACAATCATGTTGCTATGGAGAGGTGACACGGTGCATAATTATGCTCGGCATCATATGTGATAGCTTTTTTCTACGTGTCTTCATAGGTGAAAACAATTTCTTTTTTTTTTCTTTCCTTCTTTATCTTTGACCTGTCTCTTGTTTCCCTCTCCATCTCTGGAGCCATAAAATGGATCTTAAATTATTTAATTTACATAAATTGCAGTGTAAAGAACTTCAATGTTCACATCAACAACACAGTGGTCATTATTATAGCTGCAAGTCAGTCAATCTTGGTTTTGTCAGAATATGAGGAACATACCAGAGTAAATATTGTATGGCTCCGGCTGCTCAGTAAATTGAAATTGGTGGATCCAACGTGTCTATGCTCTGTGGTTAATAAGAATCATATCAACAACACTATCACTATCATGAGCTTCGAAGAAACTTAAGTTACCACAAATAAAACCGGTACATTGTCAGTTTTGGATTGATGAAATAGCAATTGATGCAAAAAGAGCCAATTCAACAGCAACAATCATGTCTCTAATCCTCCAATCTACTAATAATGCAAAGTGATTATACCATTCAATCCCTTTATCAGCCAAAACATCTGTGAGAAAAATTAGTTATACCATAGATGACTTTTGCCATGAATCCGTTGATTCTATATTGCTTATTCACACCTTTTTATTCTATTTTTACTTTATTCGGACATGAAGCCGTGCCTCATTTTTTTACTTCACCTTGCATGATAGATCATGCATCTATCTTATTATGCAGATAAATTCAAACTTAACGCCTTTCTCTGGATAGTAATATTACAATATATATGCATTAGGGACAATTATGCTTCAAGCGAACAATCATTTTCCTTCCAGAGTAACATAGTTTCACATCATTTACCTTCTCCAGCAGCTATCAAGGAGAAGGCATGAGCAGGAGACAGTACAACTTCCTCCTTTATTCCCTCAACGAAGGTCCCCTGCAAAACCATTTTTATTATCCATGCTAGCCTCAAACTCAGCATTTGTTAATATGTGTCAGACTCAACAATTTTGCCTCTTTACCAGCATAGCAAATTTGGCAAATAATAAGATGAAATAAAAATAAATGACAGCTTAGCATAAAGTAGAGTAGATTGTATTCAATTGATGTTGAAGCAATCATAAGATAGATGATGGAGGTGGCATTGCACCTCAAAAGATCTTGAACGTGAGGTAACCCTTATCACATATTTCAAATATCCAGGGGTGGTTTCCAAACTCCGATGTCCGACACAATCGTCTCTCCAACCAATGCTATTAATTATTCAGGTACGAATGATATTTCTAATATAGAAAAAAACCCGAGCAAGGATGAAGCAATTTCTAAGAAGAAAGTAGCAATTGTCAAGCGGTCACCTGAGCATCCTCTCGAATTCTTAAATTTTGCCCTGCTGGGTTTAGCAAATCATTTACAACCTGCAATTCATGAAGTACCAAAACAATTGTGATTTCACAGACTAGGGTATAAGAGCAACCACACTGCTTCATGTTAAGTACACAT
Organism: Rhodomyrtus psidioides; assembly: GCA_021437785.1. Classification (NCBI taxonomy): domain Eukaryota; kingdom Viridiplantae; phylum Streptophyta; class Magnoliopsida; order Myrtales; family Myrtaceae; genus Rhodomyrtus; species Rhodomyrtus psidioides. Next base: position 2,866,258 of record JAILYB010000091.1, on the reverse strand, counting down.
ACCAATATCACCTAAGTAATCAAAATTATTGCAAAAAGCCACAAGGAACCAAGTACTTAGAAATCGCAAAAAGAAGCTTACCTCGTTATAAATCTCTAAGTATGACACACGAAGTAGAAATTCCCTGTTTGGAGTCTGAATTGCAAGAGAACGCGTTATTTTGTAACAAGAAGATCAAGGTAGAAGATATACCATTGGCTCTGACAACTATAGAAATTACCTCTTGAATAATGCTAAAAGCATCCTTAACAGCTAGTGCTGTAATTCCAGGCGACCTCTGATCACCCTGCAAAGAGCCATCATTGTGATTGCAAGTTCAGATGCATAGCTTGACATCACATGAAATTATTACGCTCAGTATCAGAAGCTGCTGCAGATAGTATCCTCCAGCTAAGTTTTCCATGTATGACAAGGAATGGGATAAACAACTGCATAAAGCAGCACAATATGAAATATTTGACCTGATAGTTCAGAAAACGACCCACAGTTATTGGAGTAAAGCATCTTCCTAACACATCATTACCGCATGAATTTTATCATTATAGATGAACTTACCCTTTCAATTCAGTAGGATTACAAGGCAATAAGAAGATAGAAATAAGGCCAACTCTGAACAAAACTAGTCCCAACTTTTAAGTTCTTATTTAGATGCTTTCGGCATGGAATTCTCTCCTTCATCAAACTGACAATTACCACTCCGAAGAAAGAGGTTAAAACACACTCAAGTTGAATAAACAAAGACTAAGAATTGCTTGTTAATGAAGCAGAAAAAACATGTATGTTGATGACCGTCCTTGTTGAACTACAAAAACAGAAGTGTAATAACGCCTAGAATAGGTCATGCTGCAGTAGTTAATAAAATGGCGTTTATTCCTTACCATGGATAAAAATCATATTGCGTCTATGTCATTCCACTAATTCACATGAAAAAGAAACCACTTTTTTTTTTCCTTTTAGCAGTTCATTCTGAGGTACCTCAACCCAAAAGAGGCCGAATCTCTCTCAGACTATGTTATAATGATTGTCATGATGAAGTCAAAGTTACTGATGCAACTGGACCCCTCAGTACGAATTTGAGAACCAAATGCCGCTAAATAGTATATAATACCAAAGAAAGATCAATTTATTTTGGAACTACATCTATGAGCAATGTGATTGTGTTAGCTTCATTCCAGGTACATTTAGAAACATATAGTATCTAGGAAATACTGAACAAATAGACCATGAGAAAAACTATGACCGAGGAAAATGTATGAATGACTTCCTCAAGGATGCAATAGCACATTTCAGATCAGAGTAAAGTGAACAAATTTATATTGCAATATGAGGAAACATAAGCTTTACAGAGTCCTTGAACTCACATGCATGGTGTGAGTCTTCCCACTGCTTGTCACACCATATGCAAAAACAGTTCCTGCATTTGGGAGGTAAAGATAGATGACAACAGGAAAAATGCACCACGTAGAGACTCTGCAATTAGAGACAGAAGGAATTGAAAAAAAGAACTAGACAGAAGAGTTTGAACAGCCAACAGCATACAGACCATTGATTCCTTCCATGGCACCACTAACAACATGTTGAGCAGCAACATCATAGACATGACGCGTCGTGGTTGTGGGACCAAATACGCGATCTAGAAGCACAAAAGAGAAAAAAGTTAAAGCTAATAACGTATAGATTGTAACTAGTAAGGAAAAATCCAACTTTGATGCAGGATGAGAACATTTTCAGCCTGTGATAAATAAGGAATGTATTTGAGAAAAAAAAGTTGAGGTTTCTGAGCACATAGGAAGTTAATAAAAAGCATCAATTTGAATTGCTAACATCTTCCGCCAACGGTGAGTAATAAATAAGTATTACTAATTCGCAAATGCAAACTACCTGCATTCTTGCATTACCATAAAAACTTCAGCTTGTACTCGCAGTCCAGCTATCAATTGGTAGATATCAGAAAGCATGATTTAGGAAGCATGTTTTATTACTATCATTGTTTGGCAGTAAGGATTGTTTTGAGGGAGATGTCTAAAGTCAGCTAGGAAATGCAGAATGGGCAGTGATTCATAAACCAAGCAAGAATGTCGAGCAGAAAGGAAGCAGAGAGTGATTGATGAGTTCAACTAGGTTGCGATCAAATTGCTGAAGCTAATTGGAATTATTTATTTGAGAGTTCTTTGTCCTTAAAACCCTAACTAACCACTCTTAGCTTTTGTTGGACAGAAGAAATACATGTAGCCTTCCAAGCACAGTATATTTTTCCAGTCAACCTTCTTAGCAATCTAAAGCTAATGCCAGAAGAAAATTTAGTATGCAAATTAATATACGTGCCCGCTTCAGTTATTACTATAGGAATTAGCTAAAGCAGATGGAGATCACATACAGCATAGCCATACACTTTTGAAAAACTTACCGTATGCATACGCAATTGATGGATTATGCTCGTTGCGCAAGATTGTTTCTCCATCCGCGTACCAAGCAATCTCTTCACCCTGGCGAATTTCCCTGGGGCTGTTCCAAACAGAACGAGCAAACCACATTGGCAGATGTTCCACACAATTCACCAGCAATTAACTAGTCAAAGAAGCCAATGCACCTGAGCGGCCGGAACCGGACGGTCACTGTGACATTCTCTTTGGATCTTTCCGAATCCAAAGGGAAACTCTCTGAATAGAAATACTGAGGTTTGCTGCGAGCCGAAGATGACGCAGGAGAGCTTTGGCCATCGACGGAAGTCTCCAGATTCTGTTTCGAAGACGACGTGGTCGAGGATGCAGGAGAATTGGCAGCTCTAGAATTGCTGAGACTCAATCTATTCGATTTCGGCACACGTCTGGACGCCATCGTCCTTTCACCTCAGTGGCCGCACAAACTGACAGGCGAACAAAAAACAGCCTCAATAATCAAATCACTTGGAAGAATCTCCAAGTCCAAGCTCGCTCAGAGCATGAATCAGGAATGCAATTCCTCGCATGTCTAACACCACATTCCCAGAAGTTTGCACCCGGCGAGCACTCACCGCACTACCTCCCCTGGATTTTCACGGAAAAAAGAAAAGAAAAGAAAAAAACCGCGAAATCGCATTGGATCGGATTAGTCCAGTAGCGTCTCTTCCCTGAGCACGCACCGTCAACAGAAAAAGAAAAACCGAATCGCAAAAGCGACGGCGCAGCGGAACCAACAATCTCAACCGACACCTCATTTCGGAGTCAAGGGAACCTCCAAAGCAGTCAAACGGAGACCGCGGGAAGAGAACTAAAAGGAGGCGATGAAGGTACGGCGCGCGAAGACAAGGTACCTGGGACAGGAATCAGACGAGCATTGCACGTCAGTCGAAAGAAGGGAGGCGGAGAGATCTTCCGGCAGCGGAGCGAGGTTAGATCTAAGGACGCAGGAGCAAGCGAACAGCCGGGAGGTGGAGGTGGAGGTGGAGGAGGACATCGTCATCATCTTCAGTCATCATCGCTACCGGCTAAACCAGGCGAGAACTCGAGCCGCCTCTCTCTCTCTCTCTCTCTGTGCCTAGCTTTTCTGGCTGGCGAGCTTTCTCTCTCTTCGGGGGGGGGATAGCTTTTCTGGTTTGCCTTGGAAGCGATGCCCTTCATCAAGAAAGGCGAATCCGCATTTCCAATCCCACCACTTCTTTTCTGTGCTGTAGAGAGAGAGAGAGAGAGAGAGAGAGAGAGACGTTAATAACTCCTGAAGCGCGTTTAATTAAGCTTAATTTGGTGGGTACAGTACAGACAGACACACACAGATACAGAGAGAGAAAGAGGAGCTGCTTTTCCCTTTTTCTTTTTCCCTTTTTTCTCTTTTTTTTTTTGGGGGGGGCATGAAATTAGGTCGGATTTTTAATTTCTTTGTTTTTTTATTTAATAGGAAAGAAAAAAATAATGGGTAATGAATTTGACTATTTGGGGTAGAGCGCAGACTTTGCAGTTCCGCAGTGTGTGCGTAATAAAACGCGCACGGGTCACAGCAGTCGCGGACGAATCAGATTCCGAGATTTTCTCCTTTTTTTTTCTTTTTCTTTTTATTTTTTTTTATTTTGCTATTTTGGGTTGGGACAAAGGACTATTTTCGAGTGACGTGTCTTCTTCAGCGGGTAGAGCTCAGCTGGTTTGTCCTTGAGTTTTTTCTTTTTTTTCTTTTTTTAAATTATCTCGAACGGGAAATAATTTCTATTTGCCCAAATGATCTCTACCATATTTAGGTTCGGGACAGTTAATGTACTTTTATTTCCTTTCCTTAACCAACTATGTCCCCAACTCCTCACTCCGTGGAGTTCCACTAAATCTCGATTAGTTTCAAATCGATATTGGGAAAAATTATACATTGAAGATGGTATATTTCGACATTGAGAATTCGTCGTGGGACACTCTGAAAGGAATTTTTTTTTTTACATCGTGACAATAAGGCAATGATTTTTCTATGGCACGAAAAATGCTGGGAGCTTGAGCATCGACATATGGGCAACATAAGTATAGTGGGAATATACTCCGCGGATTTATACTTTATCTCATGCGACATTCCAATTTGAAAAACCGAAAAGCGAGAACGATATTTTTTTTTTCTTTTTTGTCGAAAGAACGAGACATTCAGTTGCTGTCTTTAGGTATTTAAAAAAAAAAAAAGGCCGATGGATACTTAAAAAGGGAAATCTTATAGTAAGTCGACAAAGCAATGCTTTTTGAAAAGGAAAGTATATAAGCTTGAATATCAACATGGAGTACCTTTTGAGATCCTTTCAAGGGTTAGTGACTTGGCTGTTACTTAGGCTGCGCATGATAACCATTCTGGTTCTGATTTCTGATTCTGATTAAAATGATTTTTTCTGATTCTGTTCCTGAATGAGTTTTAGAGAATGAGAATGCGTTTGATAACTGCCTAACATTTCTGTTCCTGGATGAGAATGCGTTTGATAACTGCACAAAGTTTATATTTCTAAAAACTGTTTCGCTTCCTAATTTTTTACATTTAAATCAAATAAATATGTAATCAGCATAATCAGTGATCCCGTAATCACTTGCAACAATACCTTCATCCTCCTCCTATTGCTTCGCTTCCTCAAGTTCTCTGTAGAAGAATAGATCCACCTACACCCAAGTTACAAGGCTGGATTCAATGTTGAAGACATATGCTCTATGTCATTCATAGCTATGTGAAACAAATCCCTAACCAAAAACACCAAGCCAACAGCAACATGTTCAAACAAGCAAATATGCAGCCCAAATAACATTTCTTTCTCCAGAAGCATTGTAGTTAAGAGTACCTACCCCATTTCATAGAGCTAAACTCAACGTATAAAATTGCGCAAAATCGTATTGCTAACTAGAATTGCCAAGAATTTCGAGCATGATATCTTAGAGAGGGATGATGACTGTTGCTTAAAAGAACCAAACCGAAAGAAAACGAGGTTACAGGATGTCTGAAGCCACGAGTAGGGTTAAGACAGTTTCCAGCTAACCAATACCAGCAATCCTTTGGGTTCAGCCTCGCGATTTCATATGACGGTACTCACAATCAAGCCCCTGAAAATGGAAAGCAACATCATATTACTACTGGAACAAACATGAAGAAGTAACAACCACACCACTTGAAACCAGAGTCCGATCTTCTAAAGACTATGGCACGGTATGCCCAACCCTGCAGGTGCTCTGCGCTCATCCTTGTAACAACTAAAAAACCCCTTCGAAAGGAGCTTGCAATGAACGCGCGCAATAACAACATTGACTCACTGAGAAGAAAACGGCGAACAGCGAATCAGCAAGCACTAAACACAACTATGCAATCAATCGGGAGGAGAACCACGAGCACGCGGCAACAATGCGATCAACGAGAGATCACGAAGTGGGACGATCGAGGCGCGTAGGACTAACCTTATTGTAGGTAAGAGGCGAGGCCAGGTAGAAGATGCAATCGATGTTCCGCTTCTGCGTCCCGTCGCTCATTCTGGAAGGGGAAAAACGGAATCGGCCGAGAGTCGACCAACGACTCCCCCAGTAGGTAGATGTCTACAGAACATTGATGAAGGTCGCAGTAGCAGTGCGGTCCACCTTCTGATCAGAGAACTTCCATGGAGGATCGGGTAACGACAATGACGCAAGACGAGGGAGAGCCGCAGTTTGGTCACCGATCATCGACGAGATGAATGGACGTTTTTGCTTTTCTCGGTTTATGACTGGGGGCGAGAGAAGGCGGAGCGATCGAGCAGCTCGGGCCAGAGGCGGCAGGTGGAGGAGGAGAGGCGGGAGAGGAAGGCACGGAGGGACGCGACGGTGGTGGGGGAGGCGGCGGCGGCGGCGGCGGTGGAGGAGGAGGAGTAGAGTTGGGGTTGCGGGTTGGAGGAGGTGGGGAGTGCGGAGGAAGATAGTGTGTTTTATCTCAGAATGGCTTTAGCTAAAAAGTGGTTCTTTTTCAAGAAGTAATATTTTTCTGCTTCTTTTTTTTAGCTTTAAAAGTGATTCTCGCCCAGAATGAGAATCACTTTTATTTGCGTTATCAAACGCGATTCTCATTTTTTTTTTGTTCCAGAACCAGAATCAGAGAATGAGAACGGTTACCATGCAGGCTCTTAATTACATCACTAAACAATATCCCCAAGCTGATTAAGTGTTTCATGTTTTGTCTCCAGAGGTATACGGCAATGTTCTTGAATCCTATGATGACATTTAGTCCTAGATATTAAAAGTTACAGATTACCCTTTTAAACTATAGCACTATTGCACAAAATTTACCTAATGAAGTTTGGTATTAATCGCAATCGCTAGATTGTCTGTCTGCATAACCTTTGAGCATAATCATTTTAGAAACTTGGATATGTACGCGGCCTTCATCGATCAGTCGAGGCCGAGGCAGTGGTGGATGAAAATCGAGTTTTGAGTATTTAATTGCCGTCAAAGTAAAGTTTGAGAACTATATATATATATATATGCACACGAAAATTCCTCTTTTTAATGAAAGGAAAAGGGAAAAGTCATCATGCCATTACCGACCACTCGTTGTAACGGAAGGATGCTGTGTGGCTGTCTCGGATGCTTGTTCTTTGTTCTCTTGTCTTCTTTATGTCATCCGGAATCTTTAGCCCACCTAAACATGGAGGCGGGCATTGCCCTTTCGCTGACCGATCTTACCCCTCATCAACCAGTTGTCAAACATAAGGAAAAAAGCCAAAGGAGAAGGTAAAAAAAGAAAAGCATCCTCTTTTGACTCCAGCACTGATCTCTTCTCCTTTTTCACATCTCCCTACTTTCGTGCCCTTCTTATCGGTCCCTGTGGTTGATGCTGTAATGGATTTAGGATAAGAAATTCTAGAGACATCTCGAAATGGGACGGAAGTTTCGCCTTCTTTCCCGCCCGCCGTCTCCCTCCTCCTGTACGTGCCCGTGCTGCGCGGTTGGTCTCCTAGGAGCGAGAGCCACAGTGCGGTGCGGTGGTTATTAGCAGCGTCGATAATGGGGTTGTTGCCACCCGTGATAGAGTACAAAGAGTGAGTTCTTCGTTCTGTAATTTGTTTCAGAGTTTTTACCTAGTACATACTGTTACCATTTTGATTTCATTATCCTATGGAATGATGTGGTATAAAAAATATCGACGGCCTGATAATTTGTACTTTGTAGGAGAGCTACCAGTGGAGGAGTTAGGAACAGGATTTATCCAATTTGACGTGGATCCTTAAATATCGGAAGGGCTGGCACTATTCTCCCATATGGCTTTCTTACCATGTCCACATACACACATTCCTAGGATTTCACACCGTAAAGAAACAACATAAATTAAGCTTTCATGACTCCTCCGTTATCATGCGCAACAGGAGTGGGAGAATTATAAATAAAAAAAAATCGTAAACTTGTTGTGTTAGGATGCACGTGTGAGTTGTGTTAGAGAAGTCTCACATTGGAGAATTGATGTGGTGTTGAGCAGTTAATATATTTAAGTTGGCCAATAACTCATTGGCTTAAATTTTTGAGTAAATATGGGTCCAACTGGATATATTGACGAGTTCGGACTTGAGCTCCCTCTTGGCGATCTCCTCGAAAAAAAGTATTGAACTTTCGCTGCGCATCCCCAATATGTTGCAATTGTGTCAATTTAATCATAAACATTTTTTTTGTCAATTCAGTCCCAAATATTTTGTATTTATTTCAATTTAGTCCATTTGGCCATATTGTGCTGACGTGACACTACAAGCATTGACCTGGAATTTTTTGGTAATTTCCTCGACAAAAGTTTTCATTACATCAAATTGGACACGGCGACGGACGCCCGCCTTTTGTTTCACGCTACATGAGCGAACATATTTCATCTTCATGACCCCTATCGACTCTTCGATTGGCCCCACTTATTGAATTTCAAGGATCAAGAACAATAATTCCCGTTTGGTATCAAGGAGGATCGCTTCTCACCTAACCCACCGAACGTACGTCCCTCTCTAAGAATAATTAACAGATGGGTCATGCAAGATTTATAGGGAAAATGGTCGCTTAGCAAATTAAAGCACCATCTTTTGCCTACTTCGCAATCCTCACGGGTCGGTGGATGTCGCATTCCACCATTTATTTGCACACAACAAATCGATTTAGATAGAATGGCACATTCCACGGGGCACTGCCGGTGTGACCAATTCGTCAATTTTTCCGTCAGCTTCATCTCCATCTCAATGTCTAATAGCCATCGCTGACTACAATTTCTGAACGGGAACTTCGGAACGAGGCTCTGCTGTTCGAGTAGATAATGTAAATCTCGTCAAAGTATGTCTCCCATGCCCGTGGGCATGCGGCCGTGATGGGGCCAGAGAGTTTTGTGTCCGTGATTCGATACGCGTGAACAACGCTCACGCATGTACATATGAGAGAGGAGCATGACACACAAAAAAACAAAAATGGTACATCTGTCTTGTCATCCCACAACACATCCTAAACCATGTATTTCGTTTTCCTACGTGCTCAATGGAATTAGTGCTTGTGTAGTTTGAACATTTCTCGAGAGACCAGTGTATGTACTAAACCGAATCTACGACGTCAAATATAACGAATCCCATGTGGATCTCATCAAATACGAAGTACATGTAAGATTCATCGAATAATTACTTCCCCCCACCTCTACTACAAAACTTCAAGAGCTCGTCGATCCGAATGCTTTGTGTCGAATTGAAACACAAGTCGGCCTAAGCCCATAAAGATTTCGAGGTCACGAGCTAACAAAACGGTTATCTAACCTTATTCATATATTGCACATACCAAAGCGTCTTCCTTGGAAAACACAATGGTGAGTGGGTTTGCGATCTCTTTCCATAAAAAAAAAAAAACTCATGTTTGAGTTGCTTGCGGCTTCTCGTGAATACGAGGTCACACACATTATAGATAAGAAGGCTTCGAGTATATTGCCGTCCTTCTTTTTCCTTGTCCCAGAAGACATGTACTCAGAGTTCTTTAGTACGCACGATTTGCCTATATATTTTGGGAAAATTACCATAAACTTATTGCATGTAAGGCCAATTCAGTCCTAAACTTTACAATTTTACGAATTTAGTCTTAAATCTTTGCATAAAATTTTAATGTAGTTCTTTCGGTCGACTTTCGCTGGAAATGACTAGTATGATGGTCTAGTCCTCAACGCTTGTACTACGTGGCACGTCGCCACATAGCGATTTCCAAGCGAAAATTGGCCAGAATGACCACTTTGAAAATTCGTGCAAAGATTTAGGCCTAAATTAGAAAGACTGAAAAATTGAGGATTGAAATTGGCATATGTACAACATGTTTAGGAGCAATCAGAAAATTTCTCTTATCCATTTTAATTTATAGTAAAGATGTCCTTCAGTTTTACCAATTCATTTAGTTGAAGTGTTGTATCTTGTTTTACAGCATTCTTCTGTACAATATGTTTAGGACTAATAAGATAATTTCCCTTATCTATATATTTTAATTTTCAGTAAAGATGTCTTTCAGCTTTACCATTTCATTTGGTTGAAGTGTTGTGTCTTGTTCCAAGACATTCCTCTTCATATGGTGGCCCTAGCTCTGGGCAAAGATGGGACCAAATGGTGGCATTAATCATAATCAATCATGGTTGATGGTTTAGGTTAAGTGTCTGGAAAACGTTAAAAGAAATCATGAAAGTGGAGGAAGTTAGATCTTGTATTATATTTCAAGATTGGACCATACATTCACAACTTCACATATATTAAAGTTGAGTAGATAATTCAACTGCTAAAATTAATCGATAATCCAATTGCAAAGTTCTACCGACAGTCAGCAGGTGGGAATCATTAGTGGCCATGATACCCTTAGGCTGAGCTACGTTAGGTCCCCAATGATAAGTTGATATTGAGAAAATATTACCTTTATATGAGAGTAATCATTACCTCACTTGCCTCCAAACTTTGAAATTATATATATATATATATATTTCTTAGTATGGATGTTACTCGATCTTGCTATAGCTTCTATCGCTTGCATGCAAAAATAAATGCAAAATTATTCTCTCAGTCCTAAACCTTTTAATTTAATCAAAATATTTGGCCAAAAATTTCAATATGCCTTCCGGTAAATTTTTTCCGAGAATCATTAACGTGACAGTCCAATCATCGCGTGTTACACCGCCACTTTAGCAATTTCTATCGAACATTGATCGAAAAGACCATATTGAAATTTCGCACAAAAATTTAGGACTGAATTGACAAAATAAAAAAAAATTAGGACTGAATTGATATCCATATAATAAACTTAGGATTGATTGAACAACTTTACCTAAATATAAAACTAAAAGCAAATGCAGAAGCAAAGCACTTTTCGTTTGTTTTGTTATCACAAAAATATGAAATTAGACGAAAAGAAAATAAAGTTCTTGCCTGGCAATTATATGCCCATAAAAATATCGTAATTTAATTGACGAAATGCAATAAATTTTGTCTTAGTATGAGGTGGGTTTGTCATAAAGGATAGGGACAATTAGTCAATTTTCAAAGATAGAAAAGTAGTGAAATTTAAGTTCAAAGAACTACAATAAATTTGGAGAGGTGTATTGTCATTATCGAATGATAAGATAAGACTTCACACGCATGGCTTTATATCAACTACTCATATATTTTCATCTCCTCCGCTTCCCTCAGCACATATGTGTGTATATATATAGACACACACACACACACACATATATATACACACACTTTGCGCATCGCCAATTCCTTCAAGTCAAATTTCCGGATCTGACTGCATTGGATCGGGGTCTAGGACGAAATTCAAGCCGGCCCCGAGCAATTCGCCATCCCCATACGTAGTTCGAGAAAATCAACCGCACATGAATTGATCAAAATGCAATAGGTTTAGAGCTTTTCGGATAATTTCCCCGAATGGAGGGAGGCCATTTAGACAACAAAACTTGGCCTACAAAAAAAAAATTACTTTTTATGTTTGAGGACGTCGACACCGAGCATGCCGAAGTCGATGCCCCTCTTAGGTCTTGGGTCCCAAGTTTGGGTCCGAGGCTGAAGCACCATAAGGCCTAGGGATGGGTTGGATCGACTAAATGGAAGTGTGTACTCTTAGATTCGTAGAAAGCCCAGTTGGGTACATAAGGCCTTGGGCTCTGTTTACAATTGCGTTGCATAAAATTTTGAAACTGTTCATTGTGTATGTTGCCCAGTTATACTTATAACGTAGAACACGTAACAAAAAATTTCCGGACCGAACCGGGGTTTCCTAAGTAAGAACTTCGTCGAAAACCCACCCATATTCCGCTTGCGCCATCTTGCGCCGAGGCGGGCCACTCGCCCGTTGATCTCCTCTACTCGTCGGAGTTAATATGATGGCAGAATCGCTGCCACAGTTTCGCGACCGTCACCGACGATGGTAGGGAGAAGGCTCAAGTGAGCTCGGCCTCGCCTAAGTCCACCATCCCCCTCCCCTCCCCTCCCCCGTTGTTTCTTCTCTCCGTCTCCGTGTTTGTTCATGGGGGTGCGCCTCTAGTGCCTTCTTTCCACTGGGGGCGAGAGGCCGTCCCCGATGCACGGATGACGGTCGCCGCTGCCATGCCCCACTTCCTCACCCTCTCTTCTTCTTTTTCATCTCTCTCTACTATTTCCTCTTTCCAAACTTCGCAATACTTGGTGTCAAAATTAGAGCCAAGCATCCACAAAAATGCACAAGTGGGTAAGCGAAAAAACATACAAAAAAAAAAAACCACAAAAAATTTCCATCATCTAGAACTAATTGACCTAATAGAGATAATCGAACATCGTGCATTTTTTACAAAAAAAAAAAAAAAGGCATCCTCCTTATGATCTGAGCTCAATTATTTTAATTCATTTTCTCGATATCATCCTATGTCCTAGGAGTGGAAAACATCGATAAATGTACGGTTAAGACATCCAATCATTCGGGTTAGTTAGTTGGCATTTCCCATCAAAGACCTCGAAATGGGTTTGTCTCGCAAGATCTCCGAGATACCATAAAAGGTTAAGTGCACGATGAAGTCCGAGGAACCTGCAAAAAGGGCAAACCGACGCAAAAGGACACCCGCCGGTCTCTCTCCTTCCTTCTGTCGATTTGAATACATCGCGACAAAAAAAAAAAAAAGGGTTCCTCAGCAATCAAATTTGATCGATTTGACGATAAAGGCCACTACAATTATTGGCATATATATATATATCTAAGAGAAGGTCGCTGCTGAAACATTAAAACATGCCATAATAAGGAAAAATAGTCAAAAATACTCCGACTCGAAAAGTAAATCTCTTAACAACTAGCAACTCTAGACTGCCCCCGTCCTTGGTCATGCACCATTGCTCGCCGGTTTGATTTGCGGTCACCGGTGAGATTTTTCCCCGATCAGGCGGGTCGACGACGACGGGCCCCACGTCCATAAAGACATGTTGTATTCATGCATGTGTGGGGAGGCAGCTAAGGCAGTGCGAAAGAAGATGAAAACGAAGGACATTGGGGGGGGGGGGGGGGGGGGGGGAGGGAGGTATAGTTTGGGCTTTTCTTGGACCACCCTGAGGGATGCTCAGAAAGCCATTGCTTATCATGGCAAGTACTAGGCCCTACCACAAGCCCATGCTAATTAACTCCTCTCTCACACTCCTACCCTATTCAATTTTGTGGTGAGCTTTTATATTAGTGAATAAAAATCAAACGCGCAAGAGTCGCCTAATCGACTCCCACGTTAGAAATCGCTGACGTGAATAATTTTTGCGATTTTTTTTAAAATTGTAATTTTTTTTTCTTCTCTTTTATATTTTCCCTCTATTTTTTGCTTGGGGTTGTCCCACATCGATTGTGGAAATGACTGGTGGTTGATTTACAAGTGTGAGAGAAAACATCATCTCTTGAGCTAGCTTTCGGGATGGGAGAAGGACAAGATCACCCAACTCTGGTATCAGAGCCCAACAGTCACACTTCCTCATCAACGCATGGCACCGAATTGAGTAGCGACATTCAAAGAGTCACTCCTAATCACACCCAATGAGGAAGCCTGCCACATTGATTAACACACAAATCTCGTAACACATGCCTTCATTATTTCCCTACTATCCAATTGAAACACGAGCGGTAAGTTAGGTTAATCAAAGGATTGATATAATTAAATCATTGAAGGGGGGCGTTTGCGATTTGCACAAGAACAGTCATCGACGAAACGTTAATAACTGCTAACGAAATTAGAGAGGGAGAGAGATCCATGATTCGGAATTGTCTCCCACGAATCATGTGTCCACATCTTGGTGTATTGAGGACGGGATAGATGTGGACCATTTCTCTCTGTCTTTTTTTTTTCTTTTTTTTTTGGGGGGGGGGGGGGGGGGTGCTTCGTTTATTTTCAGTGGCGGAAGAGTAAATGAAGGGAACGTTGTTCATGTGAACGTGGTTAGGTTTTGCAGCTACCAAAAGCCTCGGATACTTAGTGCTGTGTCGTGCTTTTAATGTCAAACACACACACACGAAAGTATGTGTGAAAAAAAAAAAAATCTCTTGGCCGTCATTATGGTGCGCCATGGCCACCACACAACTCAACCAAACGCCGTTGGCCCACGTTAACTCTCCAAGCTCGATTGATGATTTTTGAGTTTCCAAGTTGTTGACGGACCCCACCCTCCCCTCCCCTCTCTCTCTCTCTCTCTCTCTCTCTCTCTCTCTCTCTCTCTCTCTCGATCTCGATCTCGATCTTGAACATCAACATTGATTGAGACCCGATGATGCCGCTTCTGCTTTCCAAGGCCACTGCCCTTATTCGTGTGATTGGGGAAAATTGTCAACAAGATCCTAAATCTTTTGCGCTTTTACCGGTTCAGTCATAAGCATTTTAAGTTTACCTATTCAATCATAAACATTTCCATCTTTATTAATTTAGTCCTATTGGCTGGAAATCGCTGACGTGGACACCGACCGTCCTATGTGACACCGCAGACGCTGACTTGGATAAATTTTAATTATATTTCAATACTTCTTTTCGAATATTTTTTTGTTTTTTGTTTCTTCTCTCTCTCTCTCTCTTTTTTCCCCCTCTTTTTCCCTCCCCCGACATGCAAGGGTGGTTGTAGCCCGCTTAGGAGAGGGCGACCCTCGCCAAGGGCCAATGGGGGCGGCCCTCACCGGACACCGTAGGGAAAAAAAGGAAAAAAAAAAGGAAAAAAGGGAAAAGAAAAACAGAAAAAGGAAAATAAATAAATAAATAAAAATATTCGTGAACATATTAAAATACTGTTAAAATTGTTCACGCCAGCGCCGGCGATGCCACGTAGGATGGACGGCGTCTACGCTAGTTATTTCTTGGCCATAGTATTGAATTGACAAAATGTGAAAAGATTTGTGATTGAATCGGCAAAATTAAAAGGTTTAGGGGTGCGTTGATAAAATTGCAAAAAGTTTTAAGAATTTTTTTGGACAATTTTCCCTATTTGATTGATTGGCGTTATTATAGCCGGCGCGGACTGGTGGAACAAACGAAGCGATTGTGGTTAAAGAGGTAAATTGCAGAACCGTGTCTCAATGCTCTTTGTAGTTTGTATCTCTCGCAAGTTTTCACGCGCAGGAAGTGCACATGCGCCCGAGACCCAGCTCAACAACATAATAATTATATGCAAGAAAATATGAGCCCGTCGCCGACGCCAACGTGGACACCAACTTCAATTAGGAAAAGTAAGTCTTACACGAAATTAATTTCCTTATTTTTGTTGCATCACCCATGATCTTGTTGGTAAGAGTTCAATTTGGATGTCCTCATAATATGGGCCCATTTCCTTCCGATTCAATCATAGTTCGGGTTTCAGATCAATTTAGATTAACTCCGAGCCATAATCAACGATTAATAAATCGATGCACATTGTTTTTTTTTTTTTTTGGCTTCATATATGCACTTGATAATTGAATGAACATTCGGATGTTTCTTTGGAAAAATCATGGCTCTAATTAACATGAAGAGGCTACAAAGTCTTCTAGACGGTAGGGGAAGATGTCGACAGAAGAAATCCTTCTCACATTGATGGAACTACACCAAGTATGCAACTACTCAACCCGAGCAAAATTTGAGGGGCAAATACAATCTTGCCACGCAGTTAAAAATTAGGATAGGAAAGGGGAAAAAAGAAAAAAGAAAAAAGAAAAGAAGGATAATAGCCCACACACAAGCGTTAATGCAACATCTGAAAAGATGCCATGGGGTGGTCCAAACCAAAGTGAACTCTCAGCTTCAGAGTTCAGACAAACAAATGAGTGATACCCATCGAAACCCATCGAAGCTTTTAAGGAGTTGGAAGAGCTAGAGCTGTCCGAATTATGTTGACAGTTTTAAGTGGGCTTTTAACATGTGAAAAGACCCTACAAGATAATGCTCATGATCTTGTGTCCATGCAATGCCATTTTGTGTTCTTTTGCCCATGTGTGCTCGCCTTTCATCATTTACAAATTGAGAGATCCAAGAACAAAACGTGTGGGCTCTCTCTCTCTCTCTCTCTCTCTCTCAAGCACATTGTTCTTTGTCTCCACACTTGCTCAGTTGCTTCTCCCTTGCATCCACATTCTTCCTTTCTGTTCTTTTCTGAGAATATGAAATATCTCTCCCAATACCACATTACAGACAAGGTAGGCACTTTATTAATGTTTGCTGAGGATAACGAGAAGTCCCCCAGTGATGTTATGTGCACAGGAATGTTTGAAACTTTGTTTTTTGGGAGGCATCCTTCTCTAACATTTTTCAGTTTCTAATTGTTTGCGAGAAAGCAGGATCAAGGTGGGACTAGCCATTGGAGAAGGGACACATGAACCGGCCCAAGATCTCCTCCTTTAAAAAAAAAAAAAAATCAGTTTCTTGGGGCTTCTGGTATTCTCCCAACTTTCCTAAATTTGGCAAAGAATAGAAAATTACGTAAGTCAAATGAGTGGAAACCTCAAAAGCTTTAACCAGTTAAATTGTCTATCACTTAAAAAAAAAACAAACAAACAAATAATGCTCTCATTTTCACGACCCCCTTTGTTTTGGCAAAACTTATATCCATGATGAGATTGTAAAGCTAGAAATCCTAGACGAAAACTTTACAAATCGGAATACGGGCCCATTAGTTTATGATTTGGGACTTGGGTAAATATCCAATAGGGGCAGAATTCTGTAATTTCTCCATCGATGATAAAAGATAGGAACGAGAGTTGTAACGCACAAGTTATTCCAAACAAGTTCCGATGTTCCTCAAACGGAATAAAGCATCAAACATGGTCATTTGAACAAACGGGGCAAAGATAAAAAAAGATTATGCTTCCAAACGCATCTGAGGGATGATAGAAGAAATCTACGCAATAAAGACTCTTGGCAATAATGACTCCTACATTCAACCACCACAAGGTTGTCGGTTCCAAACAAGCTCCATAGGTAGCTGAGGTTGACAAAGCTAAAGAGCAGAGGGGCAGTGTGAGTGCATGATTAATCTATATGCATGGTCCACACATGTGAGGAACAGTACAGGAAACCGTAAACAAAAAAAAAAAATGTGATGGAGAGACAAGCTAAGGACTTGGTGGTGAAGAGAGGAGCGAAGGTGGGAGGCAAAAGACGCAGGAGTTGCCAGAGGCAAGGTCGCACTCAGGCCACCTAATGGGGAAAGAGTTGAGGAACAAATAGACAGCGACTCTTCTCTTGTGCCACAACATGCATCCTCAACCCCACCTCCACGATTATCTCTCCCTCTCTCACCTCCCGAGCCGGGCCGAGTCAAGCCGAGCGAAGCCGAGCCCATCTCATTTTTTTTTTTTTCAGTATGTCGGACCATGATTAGTTGTCTTGAAGCTAAAATTGCACTTTATAAGGTATGGTTTTACTGACGTAATGAGAAATGGATCCCCTAACATTGCCAATCTGATGCAATGTACATGTATTGTATGTGACAAGTGAACTTAAAAGGAAACAGTCGCATCCGGAGTGGGAGCTGCCTAGCTCTTGCTCCTTCATGGATGTGTTTCTTCTTTTTTACTTTGTAACACCGTCAATTGGACGTGAACCAATCGTGCTCTTATGGCATTGATATATGCATCTAATTCTGAATATTGAAGCTGGGTTCATTCATGGCATGATTGAAGGCCTAGCCAAAGTCCTGCTCTATCATAATAAAGATGAGTATCTACTACATCAATAACTACTTTGGACGTGATGTCCCAAAATTTATGCGGGTATGCCATCTCAAAATCGTTCCTTTGATCGGGGAGGAGGCGGTTGACCAGATAAAGGAATATGGTTTGGACCCTGGAAGTTGGGCAAGCATCATTTTAGGCTCCTCTTCAATGAAAATTTGTGAAGTTAAGGGAAGGTGCTAACGAAGTTGTGCCCTGCCCTTTTACTCTTATTGACACAGTTAGATATATGACGCCTTTGCTATGAACGACTACACTGTAACAGTATCGGGAAGCCAACAAGTCGCTTCATGCTTTGTATGTCAAACCCTAGTTGTTTTTAAAATTCTCAACTGCAAAAATTCATCAGACACCACATCATTTAGGGGCAAGAAATTAACATCAAGCAAGCTCTTGGATGTTCGCCACACACATATAATTCATAAGGATTTTGTTGAAAGTGCCTTACCTTGGAAGCACATTTCACAGTGCACCGATTGCTCTCATGATAGACACAATCAGTTGTTTGAAAATATGATTTTTTCCCCTCATTAAGCACGCTTAGCCCGTACTTCGGACAATTGTTAAAGCCCCAGGTTTATATAATCATCTTCGCATGATTTGTTTATGAGGTATAACTGGTGCAGTTGCTTTGAAACCCTCATAGATCTGCAGTGGTCCCCCAACAAACACACACAAAAGAAAATCACAACATTTGTGACCGGGACTTTAATGGCAAAGAGTGCTTGCATGAATGAAGGGTTGTTGTTGGAGTTAGGAGTGATGTGGAGTTTTTCAAAGACATGTTGAGGAGGGGTGGGCCCACTTTCCTTCGAGATAGGTACAATCCCATCAAATGGTACTTCCGTTAAACCCCAAAAACAATAATGCGTGCAAATGGAGCTCAAACCCAAGTAGTCCAAGAAAAGATCACATAGTAAGACAATGCCCTAGAAAGTTGAGAGAGAGAGAGAGAGAGAGAGAGAGAGAGAGAGAGAGAGAGAGAGAGAGAGAGAGAGAGAGAGAGAGTTGTCTTGGGATGGCAAAGAAAAAGGTGGAGAGTTATGAGCGAGTGAGCAGCTGGGGCTGGGAATAATTGCAAAACGAGCCAAGCATGCATGAAAAAAGCAGTGAGTTCAGCAACATTAAATTGCTACTTCAGATCAATATTCCAGTTCTCACTCAAAAGCTACACTACTGAGGAAATGAAAAGGAAAAAGGAAAACTGAGAACACTCAGCAGCAAAAGATGACCCTCATACCAACAAAAGATCATCATCAGCACTCGAATTCTCTGTCTCTCTCTCTCTCTCCACCTCTCTCCATCGTTTTGTACCTCAAGTTGAATAGAAGCAGCTTTCTGCGTTAACAGACGGTTTAAAAGGTTTAACCCGAGCGGTTCTTGAAAGTTGTGAAAGAAAGGAAAGAAAAGCTTCACAGAACATTATCTCTTTTAAGTATTTACTGTTTAGGTTGTGGTAGCAATGGCCATAATTCCTCATTTCGCTTAGAAAAACCTTAGCTTTTCAGAATCCTAACTGGCAAATAAAGAGTCATAAACAGAACCACGAAGCTTAATGTTTCCTTAGTGTAGTGATACTGTGAATTGTCTATTTGTGTTGTCCATATTGTTACTCAACATTAATTCACTCATACTTCGAGAAAGTTTGCTGGTAATGAGACTTCATGATTAAACTCTTTCTCAAGGCTAGCTCGAAAATACTTTCCGGGAAATCATTTTTCAGGAAAGTAGTTATTTTTCAGGAAATCATTTTTCAGGAAAGTAGTTATTTTTCAGGAAATCATTTTTCAAAGAAATGGTTAGTTTTTCAAGACAGCTTCATGTTAAAGAAGAATGTTGATACCGAAGCGCGATAGAAAGCAAGGCTAAACAGAAGAATCGTAACGATAAACGAGGAACCACCGTTCACTCAAGTGTGATTTTATCAAAATCAACGAAAATATCAATGTCTGTCGTCAACTGCTCTTCCACGAATCCTAAACATCTTTATATAAGATGCAAAACCTAATTGACCTAGGAAACACAAAATTACAAAAACGCCACTAGAATTAATTAAAATACCTAAAAGCATTAAAATTGCAAAAATGCCTAAAACAGAAAATACACAATATTACGCAATCTTCGCAATATTACGGAGATCGCGAGATTTATTTGCATCATTCTCCCCTGCTAGGAAAAAGATTTGCCCTTGAATCTGGTTCATCTTTGTTGACTTCAATCTACTCTTCAAATTCAATTCCGTCTTCAAGATTGCGAAATATGCTTTGTCTTCATCAATATCAATTTCTTCAGATTCAAAAAGATTTGTCTTCAAATCTTGTTGTGGCTTCTAATCTCCAAGGTTAGACTTTGTGAAATTTGCCACAACCGAGAAGGAACTAAATTCTATAAAACGTTCAGGGCGGCCTTTCCAACGAATCAAGTAATACACCAACTTGAGATCCAAGAAATTTTCTGAAAACATATCTTCAAGCTTATTCCAAACAAGTCGAATCCGCAAGTATCTGCACCACTTGATATAGTTATCTAGCACATTCAAGAACACCTTATTGATTGCCTCAAGAACTTCGCCATCATGATATTCGGAACAAGAATAATATTGCACATCAAGATCCAGAATCCTAGATGGTTGTTTAACTGGTACATCAATAAAAAAATCGCGAATTTCACATCTCCCTAGAGATGAACTTTTTGAGACATCAAAGTCCTCCTCAAAACAATTGATCAAGAAAAGTCCATCCATTTTCACATTTTCATCGTAGTTTGTGCACAGCACAAACCTCTCATCGCCACGGCCCTCACACGCAAATACTAAATACCGACACTTTCTTTGGAAAACGTTCCAGTATTTTTGCCAATTCACCGGCTTCATACATCTGTCTGATCACATTAGCTCCTTCTACATACGTACCCCCAATGAACACTTGCGGCAAGCTTTTCTTTTTTTTTTTTTCTCACGCATCACACTCTGCAGCTCGTTCTTATATGCCAAATTCATAGAGACAAACCTTTTCATTCCACGGTATGCTTGACAAGGACTTTGAATAATCTTCCTCATATGCTTCTCGAAAACTAAAACTATCAACATCAAAACGTACCTGATGCTCTCCCGATACACCTTCGGCTTCATCATTGTGATCTTCATCATAAACAAACGCAGTAGCACGTTTTTCGTCCGTTGGAAGTGCAGCCACAACGAAATCATCAATCAACGAACCCTCGTACTCGGCAACATCATCCGCTCCTGACCCCAGATTTGCATCCTCGTGTTCTCTGTCAGATTCACCATCAAATTCATCGTAGATTGGATTTTCATAGACCGGATCTGTATCAAAATTTGGATTTTCATAACAAATCGGATATTTATCAAAAATCAAATTTTGATCAAAGATCGGATTTTCATCAACGATCGGATATTGATCGACGATCGGATATTTATCGATGATCGGATATTCATCAACGATCGGATATTTTTCGGATTGAAAGTCCAACCCCGCTCGCGCAAGTCGTCGCTCTAATCGCTGGATTCGCCTTCTCAGCGCCCGCGCAAGTTGCCTCTTCAAATTCTGCTTTCGTCTCCATAGCTCTTCGTTTTCTATGTCTCGCAGGTCTCTCAAACGCGGCTGTTCATCTGCATTAGGAACCATTCCACGCTCCCGGCCTCCACAAGCACGCTGTCTTCGACCACCTCGATTCCGTTCACCCATTGATTTCAAGCAACCTATGCTCTGATACCAAATGATGCCAAAGCGAGATAGAAAGTAAGGCTAAACAGAAGAATCGAAACGATAAACGAGGAACCACCGTTCACTCAAGTGTGATTTTATCAAAATCAACGAAAATATCAATGTCTGTCATCAACTGCTCTTCCACGAATCCTAAACATCTTTATATAAGACGCTAAACCTAATTGACCTAGGAAACACAAAATTATAAAAACGCCACTAGAATTAATTAAAATACCTAAAAACATTAAAATTGCAAAAATGCCTAAAACAGAAAATACACAATATTATGCAATCTTCGCAATATTACGGAGATCGCGAGATTTATTTGCATCAAATGTTTAGTGCAAAAACCATTGCAACACAAAGACACGCACATTGTTTAGAAACCCTAATGGCAATCGCATATTATTGTGATCATAATGATCAACAAGACCCGGACGTTAACTCAACAAGTAGCTGTAATAACAAGAGAGGAAACAGGACCCAAAGAGAGAAGGAAAAGGCTGGAGAGAGAGGTGTACTTTGTTCATCAAATCAAAAGAAGATTGAAGAAACAAGTAGTTAGACTTTCACTTCCCTCATCAGTTGATCCTGAAATCTAGTTAACATGTTCGTCATAAAAAGGACCACAACTTGCTGCAGAATCCCTGCAACAGATATAACACAGCCAACAGCTATAAAGAACCAACACCAACTTCTCTCTCAGCCCCCTGGTCCTGGAGAGAGAGTGTGTCATCCTGGACATATTTCTCTCTGTCCTTTTTGACATCTCACTAAAACATGGGGTGTTGAGTGATGGGTATGTGTGAGTAAAATGGAATTTGGAGAGAGAGCGAGAAGAGAAAAAGCCCATGAAGTATGGTACATCGGACAGAACTTGAAAAAGCAAAAAAGAAAAAAAAGAAAGGGGTCTACTGTCCCTTCACTGTCTCGTGTGTACTCTCTCGAAAAATGGTACCAGAACTGTGTATAGTTCCCTCAATATGGTCTATCTGTATATACATTAGCATGTTGATATGTGTAAGTCGCAATGATGTACTGCCATCTTTTGGATTTTTACTTTTAAAAAGTTTGTGACTTTATTATTTATTTATTTTTATTATGGACTAGTTATGGACTATGAGCTCGTCTCTCTTTCTCTCTCTCCCTCGCTGAGTAATCAAGTGATAGTTAAGTCAGTTCCGCGTATAAAATTACGAATCCGTTTGTATCAGTAATTTAGAAAATATTTTTCAAAAGACGATGTTTATATCACATTCAAAAATAAATGAACGAAAAAAAATATTACCATCGTTTGCGTAAATATTTAGACATAATTGTTATCGGTAATGAAAATATTTTTTATCGACTAATTATTTCAAGCGATACATGCGATCATCTTTAAAAAGTTATTTTTCAAATTTCCCAAAAAAAAAATTGCAAACAAATGGAGCTTAAGTCTACCTCTCTGGCCCCATTAAAAGATAGGCCATTCATATCGAGCACAAGATGTGTCAAACCCTTTCAAGCGCAAATTCCGAATTGTTTTATCTCTTTATTGTTTGATGATGATATATGGATTTCTTTCTGTCCTAAGAATACTTTTTTTTTTTGGTCGGAATCCTAAGAATACTTCACTCACTGACATGATCTGCAAAACCTTTTCTTTTTATATCACAATTCGTAAAACCTTTTTCTGTGCCAAATATCAACAGATGAGCCACTTAAAAATTCTTATGAAATGAATCTGCACTTGTACTGTATCTGCTCTTACCCACGTATCAGACCATCATCGAGCATTTATTCGCAAAAAGGAAGATTTTATGCACACCATGTATTTATTCTGGCATGATAAAGCTTTCTAGAAGTAAATCAAGGTCAAATCCCTTCATAGTCGTACGTATAGATAGATTGCTAGGTATCTTAACAAGGAAAATAAAAATTTCCTTGGCATTCAAAACTTTAGACATACCAAAACCAAATCCTACTTTTTTAGTTGTTGTGAAATATGACCTAAAAAAGTTATAAACTTATTACATTGATACAAATTCAGTCCTAAACATTTTAAGTGAGCCAATTATTCTTAAACCTTTTCACAATGAAACTAATTCATTTGACAATTTAGGATAGAAACAACTGATGTTGACGTCGACCGTCCTACGTGGCACGACTGATGCTGACGAGGACATTTGTTTGTAAGTTTTTTTTTTCTTTTTTTTTCTTTCTCTCTTCTCTTTCTGCTGGTGGCTGAGTGGTCGGTTACTGGCCATCGGCAACAAGCCATGATCGGCCTCGCCAGCGCTTTCTTTCTCCTATGCAAGACTAGCCCTCGTCAATGTCAATGGCCACAGGCAAAGAGAAAAGGGAAAGGGAAAAAACAAGAATAAAAGAAAAAATTATAAAAGAATGTACACGTTAGCGCCAACAATGTCACATAGAACGACAAGCATCCATGTTAGTAACTTCAGCCTAAATTGGCCGAATGGACTGAATTGGTACTAATATGAAGATTTAAGATTAAATTGATCCAATTGAAAGGTTTATTATTGAATTTGTATCAGTATAATAGGTTTAAGGCTTTTTGCTACTTTTTCTATATGAACTGCTGCAATCTTGTTTGCTAAAATCATCACAATTCAAATAAATCCTATTTGTTGGAACCGAAAACACACAACGTGGGTGACCTTTCGAATATAAGAAACGAGGCACGGAATGGATGGAGAAAATCTGTATATTGGAGAACACTTGCTTTGGCTTCTCTCTTGCTTATCTTACAATACAACACACTCAAGTATTTATAGCAAAAACTAAACACTCCTATGAAGACAACATGTAATTACTATGAAACACAAGACACCTAGTAATGATGACACAACATGTAATTACTATGAAACCCAAGACACCTAGTAATGAAAACACCTAGTAATGATAATCACACCAAACTTGCATTAATTACTCCATGGTGCATTAACTCCTCCATGGTCTTATAAAATCAATTTTATGAATATTTTAATACTATTTCAATCAGTTGAAATTGCAACATTTGACGCTCCTTGTGAGAAGTGTGAAAAAAGTCATAAACCTATCACATTAGTACCAATTAAGTCCTAAACCTTTTTTTGTGCCAATTCAGTCATAAACCTTTTATTAGTGCTAATTCAGTTCTAAACTTTTAGTATTGGTGCCAATTCACTTCTAAACCTTTGGTATTTATACCAATTGAGTCAATCCGGCCAAAATTGGCCGAATTCACTCGATTGGCATAAATATAAAAGATCTAGAACCGAATTATCGTGACATTTGTACTTTATTCAGACTATTGAAATATTATCCCATATCGCTTGACAACAAGTCTTACATGCTCACTATATACGTAGTTTCTCTCCAACCACGAGGTAAAAGCATTCGAGTTGATTTTTTCGGTATGGTATAAGAGTCAGTGTTTTTTTTTTTTCGTGTATTTGTCTCCACTCACTCCCTCCATCTAATAACTTAAATTTTTGACCTGGATTTTTTAAGCAAGATGACAATTGTAATGCCTCGAAAATAGTCGTTTGTTGGCAAAGTTTGGCAGGGTCCGATTCGCATAAAAAAGCTGTTGAATATTATATATACGATCTTTTGGCAATTTGACTAACATAAGGATTATGATAAAAGCTATACAGCACTTGGAAGTATTCGTGCCTCATTTGTCTACGGGGGAGAGGAATAACATCTCTTCATAGCTCGCATCTGAGGTTGTCATGAATTTAGTAGCTTTTAGGTGACATTAAATCTCGCTTGCAGCGATGACATTAGTTGGATGGCACAAGAAAAATTCAAGAAAGACACGGCATGCAGGTAAGAAATCAAATGGCAAGGAATATGTCATGACTCAAGTTCTCGATAATAAGGCAAAGGGCTTTGCTAGCATATCGATACTTTTTTCTTCTTCTTCTTCTAACCTAGCATAACAGTCTGTAGATGGGATCCGGACCCCCTGCCTTAGAAAAAAGTAAGGCAGAGGATCCCCACTCAGATGAGTGTGAAACTAATCATACGTCGTGAGCCACAAATTTGAAAAAGAGTGAATCCCGTAATGATTTTTAATTATTTTTCTGTAATACAAAATAGGCGGTTAGTCTCATGGTCATCTAAAACGGTTACTTAATCAATTTTGATGACGCAAAACTCTCTCTTTCTCTCTCCCTCTCAACGTACCAATGAAGTTGAAGTTGGCTTTGTCAGTCCTCAGTCTCATACATGGGTCATCCCTCAAATCCTCCATGGATGATATAATCCTCTTTTGAAGGCCCCACACCTTCTCTTTCAAACACTTAGCCTCCACATAAAAACCTCCCAAAACACTCCTCTCTTCCTCTTCTTCCTCCTCCTCTTCCAAAGGGTGGCTCTTCTCTGTCTCTTCTTTCTAATGGAGAAGACTCACGAGAGAGAGACTCACGACTTCATGAACGTCGAGTCCTTCTCTCAACTTCCCTTCATCCGCCCCGCCCCGGTCAATAAGGAGAAGGGCATCAAGCTGTTCGGCATCGAGTTCGGGGCCGAGGGTGCTGCCGGCCAGGGCCACAGTGGCAACAATGAGACGGAGTGCGGGGGTGACAGCGAGGCCGGTGTGGCCGAGGAGGTAAGCAAGGACAGCGACAGCAACGGGGAGAGAGGGCGGCGGTTTGAGTGCCACTATTGCTGCCGGAACTTCCCCACCTCGCAAGCTCTCGGCGGCCACCAGAACGCGCACAAGCGAGAGCGCCAGCACGCCAAGCGCGCCCACCTCCAGTCCGCCATGGCCCACGGTGGCCTCTCCGACACCCACGTCTACGGCTTCATGAACTACCGGCTCGGCTCGGCCGCCGCCATGACTTACCCTACATGGAGCAACAATAGTAGCAACGCCACCATTTCGAGTAACAGCGCTAGGTTTTATGGAGGCCACGGCTCTTTCTCTCATCAACAGCCCATTAACGGGAGCCCTCTAGCCTTGTGGCAGATCCCCACTGGTAGCTCCGGCTTCGGCCGTGACCACCACTCAGCGCACCCGTTGCCATTATTCGCCGGAGACGAGACGATGAAGCGATCTCCAAGCGGAGGCAATAGCTCGAATCCTCAAAGCAGGTACGTTTGTGATGGGAAGGCGAGCATGCAGGACCATGTGAGCTTGGATCTTCATCTGTAGCGGGTCCGGTTGAACTCCATATAATTGACGAGGATTTTCAAGAATTCTGATTCTCTCAAATTGCGTGGTACTAAACTTTTTTCCCAATCATAAGTGGAAAAAATATGAGAGAGAGAGAGAGAGAGAGAGAGAGAGAGAGAGAGAGAGAGAAACGGTTCTAATTTATGGAAACCTTCCTTGCTATTTCTTACTCCATAACAATGATAGCCTTTCTCCTTTGATTCATACTATGTAAATGAAGCTGAGTCTAGATCTCGAATTGATGTAGACAAACATCAAGCTTCTGTGCTCATGGCAATCGCTCGCATGTCGTCTTGTTCTTCAGAATGAAAAGCTGCGTATAAGTTGTATCGGTAGGCGAAATATGAACATAAGTTTTCGCAGGAGTGGGTTGAATATACGATCTCAAGATGACTTTGTCTTCGGGCGCGGCTTTCTTCTTATCTGCATCTGGGTTTACAACGTGTGCCTGAAACACAGCTCATGCCTCCTCCTTTGAAAATTCTTTCCACGTGAAGGGAATAAATGCTTGTGACTGGAATTCAGATGAGTACTGTTAAAGTGAAGCTCTCAGACACGCACACAGTTCGTAAATATCTAGGATTGTCCGAGACACTCCATTTTTTTTTTTCCTCTTTTGCTCTGGGTATCTGCACGTAATTGTAGCTCTGCATCATAACTAGAGCAATGAGAGCTGATCACAATCCTGAAGCATGTTCCACTTCCGACCCCAACTAGTCACCGCGAATTTTTAATAATGGTTTGCCGTTTTCGGTTTCCCCTTGGCCTGCACCAGGTGTGGCCGACCTCCTTTGAAGCTTTTCTGCTATGTGTTTTCACTTAAGCTGATATAAAGAGCTCGTTCACGTCTCCCAAATGGCCAAAAATGGTCCACGTTCATCATACTATTAGAGGCACTAAAGCTGAAGCAATGCAGTATGTTATCACCTTAGAAATGGTCGTCACTGACTTCAGAAGCAAAAGAAAAAAGAAAAAGTGAGAGCAAAAGGGCAGACTGTAACTATACTGTGGCTATGAAGGGTCTACAAGAGAGGTGGGTGGTCACTTTTTCACTTTGTCTGTCTTTTGAACATTGTCATTTTACATTTTATTCAATCATTCAGAGGCCGGAACACCAGAGACCTTTCATGGCTTTAAGACGGCAAAACCAACCCCTCCGAGAAAAGGATGTGTCCTCCATTGCACCAAGAAAAGGGACCTCAAAGGACAACATTGGACTTGGTAGTTAGACTGCCCACCTTTATTTTCTCATCTCCTGTGACTTAACTGTTTGTGTATCTAGAAATGAGAAAGGAGTTAGGTGGGTCTGAATTAAGTATTGCGAGAATTGTTTGGGTTTTTCTTTGCTAACACATCTGTTCTTGTGTAAGGTTTATGCACATACTCATCTGCATATTTGACAAAAGAGAGGTTTTGCTCCCTCATCTGTTTTTTTTTTTTTCCAACATGATTAAACAGTCGTGCATGGAGCTTTCTACTCTGCATTTCGATGGCTACAAATGCCTTTCGGAGTTCGGTCACGAATTATGGATTACAGAACATTTTGGGATTTCAAGACTCACAAAAAATTAGCAACATTATCATCGGATCTGTAAGCACGAATTGTACGTAAGCTAAGTCTGAATCTGGACCAGACTAAATTGGTTAAAAGAGAAAAGAAAAGGCGGATGATTTGAAAAAATCAAGGCAGGCGAGACTTCGGCGAATCAAACATTATAGATAGAAAAGAAAGAAAGATTCGTGCGTAATAGTGCGTGAGATCATCATTCAATTCGACACAGCAAAGGAGAGCTACGCCATCGATGAGCATAAAAATTGTTCTTTTCCAGAGGCAAGAAGTCTGATGCATCTGCCTTGAATTCCACGACATTAGACAAAAACAACACTTTTGAGGTGTGGAGATGGTCCTGGGCGTTGAGTTGCAGGCAGTACTAAGAAAAAGAGAGCTCGCTCACTGATTGCAGAGGGGGTACTGTTCATGAAGACTCCCTTTTTTAAGTGCTCCAATTGGTGCTCGCCCGACATTATACACATAACAAGCCTAGTCCAACAGTGATACAACTGTTTGATTTCGTCTAAAAGTTTTAGCTGTTACACGAAGACAATGGTTTAAACTTCGGTCTGCTTGAATCAAAACACGTTCAAGGAAGAGCCTTGCATGAGTAGTCGGGGAAAATCTACCGATGTTAACCGATGATGCGAAGCGTAGCAAACAGAGAAACTTGTTATTTTCGTGAGGCAGGTTTCGCGGTCTGAACCTATGAATTTTAAGAAAGAACACTGTAGATTCGGGGTTAACGTCAACCCCAACCATCACAGGGTCCACGAGTAAATGCGTCTAAGGAAGGGAGCATGTGATGAGCAAGATGATAGAAGAGGACCCATGAAGACAGCCCCAAAGAAGTACATTTGCAACATCATTGGGACCACTCGCAGAGAGAGAGAGAGAAATGGAATTAAAGAAACATCGGCCCACAACCTTAAGAATACTCAAACGAGGTTGACAGTTCCTACAGTAGTCGCCTTATGAGGCTAATCTGAGCTTTTCTAGGCGCAATCAGCTGGGGCTGTCTCGTGAAGTGAACGTCTCTGCATAATTGCACCGATTGCGACGCCAGAGGAATGACAAGGCGGTCAGGACAGGAGACTCAGTACCGTGGCGTTCCGTTCGGGCCGTCTCTTCTCTCGTTGTGATCCTGGGCTCCTCCCAAACGAAAATTCAAGAAATTTCAGCTTCCTATGTCCTAACCAAATGCTTCAGGTCACATAAGAATACTTCGTACCCGGGAGAAAGAGACTGAACTGCAAAGCCGAGCTCAGAGGTGAAGAGCTAATCCGTCTAGAGTACGATATTACTCGCCCCGGACGCGGGGTCTTGATTCGTTTGCTAATTACGCCTGTCCTTCCCATACATCCTCGTCCCATTTCCGGTATAAATAGTTGGTTTCGAAATTTTAATGCGAAGATGTTTAAGGGCATCTATATCTCCGGTTACAAACGATCGGTATGATTACCATCGGCAGCACATTCTGACGCGGAAAAGTAAGCATCACACAACTAATGAACATAACAAGGAAATCAGACGCCACACATGCGTGATTTGCTCTGTATGTCATATGTTCGCCGGAAGAGCTGTACAGAATTCACTATAAGTCAAATAATACGATGAATAATATAACCACACTCGAGTCATTTAAACACGCTCATAATTTTCCTACCTCTAATCACATACAAAATTAAACCATTGAGTTCATATCTATCAAGAGACGGAACACACACCATGTCATACCCAGTAGCTACATCAGCTGTTGGTTACTTCGCCAGTACCTGTTACCTTAAGAATTTCTAGTTGCAACTTTTCCTTGAATCGAACACCTATCCAGAAGTATTAGAGACTCGTCAAATCTAACTTTTACAACAGTAATAGCTGAATTTAATTATAGGTATCACAATCGATAGTCCTGCTCAAATTGTGCATAGCTTAGCGTTTTGCACTTGCTTATTCTTTTATCGAGCTTACTATTACTACTTGCATATTCTAAAAAAATGATCAACAATGTAAATTGACCACACTATTTTCGGTGTTTGATGTTTAGCTGCAATCAAGGGAACTATTTATCAGGTAGTTTGCCTTACTAAGTGCATCTTCCAAGGATCTCTTAATTTTACCGGCCCTAAAGACCATTTTATGGCTCATCTCTCACTACAAAAAAACAAGCATTTAGCTACGATTTTTGCGACGAAAATTTCGCCAAAAATTCGTAGCAAAAGCGTTTTGCGACGAATTTTGCGACGCAAGCAAAATTCGTAGCTAACTCTGCGTCGCAAAGTTTGCGACCGAAATTTGGCTATACGTCGCAAATTTGCGACGAATTTTGTGACGAATATAGATTCGTAGCAAATTGCGACGAATTTTGCGACGAATCTCGGTTTGTAGCAAATTTGCGACGAAATGGTGATTCGTCACAAATTTGCGACGAAATAAAATTTTCCTCGCTAATACAGCGTCGCAAATTTTGCGACGAAAATTCAGTAATTCGTCACAAATTTGCGACAAATCTCATTCGTAGCAAATTTGTGACGAAATTGTGATTCGTCGCAAATTTGCGACGAATTTGGCGACGAAATTGATTTTTTGTAGCTAATATGGCATCGTAACATTTGCGACGAAAATGATGTTTCGTCGCCGAATTTAGTGACGAATTTTTTTAATTTTAATTTTATTTTTTATTTTAAAAATCTAAAAGAAAAATTAATTTCTAAAATTTATAGTTACCATAAATTAAGCAAGTAATAAGATCTAAATATTATAATAATATAAAATAAAATACATTTATCTGTTTCAATTACAAGAAACTGAGAGACCTCCTAGTGCTCTAACCATACAAATGCATGGTGATAACTCAAAAGGAGTCTTGACGAGGCAAAAAGCAAAAGGTAGGGGTATCAGGTCTTCGATCCCAAAAAGTCTCCTTCACTAAACGTCCCTCGGATGCTCGATCATAATCGTCAACTTGACCTACAAAGAACAGGAAAATTGCCAAAGTTATATCCCTCAAAACCCGCTTGACTAGGTCAAAAAGAACTCTACCAGTGACAGATATATGAACATCCAGAAAAAGTCTCAATTTTTCATTCAGTGCATAGATTCCCTCAGTAATAGCAATTCTGGAACTTGGTACTTCAAGAGTCTTGTCAAAACCGCTCCATATGAGAATGACTTATAAAGTGGCAATAGGTTGTGTTTGAGAAGGCATGCAAAGAAGAGGAATAAATGATTAATGGAAAGCCGAACAACAAAAATGTTCACGGATAAAGTACTGCAACAAGACGCCACAGCTTAAAGGAAGGAGAATTACAGAACTAACTATCACCATCAGGCCACGACGACTGAGGAATATCATTAAAATTCAAAGAAATAAGAGAAAATGCATTGTGGACTACAGGTGAAAGCATCAACATGAAGACATAACTATGTCATGCCCCACAAACTCAGAGCTCCTTCAGTCATTCACTATGTTAAGCACTTGCAGAAAACTTGAAAGCTTATAGGAACTGATTCCCCAAAGTTTCTTCTATGGAATAGCATATATAAACTCAGAAGCCATATTAATGAGTAGTCAGGATCTTTCCACCTGTATCCCGTGCGAGAGCTAGTCTTGAAGTCATAAATAGGTACTTGGATTGGTTTCCCTGCTTTCAACTCCTTGACATCCCTGAGCAGAGTCTCATAATCTGTTATGCGTGGATCTGTATGAAAAGAAAGCACTATTCGTCTTTAAAAACGGAGCTATAGTGACCAAACTAGCGAGTTTACTTCAAGTCACAATAGAGACGTTGGATTATTCACAGCTTTAAGAAAACAAAAAAACTCCAGTAACAATTGACAGCATATACAAGCATGCAGTGCTCCCTTTGATCAGCGGCACCAGTAACATTCTTCTTAGCCCGTTATTTAAGCTAGTGAATCATTCAATTCAACGTATTTTCCATGTGCAATGGGAAGCTATAATATCTTACCTTGAAGAAGAACACAGAAGAAAAAGTTTCACCGCTCTTACAACTACCTTCCATGTAACTTCTACCTGCTTCGTTACTTTCTGAAATCATGAAAGGGGCACAATCTCAACTCTAACAGCAGCAAACGACTTGTATATCGAGGAATGTCAAATCCGTAAATGCAACTGTCGCGACCCTCTCGAGCGCTATCTGGTGTAGCGAGGGTTAATGTGCCGTCCGATGTTGCATGATCGGACGCGGGCCTCTCCCAAGGTCCATTACCCAAATCGCAACTGCTGGATATACGTGGTCGACCTTCAGTGTGGTCTAGTGACATATGATAAGTGTACATGCCAAGGAGTCGCCACCAATCGTTTTGTGGAGGGTACAATCAGAAACCCTATCGAATAGTTGGGAGTGGTCTATTCGATTCTGCGGAAACCAGAGAAGTGGGTTTGGGGACTTAGTTACGCCAATTGTCAGAGTTGACGCCCTTTCGGTACCTAAGTTGAATGGTTTATTTGATCATTGGAGTTCATACAGACGAGTGGGGTACAGATCCTAAATCTAGGAGTTCATGCAGATGGGAATAGCTACCCTATCACTCACAATCATTAGAAATAAATGCGCAAATCAAGGATCCAATACATGCGGATAAAACACATGAAAACAGCATGGCATCCCTAAGGAGGCCTTATTAGCCTAGAGAAATGTCAATCAAGGATTAAGAGTGATTTGGACATGATTCGCCCATGAGGGGCAGAATAGTAATTTTGAACTATTCAGGGACAATTCGCCTTGAAAAGGGTAAATTTGTCATTTTAGATGAATTGGGAAGTCAAAATATGGGGGAAATAGGATTGGCTATCAATCCAATCCATTTTCCATTTTTTGAGAATTTTCAGGATTTTTCTGGAATTTAAAAGTGATTTTACCCTCGGAGGGGTAAAATCATCATTTTGGACAAAGATGATGACTGAAAATCTCAAATATTAGGGTGGGTCGCCCACTTGACTCAAACCCTAATTTTAAGAAATTTTCAGGACTTGATTGGGGACAAGAAAGACGATTTTCCCATTTAAATGGCAAAATCGTCATTTTGAGAATAGAGGCGGGACTCGAAAACCCAAGCCTAAGAATTGGTCGCCTACCTGACCCTAATTCTTACCTTGGCATTATCGGCCTTATCTCGCATATACAGCAGAGGCGACTTACCCCTAAAGGGTAATATCGTCAAGTCTCGAAGGAACGGATAAGAAACCCCAAAAATAGGGTTGACCAGTTGTCTGTGGTCAATCCTCGATTTTTGGGGATTTCTACAGTGTCTAGGATTTTTCCACATTTTTTGGGATTTTCTATGATTTTCTAGCATTTTTTTTATTTTCTATGATTTTTTTTATTTTTTTTATTTTTTTAAAATAATTTTATTATTTTTTTTTTATTAAAAAATGTTATTTGGGCCTGGTCGACCCGACCCAGACCCGAACTCGCGTAACCCGTGCCCAAAACGACACTGTTTCGCCTTTTTTATTTTTCGAACTATTCGGATTTAATCCGACGGCCCCTGATGGACCACGTGGCTAATCCACGGTCTTTGGATCAGATTACTAAAACCTACGGTCAAGATGGAACAGAGACTCAACCAGGGCCGTCTGATCTGACTACTTTAACCTACGGCCATGATTAAAACCCAAGACTCGATCTAAACCGTTCACTCTCACAAACCTAAACGACGTCGCCTATTCATTTAGCCAAACGACACCATTTCTGTTCATCTCGAATTTCCAATTTTAAGAATGATTTTTTATATTCCTAATTACTGATCGGACGGTTACTAACATTTGGACTCGATTAATCTAGGCCGTCCGATCCAGGCTGACTCGGCCTAACAGACTAACGGTCGAACCACGTCAGCACAGCGTGGACAAATCACGAGATGCCACCTAGACAGTTGACTCGTTGACTTTGCCACGTCAACTTCATCTTCAACCTCGTGACGGTGACGGGATGAACGGCCAGGAGCTTCTGACGATGATCTAACGGTGAAACCTAGACTAAATCGTTCGAAACCAACGTCAATCGACTCGCCTTATCATCCAATCTCACATATATGGGAATTGAAGCACCTCGATCACTAAATCACGCGTATCATGCAAAGTGCCGAGTACGGCCATGGGGATTCAATCGCTCGATTTACCTCAGATCATTGCAATTCAATCACAGGGTAACATCAATCAATGTTCAGGAGACTTACCTCGAGCTCCGATTGAGCTCGCTCGGCCTAGATTGGGCTAGGCAGGAACGAACAATGTTCGGCAATGAATGTTGGATTAGGAGACTCAATTCGGGATGTTCAAGCGAAGTCAATGCAAAATAGATATGCGATGATGGTTAGTGATGCTCGGGGAAGAAAACGCACACTCTAACTCGAAGAATCAAGACCGGAATCGTTTTCCGCCATTGATGCTCAGTAAGAAAGCTTGAAGGTCGAACTCACCTATTCCCGTGGTTTCAACGTGCGCGGCCGACAGCGATCGACTCCTGGGAGTTTGGGCGACCTCTTGACGACCTCGTGGAGCTTCGGTTTAGCCTGAGAAGGCCCAACCAGCGCTCTGCAAATCCGAGCTCAATTCTTCGACCACCGCGAGGGAAGGTGAGCTCTCTCTCTCTCTCGTTCTTTCTCTCTCTTGATTCAGTTTCTTCTCTTCGAACTGAATCCACTAATTGCCTGCTTCGCGAAGGTCTGTTGGCTTATATCGTTCTTTGAAATTTTGGCGCCGAACGGGGAATCCTCTGCCCACTTGAACTCACGTGCCATCATGTGCCAAATGTCATGCTAACGACGACGGAGAAGCTGGGTATTCCGGTTAGTTTCATTAGGTCCCTCGACGAGTCTCATTTCGCACGAATTTGGCATGGATTTGAGCTGTGTTTGCTTTTGTTGACTTTTTGCAGCTTCAGAACTTGACCGGCCAATTGCCTTTTGCTCCGGCGACGTCGAGCGGCGCCGCCGGTGTTAATTGATAGGTAGGAGTACAGGCAACAATACGTCCACCATTGCGTGCTCGATTATCCACGAATTGGTCTTCAATTTGAGGATCGAAATTACTCTCAGAACTGTTCATCTGCGCGCAGGCTTAAGGAGGAAGACGATACTGTTCTGGACCGGTTCGACTGGTTCGACCGGCGGTCCGACCGGTCTGAACCGGTCCCGACTTGTAATTTTCCAAATTAAACCCAAATTAGTAGGAAATTCTTGCAATTGGACCTCAGAATCGAATCTAGGGCATGGATTTTATCTAGAAATGTGGTTTTACCCAAAAGTGTATGTCAATTTCAACGAAAACCCCAAATTTTATTTAATTGCAAATTTGGGGATTGTGCAATTGAAGGCTCAAATGATCAAATTGGGCCAAATTACCTATGCCAATTGATTCAAGATGATGAAAACCATTGGGCAGCATGTTTAATTTGCAATGATAGCTTTTGAATTGAAAGTAATTTCAATTATGCTCCAATTTCAAGGACTAAA
Source organism: Rhodomyrtus psidioides (assembly GCA_021437785.1). Taxonomy (NCBI): domain Eukaryota; kingdom Viridiplantae; phylum Streptophyta; class Magnoliopsida; order Myrtales; family Myrtaceae; genus Rhodomyrtus; species Rhodomyrtus psidioides. The sequence goes on along the minus strand of JAILYB010000091.1, from coordinate 2,830,720 downwards.
ATGCAATTAATTTTACAATTGAGCAATTTGTCTGAACAATTAGGTCAAATTGAAATAGGGGACAATTAGATTGAATGTCAAGATCCTAGAAAGTGCTAAAATTGTAAATTAAAAGACTCAATTGATATTTTTTTCTCAGATTCAATAGTACGGGTTACAAAGGAACACCTATAATTGAATCTGATTTTGGATTTTTTGTGAGGTCAAAAATGTAAAAGATTAAAAATAAAAATATTGGCTATTTTTTTTTATATTTTTGTGACCTCAAATGCTATTTTTCTTGATTTTGTTAGTATTTTTCTATTTTCTAAAAAATACCAAAAATGTAAAAAATATGGAAAATTATTTTTTTGGTCAAAAATGGTTCCTTGGGCTTGGCCAAGGCCACCAAAGTTGATTTTGTAATTTTTTGACTTTTTATGGATTTTTTTGTGATTTTTTCAAAATAAAGCTAAAAAAGACTTGGTTAAAAATCAGGTGTCAACAGCTGCCCCTCTTTGAGAGGAATCTCGCGAGAGGTTTCGCTCAAAGACAGGTGACACCTGAGTCTGGACCGACTCGATTGGGGAAAAAATGAATCTTGACACTCAATCTTTCTTGTCCCGCTGGTGAACGCTCTGCTCCTTATTCTTTTGCTGACGTGAGAGAGAAAGTAGAGAGACCCACCTGCTTTTTACCTGTTTGATCACCTGCCTGATGTTCGTGCGGCATGCGCGGTGTATAGCGGGTTCAAGTGAATACCTAGGGACTCGTATTTTGAGTATCCTAGGGCGGTTAAACTCTAGCCTGTATGGTAGGCCGTACCAGAATGAGATTCCTATACTTGACAGGAACTTGTGAATGACGCACCCAGTCTCTTAGGGATTGTCAGAAGTTTTGATCCGTATGGTGGATCAGACCATGAATAGGACTCCTTTCTGCTAGGAACCTATGGATGACGCACCCAGTCTATTAGGGATTGTCAGGGGTTTTGATCCTTATGGTGGATCAGACCATGAATAGGACTCATCTCTGCTAGAAACCTATGGATGACGCACCCAGTCTTCTTAGGGATTGTCGAGCATTTTGATCCTTCAGGGGGATCAGGCCGAGAAATAGGACTCATCTCTGCTAGGAACCTATGGATGACGCACCCAGTCTCTTAGGGATTGTCGAATATTTTGATCCTATATTCTAAGGAATTAACTAGAATCTTTACAAATGAGGTGTGCCTAACCCTTAGGCTTCACCAGATGAGCTATTCTGGGTTTAAGGGTTACCTAGAACCTCACAGAAAGCAGATTTTGTCAACAGTTTTCGATCCTATATTCTAAGGAATTAACTAGGATTCATACAAGTGAGGTGTGCCTAACCTTTATGCTTTACCACAAGAGCTATTCTGGTTTTAGGGGTTACCTAGATCCTCACAAAAAGCTGGTTCTGAAAATTGTCCTTTCGACACGCGAGGCGTTATTCTGGGATTTGGGGATTCCAAGTATCCTGCAGAAAACTTAAACCTGCAAAAACTTTGATAAGATTTTTCTGGGATCTAGGGGCTACCTGAGATCTCGCAGAAAGATTATCTTGAATATTGTCCTTTCGACATTGAAGGTGACATTCTGGGATCTGGGAGCTCCAGGTATCCTGTAGAAAGATCAAACCTGTAATACTGAAATCTCACAGAGGGAGATGAATTCAAACATTGTCCTTTTGACATTGAAGGTGACATTCTGGGATCTAGGGACTCCAGGTATCCTGCAGAAAGATCAAACCTGCAAATTTGAAATCTCACAGAGGGATGATTTCGGAGATTGTCCTTTTGACATTGGAGGTGACATTCTGGGATCTGGGAGTTCCAGGTATCCTGCAGAAAGATCAAACTTGTAAATTTGAAATCTCACAGAGGGATGATTTCGGAGATTGTCCTTTTGACATTGGAAGTGACATTCTGGGATCTGGGAGCTCAAGGTATCATGCAGAAAGATCAAACCTGTAAATTTGAAATCTCACAGAGGGATGATTTCGGAGATTGTCCTTTTGACATTGGAGGTGACATTCTGGGATCTGGGAGCTCCAGGTATCCTGCAGAAAGATCAAACTTCTAGAATCTGGGGTTACCAAGAATCTGTCAGAAGCTCAGGCATATAAACTCTCCTTCTTAGAGAAATGTGTTATTCTGGGACTTGGGGCTACCACAAGTCCAAGAGAGATACAAGCCATTTTACGAGCCGAAGTCATCAAGAATCTTGCGGAAGCTCCAATCTGAAAATTTTCTTACCAAAGGCACATCAATGGTCTTTAAGTGATATCTGATGTCAAACTAACAGCATTTTATGACTTATATCATAGTCATGAAAAATTTCAATGAATGCATTACGATGCTAGAGGTTATCCAAAACACCTTGCGACATACTGAAGTGATCAAAAATCCCTTGTGAGGAAAGTTTGATTCAAACAATCTGAAATTACCCACAGGAGTTTGGTTAAAACGTCTATTGGAGTATTCTCATCAAAAAGGACTTCTCACCGTTTTTGAGATAATGGTCTTTCACCAAGAATGCACTCGAATTTCCTATCAAACCTGCGCCTAGGGTTCAGGATCATTCGCAGTGAATACACCTCGATCGATCAGGAGGACTTCTCAGGGACCGTAATGCTGGGTTTGGTCAATGGTTTTCAAGGGGGACTTGCAAGCAAGTCAAGGTTATTGAAGAGAAGTCTTCAATGTCTGCTCCAGGTTTACAAGTCAAGAAACCTGCAAAATGAGAAAGAAATAATCTTGCTCGAACTTTTTTGAGCTAAGCTTAGACATTAAACCCTATGTCAATCCAAGTGCCTTAATCAGAAAAGGCTTTTCAGGGTTGTAACGTAGGTAGGTTTGGGGACCAAAGAAGGCTTGTTTTTGGCTCAGAATACGCGAAGGGTTTAACATTGGTGATCATTGCAAGTTTGCCGCCATCTTGCCCCTTCTGGTTCAAAGAGCGTCTTCAGTCTTTGAAGTGCATTGATAGTTGTCGCGACCCGTCCGGAAGCGGACGCGGCTAATGGATTACCGATCACGGGTCTTGGATCGGCGCGAGCCCTCCCAGGCCCATACCAAATCGCGGCGGGAGTATTCTTCGACGATAAGAGTCGATCGCTTTCGACCTTCAGTGTGGTCGTGGTGGCATGTGCAAATTGTGCATGCATTTGGAGTCGCCACCGGTCTTTCTTGGAGGGTAGACCGGAAACCTTACCGATCGATTGGGAGAGATCGATCAGTTCTACGGAACCAGAGATTTTGGGTTCGGGGACTTGGTTACGCTGGTGTCGTTACCAACGCCCTTTCGGTACCTAATGCGAGTGATTTTCCTAACTAGGATTTCATGCAGGCACAATTTTGGGTGAGGTAAGTCTGACTTTGCACATTAACCAGTTTAACATGCTCACGTAATCATAATAAATAAATAGATGTCAATCACATAAATATCTATCCTACGTGGTGATCATGGAATTATGATTTAATGGGTCTCGAGCCAATGAGACCACATATAATCATTTTAATATTTTAATAACGGAGAGCCGCTCTTCGCTTCTTCTTGGTTTCTTGAACTCTTCAAGAATTGGGCCCCAAAGAGCTCGCCGACTTAAAAGGCTCCTCCACGTAATCCTCGTAGCATTTACATCAACAATTGACTATGCTAAAAATAAAGATTACATGAAAAATAAAAGGAGTACGCAGCCTCCATTTAATAATTACAACCCCAAATATATAAATAATCATCATACATTCATATATACATCAATCACATTGATTAGGGATTTTTCCATGATCACCACCCTTTCACGTAAGTAATAAATTCACAATTTAAAACTTAGGAAGGCACAATAAAAATTCTACGTTGAATCATATTCAGAATTTTTACGTAAAATAAGATAGCCATAAATTTTCGATTCAAAATTGATTTAGTCTCAATTTTTGCTACGTTGATTAATTTATGATATAAAATAATCAATCTCCATTAGCCATGTAAGACGAACAATTCGTTAATACATATTGGCCATAGTATTGCAAAAATTGCAAAAAAATCAATTAAATGCACGAAAACACCTAAGGATTGGCTCTGATACCACTGTTGGGATCCACGTAACACGTAGCGGAAATAAATAACAACCCACACATGTATCTCCAGAGGCGTACTTCGTGCATTTCAATCGAAAAAAATCACAAAGTCTCAAAGGGAGTAAATAGATTACCTCTCGTAGCGTGCTTGAACGGAGGTGTCGGTTCGATGTTCTTCGATCTCAGCCTCCACAAGTGTTAGGCATCTAGTTCGGACGCACCACCAATTGACGAACGGGGAGACGACTAATAACTCCACAACAATTGTGCTAGCAATATGCGGAATCAATATTCCGAACTTAATATATTTTGCTCGCTCAAGATTATGAGAATATAGAGAGTGTTTGTGTTCTTCTCTCTAAGCTCTCAAAAATTTGCACACTCTACAAAATGTCTCTCCCCTTCAACCTCAAAACTCTTGCCATCCTTTTATAGCCAAAAATACCTTCCAATAAATTGTATTTAAAAATAGCACTAACAATTATAAATTCTATCTAAAAATAGCACTCACAAATAAATGACATTTAAAAATAGCACTAACAATAGCACTCACAATTTATAATACAAAAATGCTATTTAAAAATAGCACTAACAATAGCACTCACAATTTATAATACAAAAATTCTATTTAAAAATAGCACTAACAATTATAAATTCTATCTAATAATAGCACTCACAAATAAATGACATTTAAAAATAGCACTAACAATAGCACTCACAATTTATAATACAAAAATGCTATTTAAAAATAGCACTAACAATAGCACTCACAATTTATAATACAAAAATTCTATTTAAAAATAGCACTAACAATTATAAATTCTATCTAATAATAGCACTCACAATTTATGATAAATAAATGCCATTTAAAAATAGCACTAACAATAGCACTCACAATTTATGATAAATAAATGTCATTTAAAAATAGCACTAACAATAGCACTCACAATTTATAATACAAAAAATGCTATTTAAAAATAGCACTCACAATACAAAAATGCTAAAAAAGGCACTAACAAAGGTGTTAAAAATAATAACCATTATTATTATTACAAGAGTTAAAGAGGTTACCAAACAATACAAATATGCATAAAGTATAAATACGTATGATGTATAAATACGTAGAGCATACGTATACATCCGTGAAACCGGGGACTAATTGAAAGAAAAATGTGCAATTAAGCCCTTTTGGTAAAAATTGATTAAATTGGAGGGCAAATTGACCTAATTGCACTTTAAGACTTTAGAATCCAATGTCATAGCTTATAAAAAGTGAGAATTGAAAACTAAAAGACTCGAAAATGATTTTTTTTTAGGCTCGGTTCGGGTTTATGTTTGTGAAGGAACATAGTGACCCGAGCCGAATTTTTGAGATTTAAAGTGACACACTTGAAGAGGAAATTAAAACAAAATTATCGAATATTTTTGGGTATTTTTCTGACCACGAATGGTATTTTTCTGATTTTTTGGGTATTTTTATAATTAAATAAACTCGAAAAATATTAAAAATACCGAAAAATATTTTTTGTTCAAAATTGGTTCCTAAGGTTAAACCAAGGCTTCCAAAGTTGATTTTGTGATTTTATGACCTTTTTTGATATTTTTAATTAATTTTAAAGAATAAAAATCATAATAATAAATGGTAAAAAAAATCAGGTGTCAACAGCTGCCCCTCTTTGAAAGGAATCTCGTTAGAGGTTTCTCTCAAAGATAAGGTGGCACCTGATTCCTAACCGACTCAACTGGGAAAATAAGAGAAGAAATGTTATGACATCGGATCCTTAAGCCTATTGATAAAAGCTCAAATCAATCTCCGGTTTGCTCTAACAATTTGAATATGGGCCGAAGTGAGAGAGGCTTACCTGAAGCTCACCTGTCGGATGCTGCCGGTTGCGACGACTTTCAAGAAGATGCCTAGGACTCGCCATTCAGAATATCCCAGGGAGATTAAGATCTGACCTGTATGGTAGGTCATACCATTATGGGGTTCCTGACTGGTAGGAACTTGAGAAGGGCGCATCCCACGCTGGGGGATTTGCCAAGGATTTTAATCCGTATGGTGGATCGGACCTTTGCGTTGATCCTTACAGCGGTATTTACCAATGAGTTGACCCTTGTGGCGGTTTCTACCTTGGTTTGACCCTTCAGGCGGTTTCTACCATTGATTGACCCTTCAGGCGGTTTCTACCTTTGGTTTGACCCTTCAGGCGGTTTCTACCTTTGATTGACCCTTCAGGCGGTATCTACCTTTGGTTTGACCCTTCAGGCGGTTTCTACCATTGATTTGACCCTTCAGGCGGTTTCTACCTTGTGTTGACCCTTCAGGCGGTATCTACCATCATTTTGACCATTCAGGCGGTATCTACCTTGTGTTGACCCTTCAGGCGGTTTCTACCATGTGTTTGACCCTTCAGGCGGTATCTACCATACATTGACCCTTCAGGCGGTTTCTACCATTGATTTGACCCTTCAGGCGGTTTCTACCTTGATTTTACTTTGAAAAGGGGTCTCATGACGAGGGTTCTCCACGTCAGATGAGACTGCCTAAATTTTGAAAAAGGGGTCTCATGACGAGGGTTCTCCACGTCCGATGAGACTGTTTGATATTTTTAAAAAGGGATCCTAGGACGAGGGTTCTCCACGTCAAGCTAGGACTGCTTGATTTTTTGAAAAGGGGTCTCATGACGAGGGTTCTCTACGTCCGATGAGACTGCCTAAATTTTGAAAAGGGGTCTCATGACGAGGGTTCTCCACGTCCGATGAGACTGTTTGATATTTTTGAAAAGGGGTCTCATGACGAGGGTTCTCCACGTCCGATGAGACTGCCTAAATTTTGAAAAGGGGTCACATCATCGCCCATTCTTTTGAAAGATCCCGAAATTTATCGGGAATTCAGTTTTGAAGCAGTGAAAGATTTTATTTTGACAAAGCCTCGCTTTAGTCTGTTGAGACGACATTCTGGGAGCTGGGTTCTCCAGGTATCCTGCAAAAAATTCAAACCTGTGTGCTCCACTCCATGGAGCAAATATTTTTCTAGGATTCGGGGTTTCCAAGAATCCTGCAGAAGTTTGAGCTTGAAAGATTTTTCTTCACCAAGAAAACGTTAGTAATCTTTGGGAAGACCACGGCTGTCCATCTGACAAAACCGTATGATTTAAGTCTTAATCATGAAATGTGCGTTTTGATGCTGGAGGTTATCCAAAGCATTCTCGCAACATGTAAATGTGATCACAAATTCCTTGCGCGGCAAATCTGGATCAAACAATTTGAAATTTTCAAAAAGAGTTTGTTCAAAACATCTATTGGAGAATTTCTCATCAAGAGGGCTCCTCACCGCTCTGTGATAATGGTTTTTTGTAAGGAATGCGCTCAACTTCTTACTAACCTGTGCCTAGGTTTTAGGATCATTCGCAGCGCATACATTTCGATCGATCGGGAGGTCTTCCACGGGACCGTGATGTTGGGCTTGGATAATGGTTTTCAAGGGAGACCCGCTTTGGAGTCGAGGCCATTGAATGAATGTTCTCACCATCTGCTCCGGGTTTACAAGTCAAGAACCCTGCAAAATGAGAAAGAAATAATCTTGCTCGTACCTCTTCGAGCTAAGCTATATGTTAACCCAAGTGTCTTAGTCAGAGAAGACTGTTTCTGGGTCTTAACATCGATAAGATTGTGGACCGAAAAAGGCTTGTTTTTGGCCCAGAATTCATGAGGTGTTTGACATTGGTGATCATTGCTGATTTACCTCCTGTCTTTTCCTTTCTGCATCTTTAGTTTTTGAGGTGTACAACCGATTTTGAGGTGTGCACCAGCTCTTTAGAGAGCGTCCCTTGTTGCATTCAGAGACCGACTCTCTCCATGTCTTTGTTCTGTGCTTGGCAGCATTTGGGGAGCAGCTTTTTTTATTTGACTCCTTTAAGAATTTTTTTTTTTTTTTTCATCCAAGTTTCACTGGGGATCAAGCAAACAGCTTTCATGAGCATCGGCCTTGCTTTTACCAGGCACTTTGCTTTTTCTCGATGCCGTGGATTTTTCTCATTCATTTTTGAAATCCCACTTTTTCTCATCTTCATAGGATCGCGTTAGACCTATGATCAAAGGTCTAACAAGGTTAAACATTAACTTAGGAATTCTTTTGCAAACCCTAAGTCTTGAACTTCTTCGTTTCTGAAGTGATGCTGCATCCGTCTTGGAATGTGCAATGATCACCAACGGGTTTATGAAATGATTCTGCAGGCTCAACTTGGCTATGCAAAGGATTCGGTGTGTGGGATAGAGAAATGAATGCTTCTCATCATCCTATGGCACTTGGATTACCATATAAACAACACACAAAGATTAATGTTAGTCCGAGCAAGAAAATTTCTAACCATTTTCTCCTGATGCTGCTGGACTCACCTCCATTTTGCCCCGATGTGGGGTGGTTCTTGACAGGGTTAAGAATGAAAACCGCCGTTCAAAGGGGTTATCAACGGTCACCTGTAGTGTTTGGGGGATATGAAACGAATGCCTCCGTCGTCCCAACCCATGTAATCGCTGCGAATGGTCCCTACTTCCGTAGGTCCAGATTCTGCTGTCTTATCCGCTCCATTTCTCTCTTAAGTGTGTATAGGACGTGTTTGGACTAGGCTTTGCCTCTCGTCTTTTGAGAAAACGTCCTTTTGAAAGTTTTGAACAACTTTTGATTGGAAAAATCTCTTTCGTTTTCTCCAAAAATTTTACCCGTCAATGGGATTTTATGATGCCCAATGCATGTTCAGATAACCTCATGTTTCAAAACATGAATGCCAATGAAGTTAGAATCCTATGTCTTTTCTAGACATCAGATTCTAAAAGCTTTTCTTTTCTTCTCTATTTTTTTATTCAACATTTTCAATGGATTGGGGAAAGGGATACTTACATGTCCCCCGCGGCTGGAGATCCCTGAAAATGCGGAAGAAACATGTTATTGTTCGTTCATGAATTTTTCAAAAAATTAGAACGATACATCTTACCCTCGGTCGTGTGCCCCTGCGAGTGCACACAGGTTGTCAAAATTTGTCCTCCTTGATGGTGAGTCCCTATCAAGGATAAATAGCAATTGTTAACTCATATTCCCAAATTGAAGACAAATTGGGACAATACAACTTTACTCTTGGTTCTCATCCCGTTCTGACGTCGCGTATTGATATGAACCACGTCTATCAAATCCGCTTATCCATGCTTGGAATATTTGCAATATCAATGGTTCAGCTGCCCCCGGTTAGGCAACGTCTGTTTTGTTATTTGAACAGATGGCTCCTTGGGTGATTTATCCACGTTTAACACCTGAGAAGGGAAAGAAATGAGACATTACTTTGGTATTCGGTTGAAGATCGTTTAGGAACGATACATCGTTTTACCAAATGGGAGGCTTCGTGACCAAACGTATTTCGTGCTGAATGGGGGTAGATCCCATTATGCTCCGCGGGTGATAGTCATCGTTCATGGAATTTGCTCCACGGATTAAGTGATTAATCCATGGCCCTTGGCTCGAAGACGTTCAAAGGGTAATGTTGACACTCAGAGCGGTTAGTTTTCAGCGTTAATTACAATGTTCCCGCGGGAACTTTACAACGAAATCCGTAACACATTCATTCGATGTATTCACCTCTCACTCTCCTGAGCCTTCTAATGATTTAGCACACGAGCTTCGAACCAGATGTCCGGTCGCCGGTACCGGTCACGACTGCGAAGATGCACTTGTTCCAAAATGCTTGACCCATAGGCTGAGTTGCTCATTCAGGAGATCGTCCGACCGCTCGAGTCGTCCAAGTTGAGCATCCTTAATTGCTGGTGACGGACTTCTCCCATTTTCGGCATGAACAACCTGGTTTCTCGGTTTATGCGTGATCCACACGCCGAGTTGCTCACTGAGGGACTCGCTTGAAATTTCAAGCCATTGACGCCCAAGTCGGGCATCCTCAACCGTTGGCGATGGGTTCCTCACACTACTTTCGACATGAACAACCTCACTTCTCGAGTTGGTATTTTCATCGTTGTCCAGTAGGTTTGTACCCGATGCTGGATTCGCCGTAGGAATAACACTAACGATCGGTTGGTGCTCAAATTGGGGAGTCCATACCTGCTGAAATTGTTGTACATACTCTTGGGGAGTACCAGGGTAACTCAGGGGGGAATTCAGCCGATCGAACCAAGAATAGATGTTTTCAAGGAGATCGTCTGAACCATCGAGCGACTGACACTCAGGTTGAGTATTGTCGACTACTGGAGAAGGAATCTTTTTGCCATTTTTGTCATGGACCACCTGATTCTTCGAGCCGGAATCTCCGTAATCGTCTCGCAAGATTGTATGTGCATCTCCTGCCAGTGTTAGATCCGCTGTAGGACTAGTATTAACGGCCAGTCGGTGCTCAGACTGGGGAGTCCCGATTTGCTGAAATTGCGGTACATACTCCTGAGGAGTACTGGGATAACCCATGGGAGTACTCTGATTGATGCCTGAACAATCGACCGTGTAATTGTCAGTCCCATCGGTGTTAAGAGGTGATTGGATGCTTCCTGCTTCATGAGGATTGCGATCACAGCCATGCTCATCGTTTAAACTTGAACTGCCTCTCTCTTGGTCTAGCGCCACTCGTCCATCTCTCAGTAGTCTTTTGTAGCACCAAAGGTGGTTCCTGACTTTATTTCTATCCAATTCCGGCATGTTCATGATCTTGAGTATGCGCGATGGGCGAGCCAAACTGATCCCTAACTGTTGAACTGCATCAACAAATTTGCTATGAAGCTCCGAGGTCCAATAAAACCTTGTTTTCTTGCTAGCCGAAGTAGGGTTGGCAACTCGGCGGCTACTCTTCGTGGAATCTGGTCGTGTTGAACCGCCTCTATCTTGGTCTAGCGACGCTCGTCCATCTCTCAGTAGTTTCTTGTAGCGCCAAAGGTGATTCTTGACCATATTTTTAGTCAGTCCCGGCACGTTCATGATTTCGAGTATGCGCAATGGGCAAGCAAAACTGATCCCCAACTGTTGAACTGCATCAACAAATTTGCTATGAAACTCCGGGGTCCAACGAAATCTTATTTTCTTGCTAGCCGAAGTGGTGTCAGCAACTTGGCGGTTACTCTTCTCGGAATCTGGTCGTGTTGGAGGTTGCTCTGGAGGGGATTTAGTGGTCTCAGATCGGCTGGTCATGATGGTGAGTTCATCATCGAGCGGACCCGACTTGTCATGACGCATGTTCCCTTCCACAATGGGCGTCGACTTTGACCTTATAGCACTAGTTTCCTCTTGTAGATCCTCGGCGGTACCCGCCTGTTCCGAAAAATGTTGCGAAGGGCATTGCAACAAATGAGCATTATAAACCCCCAGATCTGGCTCTTCAGTGAATACTCCGTCCGTGGGAACAGGGTTACCGCACTCCAGGCAAATAGCGATGCTTAGAGCTTTTTTGTACTGAGTGTTTTTTATTCGAAACTTTTCATTTTCCTCCCTTACAACCGCTAACTCGTGCCGATCGCGTTGCTGCTTCAGCCGCGTTCGTTTGTTTTCAAACCAGCACTTGACCTTCCGAGGCTCCCACCCTATCTCCTGGCCCATTTTGATTTTCTGTTCCATGTCCGGATAGGGGTATTCCCTGAAAAACAATTCGAGTTTATGGACTTGACCTGAAGTGTTGCGTTTGAGATATTCCCCTTTCTGACGCTGATAACCGTCGCGGGTACTGTTCTCGTTAACCAAGCCGCGGGTTTCATCATTAGAAGGATCGGTCTCCATGGCCCTCGTGTCAGGTTCGGTCCTGAGATCTTCAAACTCTTCCAGCAGCTCAAGCTCGGAGACCTCCAAGTCTGGCGCTTCCAGTAAATGACAGAATCCCTTGAACATTTTGACCGGGATATCACTGTTTGATTTTCCGTTAACTCAGCTTTCTTTGTTCCTCCTTGGATCTTCACTTTCTCTGCAAATTCTGAGAGGTTAAAGGAGCCGGATCACCGTTCTTCGATCAAAGGTGATGGCTACCCGACGAGCGCTCTTCTCAATGTTTCGAGATTCCCACTTCGTCCTTTTGTGATGGCTACTTGACGAGCGTTTTTCTCAAGGCTTCGTAATTCCTACTTTGTCCTTTTTTGCTCTTTTCTACGTGAACGGAGCCTGAAGATCTCTTGCGTTGATTTCGCTTTGTCGAGCACTACGCTTGTCCCCCTGGCCCAGTCTCTAGAGTAACAAGCCTGCCCACCTTTCGGCGCCATTATGTTTCGTAAAACCCGAGATCACAGGACGGTGGTGGATTCGTGACTCATCGGGGATGCATTAACGAAACCCGCTTGGCTCTACTGCACATAAAATATTATTACCACTTCTCCCTGTACTCGAGCATTTATAAGGTGATAGATTGATGTCAAGAAGATTAACACTTTAGCCTTATCAGACTCAGCCTCTCAAACACTCTTCACATTCTCACTCTCTTCTCCGTCATTCCATCGCATATGGATTCCTCCTCTATGCCTGTTGCCTTACCTGAAGCTTCGACCCAATGGGAGAGATTTTACCACCTCTTGGGTAGGGGTTATGGCTACATAAACAATCATCCTGAAGCTGAGGTTGAAGTTCGTACTCTGATTCCGGCCCTGGATACTGCGTGTATTGAAGGTACGAAACTGCAAAGGGAGTTTGTGATCTTCCCAACTATCTTTAACAATTTCATGCAGGCTTACGAAGTTGCTAGCCGGGAGGTCACTTTGGCTGGTATCGTGCGAGCCCGTTATCAGGACCGAACTGAGTCCCTGATGTTGGCCATGCTGACGGCCGATAACCATAAAAGGGCTGTTGAATACGCCCACGCCCAGGTTTCGATGCTGGTCCGTGAGAGGGACAACTTGGTGGAGCGTCTGGCTCTTTTTGACACCGCCTTTGAGCAAGACCAGCACAACTTCGTGCTGAGGTTCCAGTGTGCCTGGTTGGAGGAAAGGCTTGAAGACCTGAGCATGGATATAGCTCGCGGGAGGGTGCTGGCTCATGACTTAGAGCTTGAGTTCGAGTACTATGACACCAAGGTGAACGAACTTAAGGAGAAATGTCGTCTCCTTTTCTTCAAGCTTGTAGACCTCGATTCCCGGAGTGTGGGTTGTAAGCAAGGCATGGATAGCATGGAGAGTCAGTTAAGCTTTTTTGTGATGCTTGTCAGAACTCATTTTGGGTTTACTGCTCCCCCTCAGTGATCCACTTGTAAACTTTCCTGCTGAATGAAATAAATGCGAGTTTGTTTATATATGCTCTTTCATTCTGCATTGTTGACTAGCCAAGAAAGGTTTTTGCTTTCGGATCTACGCGACTCCTTTTTCGCCTGTGTCAACAGATTGACTACGCATCATTCTCACAGCCCGACGCTTTATATTTGATTGACCTGAATGCCTCGTGAGAAATAGATTTGTAGTTGCTCGAAACTTAAAGATTGCCCCTGATTTTGCGGTCATTGCGTTTGGGGCCGCTAGTAATCTTTCACTTTCGAGCTCGATCACATTCTGCTAGTAACTCATGCTATCAATTCTGCCTTCACGCGTCGGGGCTGATTTTACCTTGAACTTAATAACAAGGAATTACCGTATACACACGAGATGACGTTTGCGAAAAACATTATGCAGAATCAACTCTAGCTATTGAAGAAACAAACGCATGCACCGATGAGAACTTTACAATAGGAGATACATCCTTCTCGCGTACATCCCCTTCTTTCTTGGGGCATGTCCAATGACTAACCAGTCTGGCCTCAGCTTAGGTGTGCCATTACCAAGTGCAGATCATGGTTGCCAACCTTTAATAGCTTCCAACTGATCGAACCAGGTATCAAGTCCTTCATCGAAGAAATCACCCGACCCCTCGAACGATTGATGTGTAGGTTGAGCTGCATCGCCCGACGGGTTCTTCGAACTGGAACCTCCATCTTTGTCTGGGATTATAAGAGGAGATTTGATCGATTGACTACCACAAGCATCTCCCACTTGGGGATTAGGGAAATAAGAGTGCTCCAAGCTTTCTCCCATTAGATCATCTGAAGCCATATGCTCTGATTGGGCAAACCCTTGAGCACTGGGCGTGGTGGGCTGATCTGCGACAGGATGAACACTGACTAGCTGCTGCTCGGACGGAGGAGTGCTTACTCGTTGCACTTGTGATGCGTGTTCTTGAGGAATATTGAAATGACTCGCGAGGATATCCTGATCAAATCCCCAATAGTCGTCCAAATTCGACCGGGCCTCATTTGTCATAAGGGTGCTGGGTTCGCAGCCGAGTCTATTGCTCGGATTCAGTTCTGCATAACGCTGTCCTAACGCCCTTCTGTAGCAACCAAGGTGATTCGCGACTAATTGCTTGGTAAGTCCCGGTACGTTCATGACCCTAAGTATGCTTGTCGGACCTATGAAGTCGAGTCCTATCTGTCGAACTGCGTCCAAGAACTTGAGATGAAGCTCCGGGGGCCAAGTGAATTTCTTCTTCTCGTCGTCCAGAGTGGCGTAGATAGCCTGCCGACTAACCTCTAACTCCTCTTGAACCGTATCTGATCTTACCGGAAGCTGTTGTGGAGGAGATTCATGGGCTTCGATGAGGTGACTCCGATCATAACGACACGTATCTTCTTCCTCCGAAGACACTGGTATAATTTCTGTAGGATCGATCTGCTCATGCGCGCCATTAGCAGGATCTGATTGTACCGGAGATGGCTCAAGGGAGCAGGGGGATAAATGAGCACCTTCCATCTTCGTAGAAGGCTTACTGGGGAACAATTTACTGAGGGTGGTAGGGCCACCGCAGTCAGGGCAGGTAATAGTACTGAGAATTTTCTCATACCACATGTTTTCCATTTGAAGGTTTTGGTTCTGCTCTTTTAGGGCCGTGATCTCCTTACGCCTGTGTTGGACACCTAGTCTGAAATGTCTATTCTGAAACCAAAAATGGATTCTCATAGGATTCATTCCCAGCTTCTGGCCCAATTCAATCTTTTGTTCCTCGTTTGGGCAAGGGCATTCATCGAAGAAAGCTTCAAGCTCCTGGATTTCTTTCCGAGCGTAGCGCTGGCGACTTTTTCTTTTCCGGGGTTGAGCGTCGTGGCCACTGCCGTCGTCACCACTGCGATCTTGATGTTCGTCACCGGCGATGTTGAGTTCCATGGCTTCGATGTCGAATCTGATTCTAGAGAATTTGAGGTCTTTCAACGAACTCGTCACTCGGGGTTCTCTGTTCTCTTTTGTATACTCGCTCTTTCGATTTGTTGCCTCCTTTTCCTCGAAAGCTAGGTCTGTTCAGCGTTCTGTTTTTGAAACGACGGAACTGTTTACCTCCTGCTCAGCTTTCCGACACGAAGGGGTAACCAAATCCTTCCGCGGCTTCTTCGATAGTAGCGCTCGCCTTTCACTTTTCCTCGATAGTCATGCCTGTTCAGCACTGTCTTCTCTTTTTAAGTGGCAGAGCTGTTCACTCGCCGCCCAGCTTTATGCGTGATGGAACAACACAATCCTTTCGCGGCTTCTTCGATAGTTGCGCTCGCCTTTCACTTTTCCTCAATAGTCATGCCTGTTCAGCACTGTCTTCTCTTTTTAAGTGGCAGAGCTGTTCACTCGCCGCCCAGCTTCATGCGTGATGGAACAACACAATCCTTTCGCGGCTTCTTCGATAGTTGCGCTCGCCTTTCACTTTTCCTCAATAGTCATGCCTGTTCAGCACTGTCTTCTCTTTTTAAGTGGCAGAGCTGTTCACTCGCCGCCCAGCTTCATGCGTGATGGAACAACACAATCCTTTCGCGGCTTCTTCGATAGTTGCGCTCGCCTCCCTCCCAGCTTTAATAATGGCGAGACCGAATTTGTCAGGCCTGAAATTGCGGATCAGGACATGTCTGATGATTCACGGGAGGAGCAGCCCTCGCTTTACATTAATTAACCCGGCTCCACAAGCATTATTGCTGCAACTTTTCTCCACTCTCGAGACGCTATAAAATGCGGAGTTGGTGTTTGGAAGATTAACGCTCTCATATAATTTGCTTCCATCCTCTAATCGCTCCACTACACACATCTCCGTCGAAAATGGCTTCTTCCCAAGTTCACACTTTCTCAGCCGAAGCTTTGACTCGATGGAAAGAGTTCTATAACCTCTTGGGTCGAGGCTACGCTCACATAGCCGATCATCCCGAAACCGAGGATGAGATCAGAGTCATGTTCGGGGACCTGGACATCACCTCCCTCGAGGGTACCGCGTTGGGGAGGGAATACAATATTTTTCCAACGCTCTTTACGAACTCCTTGGAGGTCTACCGCGCTGCTCATCGGGGAGTTACCGTGGCTCGTGTCTTGCGAGCCCGTTATGAGGATCAGTCCGACCGCCTAGCGTTGGCTGACTACCTGGCCGATAGTCACAAAAAGGCTGTTGAGTTCGCCAAAGAGCGGGTTTCGACATTGCTACGCGAGAGGAGGAATCTGGTGGAGGACTTAGCTCTATCTCTGGCTACCTATGAGCGCGATCGACGTAATGCCCTGCTAAGGAATCGGAGCGAGTGGCTGGAAGAAAGGCTCAACGGCATAAACGAGGATATAACTCGTGAGAATGGACTTGTTCGGGACTTGGAAGCAGTCGCCGAAGATCACGAGACTCAGGTTGTTGCAGTCAATGATGAACGCAAACGCCTCCACCTCAGGCTTGCGGACCATGATACGCGGAGTGGTGCGTATAAACAAAGCATCCATAACCTGGAGGGCCAGCTGGGCTCCTTTGTGTCGTTGATTAGGGCTCACTTCTGCTTTACTTTTCCACCCCAATGAATTGTATGATCTGGTTTGGGCAAGAATGAATGAAAGCCCCTGTGTTTGTTTTAGCTTTTATATGATCCATTTCTTCGAGCATTCGGACATCTTAGACTTGGATGAGCCGATCCATAATAAGTCGAGTAGATGTGTTCTGATTTTCTAACTCACTCATGGTCAGATGAAAGAATAGCCTCAGACTTATCCAAGAAAAGATTTCTTTATGCTACTTGTTTTTCACCTGCAAATGAAAAGACCGAGTCAAAAGGAATAATCTGAAAAAGAAAGCATAGACCCCTTTCAATCTTATGCTTGCTCGTAATTAATAATGACAAGAACTTTTACAAGGGTTTTAATCTTGTGCGAAAAGTTTTTATCAATATTCCTCGAAAGAAAGCATACTATTGAAAGGAATGTAATTCACGATAATTGCTTTTGACCAATATTCAGAAGAGCGAATTAGTCAAAAATGCAAGGCATAACGACGTGTTTTTAAATTTAATTGAAGATACGGCATCCAAATCAAGGCCGTTTTGTTAAGAACGAGAGCAATTTGGACATCTATCTCGTCATTAAATTCGAAATAACGTCAATACTCTTGATCAATTATCGTGGATTACTTAGTGACGTATGACATGCATGGACCAATTCAAGTGTATAATTCCTTCTAGCGAAATTGGGGTTGGATTACCTTGTACGACCAAAAAGGTCGTGTAAGATTTTCAACTTTAGTTTCCTCTAAAGGAATTATAAACTTGACTTGGGAGTATTCGGATGATTAGAGAAAATGCCACTATCACATTCCCATGACCCGTCAAAAGAAATACAACCGAGTTCCATCTGAATGTATACACCAATAGATCCCTAATACAATCACTCTAAGGGGTGAGATAGAGAAAGCCTCGATAAAAATAAACCCTATACAAGAGGACTAGTAATGGAAAATGAAACCAAGGAATGTGATCCTAACGTTTAAGGATGCCCCAAGTTCGATCTGTGACTTCCGGATCACTTGCCCCAACTCGTCATCTTCATTGGACGATATCTCAATAATGTCCATAGTAGGCTCCTTTGTTGCTCACTCGGTGTTCGCCATGGGATATCATCCTCCTCGTCTTCTATCAAGGACGTTTGGGAAAAACACATGCATCTATCCTTGAAATGGCATTTAATCTAATCACCAGAATGCAATGAATGAAATGCCTATATTTATATGAACTGTAATAGTTTTGAGGGATAGAGAGTCTTACCAACCCAACTCGTCGACTTATGTGCGATTTTAGGTGTACCAACCGCCCAAAGACATGCGCATGAGACAAGTGATGGTGAACTTCTAAAAATCAGAGGGTTTGGCACCTAAGGTTAAGGTTCCCACCTCGAGTTCTAGAAAGAGCCGATTCCATTGCACAACTATCGTTGCATTGGGACTCAATCCATAGTTCGAAGCGAGCGGAATTGAGAAGTGGATTACCCCGTGTTTTTCCTCACGGAGATTCCATTTTCAATTCCTTCTATTGTGTTCCTAAAGGCGGCGCCTGGGGTTTTAGGCGCGGTTGTGTGTGTCCATGTGTCGTGATCATCACAATGCAAGTCATGCACAACAATTTATCAATCAGCACTTCAAATCATCCACACAACATACATTCCTACGCCACACCTGTGTAAAATAAAGTTAATCACAGACTACACCCCTTATTACTCCAATCTGCAAAAACATATAACACCTATCGTGAGCGGACTTACCTCACCTTCAAGAGCGCCTGTAGGGTTAGAAAAATCACTCAATTTTTATTACGGCCTAAGTCCACTTGAGGTCTAGAACCATAGTTTCTAGAACAAGTCCCCAGCGGAGTCGCCAGCTGTCGCGACCCGTCCGGAAGCGGACGCGGCTAATGGATTACCGATCACGGGTCTTGGATCGGCGCGAGCCCTCCCAGGCCCATACCAAATCGCGGCGGGAGTATTCTTCGACGATAAGAGTCGATCGCTTTCGACCTTCAGTGTGGTCGTGGTGGCATGTGCAAATTGTGCATGCATTTGGAGTCGCCACCGGTCTTTCTTGGAGGGTAGACCGGAAACCTTACCGATCGATTGGGAGAGATCGATCAGTTCTACGGAACCAGAGATTTTGGGTTCGGGGACTTGGTTACGCTGGTGTCGTTACCAACGCCCTTTCGGTACCTAATGCGAGTGATTTTCCTAACTAGGATTTCATGCAGGCACAATTTTGGGTGAGGTAAGTCTGACTTTGCACATTAACCAGTTTAACATGCTCACGTAATCATAATAAATAAATAGATGTCAATCACATAAATATCTATCCTACGTGGTGATCATGGAATTATGATTTAATGGGTCTCGAGCCAATGAGACCACATATAATCATTTTAATATTTTAATAACGGAGAGCCGCTCTTCGCTTCTTCTTGGTTTCTTGAACTCTTCAAGAATTGGGCCCCAAAGAGCTCGCCGACTTAAAAGGCTCCTCCACGTAATCCTCGTAGCATTTACATCAACAATTGACTATGCTAAAAATAAAGATTACATGAAAAATAAAAGGAGTACGCAGCCTCCATTTAATAATTACAACCCCAAATATATAAATAATCATCATACATTCATATATACATCAATCACATTGATTAGGGATTTTTCCATGATCACCACCCTTTCACGTAAGTAATAAATTCACAATTTAAAACTTAGGAAGGCACAATAAAAATTCTACGTTGAATCATATTCAGAATTTTTACGTAAAATAAGATAGCCATAAATTTTCGATTCAAAATTGATTTAGTCTCAATTTTTGCTACGTTGATTAATTTATGATATAAAATAATCAATCTCCATTAGCCATGTAAGACGAACAATTCGTTAATACATATTGGCCATAGTATTGCAAAAATTGCAAAAAAATCAATTAAATGCACGAAAACACCTAAGGATTGGCTCTGATACCACTGTTGGGATCCACGTAACACGTAGCGGAAATAAATAACAACCCACACATGTATCTCCAGAGGCGTACTTCGTGCATTTCAATCGAAAAAAATCACAAAGTCTCAAAGGGAGTAAATAGATTACCTCTCGTAGCGTGCTTGAACGGAGGTGTCGGTTCGATGTTCTTCGATCTCAGCCTCCACAAGTGTTAGGCATCTAGTTCGGACGCACCACCAATTGACGAACGGGGAGACGACTAATAACTCCACAACAATTGTGCTAGCAATATGCGGAATCAATATTCCGAACTTAATATATTTTGCTCGCTCAAGATTATGAGAATATAGAGAGTGTTTGTGTTCTTCTCTCTAAGCTCTCAAAAATTTGCACACTCTACAAAATGTCTCTCCCCTTCAACCTCAAAACTCTTGCCATCCTTTTATAGCCAAAAATACCTTCCAATAAATTGTATTTAAAAATAGCACTAACAATTATAAATTCTATCTAAAAATAGCACTCACAAATAAATGACATTTAAAAATAGCACTAACAATAGCACTCACAATTTATAATACAAAAATGCTATTTAAAAATAGCACTAACAATAGCACTCACAATTTATAATACAAAAATTCTATTTAAAAATAGCACTAACAATTATAAATTCTATCTAATAATAGCACTCACAAATAAATGACATTTAAAAATAGCACTAACAATAGCACTCACAATTTATAATACAAAAATGCTATTTAAAAATAGCACTAACAATAGCACTCACAATTTATAATACAAAAATTCTATTTAAAAATAGCACTAACAATTATAAATTCTATCTAATAATAGCACTCACAATTTATGATAAATAAATTCCATTTAAAAATAGCACTAACAATAGCACTCACAATTTATGATAAATAAATGTCATTTAAAAATAGCACTAACAATAGCACTCACAATTTATAATACAAAAAATGCTATTTAAAAATAGCACTCACAATACAAAAATGCTAAAAAAGGCACTAACAAAGGTGTTAAAAATAATAACCATTATTATTATTACAAGAGTTAAAGAGGTTACCAAACAATACAAATATGCATAAAGTATAAATACGTATGATGTATAAATACGTAGAGCATACGTATACATCCGTGAAACCGGGGACTAATTGAAAGAAAAATGTGCAATTAAGCCCTTTTGGTAAAAATTGATTAAATTGGAGGGCAAATTGACCTAATTGCACTTTAAGACTTTAGAATCCAATGTCATAGCTTATAAAAAGTGAGAATTGAAAACTAAAAGACTCGAAAATGATTTTTTTTTAGGCTCGGTTCGGGTTTATGTTTGTGAAGGAACATAGTGACCCGAGCCGAATTTTTGAGATTTAAAGTGACACACTTGAAGAGGAAATTAAAACAAAATTATCGAATATTTTTGGGTATTTTTCTGACCACGAATGGTATTTTTCTGATTTTTTGGGTATTTTTATAATTAAATAAACTCGAAAAATATTAAAAATACCGAAAAATATTTTTTGTTCAAAATTGGTTCCTAAGGTTAAACCAAGGCTTCCAAAGTTGATTTTGTGATTTTATGACCTTTTTTGATATTTTTAATTAATTTTAAAGAATAAAAATCATAATAATAAATGGTAAAAAAAATCAGGTGTCAACAATAGTCTTTGAAGAGCATTGTCAGTCTTCGAAGAGCACATTTTTCTTTAGAGAACATCTTTCTTATGTTAAGACGACGTAAATAACTTGTCTATGCCCTTGTCATCTGGATGTGACATGATTTGGGAGCATCTTTCGCAGTCTAGCTCCCTTGGATTTTTCTTTTACAACCAGATCTCACTAGTGACCTATACAAAGGTATCATGCCATCTTTTGGCAGTTTACAAGATCAAACACATGGTTCACAAGTGTACAAGTATTTGGACGGGCACTGGCCTTGCTTTTACTAAGCACTTTGCTTTTTCTTGATGCTCATGATCGGATTTTTCTTTCTTTCTTTTTTGTTGAAATCCCATTTTTTTCTTTTGGGAACCAGGATTTTCAAATGAGTGTGCTAGATGCACAACTTGAATCTCAGCACTCAAACATTAGTCCAGGAATTTTTTCATAAATCCTATATTTTGAACTCTTCCGCTCTTGAAGTGACGTCGCTTCCGTCTTGGAATATGCAATGATCACCAACGGGTTTGTGAAACGAACGTATAGGATCAACTGGGCTGTGCAAAGGGTAAAAGTGTATAGGATAGAGAAACAAATGCTTTTCGTCGTCCTAAAGCACCTGAATTACCATAGAAGTTAAAATGACAAGCAACACACGAAGATTGATGCAAGTCTGAGCAAGAGAACTTCTAACCATTTACCTCCTGATACCGCTGGACGTACCTCCAGTTTGCCCCACTGTGGGGTGGTTCTTGACAGGGATAAAGAATGAAACCGCTGTTCAAAGGGTTATCAATGGTTACATGTAGTGTTTATGATAGAGAAACGAATGCCTCCGTCGTCTCAATCCATGTAATCACTGCGAATAACCCTTACGTCCGTAGGTCAAGGCCTCGTTATCCTTACCACTCCACTCATCTCTCAAGTGTGTACGGGACGTGTTTGAACCAGGCTTGCCTCTTGTCCGGGGAAACATCCTTTTGAACGGTACAAACAACTTTTGTTGGAAAAGTTCATTTCGCTTTCTCCAAAACTTACCCTCTAAGGGATTTATGATGCACAATGCATAATTCAATCATGTTCAGATAACCTCCAAGTTTAAACATGAATGCCAATGACATGACTGTGAGAATTTTGCGTCTTTCTAGACATGAGATTTGAATATATGCTAGATTCCAAGAAGCCTTCAAATTCTAGTAAAAAGGGTTCTGACAGTCTTAAAACCTGAGAGGTTGGGAAAGGAATACTTACCTGTCCAGCGCGGCTAGGGATTCCTGAAAAAACATAAAAAGAATATGTTGGTGTACGCTCTCGAATTTCAGAAAATTAGAACGATACACCTTACCCTTGATCATGCGTTCCAATGAAAATTCATAAATTCATGAAAATCTGACCACCACGCCGTTAGGTCTCCTTGATCATGCATTCCCATCTGAATGCCAATGCGTAGATTACATAAATCAGCCATTTTGACCTATTGCGATGATGCCTTCGTCTGATTGGGGCAATGAATCCTGCTCAATGGCTTCATTCATTTTGGAGCGTGTCCCTGTGCCATTCTTTGCAGTTTTCTGCTCTTCGTTTTGCTGTCTGCTGTCTTCATCAGACATTCCTGGTATTTGCCATTGAGGGCCTTGCTTCCTTGGGTCCTGCAATATTGAACACATGCTAATGTATGCATGGATGCATGATATGCTTATGCAATGACTATTATGATGACTCGGCTCAATCTGGGACGAGTCATATAATCGAAATCTGATTTTATTTCAATGGTAATACTTCTTCACAGCATCTGAGTTTATAGGGTGCCCCAGTTCTTCTCCTTCGGAGTTTACAAGAATCAATGCTCCTCCAGTTAGAATCTTCTTGATAATGTAGGGGCCTTCGTAATTCGAGGTGAATTTACCCCCCGGATGGATATTACTCAGCAAAGTCTTCCTAATTACCAAGTCATTTACTTCGAAATTTCTGGTCTTGACCTTTCGATTAAACGTCCTGGCTACCCTCTTCTGGTAAGTTTGTCCATGACAAATGGCTTTAAGACGCTTCTCGTCTATTAAATTCAATTGTTCGTATCTGTGCTTGGAATACTCTGGCTCGGAGAGTTTACCCTCTGACAAGATTCTCAAAGAGGGAATCTTAACTTCCACGGGTAGAACTGCTTCCGTCCCATACACCAGACTGTAGGGAGTTGCCCCTGTAGAAGTCCTGATTGACGTTCGGTAAGCCATTAAGGCAAAGGGCAGCCTTTCATGCTAATCCCTGTAGTTTTCTGCTGTTTTAGCCAAGATTCTTTTGATGTTTTTGTTGGCTGCTTCCACTGCCCCATTCATCTGTGGGCGGTAGGGGGATGAATTCAGATGTCGAATACCAAAGTGATCCAATAGACCATTGACAATCTTGTTGTTCAGGTTAGACCCATTATCTGTGATGATCGCTTAAGGGGTACCATACCGGGAGATGATGTCCCTTTTGACGAATCTTGCCACATTTCTTGCAGTGACGTTCTTGTAAGAACTGGCCTCTACCCATTTCGTGAAATAATCAATCGCTACCAGGGTGAAGCGATGACCATTTGAAGCCACAGGATTAATAGGCCCTATCATGTCTATCCCCCACATAGAGAAAGGCCAAACTTCAGACATTTGGTGTAGTTCGTTCGGGGGTGCATTGATCTTATCTCCATATATTTGGCATTGGTGGCATGACCGGACATGCTGACAGCAGTCTGATTCGATGGTCATCCAAAAATAGCCAAGCCGCATGATCTTCCTGGCGAGAAGGTGGCCGTTCATGTGAGGTCCACATATTCCTTCATGGATCTCTTTCATGAGAATATTTGCTTCCTTGGTATCCACGCACCTCAACAGAGTAGAGTCAAATGACCTTTTGTATAGAATTTGTCCGCTGAGGAAGAACTTGCTGGCCATATTGGTTATGTATCTCCGGTCCCCTAGGTGGCATCCTTCAGGAAACTCCCCTTTTGAAAGATAATTCTTGATGTCGTAATACCATGGTTCCCCATCAAATTCTTCTTCGATTAGCATACATTAAGCTGGCCTTTCAGCTATATTGATCCTTAGGGGTTCTATATCCAACCCTCCAGTTGTTTGTAACATTGAGGCCAGGGTGGCTAACGCATCTGCAAATTGATTGTGAGATCTCGATGGGTACTCGAATGACACTTCTTCAAATTCGAGTGTTAATTCCTCAAGGTATTCATGATAAGGGATGAGCTTTGCATCTTTCGTCTTCCACTTTCCTTGCGTCTGTAGAATGATGAGCATGGAATCTCCAAAAACTTGCAACCTAAGTATCTTCATAGAAATGGCCAATCGCAGGCCTAGAATGCACGCCTCATATTCTGAGATGTTGTTGGTGTAAGGAAAAGTTATTTTTGCCGCCATAGGGTAATGTTGATCATCAGGGGATATCAGTACTGCCCCAGTGCCTGCCCCTGATAGATTAACAGCACCATCGAAATACATGACCCACTTGTCTTTTGCTAAGTTGAGAATTTGACCTTCTGTGCTTGTTACTTCAGGAGACTCACCGCTTGACGGGTTTTCTGCTAGCATGTCAGCTATAGCTCTTCCTTTTACTGACTTTTATGGAGAGCACTTGATGTCAAATTCAGACAGCATCACTTGCCATTTTGCTAATTTCCCAATTAAAGTGGGTTTCTCCAAGAGGTACTTGACAGGATCGTTCTCTGTTATGAGCTGAATGTGGTGGTGTAGGGTATACTGCCTCAATCTACGAAGTACCCATACTGCTGCTACACAGGCCCTTTCAACTGGTACATATTTTGCTTCAGACGGCGTGAATTTCTTACTCAGGTAATAGATGGCTCTTTCTTTACCATCTATCGGGCTTGTTTGGGAAAGTAAGGCTCCCAAGGATTCCTGCTGTATAGTCAGATATAAGGTCAATGGGTGACCAGGAATTGGTGGCACAAGTACCGGCGGTGTGATCAGATAGTTCTTGATCATTTGGAATGCCTGCTGCATTCAGCATCCCATGTTACTTTCGCGCCTTTCTTAAGCAATTTGAAGATTGGCTTAGCCCCATCAGACAGTTGATTGATAAATCTGGCAATATAGTTGACAGATCGTGAATAGTTTGAATCTTTGAAGGATCAATCTCAATGCCCCTGTTACTGACTATAAATCCGAGAAGTTTCCCAAATTTTGCCCCAAACACACATTTGTTAGGGTTCAACTTTAACTTATATTTGCGCAGGCGCTCAAATAATTTTCTTAACACCTGTACGTGATCCTGCCCTTTCTTGGATTTGGCGATCATGTCATCGACGTACACTTCAATTTCTTTGTGGATCATATCATGGAATAATGTGACCATGGCCTTCTGATAGGTAGCCCCAGCGTTTTTTTAATCCAAAGGGCATGACTTTGTAGCAAAAGTTCCCCCAGGGTGTGGTAAAAGCAGTCTTTGGTTTGTCTTCTTGTTTCATGAAGATTTGGTTGTATCCCGAGAATCCATCCATAAACGAGAACAATTCATAACCTGCTGTGCTATCCACCAACACATCAATGTGAGGAAGTGGAAAATCATCTTTCAGGTTTGCTCTATTCAGATCTCGGTAATCCACGCCGATCCGAACTCTACCATCCTTCTTCATGACGGGGACTATATTTGCAATCCAGTCTGAGTCTGGGATAGCTTCAATAAAGCCTACTCTTAGAAGTTTCATGACTTCTTCCTTAATTTTGTCATCCAATTCGGCCTTCATCCGTCTGCTGCCTTGCTTGACAGGTTTGATACTGGGATCTGTGGGTAAGGCATGCTCCACAATCTTAGGATCTAGGCCTGGCATATCAGCGTAAGACCATGCAAAAATGTCTTGATATTCTTTTAATAACTCTGTGAACTCGAGCCTTTCATTTCGGGATAAATGCTCGCCGATCTTGACCTCTTTGATATTCACAGAGTCTCCCAGATTAACAATGATTGGTTCTTCAGAAGTAGGGGGCGTCGATTCCTCAAAGGCATTCCAATCTCTGCGGATAGACGCATAACCCTCGTCTTCATCTTCCTCAATGCTATAAGAATGGTTACTAAAGAAATCCGAATCTCATAACAACCTGGTATGCATGTTTGAGATGATATGCCTGAAATGTCATGAGTATGGTTAGTTCGTACTCCATAAGAATGACATGCATGATCATGGAAAGTCTTTTCGAAAGAGTTTTCGAAATAGGTACAGGTATAAACGGGACTAATCCTCATGTCATTGGATATCCTGGCCCCAAGGAAATCTCTTTGGAAATCAGGAATCATACGGCAAATCAGGCCTCAAGCTTCTGTGCAGAAGACTAGTATCATCATTGGGCTGATTCGTGGTTCCATATGTCCCTAACAAAATATGTATGGTTTTATTGAATGCAAGATGGGCCGCATTACAAGATGTGCTATTTGGACCAACGGCCGGAGATCCAAAGGCGTTTCCCTATACGTACAATAAGGAAAGAAAATGCGACAAAATGGAAAAAGTTCTAAATGCAGTATTTAAAGACAAGGGAAGAGTCTCGTTACACAGAGGAAGTGGCTTCATTATCCAACCACTTCATGATGACATTCACAGAGTCATCTTCAAGAAAAGGATTTGTCAGATCTGGTTCTATCGGTGAAGTGACATCTTCTTCAGACAACCATTTAGAGTTCTGGTTGAAGTAGGCATTTAAAGGATTATTGAACATTCGAAATCTGCCTTTCCAAGTTGGAGAACCGATGAACGAGTTATTCGGGCTGTTTCGGCCTCCCAGGCATCCCAGGCTTTTGCCTCGGCCTCGGCCTGTTGCCTTTGGGACAGATTCATCCATGTGATGTTTCTGATATCCTAAGTCCCTTCTATGCGAGTTAGCTTTTAACTGCAGGGGGTATTTATCCCTTGACTGTGTTTACCTAGACCTTTTCCAGGGTTAAACCCATATGCCAGTAGTATCTTAGCTGGTAAGAGATTGGCTTCTGAGATATAGGGGGTTCTCAATCTTGTTCCTGCCGGGGTATGAACTGTTGCTACCAGTTCTAGGGAATGATAGCTTGCTTCTGTCTTCACTTCGGGTTCAACATAGGGAATGGCGCTGTTTTGGTATGTCTGGAGGTCGACTTCTCCATGTATGGTAATCACCTTCCCATCCACTACAAAGCGTACTTTTTGATGCAAGCTCGAAGGGACGGCTCCTGCTGTATGGATCCAAGGCCTTCCCAGCAAGAATCCGAATGCACTGGGCAGATCCATTACTTGGAAGTTTATAGAGAATTTTGTCGGGCCGATGAATACGTCAAGCTCAATCTCGCCCACCACGGTCTTCCTCATTCCGTCGAAAGCTCTCACAGCCGTTTTGGATGCCTTAATCGTTTCCTCATTGATTCCCAGCCTTCTTAGGGTAGCCAAAGGGCAAATATTGAAGGCTGATCCATTGTCGATCAATACATGTGCCACTCTTTTCCCGTTACATTGCGTGGAGATATATAAGGCCTTGTTGTGCCCTCTTCCTTCCATGGGGAAGTCCTCGTCAGAGAAGCTTAATTGGTCTTTTAAAAGGATCGCCCCCACAAAGTCCCTAATTGTACCTCGTTAATTATTTCAGGGACATGTACTTCGTTGAGTATTTTCAACAGTGCGTTCTTGTGCTTCTCTGAGTTGATGAATAAATCTAGCAAGGATATTTGAGCTGGTATCTTCCTTAGCTGCTTTATTACTTCGAGCTCGCTGGTTTTGATGATTGATATGAGCTTTTCGGCGTCTTCCTTAGAGACTTCCATTTTTTCGGATTCGCCTTCGCTAGGGGCATAAAACCGTCCAGACCTCATTACCGCGTCTACTTCTTTAGTCCCATAGTCCCAATGGACTGCTTTAGGATCGTATTCTTCTACTGGAGGGACTTCTATAGTTACAGTCGTCTGATAAGACGTCTCTGGTTCAGCCGTGTTATCTGCTTCTTCTTGCGGTAATTGAATCATAACAGGCTTGACTAGGTAGTCTTTCACCCCGCTCATGCTATCAAGTTCTTCCAATCTGATTACCACTGTCGTAGCGACTTCGACCATTGATACGGTGTCGTCAAGCCCTTTTGAAAGAAGTTTTTCTACGTCCTTCGAGGTCTCTGGTTGAGAGAGATCATCCATACCTCCCCATCCGTCCGGTATGATGTCCTCAATTTTCTGATAAAAGCTGGGAGGGGCTGAATATTTTACTTTGAAGTTGTACCCCCCAGAATCTTGACCAAGGTTGTCTATAATTTCGTCCTTTTCGAGCGCGTTTGCCATAAATTTGCGGTCCACTAGACTTCGTCTCTTGGCTTCCAGTTCGTCCTTTTCGAATTCTTCTTCTCACTGAGTGACCGGTTTGAGACTGTCTACTAGATTCTCGTGTGGGATACCCCAGGTGCTACCTTGCTCAGTTCTGATCACGAAGTAGTTTCCTTCCAAAGATAAAGAAGCTTCAACTCCTTCGAATTCTTCATTGGTGATATCGGACATTATCCCTAAGCTCATCATTTTGGTAATGCATAGTTTCTTTTCGTCAGCAGAGATCTCTCCTGCTTTTGGGTATGACGAAGCGGCTGCCAGCAAGTCGGTCAGCTTAGGCACGTCTATCTTCAGCTTAAGGTAGTCTTCCTCCGCTTCAGCAAATATCGCTCCTACTGCTTGATGATCTGGAAGTGGGTTTTCTTGTACATTTGGGGCCACATTGTCAAACTTCAGAATCTGACTGTCAATCAGAGCTTACACCTTCAGCTTAAGGATGTAACAGTTGTCCACATTATGTCCTCTCTCGCCCATGTGGTAGACACAGGTTTGGTTCTCGTCAAAGCCAGGATATTTAACAGGGTTTACCCTAGGCGGTTCTTTTGCCACCAGGAGTTGCTCTAGCAGCACTGGGAGCAACTTGGATAAAGGCCTCGGGAGCTGAGAAAATTACTTCTGGGGTTGCCTTCTTCTGGGCTCTTGTACTTTCGGTGCTGACCAAGACGATCCTCCTTTGGTCTGATTGGAATTGCCAAATGGCTTGGGCTTGTGGGGATCTGGTATAAATGCTATGTCAAGTCCGACTTCTCTTTCCTTTTTTAAGGGATACTGCTTTCTAGAAGCTTCATGAGGCTTTCTTTCTCTCAGGGTCCATCTAGCCTTTCAGCAACCTTAATCAAGTGTGCAAACGTTTGACATCCGGAAGTGTTCAGCCTGTCAAAGTACTCGTAGGGGAGCGCTTTTAGGAATAAGTCAATCAGCTCCTCTTCTGGGATTGATGGCTTTACTTGGGTAGCCAAGACTCGCCACCTCTGGGCATATGTCCTAATTAATTCGCCTCTCGCCTTTGAAGTTCGTAGAAGGTCTTCTCTTATTGGGGCTGTAGCCGTGTTGAACTTGTACTGTCTAAGGAAGTCTTCTGCAAGATCCTCCCATCCGTCATAATCTTCTAGGTCTAGCTCAATGAACCAAGCCAGAGCGGCGCCAGCCAAGCTCTCTTGGAACGTGTTCATTAACAGTGGAATGTAATCCGAATAGTGTGCCATCTTGCGCAGGTAATATTTGAGATGGGCACGGGGACAGCCTGTCCCGTTATACTTTCTTACGAACTCTGGCTCCTTATAGTCAGGAGGAGTCTCTACCTTAGCAAAAAGGGGATATTTTGTCGAAGCGGGCTAACTCATAGCCTTGGCTGCTCAAGCATTCTTCGATCTTGGCCAATCTTTTAGTCTCTGCCTCTGTTTTCACAGTCTGCTTCCCCTTCCCCTCCTTCTCGAGGTTGATAACAACAGGCGAGGCCTTTTGTTGTGACCGGCTGTTTGGTTCATGGATGTCCTCCTCTGCATGTTGGGTATCTCTCGTCACCTCCTTATCTGTTGTATCAGGTACAAAAGAATGACCTGCGTTGTTCTGGTTATGACTCGTTGTTTGTTTAGCTTGGGTAGCTTCTAGCATTGCCTTGATGTCGGCCATCATAGTTGCTAGGGCGGTCATCTGAGATTCCAGCATACCCACACACGGAGTCAATTCTTGTTGCTCCATTCTTGTCTTAAGGCGAGTTCGAAAACGATGTGTTGGTAATTCCGTGATGAGAGTGTACCTGTTTCAGAAGGATTCCCAGTGAGAATTTCTTTTGTCTTTGACAAAAAGGAAGCAGTTAATTCTTTCAGTTACATGCTTCTTGTCAGTAGATGAGAAAAAGGGCTACCTCGTGAGCCTTAGCCTCATGTAAGTAGTTCTTTTAATCATTTTCCGACAAGAATTCATGAAATTAAAATAAACGTAATTTTTTACGATAATTTTTATGTATTCGCAAAACATGTTCATATTTATGCTCATGTGTTCAAAATAGCATCACACAGAAATGAGAATGTATGAGAATGTGTCACAATGTTTGCTTATTTTACACTTGACAGAATAGCCTATATAAGTCTAGGACGCTTGAGGTCTAAGGTATCATCGTCGTCCCAGTATGGACTCCCTCTTCAGTCTGAGGCTCTTCATCTTCTAAATATGACAGCGGTCCCATGTCTTCGGGTACGTACGGCTCTATTCCATGTACGTACGGTACGATGTATTCGGGTACGTAGGGCTCGACAAGGCTCCGTCTGGTCGCTTTAAAGTGCTGAATGTATTCCGTAGTGGCTCTATGAATGTTTTCTTCACGAGTCATGTTTTCTGGCCAACTTATTTCTTCGGCCTGAGAATTCTTCAAAGAGCGTATGATGGATGTCACTTTGGCTTCAAACTGTCTCTTCTCCTCCTCCATGAGAGTCTTGCTCGGTATGTCAAAAGAAAAGATACCAGGTTGTGGTGGAGAAGGGATCTCCTGTAGTGCCCCAAACTGTCGGATCACCCTCTTTGGATAGTATGCGGTAGCGTCCGTGAATCCTAGCAAGGGGACTGGACCTTTGTCATCGCACGCCAATCTGACTTTGCCCAGCGTTGGTAACCTTAGCCGCCATCGGAGTTGTTCGGGCTTTAGAACTTTAAGGAAGTTTTTCCACTCTATGAAGTTAAACTTAGGAATACGTGTATGTGTTCTGACAAAGGTTTTAAGAGGATGTGCATCAGGGCTGATTTCAGTGAAACCTATGCGGATGTGAAATTGTTTGATATGGGATGTGAACCACAGATACAGAAGATTACTAGAGGCTCTAAAGATTCCCTTTTTATTTTTCTTGAAGCGATTTAAGGAGAGGAAGGTTTCGGCAAGGATGATGTTTGAGTAATCCCACCCACAACAGACTTGTCTGGCTACTACAGCCATGATAGGGTCGAAGGTGACAGATGAGATTGGGAACAGCACAAAGCTGAAGAATGCCAAGACAAAGGCTCTACCGGATTTGGTCCCTTTAGCAGCAGGGAGGCAGGAAAATCGGTCTATAAGGAAAGATAGGGAGATTCGTCCAGAATTGCTTTTTGCATCTGCTTTGACTTCGCTTAGGCTTGTGTCAAGGAATTCAGCCACCTGACTCAGGGGTTCAAATCCTATGGGGGGTCGAACGAGTGTGTGAGTGAACTCAACTCCGATGACGGCACTGTATTCCTCGATAGTGAGAGTAATCTCCAGTCCTTCCATGCAGAATGTAGCGATGGTAGGATCCCAATAGAGCGCCATGGCTTGGATAAAGGCAGGTGGACACTCAATCTTCAGCAGGTCTAACAGGTATCCTAGTCGTGATTCAGCATACTTCTGGCTTCGCCCATGCTATCCCACCATGATTGGAGTTCGGCCCGGGGAACTTTGAATACTTGAATAGCACTCTTTCCCATCAAGTCTAAAATATGCAAATGATTTTTAAAAAGTCAATCGTCAGAAATTACTTTAAAGACATGATTATGCAGATGCCATGTGATATGCATGGGCTAACTTAATTGCATAGTTCATTTTGAAGAAATGGAAATTAGGACCATTTTCAGGTCTCGAAAGCCTGACTTAAAGCCTAACTTGAATTTCAGGGAAGTGAATTATGCAATTTAGTCAGGTTCACTCAATGACTAAGGGAAACATTAATGTCACATTCCATTGGTCAATACATCAAATGAACAAAGTTGAATTAAATTTTATTACAATCAGGATGCCTAATGAAAGAAAGGTAGAGAAAGATTCTTCAAACAAGAAAGCCATAAAATGCCAATGGAATGTGAGGATCTAAATCACTCTTGACAGTCAGTCGGGAACTCTCCTCTAATCAAGTGTTCTGGTCGAAAGGTCTTAGTTCCTCTAGCCATTCTCTGGTCCATGGTATGACGACTTCAGGAGCCTTCTCGGGTTTCACCTTCTTGAGTGTGATGCGCTTTGGCTTTGTCTTGGTAGCAGGACGTCTTCTTTTTCCCCAAAAAGTGATCATGGGTACACTTTCTTTGGTCAGTAGTTCAGCCTTCCGACGGGCATATACCTCCCTGGCCAACTGGTTGCGACGCTGTCTCTTCATTGTTGACACCTAAATTTTGATCAACTTTTTTTATTTATTTATTTTTATTTTTATTTTTTATTTTCTTTACTTTAGGACCTCATAAAACAGTAAAATTCAAGTTCGATTTCGGGTGTTCTCTGATCACCATAAAATTGAATTTGACAAAAATATTAGTAATGATTAAAAGGAAAAGGAGTGAAAACATCATCATTTAAAAGGAAAAGGGGACTAATCATTTTGTCTTCACTTTTGATTATTTTATTATTATTTTTACTTTTTAATATTTTATTATATTATTATTATATTACTATTTCATTATTTTATTTTATTTTTATTACTATTTATACTCCCCCCCTCATCATCCGTAGGTTCTTCTCCTCTTCCTCCTCCTTCTTCTTCTTCTTCTTCTTCTTCCTCTCCTACGCTCATTCCATATATTCTCTCTTCCATTTTTTTTGTCATCACACTACCACCCTCCACATTTCTTGCGTTTCCGGCCGATTGGACCGTTGGATCGAGCTGAATTTTTGTGTACAAGGTCTTCTTGATCCCTTCTTCATATCCACCGTTCGGATCTTTAAACAAATCTCTCAAAGTGGTCATACAACAGCCAAATCAGAAGCTGTTCCAGGCGTGGGAATTGTATACCCGCCGATATTTCTTGAGTTTCCGGCCGATTGAGCCGTTGGATCGAGCTAATTTTTTGTGTACAGGGTCTTCTTAACCCCTTCTTCATATCCACCGTTCGGGTCTTTTAAAAGATCTCTCCAAGTGGTCGAACAGCAGCCAAATCAGAAGTTGTTCCTGGCGCGGGAACTGTTCATCCGCCGGTATTTCTTCAGTTTTCGATCAATTCGACCATCGGATCGAGGTAAAATTTTGTGTATAATCTCATCTCAATTCTTTCTTCATCTTCACCGTTCGGATTTGTGAAAATAGTTCAACGTCCTTCTCATCCGAGCTCGGATTATTGTTTATTTTGTATTTTTTCGTATTTACTGTGTATTTACTTTATGTCATAGCATTTCTATATTTCGCATAAAAGACCCAGAATCGGAAGGCCGAGCCTCCTGTTGGTGTCTAAATATTTACTGTGTATTTACTTTATGTCATAGCATTTCTATATTTCGCATAAAAGACCCAGAATCGGAAGGCCGAGCCTCCTGTTGGTGTCTAAATATTTGCTGTGTATTTACTTTATGTCATAGCATTTCTATATTTCGCATAAAAGACCCAGAATCGGAAGGCTAAGCCTCCTATTGGTGTCCAAGGTGTTTTATTTATTTATTTTCTGTAAATCATATTGTGCTACCCCAGAATCGGAAGGCCGAGCCTCCTGTTGGTGGTTTATACCCCCCACACATTGTTGCACGAGCACCGACGGACTCCGACGTCGTAAAATTCACCGGATCCCATCTCCTTTGCTTATGTTTATGTTGTATAATGACTTAATATCTTCTTTATTTTTTTGCGTTGTGTTGCGTCCTATAAAAACAAAAACAAAAAAAATGCTAGATTGGATGGCTGCAGATGAGCCACGTGTCGTGATTCGGTGATTTTCAGAATAAAAAATATTTTTAACATTAAAAGAAATGAATTTCGAATTTTACAAAAAATTAAAAATGATTCGATTGTCACCGAGACGCCACGTGGCGAGTTAGGGACCGTCAGTTGGGATTTATTTTCAGAAAATTTTAAAAAAATCAAATAAAAAAAAATTTCAAAAAAATAAATTATTAAGGAAAAATTCAAAAAACAATTGAGAAAAATTGCAGAAAATTCAATCAACTTAGGTACCGAAAGGGCGTCAATTCTGACAGTTGACGTAACTAAGTCCCCGAACCCATTTCTCTGGTTATCGTAGAATTGAATAGAAACTCCCGACTATTCAATAGGGTGGTCCAATCATACCCTCCAAAAAATGATTGGTGGCGACTCCATGGCATGCACACTTAGCACATATCACTAGACCACACTGAAGGTTGACTACGCATACCTCCGTTGCGATTTGGGTAACGGGCCTTGGGAGAGGCCCGCGTCCGACCAGATTGGACGGCCCATTAGCCCTCGAGAGCCCACGGCGAACCTCGAGAGGGTCGCGACATTCATCTCCAGATAATTCTTAAACATCTCGTCCTCTTGTCGCTTGAATCTGAGGTTATTAACGTAGTAGCGGGTTTGACAATCTTCCGCATATCCTAGCTTACGTCCAGTCAGTTCCCGACCGTGCACGAATCTGGTGAAGTGTAGCCTTGTGTTTGGTCCAGGGCGAGTGACTTTCCTCAGGTACTCAAAGGTTACCAATTCTGTCGAGCTCTTAGGGAACATCGACATCCTACCCTATTACCATCGTTATTTCAATTAGTCACTTGAGTGATTTTCATGATGCGAATGCATATGAATGTATGTAATGTATGAGTCATATTATGGAGCAGGGAATAATAAAGTACATTGAAAATAAATGCCTTAGCAACCATACTTGGGGGAATGTGGAATGTCCCCCTGTATCAATGGATGGTTTTAGGTATACCAACCATTCATAGACACGCGCATGAGACAAGTGGGTATACTCTAAAAATCGAAAAATCAGGTAAGGAACCTACGGCTCAGGCTCCCACGATCCACATGAGGCAGATTCCTCCCCAAGGGTACCTACCTAGGAGGGCTAGATATCGCCAATGCAGATGGTAGGCGGGAACGAATACGAAAGTCTCAAGTGCCATCAAACACAAGACCCTTTTCGCACTCCTTCCCTATCTAAGGTAACCTAGAGGTGGTTGCAGTCGGGGTTTGACCACCAGTGTGTGCAATGTGTCATGATCATCACAATGCAAAGTCATGCACAGCAGTTTATATCAAAACACCGCTTCAGTATGTGCATAAAAATAAACATACATTCCCAACTCCAACCTGCAAGAAAAAATGTCAACAATCACTCCACCCCTTATTTCTCCAATCTGCAAAAACATCTAACACAATGGTTAGCATACATACCTCACCGTCGAGAGCATCTGTAGAAAATAAGGTCAGATAAACCAAACAACTTTTTAATCGACTCAAGTCCTTTGGAATTCGTAACCAGAGATTCTGGTTTAGAATAAGTCCCCAGCGGAGTCGCCAGTCTGTCGTGATCCTCTCGAGCGCTATCTAGTGTAGCGAGGGTTAATGGGCCGTCCGATGTTGCATGATCGGACGCGGGCCTCTCCCAAGGTCCATTACCCAAATCGCAACTGCTGGATATACGTGATCGACCTTCAGTGTGGTCTAGTGACATGTGATAAGTGTACATGCCAAGGAGTCGCCACCAATCGTTTCGTGGAGGGTACGATCGAAAACCCTATCGAATAGTTGGGAGTGGTCTATTCGATTCTGCGGAAACCAGAGAAGTGGGTTCGGGGACTTAGTTACGCCAACTGTCAGAGTTGACGCCCTTTCGGTACCTAAATTGAATGGTTTATTTGATCCTTGGATTTCATACAGACGAGTGGGGTACAGATCCTAAATCTAGGAGTTCATGCAGATGGGAATAGCTACCCTATCACTCACAATCATTAGAAATAAATGCGCAAATCAAGGATCCAATACATGCGGGTAAAATACATAAAAGCAGCATGGCATCCCTAATGAGGCCCTATTAGCCTAGAGAAATGTCAATCAAGGATTAAGAGTGATTTGGACATGATTCGCCCATGAGGGGCAGAATCGTAATTTTGAACTATTCAGGGACAATTCGCCTTGAAAAGGGCAAATTTGTCATTTTAGATGAATTGGAAAGTCAAAAGATGGGGGGAATAGGATTGGCTATCAATCCAATCCATTTTCCATTTTTTGAGAATTTTCAGGATTTTTTTGGAATTTAAAAGTGATTTTACCCTCGGAGGGGTAAAATCATCATTTTGGACAAAGATGATGACTGAAAATCTCAAATATTAGGGTGGGTCGCCCACTTGACCCAAACCCTAATTTTAAGAAATTTTCAGCACTTGATTGGGGATAAGAAAGACGATTTTCCCATTTAAAGGGCAAAATCGTCATTTTGAGAATAGAGGCGGGACTCGAAAACCCAAGCCTAAGAATTGGTCGCCTACCTGACCCTAATTCTTACCTTGGCATTATCGGCCTTATCTCGTATATACAGCAGAGGCGACTTACCCCTAAAGGATAATATCGTCAAGTCTCGGAAGAACGGATAAGAAACCCCAAAAATAGGGTTGACCAGTTGTCTGTGGTCAATCCTCGATTTTTGGGGATTTCTAGAGTGTCTAGGATTTTTCCACAATTTTTCCACAATTTTTGGGATTTTCTATGATTTTCTAGCATTTTTTTTTATTTTCTATGATTTTTTTTATTTTTTTTTTATTTTTTTAAAAATAATTTTCTTATTTTTTTATTAAAAAAATGTTATTCGGGCCGGGTTGACCCGACCCACTCGGGTCGGAACCCGACCCAGACCCGAACTCGCGTAACCCGTGCCCAAAACGACACTGTTTCGCCTTTTTTATTTTTCGAACTATTCGGATTTAATCCGACGGCCCCTGATGGACCACGTGGCTAATCCACGGTCTTTGGATCAGATTACTAAAACCTACGGTCAAGATGGAACGGAGACTCAACCAGGGCCGTCTGATCTGACTACTTTAACCTACGGCCATGATTAAAACCCAAGACTCGATCTAAACCGTTCACTCTCACAAACCTAAACGACGTCGCCTATTCATTCAGCCAAACGACACCGTTTCTGTTCATCTCGAATTTCCAATTTTAAGAATGATTTTTTATATTCCTAATTACTGATCGGACGGTTACTAACATTTGGACTCGATTAATCTAGGCCGTCCGATCCAAGCTGACTCGGCCTAACAGACTAACGGTCGAACCACGTCAGCACAGCGTGGACAAATCACGAGATGCCACCTAGACAGTTGACTCGTTGACTTTGCCACGTCAACTTCATCTTCAACCTCGCGACGGTGACGGGATGAACGGCCAGGAGCTTCTGACGATGATCTAACGGTGAAACCTAGACTAAATCGTTCGAAACCAACGTCAATCGACTCGCCTTATCATCCAATCTCACATATATGGGAATTGAAGCACCTCGATCACTAAATCACGCGTATCATGAAAGTGCCGAGTACGGCCATGGGGATTCAATCGCTCGATTTACCTCAGACCATTGCAATTCAATCACAGGGTAACATCAATCAATGTTCAGGAGACTTACCTTGAGCTCCGATTGAGCTCGCTCGGCCTAGATTGGGCTAGGCAGGAACGAACAGTGTTCGGCAATGAAGGTTGGATTAGGAGACTCAATTCGGGATGTTCAAGCGAAATCAATGCAAAATAGATATGCGATGATGGTTAGTGATGCTCGGGGAAGAAAACGCACACTCTAACTCGAAGAATCAAGACCGGAATCGTTTTCCGCCATTGATGCTCAGTAAGAAAGCTTGAAGGTTGAACTCACCTATTCCCGTGGTTTCAACGTGCGCGGCCGACGGCGATCGACTCCTGGGAGTTTGGGCGACCTCTTGACGACCTCGTGGAGCTTCGGTTTAGCCTGAGAAGGCCCAACCAGCGCTCTGCAAATCCGAGCTCAAACCTTCGACCACCGCGAGGGAAGGTGAGCTCTCTCTCTCTCTCTCGTTCTTTCTCTTTCTTGATTCAGTTTCTTCTCTTCGAACTGAATCCACTAATTGCCTGCTTTGCGAAGGTCTGTTGGCTTATATCGTTCTTTGAAATTTTGGCGCCGAACGGGGAATCCTCTGCCCACTTGAACTCACGTGCCATCACGTGCCAAATGGCATGCTAACGACGACGGAGAAGCTGGGTATTCCGTTCAGTTTCATTAGGTCCCTCTTTTAACGACGAGTCTCATTTCGCACGAATTTGGCATGGATTTGAGCTGTGTTTGCTTTTGTTGACTTTTTGCAGCTTCAGAACTTGACCGGCCAATTGCCTTTTACTCCGGCGACGTCGAGCGGCGCCGCCGGTGTTAATTAATAGGTAGGAGTATAGGCAACAATACGCCCACCATTGCGTGCTCGATTATCCACGAATTGGTCTTCAATTTGAGGATCGCAATTACTATCAGAACTGTTCATCTGCGCGCAGGCTTAAGGAGGAAGACGATACTGTTCTGGACCGGTTCGACCGGTCCGACCGGCGGTCTGAATCGGTCCCGACTTGCAATTTTCCAAATTAAACCCAAATTAGTAGGAAATTCTTGCAATTGGACCTCAGAATCGAATCTAGGGCATGGATTTTATCTAGAAATGTGGTTTTGCCCAAAAGTTTATGTCAATTTCAACGAAAACCCCAAATTTTATTTAATTGCAAATTTGGGGATTGTACAATTGAAGGCTCAAATGATCAAATTGGGCCAAATCACCTATGCCAATTGATTCAAGATGATGAAAACCATTGGGCAGCATGTTTAATTTGCAATGATAGCCTTTGAATTGAAAGTATTTCAATTATGCTCCAATTTCAAGGACTAAAATGCAATTAATTTTACAATTGAGCAATTTGTCTGAACAATTAGGTCAAATTGAAATAGGGGACAGTTAGATTGAATGTCAAGATCCTAGAAAATGCTAAAATTACAAATTAAAAGATTCAATAGTACGAGTTACAAAGGAACACCTATAATTGAATCTGATTTTGGATTTTTTGTGATGTCAAAAATGCAAGAGATTAAAAAGAAAAATATTGGCTATTTTTTTTATATTTTTGTGACCTCAAATGCTATTTTTCTTGATTTTTTTAGTATTTTTCTATTTTCTAAAAAATACCAAAAATATAAAAAAAATATGGAAAATTATTTTTTTGGTCAAAAATGGTTCCTTGAGCTTGGCCAAGGCCACCAAAGTTGATTTTGTAATTTTTTGACTTTTTATGGATTTTTTTGTGATTTTTTCAAAATAAAACTAAAAAAGACTTGGTTAAAAATCAGGTATCAACGGCAACCACATACCATTTGGTCCAGAATTACTCAATTTTTAGTAATTCAGCACAGAGGTTCAATAATTTGCATGATAGCATCAATCACATGGAAGGAGAGGTCAGGGTTTGTACCTTATACACGAGCAAGAGACACTCCGAAAATGAAAAGGAAGAAAGGCATCCCAAAGTCGGCCAAGTGGATGCCATTCCATGGAGAATGAGCAATGATTGGGAAAATTGATCCACCATAGTCAACAAGCATCATTAGATGGAAACGAAAGATGATGTACGCAATCAGCACTACCGCTAATTCTAATAAAACCATGCTAGGAATAAACAGAAACACCCCTAGGGCATCAAAACAAAGAAAATGAACACAGTCAAACTAAAGTCTCGAGCAATCAACAAACGCTGACAAGAAATGGACCTTCTTTTCATCAGCGGACAAGGAGAATGCAACGGCGAAATGAAATCATGTTCAAATACTATTATGCAACAGCGAAATGAATCTATAGGTGGACAATTTCAGACATGGACCACATTTATCACACGCCGAGCCTCCACAAAAACCTCAGCCAACTGAGAAGAATTCATGGAATAAGACAAGTTCCCTCTTCTTCATCGTTCAAGCTCTCGAGCAGCTCCTCTGCCTCTTCTGGGTCCTCTTCCTCCGACCCCGCGACGCCGTCTTCGGCTTCAGAATATGTAACTTAGCAGCACTTTCTCTACTACTGGAGCTTCATGTGTGTTAATAAATACTGAAACTCTTATTCCACAACAGAAATTCCGAATCATCAATAAATTAGAGGTAATCAACAAGACCCACACTCAGAATCAGGTACGTAAAGAAAAATAGGAAATTGGGAAAAAAGATTGGAATTACCATCATGCCGGAGACCCTCTTTTGCCTGGCGAAGCAGAGGAACCCTCTCCTCGTCCCACGAGCACACATTGGCACCTCGGGCCTTCGTGAGGACTGCGACGAAGACTTTTTGGGATCGAAGACCCTGATGCCCCTTCCGGAGCTCCGAACGGAAGTCGGACGTAGGAGAGCGGTCGGAGGGCAGGGGGAGGGGGTGGGTGGGGATCGAGGCCGTAGGTGCGAAGGGATCCGTCGGAGCAGCCGAGAAGGATATTGGAGGCGTAGGACCCGACGGCCTCGATTTCGGCGGGGCAATCCGCGAGGAGCTCGAAGGAGTCGTAGCCGTTGTGAACCATGGCCGAAGGAATGCCTCCAAGAGCGTCCTCTCTCTCTCTCTCTCTCTCTCTCTCTCTCTCTCTCTCTCTCTCTCTCTCTCTCTCTCTCTCTCTCTCTCTCTCTCTCTCTCTATCAGAGGTTTATGAAGAGAATGGAGATCGAGTCGTTGACAGTGATGAGAAACGGAGGAGGTGATGGAATGTTTGGGTTTGGGGAAAGTAGAAAGAGGAGAGAAGAAGGGGGGCAGGGGAGCCGTGTAGAGAAGAGCGTAGAAGAGCAGCAAGCGAAAATTTTAAGAGAGCGGGAAGCAAAATTGGCGATAAAAATGGTGGCTCGTCGCGAATGAATAGGAATTTACACGCTAAACAGCGACGAAAGTAGTTGTTTGTCGTTGATTTTTACTACGAAAGTAGATTTTCGTTGCAATTTTTTTATTTCAATGAATAATTTATTTTCGTGGTTAATTTGGATATTTTATTGTTTTATTTTTATTCATATTCTATTTTCATATATTTTCAATTTCTAAATTTATTAATTTTTTTATTTATTCTATTTATTATTTAATATTTTCTTTCTATTTTTATTTTTGAAAGAAAATAGAATTCTAAAGAATTCTAATTTGGAATTCTAGCCTATTTGTAATTTCGTCACAAATTTGTGATGGATCAATTTTTCATCTCTAATTTTTCATTGCTAAAACCTTATTTTTTGTAGTGAATAATAATAGCATTAATAATGGTAATAATGAATGGTTATCTTGATTTATTAGAAATTGACAGGTACTGAAATTTCTCGTTGAGTTATGCACTTATGTAAAAATGAATAAGTCTCAATTCCAAGAAATTCTATTTTTTGTTAAAGCATTCACTGAGGAAGCATAAGTCCTTTTGAAAGAAGCTA
This sequence comes from Rhodomyrtus psidioides, assembly GCA_021437785.1. NCBI lineage: Eukaryota > Viridiplantae > Streptophyta > Magnoliopsida > Myrtales > Myrtaceae > Rhodomyrtus > Rhodomyrtus psidioides. Next base: position 2,788,800 of record JAILYB010000091.1, on the reverse strand, counting down.
TCTATGAACAGAATGAATGTTCTCTAATTCAGAAACAAGGATAATAGAAATAAATAAATTAATCGCTCTTCATTCATGCTTATTGATAATAACAATATTCATAATAATAGTAATAATGGCAAGAGTAACAAATGTCGCATACTATTAAAAAAATACTACTCGCAGACTATAAGAAAATGACCATCAGCAGAAATGAGCACAAGCATGATCTTATTATATAGGAGCATAGAAATTGGCCAAGTTAGAAATAGAAAATGATTTGTAATTAAGATCAATAGCAACAATGTAACTGAGAATAATTTGTAACTGGGAGCAAAGTCTAGAAACTGTTTCAACCTAGTATAAAACTCATCGGCTAATCCTCGACGCTCAGGTGAGATCTTATCATACATCCAAGCCCTATCGTTTTGCATTGTGCCTACATACGAATTAAAGATTTGTAAAATATGAAAGTTATCACATCCAATGTTTAATACTCTTAATTAAAACCATAAAATTTGATGAGAGTTGCAAATTTCATTGTTAATTGTATAAATAAATGAATAAAAGATGCTGGTGGACTTTAGCGACGAACAACTTTTGCACGCGCAATCAAAAGATTGAACTAGCAATAAGTTTTTGTTGGCTCACAAATTTACATATGTAATAAATATAAAAAAATGCCCAAAACGGACGCCCGAGCGATGAGATATGTCCTTTCAAATTTTTCACTTTCTTTACTCGTCTCTACTCTTTCGCTGCGGTTTTACATCTTTCAACGCGATTTTTAACTATCTTGCTGCGGTTTTTCACCAGTCTATTACTGCGAAAGGGAAACAACGTGAAATTTTTATAAAAAAATGAGCTTCAAAAGATAAATAAAATAATTATTATAACCATTAATAATTTAAAAAAAGGGAAACAACATGATTTTTTTAAATAAAATAATTAGCGACGGATTACGAATTTCATCGCTAATTAGCGACGCAAATTGACATCCGTCACTAAATTAGGGACGAAAAACGAAATTCGTCGCTAAATTTGGGTTGCAAATTTCGGGAAGAAAAAGGAAATTCTTCCCTAATTAGTGTGAAATCCTTTTTTCGTCGCTAATTTTGATTTTTTTGTTTTTATTTTAATTTTTATTTATATGACATTAGCGACGAAGTGCGCCTTTCATCGCTAATTTTGATTTTTATTTATATGATATTAGCGACGAAACTTGCTTTTCATCTCTCAAAAAATATTTAAGAGAGAAATGACAAAAAGACTTTGTTTCTCTCTTCTTAGTCTTATTGCAGACAGAGTAAGAGTCGAGCTCAAGATGATAGATATTACGAGAACTTGCATCATATCTTCATTTGTGACAAAACTAATTGGTGGGTTGTATGTAAGAAACCAAAGCACGAAGAAAATATGATTTCATAATGCATCATATTATCAATTTATGATCTCATGCTTTTAAATAGAAAAGTTATGTAAAATGTTAGAAACTTATAGTTATAATGGCTTATGAACACACAATGAACTTACCCAATATGATTATCAGGAAGATTTTGATTTTGTGGAAATTTTCCGAATGACTTATGGGTTTCTAAGGTTATAAATAGCTTATTTATATTTTTAATAAGCTAAGCTAAACGACGTATTATAAGCATTTCTTATTTAATTTATTCGCCGATTGAAGAAAGCAAGGATCCCAAAGAATCGATTTTTTTATGTTATATTTTATAAAAAGAAATTGACCTCTATTTTTTGTTTGTTCACAACATTACATATATAATAAATATAAAAAAGGTTCTAATAAACCTAGAAAAAAAATAAAAACTAAGGATAGTAAGTAGCGATGAACAACTGTCTTCGTCAGTATAGAAAAATTACATATCTAAATATAAGTATGTCAAGATCTTTTTTGTCGAATATGTCAAGAGTTGAACATAAAAAAATTAATGTTTAAATATAATTAAATAAAAAATAATATAATTAGCGACGAAAAAATGAATTCGTCACTAATTTTTTAAAAAAGTAAATAACTTTGCGACGAAACCAAAACATTCGTCGCAAAATTGGCGACGAAATGGACCTTTCGTCGCAAATTGACAAAAAATTTAAATAAAAATAAAAAATAATTAGCTATGAAAATATGTTTTTGTCGCAAATGTCGTAGCAAATTAGCTACGGATAACAATTCGTCGCTAATTTCATGGCTAATTTGCTACGACATTACATTTTCGTCGCTAAATTTGTAGCTAATTAGTGATGAAATTATGTGGTTGCTATTTTCGTCGCAAATTGACAATAAATTTAAATAAAAATAAAAAATAATTAGCGACGACAAAAAGATTTCGTCGCAAATTTTCAAAATAATAATAATAATAATAATTTGCGACGAAAGGAAATATTCGTCGCAAATTTCCAGAAAATATTAAATTAAATTGCGACGAAAAACAACATTCGTCGCAAATTGCTACAATAATTTAAATAAAAAAGAAAACAGTTTGCGACGAATGTATGGTTTCGTCGCAAATTTCCAGAAAATATTAATTAATTTGCGACAAAAAGCAATATTCATCGCAAATTGGCAGAACAATTTAAATAAAAATAAAAATATAAAAATAATTTGCGACGAACAGAAAAATTCCTCGCAAATTGCTACAATAATTTAAATAAAAAAGAAAATATTTTGCGACGAACATACGTTTTCGTTGCAAATTTCCTGAAAATATTAAATTAATTTGTGACGAAATGCAAAATTAGTCGCAAAGTAGAACAATTTAAATAAAAAGAAAAATATAAAAATAATTTGCGACGAAAATATTATTTCGTCGCAAATGTCCAGAAAATATTAAATTGAGTTGCGATGAAGTCAAAATTTCGTCGCAAAATTTGCTAGAACAATTTAAATATTAAATAAAAAATAAAATAATTTGCGACGAAAATGTGATTTCGTCGCAAATTTCCAGAAAATATTAAATTATTTACGACGAAAGTAAAAATTCATTGCAAATTTTGCGACGAAATTTTCTTTTCGTCTCAATTTGCTAATATAATTTAAATAAAAAATTTAAAAATTTAAAATAATTGCGACGAAAATCTGTTTTCGTCACAAATTTCGTAGCAAATTAGCTACGGATATAAATTCGTCGCTAATTTCGTGGCTAATGTGCTACGACATGAAATTTTCGTCGCTAAATTCGTAGCTAATTAGCGATGAAATTATGTGGTCACTATTTTCGTCGCAAAATTGTCACGAATTAGTTTCGTCGCTAATTTCGTCGCAAATAGCTACAAATTTTGTTTTTCGTAGCTATTTTCGTCGCAAATTTGCGACAAATTATTTTCGTCACAAATTTTCGTAGCTAAATCCCTATTTTTTTGTAGTGTCTAGTAATGTTATGCTCGCCAACTGCGCAACCTATCGTGTTAAGTGCCGATTAATGCGGTATCTCACTATTCATGCAGAATTCATTTAACAATTCCGAGCAAAGCTCTATGCTACTTTTAGTCCACACATGCTTGATAATCTTATCGGTCTCCTTTTTTTATCAAAGCTTTCAACTATCTTGACAACTAACATCAAACACATGCCTTGGCACAAACACTCCAATCCCTCTTGAGTAGCCATCCATAACTGTTAGCATAAATTTGATACTTTTTCTCGAAAGAAATAGCGACTTCTCTTGCCAATGTGCCCTATGTTATTCAAACTCTTAAATAGATGCATCCGACGTCTCTAGGGCGAAATCCGTTGTTGTTTCACCTTGACGCTCTTACTAGTCACTATGCTTGATTCCTCTCAATTATCACCAAAACACCATGAATGACTTTTCAAACTCCATTCGCTGAAGTATACCGACACCAAGTTGAATCTACTATACTAAGGAAATTAGATTCTTATTCAATTTTCGAACATGCCGCCCTCCAGTCAATGTCTTGACAATACCATCATGCATTCATATCCTTATATCACTAACACCTATAACGTGCACTCGTGATTGTTCCACAATTGTACTTCACCACTATCTATACACCGATAAGTATTAAACCAACCATTTTTTGGTGTACTATGCTAGAAACAACCAGCATGCATAAGACATCCGTTAAGCGACGTATCCTTATTAATACATAAAACTTGATCAGTACTATCCAAATTACTATCAATTACAACTACAACATTATAAGGAGAGCCAACTCTAATTCTTTTGTATTTCTTGTTCTTCAACTTAAGGCAATCCCTTCTAAGATGCCCCCACTTGCCACAACTTCAAGGGATAACATCACTAATTACTAGAATGATTTTGATTGTTCAAGTTCGCACTATTCTGCTAACATGAGTACTAGTTCTCCCATACCTTCACCGACTAAAGCAACAATCACAAATTCAATGGATTCTCTCCTATGGACGTCCTAATTCAGATTCAAATCGTGAACCCCATCAAAAGTCGAGCTTATTGGCCCATTAACAATATTTTTTCCAATTATCAGGAAATGATGATAATTGAATCAAAGTATGTACCTCATCATCACAGTCAATCTTTTCTGAACTCAATTTACTAATGACAGCATTAAATTTATTTCCATGCACATTAATTGACACATTTTTCCCGTCTATAAATGAAATAGATGTTGCATTAAGTAGACCTTCTTGATCACGGAAGGATTTCCATGCACATTAATTGACACATTTTTGCTCGTCTATAAATGAAACAGATGTTGCATTAAGTAGACCTTGTTGATCGCGCAAGGATTTTCATACATATTTGACAGGTCATTCATTAATCCCATTATAGTTTTCTCTTTCATGATGTTAAATGCGACATTACAAGCCAATGTTAGCTTGATGATACCCAATGCTTGTCTATCCATCAAATTTCAGTAAGCTTCCGTCATGGGCTCTTGCTTTTTCCTAGATATGGTTAACTGCGAATTTTTCTGGTATAGATAATTCTAATTCTCATATGCATTTTTCAAAAGCCAAAATCCTTCCTATTGAATTCATCAATTCTCAATTTTCCTTCTTCTATTGCCATAGATTCGCTTCAACTCGACCAAGCTCTGCTCTAATACTCGTTGTTACGGAAAAGCAAGTGATGAAACAATAAATAAACAAAACAATGAAATTGATCGGACACTTGACTTATGTGATTTGGTCGGTGTGACCTACGTCCACGAGAAGAGTAACACATCATTCCATTATTAATCAAGCGATACCACGGAGATTATAACCACACTATATTCACTCAAACACTCTTTGTATTTCCCAACGCTTAATTACGCTCGATAAATTATACCGTGCTTAGCCCTCTCAATTTCTTATGCAATGACCTCTAAATCTCACAAATGAATTAACAAATTTTACCCATATGGCTTAATTGGCTTCAACTTTCTTGGATTACTTTATGGTATAATTCAAGAAGAAGCGACCTCTTTGATACTCTTCATAACGAATACACTTCTTATATATGAACAAGAAGTGGACCCGAATTTAGGAAACCCCAAATTAGAAACTTATTCACACCAGAAAAGGAAACTTCTTTACATTAGAAAACCTACTCGAATTAGGAAAACTTTCTTTTTTTTTTTTACTCAAACTCGATACATATTCTAAGTACAATTTGTCCCAATGAACTTCTACCAAGGAACGAAATCTTGAGGTCAGTAACGAGAGTATATGAACGATTTTGCATCTCGACAACTCACCCAAAACTGCAAACAGGAATAATTACTCGCAAGCTAATATGGCTGGGATGCCAAGTCAAGTGCAGAGCAAAACAGAATAGGTAACAAGATGGCAGAAATGCAAAAGACATATGAGGCTTAGTACGATAGCTTAGGATAACGGCCAGTGCAGTTCGGCGGGGCAAAGAGGCAGCAACCGTCCGTAGAATAGCTTAAAGAAATCTTTGGCCGGCGTCTAAGCTCCGATAACCGTGGGTTTCTAGCCATGAACAAGAGAAACCTCGTCCAATGGCATTATGAAAATTTGCGATGTCCTCCACCATTTTAGTCAAGATTCACGGGCCAGCGGCCTACAATACAACTATCAAGACCACAAAACTTGCGTCGACAGGCTTCGTGGGAGGCTTTGAAACAGTAGGGGAGCAGATTCATCCTGTCACATAGAACATCATGTACATATTCTTGATCCTGATCTACAAGTACAACACAGCATCTTCTCGGGATGAGACGAGCCGAAACTCATCTAAAAAAAGAGAGCCTAAAGCTTCGCAAACCAGCAGATGCTCATTCGCATGAGGAGCTCCATGCCGCACTGATAGAAATGTTTCACCATCTTCGCATTATGCACTTGCTTATTCTTTTATCGAGCTTACTATTACTACTTGCATATTCTAGGAAAAAAATTATCAACAACGTAAATTGACCACACTATTTTTGGTGTTTGATGTTTGGTTGCAATCAAGGGATCTATTTATCACGTAGTTTGCCTTACTAAGTGCATCTTCCAAGGATCTCTTAATTTTACCGACCCTAAAGAGCAATTTATGGATCATCTCTAGTAATGTTATGCTCGCCGACTGCGCAACCTATCGTGTTAAGTGCCGACTAATGCGGTATCTCACTATTCATGCAGAATTCATTTAACAGTTCCGAGCTAAAATCTATGCTACTTTTAGTCCACACATGCTTGATAGTCTTATCGGTCTCCTTTTTTTATCAAAGCTTTCAACTACTTGATCTTGACAACTAACATCAAACACATGCCTTGGCACAAACACTCCGATCCTTCTTGAGTAGCCATCCATAACTGTCAGCATAAATTTGATACTTTTTCTCGAAAGAAATAGCGACTTCTCTTGCCAATGTGCCCTATGTTATTCAAACTCTTAAACAGATGCATCCGACGTCTCTAGAGCGAAATCCGTTGTTGTTTCACCTTGACGCTCTTACTAGTCACTATGTTTGATTCCTCTTAATTATCACCAAAACACCATGAATGACTTTTCAAACTCCATTCACTGAAGTATACCGACACCAAGTTGAATCCACTATACTAAGGAAATTAGATTCTTATTCAATTTTCGAACATGCCGCCCTCCAGTCAATGTCTTGACAATACCATCATGCATTCATATCCTCATACCACTAACCCCTATAACGTGCACTCGTGATTGTTCCACAACTGTACTTCACCACTATCTATACACCGATAAGTATTAAACCAACCATTATTTGGTGTACTATGCTAGAAATAACCAGCATGCATAAGACATCCGTTAAGCGACATATCCTTATTAATACATAAAACTTGATCAGTACTATCCAAATTACTATCAATTATAGCTACAACATTATATGCAGAGCCAACTCTAATTCTTTTGTATTTCTTGTTCTTCAACTTAAGGCAATCCCTTCTAAGATGCCCCCTCTTGCCATAACTTCAAGGGATAACATCACTAGTTTCTAGAATGATTTTGATTGTTCAAGTTCGCACTATTTCTGCTAACATGAGTACTAGTTCTCTCATACCTTCACCGACTAAAGCAACAATCACAAATTCAATGGATTCTCTCCTATGGACGTCCTAATTCAGATTCAAATCGTGAACCCCATCAAAAGTCGAGCTTATTGGCCCATTAACAATAGTTTTCCAATTATCGGGAAATGATGATAATTGAATCAAAGTATGTACCTCATCATCACAGTCAATCTTATCCGAACTCAATTTACTAATGACCACATTAAATTTATTTCCATGCACATTAATCGACACATTTTTTCCCGTCTATAAATGAAACAGATGTTGCATTAAGTAGACCTTATTGATCGCGCAAGGATTTTCATACATATTTGACAGGTCATTCATTAATCCCATTATGGTTTTCTCTTTCATGATGTTAAACGCGACATTACAAGCCAATGTTAGCTTGATGATACCAAATGCTTGTTTATCCATCAAATTCCAGTAAGCTTCCGTCATGGACTCTTGCTTTTTCCTAGATATGGTTAACTGCGGATTTTTCTGGTATAGATAATTCTCATATGCATTTTTCAAAAGCCAAAATCCTTCCTATTGAATTCATCAATTCTCAATTTTCCTCCTTCTATTGCCATAGATTCGCTTCAACTCAACCAAGCTCTGCTCTAATACTTGTTGTTACGGAAAAGCAAGTGATGAAACAATAAATAAACAAAACCCTTACAAAAAAAACAATAAATAAACAAAATAATGAAATAGATCGGACACTTGACTTATGTGATTTGGTCGGTGTGACCTACGTCCACGAGAAGAGTAACACATCATTCCATTGTTAATCAAGCGATGCCACGGAGATTATAACCACACTATATTCACTCAAACACTCACTGTATTTCCCAACCCTTAATTACGCTCGATAAATTATATTGTGCTTAGCCCTCTCAATTTCTTACGCAATGACCTCTAAATCTCACAAATGAATTAACAAATTTTACCCATAAGGCTTAATTGGCTTCAACTTTCTTGGATTACTTTATGGTATAATTCAAGAAGAAGCGACCTCTTTGATACTCTTCATAACGAATACACTTCTTATATGTGAACAAGAAGTGGACCCGAATTTAGGAAACCCCAAATTAGGAAACTTATTCACACCAGAAAAGGAAACTTCTTTATGTCGCGACCCTCTTGCGGCGGAGGAGGGCTAATGGGCCGTTCGATATCGCCTGATCGGACGTGGGCCTCTCCCAAGGTCCATTACCCAAATCGCAACGGTTGGATATACGTGGTCGACCTTCGGTGCGGTCTGGTGACATGTGATATGTGTACATGCCAAGGAGTCGCCATCAATCGTTTCATGGAGGGTACGATCGGAAACCCTATCAAATAGTTGGGAGCAATCTATTCGATTCTGCGAAAACCAGAGAAGTGGGATCGGGGACTTTGTTACGTCAACTGTCAGAGTTGACGCCCTTTCGGCACCTAAGTTGAATGATTTATCTAATCCTAAGATTTCATGCAGGCGAGTGGAGGTATGGATCCTAAATCTAGGAATTCATGCAAATAGGAAGGGCTACCCTATCACTCACAGTCAGTAAAAATAAATGCGCAAATCAAGGATCCAAAGCATACGGATAAACCACATGAAAGCAGCATGGCATCCCTAATGAGGCCTTATTTGCCTAGAGAAGTATCAATCAAGGCTTAGGAATGATTTTGACATGATTTGCCCATGAGGGGCAAAATCGTAATTTTGAGAAGTTTGGGGACAATTTACCTCAGAAGGAAAAAATCGTCGTTTTAGATGAAGTGTGTAGCCAAAAGATGGTGGAAATATGATTGGCGATCAAGCCAATCAATTTTCTATTTTTCTAGAATTTTCAGAATTTTTCTGGAATTTAAAAGTGATTTTACCTTTAGAGGGGTAAAATCGTCATTTTAGGCGAAGATGAGAACTGAAAATCTCAAATATTAGGGTTAGTCACCTACCTGACCCAAACCCTAATTTTAAGCAATTTTCAAGACTCGATTGGGATAGAAAAGACTATTTACCCATTGAGGGGTAAAATCGTCATTTCGAGAAAAGGGACGAGATTTGAAAACCCAAGCCCAAGAATTGATCGCCTAAACGACCCTAATTCTTATCTTGGCACTATCAACTTATCTCGCACACGCAGAAAGGGCGACTTACCCCTAAAGGGTAATATTGTCAATTCTTGGGAGAACGAATAAAAAACCCTAAAAATAGGATTGACCAGTTATCTGTGGTCAATCCTCAATTTTTGGGGATTTCTGGAGTATTTAGGATTTTCCCATAATTTTCCTACATTTTTTTTTGGATTTTCTAGCATTTTTTACGATTTTCTAGAATTTTTTTGATTTTTTTTAAAATCATTTTCTGAATTTTTATTAAAAAAATATGATTCAGACCGGATCGACCCAACCCACTCGGGTCGGAACCCGACCCAGACCCGGACCTACGCGACCCACAGCTCCGAAACGATGCTGTTTCTCTCTTTTTTTTTTTTTTGATTATTTGGTCTTGATCCGACGGTCCCTATGGAACCACGTGGCTAATCCACAGTCGCTGGATGATCTGACTGAAATCTACGGCCTAGATTGAACGGAGACTCGACCAAGGCCGTCCGATTGACTTGTTAAAATCTATGGTCAGGATTAGAAGGCTAAATTCGATTTGGACCGTTCACCCTTACTGACCTAAACGACGTCGCCAGCTCACTAATCCACACGGCGCCGTTTTGATTCAATTTGATTTTTTGATTTTAAAATATTTTCGGATATTCCTAATTACTAATCGGACGGCCACCAATTATTGGACTCGATTAACCCCAGCTGTTGGATCTAAACCAACTCAGCCTAACAGACCAACGGCCGAGTGTTGACACCTGATTTTTGACCATCTATCATTGTAATTTTTATTTTTAAAATAAATTAAAAATATCAAAAAAGGTTATAAAATCACAAAATCAACTTTGGAAGCCTTAGCCTAGCCTCAGGAACCAATTTTGAACAAAAAATATTTTTGGTATTTTTTAATATTTTTCGAATTTATTTAATTATAAAAATACCCAAAAAATCAGAAAAATACCATTCGTGGTCAGAAAAATACCCAAAAATATTCGATAATTTTGTTTTAATTTCCTCTTCAAGTGTATTACTTTAAATCTCAAAAATTCGGCTAGGGTCAACATGTTCCTTAACAAACATAAACCCAAACCGAACCCAAAAAAATCCTTTTCGAGTCTTTTAATTTTCAATTCTCACTTTTTATAAGCTATGACATTGGATTCTAAAGTCTTGAAGTGCAATTGGGTCAGTTTGCCCTCCAATTTGATCAATTTTAACCAAAAAGGTTTAATTGCATATTTTTCTTTCAACTAGTCCCCGGTTTCACGGATCTTGAATTTCACACGGGCATATCCATTAAAATTCAACACATCTACCCCATAATTTTCATCATGCCCAATCCATTGGCGGCCTAAATTCAGGCTAATTTGGTAGTTTGGATGTATACGCATGCTCTACGTATTTATACGTTATGCGTATTTATACGTTATGCGTATTTATACTGTTTGGTAACCTCTTTAACTCTTGTAATAATAATAATGGTTATTATTTTTAACATCTTTGTTAGTGCTATTTTTAAATAGCATTTTTGTATTATAAATTGTGAGTGTTATTTTTAGATAGCATTTATAATTGTTAGTGCTATTTTTAAATAGCATTTTTGTATTATAAATTGTGAGTGCTATTGTTAGTGCTATTTTTAAATAGCATTTTTGTATTATAAATTGTGAGTGTTATTTTTAGATAGCATTTATAATTGTTAGTGCTATTTTTAAATAGCATTTTTGTATCATAAATTGTGAGTGCTATTGTTAGTGTTATTTTTAAATAGCATTTTTGTATTATAAATTGTGAGTGTTATTTTTAGATAGCATTTATAATTGTTAGTGCTATTTTTAAATAGCATTTTTGTATCATAACTTGTGAGTGCTATTGTTAGTGTTATTTTTAAATAGCATTTTTGTATTATAAATTGTGAGTGTTATTTTTAGATAGCATTTATAATTGTTAGTGCTATTTTTAAATAGCATTTTTGTATCATAAATTGTGAGTGCTATTGTTAGTGTTATTTTTAAATAGCATTTTTGTATTATGAATTGTGAGTGTTATTTTTAGATAGCATTTATAATTGTTAGTGCTATTTTTAAATAGCATTTTTGTATCATAAATTGTGTGTGCTATTGTTAGTGCTATTTTATAATTCAATTTATTAGAAGGTGTTTTTGGCTATAAAAGGATGACAAGAGTTTTGAGGTTAAAGGAGAGAGAGGACATAGGCTGAGAAAATTCTTAGAGGGGGCACGGCACAAAAAAAAGGGAATCGCTAGCTCTCTCAAGGATAATTTAAAAGAAAAGACGTTCACCCGCCAACGTTTCTTGAGTTTCCGGCCGATTGAACCGTCAGATCTAGCTAATTTTTTTTTGTGTGCAAGGTGACGCGCACGGAGACGGTCGCACGCTGGGGCTGGACGATTGAAGACCGGTGTCCAATCATGTATATTTTGCGTACCCGATTCATACATTAGAGTTATTTTCCTAAAATATTGTTATAGATTTTATTTGTATTGTATTGCATCTAATAAAAGTGTGCACTTTCTACATTTCATCCATTAGACCCAGAATCGGAAGGCCGAGCCTCCTATTGGTGTCCAAGGCATATTATTCATTTATTTTCTGTAAATTATATTGTGCTACCCCAGAATCGGAAGGCCGAGCCTCCTGCTGGTGGTTTATACCCCCCACACCTATTTGCACGAACACCGACGGACTCCGACGTCGTAAAATTCACCGGATCCCATCTCCTTTGCTTATGTTTATGTGGTGTAATGACTTAATATCTTCTTTATTTTTATTATAATTTGCATTGCGTTGTGTCCTATAAAAAAAAGGCTAGTTCGGTCGGCTGCAGATGAGCCACGTGTCGTGATCTGATGATTTTCAGAATAAAAAAAATTTATTAATGAATTTCTAATTTTTACAAAAATTAAAATGATTCGATTGTCACCAAGACGCCACGTGGCGAGTTACCGTCAGTTGGGATTTATTTTTAAAAAAATAAAAAAATCAAATAAAAAAAATTCTAAAAAAAATCCAGAAAAATCCCAAAAAATAGGAAATGGCCACAATCAACTGGCCAAGGCTCATCCCGGGTGTTTTGAACCCGATCCTTCTTAAAAATGACGATTTCGCCCTTTGGGCGTTGGTAATGACACCGACGTAACCAAGTCCCCGAACCCAAAATCTCTGGTTCCGCAGAACTGATCGACCTCTCCCAATCGGTCGGTAAGGTTTCCGGTCTACCCTCCAAGAAAAACCGGTGGCGACTCCAAATGCATGCACAAGTTGTACATGCCACCACGACCACACTGAAGGTCGAAAGCGATCGACTCTTATCGTCGAATCCCTAAAAAATTACTCCCGCCGCGATTTGGTATGGGCCTGGGAGGGCTCGCGCCGATCCAAGGCCCGCGATTGGTAATCCATTAGCCGCGTCCGCTTTCGGACGGGTCGCGACAGCTGGCGACTCCACTGGGGACCTTGTTCTAGAACCTATGGTTCTAGACCTCAAGTGGACTTAGGCCGTAATTAAAACGCTGAGTGATATTTCTAACCCTGCAGGCGCTCTTGAAGGTGAGGTAAGTCCGCTTATGATAGGTGTTATATGTTTTTGCAGATTGGAGTGATAAGGGGGGTAGTCTGTGATTAACATTGTCTTATGCAGGTTGGCGTAGGAATGTATGCTGTGTAGATGATTTGAAGCGCTGATTGATAAAACTGTCGTGCATGACTTGCATTGTGATACTCACGACACATGGACACACACAACCGCGCCTAAAACCCCGGGCGCCGCCTTTAGGAACACAATAGAAGGAATTGAGAATGGAATCTCCGTGAGGAAAAACACGGGGTAATCCACTTTTCAATTCCGCTCGCTTCGAACTATGGATCGAGTCCCAATGCAACGATAGTTGTGCAATGGAATCGGCTCTTTCTAGAACTCGAGGTGGGAACCTTGACCTTAGGTGCCAAACCATTTGATTTTTTTAGAAGTTTACCATCACTTGTCTCATGCGCATGTCTTTGGACGGTTGGTACACCTAAAACCGCACATAAGTCGAGGAGTTTGGTTGGTAAGACTCTCTATCCCTCAAATCTATTTCAGTTCATATAAATATATGCATTTCATTCATTGCATTCTGGTGATTAGATTAAATGCCATTTCGAGGGTAGATATGTGTGTTTTTCTCCAACATCCTTGATAGAAGACGAGGAGGGCGATATCCCATCGCGAACACCGAGTGTGCAACAAAGGAGCCTACTATGGACATTATTGAGGTATCGTCCAATGAAGATGACGAGTTGGGGCAAGTAATCCGGAAGTCATAGGTCGAACTTGGGGCATCCTTAAACGTTAGGATCACATTCCTTTGTTTCATTTTCCGTTACTAGTCCTCTTGTATAGGGTTTATTTTTACCGAGGTTTTCTCTATCTCACCCCTTAGAGTGATTGTATTAGGGATCTATTGGTGTATACATTCAGATGGAGCTTGGTTGTATTTCTTTTAACGGGTCATGGGAATGTGATAGTGGCATTTTCTCTAATCATCCGAATACTCCCAAGTCAAGTTTATAATTCCTTTAGAGGAAATCAAAATTGGAAATCTTGCATGACCTTTTTGGTCGTATAGGGTAATCCAACCCCAATTTCGCTAGAAGGAATTATACACTTGAAGTGATTCATGCATGTCGTACGTCCTTGGTAATCCACGATAATTGATCGAGAATATCGGCGTTGTTTTGAATTTAATGACGAGATAGATGTCCAAATTACTCTCGTTCTTAACAAAACGGCCTTGATTTGGATGCCGTATCTTCAATTAAATTTAAAACACGTTATTATGCCTCGCACTTTTGAGTAATTCGTTCCTCTCGAAATTGATCAAAAGCGATTATTGTGAATTACATTCCTTTCAATAGTATGCTTTCTTTCGAGGAATATTGATAAAAACTTTTCGCGCAAGATTAAAACCCTTGTAAAAGTTCTTGTCCTTATTAATCATGGGCAAGCATAGGATTGAAAGGGGTTTTTGATTTCTTTTTCAAATTATTCCTTCTGATTCTGTCTTTTTATTTGCAGGTAAAAAAAAATAGGTAATAGAGAGAAATCTTTTCCTGGACAAGTCTAAGGCTATTATCTCATCTGATCATGAGCGAGTTATAAAATCAGGACATATTTGCTCGGCTTATTGATATTATGGTTCGGCTCACCCAAGTTGAAGATGTTCGGATGCTCGAAGAAATGAACCATACAGAAGTTAAAACACACACACAAGAGTTCTCATTTATTTTGCTCAGTGGAGGGTTTTCAAAAGCAGGTCATACAATTCGGGGTAGAAAAGTAAAGCCGAAGTGAGCCCTAATTAACGACACGAAGGAGCCCAACTGACCCTCCATGTTATTAATGCTCTGCTCATACTCCCAACTCCGCATGTCATGGTCGGCAAGCCTGAGGAGAAGACTTTTGCATTCTCCCTTAACTTCGGCGACCTTGGCCTCATGTTCTTCGGCGATTGTTTCCAGGTCTTGAACCAGTCCATTCCCGCGAGCTATGTCCGCGGTTATTTTGTCGACCCGTTCTTCCTGCCAGTCGCTCTGAAGCCTCAACAGGACATTGCGGCGGTCATGCTCGCCGGTGGTCAGGGATAGGGCCAATTGCTCCACCAGATTTCTCCTCTCGCGAAGCAACGTCGCGACCCGCTCATTAGCAAACTCGACGGCCTTTTTGTAACTATCGGCCAGATAGTTGGTCAGCACCAAATGATCAGATCGATCCTCATAACGAGCTCGCAAGACGCGAGCCACGAGAACCTCCCGATTAGCAGCACGGTAGGCCTCTAAGGAGTGTGCAAAGAGAGTCGGGAAAATTCTATATTCCCTCCCCAGTGTAGTACCTTCGAGAGAAGTGGTATCAAGGTCCTCGAGCAGGACACGGATTTCATCCTCGGTCGCAGAATGATCGGTTATGTGTGCGTAACCGCGACCCAGTAGGTTATAAAGCTTTTCCCACTGGGCCAAGACATCAGTTGAAAAAGTGCGTACGGGAGAGGAGGCCATTTGCGTTGGGTTGGCTTGAGAATAAGACGAGTTTAACAGAGAGATTAGAAGGAAGAAGCTGATTATGCGAAAACGTTAACCTTCCATACATTAATTCCTCATTTTATAGCAACTCGAGGATGATGAAGGGTCTCAGTAATAATGCTGGTGGAGCCCAGTTAGGGGGTAAAGCAGGAGGTCCCCTCACGAGAACCATTGGATTCGTTTCGGTCCGCGATTTCCGGCTCATCAATTAAAAGATGTAAAAGATTTGTCGGGATCACCATTATTAGAGTTAGGTGGAAGGTAAGCGCAACTATCGAAGAGAGCCCTAACAGGATTTGGCAGTCCCATCACGATTGAAAAGCTAAGCGAGAAATTCAAAGTCTTGAGGGGGAACGTTTGCCTAATGATGCTTGAAGAGCGTCTCCTGAACATACGAAGTCACTCGAAGAAAACTTTATAGGGAGTGAGCATACATGAGAGAGTGGAGAACTCTGAGTGGGCAAGAACCAATCAAACATTTCTCAATCCAACATATTTAAGAGGTTATTGTCAGCTGCTAGAGGCGACTGACTCAAAAATCTCAGAAATTGAACTACAGAGGGATCTCGAAGATTCCAAGATCAAGTCTAACGCCAAAACCATGGAGCCCAACACTTCTGGCAACGGAAATCAAGATCACGGCGACGACGACAACGACATCCACGATGTTCAACTCGGGAAAAGAAAACGTCCTCACCAATACTCTCAGGAGGAAACCCAAATGCTGGAAACCCTTTTCAGTAAAAGCCATTACATGAAAAAGAAGTGGAGAATTGAATTGAGCCGGGAGTTGGGGATTAATCAGTCGAGGATCCAGTTTTGGTTTCAAAATAGGAGATCCAAATCGAAGGCTCAACGCAAACGTCAGGTGGTCGAGATTTTAAAGGAAGAAAACCAAAAGCTGCGAACAGAAAACATGAGGTATGAAAAAGCTCTCAATATTACCGTTTGCCCTCATTGCGACAACCTCGTCGCCCTCGGTAAGATATTCCCCGATAAGCCTCACGCGATGATTGAAGACGTTCATTTACCACCCTACTCCCTCGGGGCATCTCCTGCTCAACCAGATTTTGCCGGAGTCACGCATGAGCAGGATGATCCTACGAAGATGATACAAATGCCTCCTGGGGGATGGGATTTGCATCGCTTTGATTGGAGTTACAGTTTCAAGGAGCTGGATGTTACCGCCGACCAGCTCAAAGCATATCAGCCTCATGCACAACAATTTTCGATAAGGTCGGGTCCTGCTGGAGATGAGTTAATCAGTCGTCAAGCCATCGATGCAATTTTGGGCCACGATAAGAGGAGGTTCGCTTGGCCCCCTGAATTGCATTCCAGATTCCTAGACGTGGTTCACCAAATGGGGATCGACTCAGCAACTCCGACGCGCATATTTAAGGCCATGAATGTACCGGGGCTTAGTAAGGAGCTGGTCAGGAATCACCTTGCTGCCTACAGAAAGCTATTAAAACAACGTCGAGCGGAGCTAAATCGGGAGGAATCCGTCTCGAGCTCAAAAGCTAGGGGCGACCGCCATTGTAATGCTCAGGCATCAAGAGATACCCGGCCAAATCTAAGCATCAATCAAGCTAGCAACCCGACCACCGGCAAACTGAAAGCTGATCAGAATGTCCTCCCGGGCCATTTCAACACTTCTCAAGAGCGCGTGTCACAAGTACAGCGAGTGCGAACTCCTCCATTCGAGCAGCAGTCGGCTGGTGCTCTGCCTGCCGCTGGTCAACCCACGACAGACGATTTCTTCGATGAGGGGCTCGATGCCTTGTTCAATCAGTGGGAAGCTGGCATGCTTGGACAGCCATGATCTAGCACCTGACTCGGGGCACGATGGGTCGGTCACTACGAACACCCATAGAAAGAAGAACATGTTCACGAGTAGATCACTCATTTTATCCGTTGTAAAGTTCCTACGGGAACATTTTTCTTTAATGACTATAGTTAAACCAACGCTATCGACGAACATCGTCATGCTCAGTTGTGATGATCCCTTGTTAGATTAAGTCTGAAACCAGAGACGGTCTTTAAAATTTTGAGTGGCCACGAACTCATTCCTCACCAAGCGCCCGGGATGCTGAAATGAAGAGTAACAGCATGCACAGGGAAAATGCCACTTTCGTTTGAACGATGAAAAGGGGTTGAGAGAAGATCATAGCGTTAATTCCCATGGAGCTAAATGAATTAAACGGAGTCATTAATTGCGGGTCCACCGCTGCTCCCCACGTTCTCGGGCCTAGCAAATCATAAAAGGCGCCGAAAGATTGTAGACCCACCACTTTGAAGGCTGAACTAGGGGACGAGCGCAATACTCGATGAAACCGAATCAATGCAAGAGAGTTTGTGATCCTATCACGAGGAAAAAGAAAGGGGAATACAGACGATAAGTAATTGCAGGATCTCGGGAGGAGCGCTTGCTTGCTGGTCTTCATATGCAGTCTGAAGGATGGTTCCAGGACACGCACAATCACTTGAGAAAATTTCTAGAGTGAGCAAACACGTAAGAGCGAATTGAGAAAGCTGAGTGAACTAGATCAGCCCGAGATACCCCGATCCATCATGTTTAAAAGTTATTCCCATCTGCTAGAAACGCCCGACCTGGACATTTCTGAGCACGAACTGCTGGGAGACTTTGAAGATCCTGGAGCTGAATCCTGCCCGAAGGCCATAGAGACTGACTCCTCCAGCGATGAAATTCTAGGTTTCAGCTACGAAGAAGGAGTATACAATGATGACCGGAGTCGGAAAAGGAAGCAACTACAACGCCACACTCCATGCCAAATCCGAGAGCTCGAAGCTTTCTTCAATGAATGCCCCACTCCAAGCAGACAACAGAAAATGGAGTTGAGCCGAAAGATAAGATTGGAGCTTTCGAAGGTCAAGTTTTGGTTCGCCAACAAACGAACCCGGGTGAAACAGCAATACGCAGACCATGAATTACTGGTCCTGAAGGAGGAGAATGAGAAGCTTCAAGCTGAAAGCGCGAGATATAAGGAAGCTCTGACCAAGGCCACCTGCCTTAATTGTGGTAATCATGTTGTCCTCGGTGAGGTGTTCCTCGATGAACCATCCCTATTGACGAATAACGCTCAGCTGTTACCGTATTCTCCACAGCATTTTCCGACACAGCCAGATACCGCCGGAGATCTGCATGAGCAAGTCAACACCATAGGATCAACACCAACATCCTCTGAGAAATGGGATATGAATCATCACAGGGGGAATTCTCTCAATGACGAACTCGCTGTCGCAGCCAGCCAATCCAAAGTCGGTGAGTCCCTCCCTGGACAACTTTTGAAACGACTAGATCCCGTAGAGAATAGCTACCGAAGTATTGACGATATTTTGGGTGATAAGAGAACAAGGTTTTACTGGACCTATGAACTTCACACCAAATTTGTTGATGCAATTCGAGAGCTGGGAGTTGATTCGGCTAGCCCACTACGCATACTCGAGATTATGAATGTGCCGGGGCTCTCTAGAATTAACGTTGAGTCTCACCTCAAGTACTATAGGAGATTGCTAAGGGATGGAAGGATAGCGTTAAACCATCATAAAGCCAGTTGGAGCTCAAGTGCTGGGCAGAGTTACAATCATGATGATTGGAGAGCCAAGAGCACCCAACCGTGTTTCAGCCATGACGGGACTAGCAGTCTTGTCAGCGACTCCTCTAACCCAAATCAGAATGCTCCGCCGAGCTATCTCAATACTCCTCAGGAGTATATGCCACAGTTCCAGCACATAGAGATTCCTCAGTTTGAGCACGAATCAGTCATTAATGCTGTCCCTGAAGCGGATCTGACATTGGTAGAGAGTGCACATATGAACCTGCCGGTCATTGGAGGAAGTTCCAATTCGAGGGGTCAAATTGCTCACGGCGAGAGCAAAGAGAGGAATCCCTCGCCTGCAGTCGACGACACCCAATCTGGGCACCAAGGGCTAGAAAGAACAGGTGATTTCCTTGATGAGGAGCTGGACACTTGGATCAATACTCTTCGGGAATGTATGTCTCAACCCCAACAGGGCAATGATGAAGGTTCCAGCTCAAAGACTCCAATCCCTCACAACGAAGGCAATGAAAGAAATCTGCCCCCAACAACCGTTGATACCCAACTTGAACATCAATGGCTCGAAGACCCGAGCAATTTCCTTGGCGATGAGTTCAATCTTTGGCTCGATCAATTTGGAGCCGGAGGACCATCGCAGTGGTGACGCGAGGCCGGTGATCAAACGTCTGATGCAAGGCATGGCTACTCGATGAAAAATGCTTCGAGAAAAGGGGTTGAATACTCCTATTGCATATGTTGTTGATCGCACTGTAAGATTCCCACGGGAACATCTTTCATTAATATCTAGAACTAATTGCGCGTGAGTGTCAACATCACCCTTTGAGCATCTTCAAGCCGAAGGCCGTGGATTAATCACTTAATCCGTGGAGCAAGTTCCATGAACCATAATTATCACCCGCGGAGCATAATGGGATCTACCCCTTCAACACGAAATACGTTTGGCCGCGAAGCCACCTATTTGGTAAAACGATGTATCGTTCCTAAACGATCTTCAATCGAATACCGAAGTAATGTATTCTTTCTTTTCCTTCTCAGATGATAAACATGGATAAATCACTCAATGAGTCATGCGTTCAAATAGCAGAACAGACGCTGCCCAGCTGGGGGCAGATGAACCATTGATGTTACAAACACTCCAAGCATGGATAGGCGGATTTGATAGAGGTTGTTCATATCAATACGCAACATCAGAATGGGATGAAAATCAAGAGTAAAGTTGTATCGTCCCAATTTGTCTTGAATTTGGGAATATGAATTAACACTCATTGTTTATCCTTGACAGGGGAATCGCCCTGGAAGCGAACAGGTTTTTACATCCCATGTACTACTCGTTAGAGTACATGACCAAGGGTAGGATGTATCGTTTCGATTTTTGACAAATTCGTGAACCTACAATGATATGCTTCTTTTACATTTGCAGGGATCCGCAGCTGCAACGGACAGGTAAGTATCCCTTTTCCCAGTTAGCGGGAGATAAAAAAATGTCAGAATCATTTCAACCGGCATAAAGATTTCCCAATGCATCGATATTCACGATTTAAATCGGGAGGTTACCTGAAGCATGAATAAGAACAGACATGGTGCATCATAAAATCCCCTTGATGGGTAAAATCTTTGGAGAAAACAAAAAGACTTTTTCCAATAAAAGTTGTTCAAACCGTTTAAAAGAGTGTTTTCTCAGACGAGAGGCGAAGCCTAATCCAAACATGTCCCACACACACTTGAGAGATGAATGGAGTGGGCAGATAACAAAATCTGGACCTACGGGAGTAGGGATTATTCGCAGCAATTACATGAATTGGGACGACGGAGGCATTCGTTTCATATCCCCCAAACACTACAGGTGACCGTTGATAACCCCTTTGAATGGCGGTTTTCATTCTTAACCCTGTCAAGAACCACCCCACATCGGGGCAAAAGGAAGTAAGTCCAGCAGCGTCAGGAGAAAATGGTTAGAAATTTTCTTGCTCGGACTAACATTAATCTTTGTGTGTTGTTTATATGGTAATTCAAGTGCCATAGGATGACGAGAAGCATTCATTCTCTATCCCACACACGTTTATCATTTGCACAGCCAAGTTGAGCCTGCAAATTCATTTCATAAACCCGTTGGTGATCATTGCAAATTCCAAGACAAAGGCAGATCACTTCAAAAATGGAAGAGTTCAAGACTCAGGGATTACGAAGAGAATTCCCGGACTGATATTTAAAGCATGCTTAGACTATATGTCTAACATAATCCCATGAAGATGAGAAAAAGTGGGATTTAAAAAATGAATGAGAAAAATCCACGGTATTAAGAAAAAGCAAAGTGCCTGGTAAAAGCAAGGCCGATGCTCGTGTAAGTTGTTGGATTGATCCACAATGAAACCAGATGGGAAAAGAGGAAATCCCTGAAGGAGCCGAATCCAAAAGGGCTGCTCCCCAAATGGTGCCAAGCGCCGAACAAAGACATAGAGAGAGTCGCTCTCTGAACGCAACAAGAGACACCCGCTAAAGAATTTGTGCACACCTCAAGAGCGGTTGCACACCTCGAAAACTGAAGGTACAGAGAGGAAAGGGCAGGTGGTAAATTTGCAATGATCACCAATGTCAAACCCTTCGTAATTTCTGGGCAAAAAACAAGCCTTTTTCGGTCCCCAATCCTACCAACATCATAACCCTGAAACAGTCTTCTCTGACTAAGACACTTGGGTTAACATATAGCTTAGCTCGAAGAGGTACGAGTAAGACTATTTCTTTCTCATTTTGCAGGGTTCTCGACTTGTAAACCCGGAGCAGATGGTGAAAACTTTCATTCAATGACCTTGACTCAAAAGTGAGTCCCCCTTGAAGGCCAATATCCAAGCCCAACATTACGGTCCCGTGGAAGACCTCCCGACCGATCAAAATGTATGCGTTGCGAATGAGCCTAAAACCTAGGCACAGGTTAGTAGGGAATTGAGTGCATCCCCTATAAAAACCATTATCTCAAAACAGGTGAGAAGACCTCATTGTCGAGAAATATTCCGATTGATGTTTTGAACAAACTCTTTTTGGAATTTTCAAACTGTTGATCCAGATTTTCCATGCAAGGAATTTGTGATCATATTTGCGTGTTGCAAGAATGCTTTGGATAGCTTCCGGCATCAAAATGCACATTTTACGATTAAAACTTAAGTCATACGGTTTTTGTCAAATGGACAGCCGTGGTCTTCCCAAAGATTACTAACGTTTTCTTGGTGAAGAAGAATCTTTCAGGCTCAAATTTCTGCAGGATACCTGGAAAACCCAGCTCCCAGAATGTCGCCTCAACAGACCCAAGTGAAGCTTTGTCAAGATAAAATCTTTCACTGCTTCAAAACTAAATTCCCGACAAATTTCGGGATCTTTCAAAAGAAGGGATGATGATAGAACCCTTTTTCAAAAGAAATCAAGCAGTCCTAGCATGACGTGGAGAACCCTCGTCCTAGGATCTCTTTTCAAAAATCAAGTAGTCCTAGCTTGACGTGGAGAACCCTCGTCCTAGGATCCCTTTTCAAAATATCAAACAGTCCTATCAGACGTGGAGAACCCTCGTCTTTGGACCCCTTTTTCAAAAATCAGGCAGTCCTAGCATGACGTGGAGAACCCTCGTCCCAGGACCCCTTTTCAAAAATCAGGCAGTCTCATCGGACGTGGAGAACCCTCGTCATGAGACCCCTTTTCAAAAATCAAGCGGTCCTAGCATGACGTGGAGAACCCTCGTCCCAGGACCCCTTTTCAAAAATCAGGCAGTCCTAGCATGACGTGGAGAACCCTCGTCCCAGGACCCCTTTTCAAAGGAAGAAATGAACCCCTGGTATGGTGAGTCAGAAGCCACAAAGGGAGAAATGAAAACCTGGTATGGTGAATCAGAAGCCACAAAGGGAGAAATGAAAACCTGGTATGGTGAATCAGAAGCCACGAAGGGAGAAATGAAAACCTGGTATGGTGAGTCAGAAGCCACGAGGGAAAGAAAAGAAACCCCTGGTATGGTGAGTCAGAAGCCACGAAGGGAGAAATGAAAACCTGGTATGGTGAGTCAGAAGCCACGAAGGAAGAAATGAAAACCTGGTATGGTGAGTCAGAAGCCACGAAGGAAGAAATGAAAACCTGATATGGTGAGTCAGAAGCCACGAAGGGAGAAATGAAAACCTGGTATGGTGAGTCAGAAGCCACGAAGGGAGAAATGAAAACCTGGTATGGTGAGTCAGAAGCCACGAAGGAAAGAAAAGAAACCCCTGGTATGGTGAGTCAGAAGCCACGAAGGGAGAAATGAAAACCTGGTATGGCGAGTCAGAAGCCACGAAGGAAGAAATGAAAACCCTGGTATAGCGGATCAGAAGCTACGAAGGGAAAATTGAAGACCATGGTATAGCGGACCAGAAGCTACGAATGGAGAATTGAAACCCCTGGTATAGCAGATCAAAAGCTACGAAGGTGAATGAATAAAAAAAAAATCGACAAACAGTCCCAGCAGACGTGGAGAACCCTCGTCCCAGGACCCATTTTCAAAAATATCAAACAGTCACAGCGGACGTGGAGAACCCTCGTCCCAGGACCCCTTTTCAAAAATCAGACAGTCCTAGCATGACGTGGAGAACCCTCGTCATGAGACCCCTTTTCAAAAATCAGGCAGTCTCATCGGACGTGGAGAACCCTCGTCATGAGACACCTTTTCAAATAATGGTAGAAACCGCCTAAAGGGTCAAACCAATGGTAGAAACCGCCTAAAGGGTCAAACCAAAGGTAGAAACCGCCTAAAGGGTCAATTCATGGTAGAAACCGCCTAAAGGGTCAAACCAATGGTAGAAACCGCCTAAAGGGTCAAACCAAAGGTAGAAACCGCCTAAAGGGTCAAACCAATGGTAGAAACCGCCTAAAGGGTCAAACCAAAGGTAGAAACCGCCTAAAGGGTCAATTCAAGGTAGAAACCGCCTAAAGGGTCAAATCAAAGGTAGAAACCGCCTAAAGGGTCAATTCATGGTAGAAACCGCCTAAAGGGTCAAACCAATGGTAGAAACCGCCTAAAGGGTCAAACCAAAGGTAGAAACCGCCTAAAGGGTCAATTCAAGGTAGAAACCGCCTAAAGGGTCAATCAAAGGTAGAAACTGCCTAAAGGGTCAAATAATGGTAGAAACCGCCTAAAGGGTCAAACCAAAGGTAGAAACCGCCTAAAGGGTCAATTCAAGGTAGAAACCGCCTAAAGGGTCAATCAAAGGTAGAAACTGCCTAAAGGGTCAAATAATGGTAGAAACCAATTCAAGGTAGAAACCGCCTAAAGGGTCAAATCAATGGTAGAAACCGCCTAAAGGGTCAATTCAAGGTAGAAACCGCCTAAAGGGTCAACCAAAGGTAGAAACCGCCTAAAGGGTCAAACCAAAGGTAGAAACCGCCTAAAGGGTCAAATCAAAGGTAGAAACCGCCATAAGGGTCAAACTAAACTTGAAGGTAGATACCGCCTAAAGGGTCAAATATGGTAGAAACCGCCACAAGGGTCAACTCATTGGTAAATACCACCATACGGATCAAAATCCCTGGCAAATCCCCCAGCGTGGGATGCGCCCTTCTCAGGTTCCTACCAGTTAGGAGCCCCATAATGGTGTGACCTACTATACAGGTCAGAGCTTAATCTCCCTAGGATATTCTGAACGAGTCCTAGGTATCTTCTTGAAAGTCGTCGCAACCGGCAGCATCTGACAGGTGAGCTTCAGGTAAGCCTCTCTCACTCCGGCCCATGTTCGAATTGCAAGAGTAAACCGGTGATTAACTTGAGCATTCATCAAAAGACTTAAGGGTCCGATGTCATAGCATTTCTTTTCCCCAGTCGAGTCAGTTAAGATTTAGGTGTCATTTTATCTTTGAAAGCAACCTCTGACGTGCTCACTCTCAAAGAGGGGCAGCTGTTGACACCTGATTTTTGACCATCTATCATTGTAATTTTTATTTTTAAAATAAATTAAAAATATCAAAAAAGGTCATAAAATCACAAAATCAACTTTGGAAGCCTTAGCCTAGCCTCAGGAACCAATTTTGAACAAAAAATATTTTTGGTATTTTTTAATATTTTTCGAATTTATTTAATTATAAAAATACCCAAAAAATCAGAAAAATACCATTCGTGGTCAGAAAAATACCCAAAAATATTTTATAATTTTGTTTTAATTTCCTCTTCAAGTGTATTACTTTAAATCTCAAAAATTCGGCTAGGGTCAACATGTTCCTTAACAAACATAAACCCAAACCGAACCCAAAAAAATCCTTTTCGAGTCTTTTAATTTTCAATTCTCACTTTTTATAAGCTATGACATTGGATTCTAAAGTCTTGAAGTGCAATTGGGTCAGTTTGCCCTCCAATTTGATCAATTTTAACCAAAAAGGCTTAATTGCATATTTTTCTTTCAACTAGTCCCCGGTTTCACGGATCTTGAATTTCACACGGGCATATCCATTAAAATTCAACACATCTACCCCATAATTTTCATCATGCCCAATCCATTGGCGGCCTCAATTCAGGCTAATTTGGTAGTTTGGATGTATACGCATGCTCTACGTATTTATACGTTATGCGTATTTATACGTTATGTGTATTTATACTGTTTGGTAACCTCTTTAACTCTTGTAATAATAATAATGGTTATTATTTTTAACACCTTTGTTGGTGCTATTTTTAAATAGCATTTTTGTATTATAAATTGTGAGTGTTATTTTTAGATAGCATTTATAATTGTTAGTGCTATTTTTAAATAGCATTTTTGTATTATAAATTGTGAGTGCTATTGTTAGTGCTATTTTTAAATAGCATTTTTGTATTATAAATTGTGAGTGTTATTTTTAGATAGCATTTATAATTGTTAGTGCTATTTTTAAATAGCATTTTTGTATCATAAATTGTGAGTGCTATTGTTAGTGTTATTTTTAAATAGCATTTTTGTATTATAAATTGTGAGTGTTATTTTTAGATAGCATTTATAATTGTTAGTGCTATTTTTAAATAGCATTTTTGTATCATAAATTGTGAGTGCTATTGTTAGTGTTATTTTTAAATAGCATTTTTGTATTATAAATTGTGAGTGTTATTTTTAGATAGCATTTATAATTGTTAGTGCTATTTTTAAATAGCATTTTTGTATCATAAATTGTGAGTGCTATTGTTAGTGTTATTTTTAAATAGCATTTTTGTATTATGAATTGTGAGTGTTATTTTTAGATAGCATTTATAATTGTTAGTGCTATTTTTAAATAGCATTTTTGTATCATAAATTGTGAGTGCTATTGTTAGTGCTATTTTATAATTCAATTTATTAGAAGGTGTTTTTGGCTATAAAAGGATGACAAGAGTTTTGAGGTTAAAGGAGAGAGAGGACATACGCTGAGAAAATTCTTAGAGGGGGCACGGCACAAAAAAAAAAAAGGGAATCGCTAGCTCTCTCAAGGATAATTTAAAAGAAAAGACGTTCACCCGCCAACGTTTCTTGAGTTTCCGGCCGATTGAACCGTCAGATCTAGCTAATTTTTTTTTGTGTGCAAGGTGATGCGCACGGAGACGGTCGCACGCTGGGGCTGGACGATTGAAGACCGGTGTCCAATCAGGTATATTTTGTGTACCCGATTCATACATTAGAGTTATTTTCCTAAAATATTGTTATAGATTTTATTTGTATTGTATTGCATCTAATAAAAGTGTGCACTTTCTACATTTCATCCATTAGACCCAGAATCGGAAGGTCGAGCCTCCTATTGGTGTCCAAGGCATATTATTCATTTATTTTCTGTAAATTATATTGTGCTACCCCAGAATCGGAAGGCCGAGCCTCCTGCTGGTGGTTTATACCCCCCACACCTATTTGCACGAACACCGACGGACTCCGACGTCGTAAAATTCACCGGATCCCATCTCCTTTGCTTATGTTTATGTGGTGTAATGACTTAATATCTTCTTTATTTTTATTATAATTTGCATTGCGTTGCGTCCTATAAAAAAAAAAGGCTAGTTCGGTCGGCTGCAGATGAGCCACGTGTCGTGATCTGGTGATTTTCAGAATAAAAAAAATTTATTAATGAATTTCTAATTTTTACAAAAATTAAAATGATTCGATTGTCACCAAGACGCCACGTGGCGAGTTACCGTCAGTTGGGATTTATTTTTAAAAAAATAAAAAAATAAAATAAAAAAAATTCTAAAAAAAATCCAGAAAAATCCCAAAAAATAGGAAATGGACACAATCAACTGGCCAAGGCTCATCCCGGGTATTTTGAACCCGATCCTTCTTTAAAATGACGATTTCGCCCTTTGGGCGAATCGTCTCCCAAAAATTGAAGAAAAATCAAGAAATTCCAAAAAATTCTCAAAAATGGGAAATGGCCACAAACAACTGGCCATGGAATATTTTTGGTAATTCGGTATCCAAACCTCCCAAAAATGAGGATTTTGCCCTTCGGGCTAATCGTCCCCAAATCTTCCCATTTTACCCCTGGTCCGAAGTCACACCTTCCCTAAGCCTTTATGGTTATACTAGGAAGCCATTGATCTGAATTGATGTGCATTGAAGTGATTTATTTATGTACTTGATTGCGCTTTCATTTAAATTGATTGTGATTGATAGGAACAGTCTTCCAATCTGCATGAAATCCTGAATTAAGCCTACCTCACCTAAAATTGAGCCTGCATGAACTCTTAGCTAGGAAAATCACTCGCGTTAGGTACCGAAAGGGCATTGGTAATGACATCGACGTAACCAAGTCCCCGAACCCAAAATCTCTGGTTCCGCAGAACTGATCGACCTCTCCCAATCGGTCGGTAAGGTTTCCGGTCTACCCTCCAAGAAAGACCGGTGGCGACTCCAAATGCATGCACAAGTTGCACATGCCACAACGACCACACTGAAGGTCGAAAGCGATCGACTCTTATCGTCGAATCCCTCAAAAAATACTCCCGCCGCGATTTGGTATGGGCCTGGGAGGGCTCGCGCCGATCCAAGGCCCGCGATTGGTAATCCATTAGCCGCGTCCGCTTTCGGACGGGTCGCGACACCGAGCTGACTCGACTTCCACGTGGACCAACCACAGAGCGACACATAGACCTTTGACTCGTCGACTCCGCCACGTCAACTTCGTCTTCAACCTCTCGACCCCGGCGGAACGAACGGCTGAGCGCCTCCGACGACGATCCGACGGTGGAACCTTAACTAAATCGCGCGAAACCAGCACTAATCGACTCGCAATCGTCTCTAGTTTAACATATCTAAGATTTGGAGCATCTAATTCACGGAATCACGAGTATCATGCAGAACGCCGAGTACGGCCATGGAAGTTCGATCGCACGATTTACATCAAACCATGGCAATTCAGTCACAAAATAGCATCAATGGAGGTTCAAAAGACTTACCTCGAGCTCTGATTGAGCTCGCACGACCTAGATTTGGCTAGGCAAGAATGAACAGGGCACGACAATGGAGGTTGGATTTGGAGACTCAATTCGAGGTATTCAAGCGAGGTCAATGTAAAATGAAGATGCGACGATGGTTAGTGATGCTTGGGGAGCAAAACGCATATGCTAACTACAAGGATCATGGCCAGACACGAGATCCGCCATTAATGCTCAGTCTGAAAGCTTGAAGACTGAACTTACCTATTCTTGGGGTTTCAGGCGGCGCGGTCGGCGACGATCGACTCCTGGCAGCTTGGGCGATCTCCTGATGACCCATTTGAGCTTTGGTCTAGCCTGAATAGGCCCAACCGATGCTCTGCAAATCCGAGCTTCACCCTCGACAATGGCGATGGAGGGTCAGCTCTCTCTCCCCCGTTCTCTCTCTCTATTGATTCTGTTTTCTCCTCCCCAACCGAACTAACCAACCTCTCCTTCTAGAAGGCTCAATTGGCCTTTATATCCCTTTGAAATTTTTGGCGCCGAATCAGGGGGGAGCTCCCCTTGCTTGAATTGCACGTGCAGCCACGTGCTTTTAGGTCTAAACGGCGTCGAGGAGGATGGGCATTCCGTCCAACTCCGTTTGGTCCTCCGGCGAGCTCCATCTCATGCGAATTTGGCATGAATTTGACCTGCGTTTGGCAATTGTTGACTTTTGCAGGTCCCGCGTCTTGACCGGCCGATTACTCTTCGTTCCGACGACCATTGGTCAAGACTCTAGCATCAATCAACGGGGAAAGGCCTGCGGTATTAAACCCCCACCAATGCTTCTTCAATCGTCGTCGATTGGTCGGTCAATTTGGCTATCAAAACTCGGCCTTACACTGTTCATCTGCACAGGGGTTGGGGGAAGAAGACGACACTATTCTAGCCCGGTTCGACCGGTCCGAATCGGTCCTGATCCAATTATTTAAAATTAATAGTAATTCGATTGGAAATTTTTGCAATTAAACCTCAGAATCGAATTTAGGGCATGAATTCTATCCAAAAATGTGATTTTGCCCAAAAGTTTATGTCAATTTCTATAAAATCCCCAAATTTGTCCTTAATTGCAATTTGGCAAATTGTGAAATTGAAGGCTCAAATAATCAAATTGGACCAAATTACCTATGCCAATCGATTCAAAATGATGAAAACCATTGGGCGGTGACTTTAATTTGTAATGATAGTCCTTGAATTGAAAGTAATTTCAATTATGCCCAAATTCAAGGACTAAAAATGCAATTAAGTATGCAATTTTGCCCAATTCATGCAATTAAATAATTTGTACAAACAATTGGACTAAATTGCAATAAGGGACAATTAGATTGAATGTCAAGATCCTAGAAAATGCCAAATTTACAAATTAAAAGACTCAATTGACATTTTTTTTTACCAAATTCAATCATGTGTAACAAAGGAACACCTAAAATTGAATTTTATTTTGGACTTTTTATGAGGTCAAAAAGGCAAAGGATTTAAAATAAAAATATTGACTATTTTTTCATATTTTTGTGACATCAAATGCTATTTTTCGTGAATTTTCAAGTATTTTCCTATTTTCTAAAAATACTAAAAAATACGAAAAATATGAAAAATTATTATTTTTTGTCAAAAATGGTTCCTTAGGCTTGGCCAAGGCCACCAAAGTTGATTTTACAATTTTTTTGACTTTTTATGGATTTTTTTATGAATTTTCTAAGAATAAGCTAGAAAAAGGCTGATCCGAAATTAGGTGTCAACACTTTACATTAGAAAACCTACTCGAATTAGGAAACCTTTCTTTTTTTTTTTACTCAAACTCGATACATATTCTAAGCACAATTTGTCCCAATGAACTTCTACCAAGGAACGAAATCTTGAGGTCAGTAACGAGAGTATATGAGCGATCTTGCATCTCGACAACTCACCCAAAACTGCAAACAGGAATAATTACTCGCAAGCTAATATGGTGGGATGCCAAGTCAAGTGCAGAGCAAAACCGAATAGGTAACAAGATGGCAGAAATGCAAAAGACATATGAGGCTTAGTACGATAGCTTAGGATAATGGCCAGTGCAGTTTGGCGGAGCAAAGAGGCAGCAACCGTCCGTAGAATAGCTTAAAGAAATCTTTGACTGGCGTCTAAGCTCAGATAACCATAAGTTTCTAGCCATGAACAAGAGGAACCTCGTCCAATGGCATTATGAAAACTTGCGATGTCCTCCACCATTTTAGTAAAGATTCAAGGGCCAGCGGCCTACGATACAACTATCAAGACTACAAAACTTGCATCAATAGGCTTCGTGGGAGGCTTCCGAACAGTAGGAGAGCAAATTCATCCTGTCACATAGAACAGCATGTACATATTCTTGATCCTGATCTACAAGTACAACACAGCATCTTCTCGGGATGAGACGAGCCGAAACTCATCTAAAAAAAGAGAGCCTAAAGCTTCGCAAACCAGCAGATGCTCATTCGCACGAGGAGCTCCATGCCGCACTGATAGAAATGTTTCACCATCTCCGCAGTTATAGCTGATGCTAGAGCCATAACATGACTTTCCACGTTAGCTGGTCACGCAAGGTCTATCTTTAACTGCATATTTTGAGGGAAAGGTGAATCACTCCAAGCAGAGAAGAAGGAAGAAAGAATCCTGAAGACGAAGCGAGTATAAACATCTTTGAGGCCATACTAACACTGACAATTCATTGAAGTGCGAG
Organism: Rhodomyrtus psidioides; assembly: GCA_021437785.1. Lineage (NCBI taxonomy): Eukaryota > Viridiplantae > Streptophyta > Magnoliopsida > Myrtales > Myrtaceae > Rhodomyrtus > Rhodomyrtus psidioides. The sequence goes on along the minus strand of JAILYB010000091.1, from coordinate 2,757,469 downwards.
GAAGTTAAGAGGAAAGTTTTTACACAAAAATTAATACAGATGCACCCGTCGTAAATCCTCCGAGCCATCCTAAATGATGCAACGTACTAGTGAACTAAATTGTCACTCTTAACACCTAAACGTTGTCCCCACTACTATTAGTACCTGGCGAGAAACTATGGCATTGAACAGCGAAGAGAAAAAGCACGAATCCAGAACAATGAAGTAACCTTAAAATCCCTCATACGGCCGGTAACACTAGACAGTTCATTGAAGTGCCAGAAAACTAAGAGGACAGTTCAACGTAGGCGCTCAATAAATCATCTGAATGATCCTACAGTAACAAAAAGTAAAAGTGAACTAAATTTTTACACTAACGTCTGATCACTGTCACATTGGTGCTGGGCCCTGTAATAGTGAAGGTAAAAAACTGAAAGAGCTTACACTGTTTAGTCTTGATATCGCAACCACATTGTACACTTTTGAGATTGAAAAATTGGCAGCATCTGTACACATGAATGGTACTGATCTTCACAATGGGGTGATAATTTGGTGGAAGACTTTCCGATGTACGAATATACTGATCAGAAGTTCATGTTCTTCTGCAGGTTTTTCGCCAGGACATCATGTACTTGTACACATATTTTCGACAGCGAGACACATACATTTCAGAGAAAGTTACTAGAGCCAAAATTTTCATTGAAGCAGACAAAACCCTCAGAAGATAATCCTCCTAACCTAGTTGCTGGTTATGTACTTTAACGCGATCCTACAATGTAAACCAATGTCGGAGTTCCTAGTGCTCTGCTGCACAGGCCTACTTTGAGCATAATGCAGGGCAATGGACTAACCAGGATGAAGCAGAACAATTACTCATGAAGGCAATGAGCCTGGAGGAACACTTCAAAGTGGCGTGTTCACGAATTAGTCCACGCAATGCGTCGAAAAGGAACTTCAAAGTACTCAACTGCTCATGAAACCATGATCGGGACCGATTCGGCACCACCACAGACAAACTCACAAGTCTCCCCTCCCCCAAACCCACCCCCCACCCCCCCCACCCCCCAGCCGGGAATAATCAAGCCAAGAAGAAGGGAGAGATCGCTCACCGGACATCCGCACCATTCAGTTCGACCCAGATGCTGCAGAGAGCAACATTTGTGCGCTGGAACCGACACGATCCCCGAACATTAATTACCCCACCCTGCAAACGGAAACCTGGTAATCGCTGCATCAACACGAAACCTGGGCAATACACAAATCAGCAGATAGTTTAAATCTCCCGCGTATTGATTCCTCTGAGGAGGCACCGTAGGCGGGCCGACCAAACCCCCGAATCATACTTCCACGATACATCAAAGAACTTTGCAGACAAACTTATCTCTAAACCAATGGAAATCAACGACCCCATTTTTTCCCGCGGATCATCCACAACACAGAACCATTGTCTGTCGAATTTCAATTAGGCTTGAATTCTTAAGCTCCCTAACCAATCACAGTAGATTAAAGTGTCCAATTACGCAGCAACACTCGTTATTTAAAGCGCATTTTCCTTCGTCCCCCTTTTGACTACTGCTCAGAAATTTGTAGATGAGAGTGGCCATATTTTCTTAACTTATCTCTTCATTCTGTGCAAATTCAATGGCGGACAAAATGACGAGCCCGACCGACCCCCATTAGCATGAAATTTGGCAAAATTCCAGTGCTTGGTCCGACGAAGAAAAAAAGTGGCATTCAATTTGAACATTGGCGATGGCCCGGTGGATTTTCCATGCGAGACTTTTTAGACGTTTCGTCACTTTTTCTCGGGTCCCCCAACGAGTTCACATCACCAAGACAGATCCCTGAAAATTCGTGCATAGTGGGACGGTGGACCAACTTCTTTTTACTCCTTTTTGGCCTATTTAACAGGAGTATAGTGTCCAGTCATTCGGAGAGTCGGTCCGAATTCCAAATAATGGATCTTAGTTTTCGCCATTCCTAACTCGGCAAAACTTCGGGAAAAGTGTCAAAAAAAAATTTTAAACCTATTGCATGCCAATTTAGTCCTAAACCTTTTTTTGGTGCCAATTCAGTCCTAAACCTTTTACATTGGTGCCAATTTAGTCCTAAACCTTTTTTTTGTGCCAATTCAGTCATAAACCTTTTGCATTAGTGCCAATTTAGTCCTAAATATTTTGTATTTATGCAAATTAAGTCAATTCGATCAATTTTGGCCGAAAATCATTGGCACAAATATCAATTGTCCTACGTGGAACGGTTTGCACTAACGTGGATATTTTTTTAATATTTTTTGATATTTTAAAATAATTTTTTTAATATTTTTTGATATTTTAAATAATTTTAAAAAAAAAATATTTTTAAAAATTATTTAAAATATCAAAAAATATTAAAAAAATATCCACGTTAGTGCAAACCGTGCCACGTAGGACAATTGATATTTGTGCCAATGATTTTTGGCCAAAATTGATCGAATTGATTTAATTTGCATAAATACAAAATATTTAGGACTAAATTGGCACTAATGCAAAAGGTTTAGGACTGAATTGGCACCAAAAAAAGGTTTAGGACTAAATTGGCACAAATGCAAAAGGTTTAGGACTGAATTGGCACCAAAAAAAGGTTTAGGACTAAATTGGCACTAGTGCAATAGGTTTAGGACTTTTTTGACACTTCTTCCGCAAAACTTCTTTCTGTGCAATTATACGTTTTTTCCGTTGACGAATTATAGATATCGACGTCTTCTATATTGAAATTTTAAATCAAATGTACGCTGAATGATATCCGTACTTATAATCCCCTCGATCGACTTCTACAATCAAACAAATTCCGGCGCACCTCTTTCGTATTATTCGAAAAACGAATCGGCATACGTGGTTCAAGATTTATTTGTCTCAAAGCAACCTCGGATTCGGCAGAGATCCGACTTACTGTGAGGGTCAGCATCTTGAAGACTTTAGCAAATCAAACGGAGTAAGAGACGATGCAAGACTTTTTTTTTTTTTTTTTTGGTGGCAGAATCAACGAGAAAGACTTTAGCATATCGCCAAGGAAACGACTAAGGACCTAACGTGAAGGGAGTGGCAAGTTACGACTTCTCATAGCAATGACAATAGGTGGACGCCTGGTCGGGACTGGGGACCGTCAACTAGGGTAGATATCTCTGCGTTTCTTGCACTGCTGAGTTTGGTTTTCTTACGTTGCAATTGGCTGGTTTGCGAGCTTAAATTGACCCGAGCCGGCCGAGGCTACCCTGTCGTGAGCTCGTGTTCAATGCATGGCTGTGCCCGTGTTCGACGGTCGATGTTGACAAGCTTTACATCGGACGGCTGACGACCCGCGTGATCCCATGACCGACGAAACGTAAGAAGTTTTAGATGGTAACGGCCAACGAGATTGATGGGTGCTTCCGCGAAGCTGGGGGTTTTCGCTCCAACATATTGGGTAGAGATCTCTGTCACGATCCTTTGTCCAAAAGAATTCGGACTACTAGAAGATGGACCGTAGGCCATCAATAAGGGATCCGGATCCCCTGCTCTAATGGTAGGGGATCCTGCTATTTTCGCCCGTCAGATCATCCTCCTTATATATATAGGGGGATGATATGACGGTGGTGACAAGGAAGCTGGTGACCGAAGCCTCGGTGAACGGCGGCCGTAACTATAACGGTCCTAAGGTTCATGGTCATTATGGAGAAATCCTTTACGAATAAGGTACATGGGCACGACCCCTATCATTAGGGCATGGGATCCTGACCCATCAATAAGATTTGTTTTGCGAATAAAGTCAAAAGGGCCTTTGTCTTATCAAAAATTGATTACCTAACCAGTCTCAAGCTGAATTTGTTAGTAATCAAATGGGTCCTAGATTAGGATAGTTTTTAGATTAGGCTAATTGCTACCATCTCTTAGACTGGAAAACGATGATGTTCACCAAAATTAATGTCCATCCTAATTAATTTTTTTCCCCCTAGAGAACTACTCTTCGGACAACCGATCGACATCATGGAAATCCCCAACGAAATACGTGATGTCACGAACTATAATTGAACATTTAAATAAGCAATTTTCTATGCAAACTCTTAACTGTATCTTTTCAAACATCCTTCAGTAAATCACTCTTAGTATCTCTAACATGATTCGTAACATTAATCACTCACGAGTCTGTCCTAACGAGCACTTTACTCTTTGGCATCAAACTGTAGGGTCTCCATTGATGTAGAGAACAAGGTCGTAATTACTACGTGTTCTTCAAAAAGTACAGCCAACGGTGCAAGAATCTCTCTAATACCCGTAATAATTAATAGATAAAGCTTAAAGAGGCAAACGGAGAATACGGCCATGAAATGAAACCTCCTTTGGCGACATTCCTGATAACATGATCAATAATGGAAGACGTAGACGTTGTACTCCACAACCGCATCGCCGGTCCGGAGGTCGATCCAGTGCGTCCTCGCCTGAGCGTACCCGCGTGCGAACCGGAAGAGCCTGCTCCCGCCGACGATCGGCATCTCCCTCACCTCGGAGAACACCGCGTTCCTGCCGAGGACGCTGAGGGTGCTCCCGTTGTACTTCCCCTCGGTGAAGACGTAGTTCAGCACCATGAGCAGCCCGACGTCGTTCTGCGACGCCAGCGCGTAGATCCCCTGGGCCCGGCCGACCTCCTTGGAGCTCATCTCGGGGCCCTCGGTCAGCGGGTCGTCGATCATGACCACGGCGCCGAAGAGCGTGGCGGACGTGTTGGTCATCTGGGCCTCGGCGACGCGCACGGCGGTGGGGTTGCGCCCGCTCACAATGTCGTGGAAGTAGAAGTGGAGGTGGCTGAGCTTCTCCGTCTTGAGGCCGAGCTCCTCCGGAAGCAAGCTTCTGGAGAAAGTGTGGGAATTTGCAGTGAAGAAAATGGCGGAAGTGGAGAGGAGAGAGAAGATGATGAGCTTGGCGATGGAAAGAGCCATACTGGAAAGAGAGAGAGAGATGTGAAAATGGAGGTGTGGTGTTGTGGGGGTGGGGTGAGGCTTTTTATAAAGGAGGGAAATGGAGAAAATGGGCTTTGCCCTTTGGTTAAAAAAAAAAAAACTAATTTCGGATTTATGAATGTCAATTTGCAGAATTAATGGACAGAGAGTAATGCAACATAGCAAAATGAGTAGTTTATGTAAAGGAGTTTGCACATCACATAGAAAAAACAGTTTGGCACCTTTCCTCTTAATATACGAATTACATAACTCAAATTTTAGGAACATAACATCATTCAATGATGATTTTTTTTTTCATGGAGTAGTTTATGTAAAGGAGCTCGAGTGTGAAAATTATCAAACAAGTCATAAACTTATTGTAATTATGTCAATTCAGTCCTAAACTCTTTTTTTCTTTTTTCGATTCAATTCTAGACCTTTTGCAATTTTGTCAGTTTAGTCCATTAGGCATCCGAGTGATTTTGGCATGCCGGCGCTGATATAGGTGTCATCCGGCACAGACCATTGGGTGACATAATAATTTAACATATGATTTTGAATTTTGTATTTTGTATTTCCTTTTTTCTTTTTTTCCCTCCCTTCCCATTCCCTCTTCTTCCTCCACGGCTTCGCCTCGCCATGGCCATGTATCTTTTTCAAGTTACTTCCTCTCCGGCACCATTGAATGCGGCAGGAAGAGACGCCCACGTAGGGCGGAAACAAAACAAAAAGATATGGTTAGATTCGATATCAGCAACAACTAATCGTGGTGCGCTCAAAATAATTGAAATCAGAGACAAATCCATACAAATTTGGTTTAAAAATTCCATCGAACATATTGAGTGCAATTGATTTAGGAGTGGATCTTTAACTATTTCATATTCAGATTCCAACCTGTGAGATTTTGTGGGACCACTACCAACTGCTCTAAAAGATTAAGTTTTTAGAAGAAGACGTGGTTTAATATTTATATATTTCAACACTCCCCCTCACGCTTAGTCTGGTCTTTTGCTTAGTACTAAGCATGGACAAATTAATTGGGGAGGCAAATAGAGGCCTCTTGCTCTGATACCATGTGAGATTTTGTGGGACCACTACCAACTGCTCTAAAAGCTTAAGCTTTTAGAAGAAGACGTGGTTTAATATTTATATATTTCAACACAACCTAGGTTCAAGCTAAGCCAACACCAGATGCTCACAATCACAGAAACAAACTCAAATAGATCGTGTCAACAGAGGATTCAATATCTGAGCTACAATAAAGGTGGCCGACATAAAAAAAACCTACAAAAGAGCTTTAAACTGGATCTAAGCGCCTCAGGGTCCCGATCTCGGAAAGGAGGGCATGCACGGCGTCGGGATGGCGAGAAACTGGGGTGAAGATGGCTGAAGGCGTCGTAATGGCGACATGAGAAGTGATCACACGAGTTTAAATAGGCAGAACAGGAAGTGAGGAAAGCGACTCAAACTCTTCAGTAACCGTAACCGAGAGGAAAGGTGAAATAAGCCAAGAAGCGTAGTGGTAGAGACGACTTGCAGCCACGACGACGGCCATGGGTGACGATCGGCGACTAGGTCAACCTCTCTAGACAACAACTTTGGCTGGTCACCGATGTTCAACAATTGGCGGAAGGAAGAAGAGGAAATGGGAAGAAAAAAAGGAAAATAAAAAAAAAATCCAAAAAAAAATTATGTGGCTGGACAGCCAACCGGCATCCACGCGATCCAGATTACTTGACACTGAAATTTCAGTGATTCAGATCACTTGACATGAGAGTTTCAGTGACATGCTTACTATTACTCAAATCAGGTCGTCCTATGAAATATTAGTGTGATTACTATAAACCACGAGTTTCTAAATTTCCTCTCTTCTTCTTTCCTCAAAGCATGGTTATTTGAAAATCAGAATCCTCTTGTTGATTCAGTAGTACGATTGGTTTGGTCCTGTATACTCTTCACTTGCCACTATGTAGAACCTGTGAATAAAAAATTTCTGGCACCTTAAGGATTGAGCTTCAAGAATGGGTTGAAAGAACAAATAGACAGTCCCCTTTTTAAGGCAAGGAGTGCCATGTTTGTGGGGATAGCATATATGCTCTTCGAGCTCAGGCTTATCTCCGCTTCTTTTACTGGTATCGTCAAGAATGGGCCACATCATTTGTTGAGGGGGAGGGAAAAAAATTGAACGGAAATTACCCTCTCTCAAATCAGACCATTCATTTTCATGTGGACGACCTTATTTAAGTAATGGTAAGCATGTCACGGAAACTCCAATGTCAGGTGATCCAAATCCGAGTCCACGCCGGTGTCAGTTGATCAAAATTAGTCGGATAGACTTAATTGATACAATTGCAAAAAGTCTAGGATTGAATCGGGAAAAAAAATTAGGACTGAATTGACACAATTGCAATAGAGTTAGAATTTTTTTTTTTTTTGATAATTTTCTTGAGCCCAAGTACAAGGGAATAACGAGAGAGTAACACGGCCATTCAATTGGGTCCCAAATATAATATGTAACGGTTGGATTTGCGCTTGTGGTGACTTAGAGAGGTTAAGACGTTAAAAAAATTAGGATTTTTCTTTATGAATGTGATTAGCGGATTTAAGGTTGGGGTTCCAATGTCGGAAACTAATGATGTGGACATGCTCTCTATAAGAATTAATTAAGGTACACTTTGTTTCGTAAAGCCAGCATGGAGTGCTGGTCAGAGTCGTCGGCCTGCAATCCAACTCATCTCTAAATGAATGTGTGGATTCCCATTATGTACTGAAGTGTGATTAAAATGTTTAACAAAATAATTTTATATAAGTTGATGGCAGAACTAAACTGGTTTTCCATTGATCCACTTAATTTAATGCCCACTTACAATCTCACTAATCAGTTGAAAGATCAATTTAACCATCGTCAACATTACTCTACAATGACTTTGGCGTTGCATTATCGCAATATGACAAAACTGCCGTCTTGCCCTTTCTATTCATCATTTCCAAAAGTAATCTTTTTCATTTAAATTATTATCGGCGCGTGCGGAATGCCCGCTCCCATCCATCGTTTTTCACTTTTCTCTTCTTCCTTTAAAAAAAAAAAAATTTGTGACTAATTTTTAATCTATTATTAGATTAAGAGCCCGTTCCACACAACACAAAACACATAAAGAATAATGAAAAATAGTTCTATTTTTTTTAAAAAAAAATTATGGCTCGCATAAAATATTGTTACTTTCATAATTATTCAAAAACTGTTACATTAAAAGTTTTATCCTTATTAATCGTTTGGTAAAGTAGACAGCATTTCAATCGGGGATGGGAAAATAAAGGAAAACAAAAATAGATACCAAAGAAACAAATAAAGAAGCAACACGTGCATCACAGTAAACTGTGAGGACTCCTTCTAGAAAGGTCGCTGGAGACATGTCGTGAAATGGAATCAATAATGGAAGACATAAACATTGTACTCCACGACGGTGTCCCCGGTCTTGCGGTCGAACGTGCGCGTCTTTGCCTCAGCGTACCCGCGGGCGAACCGGAAGAGCCCACTCCCGCCGACGATCGGCAGCTCCCGCACGCCGGAGAACACCGAGTTCCGGCCCAGCACGCTCAGCGTGCTCCCGTTGTACTTCCCCTCGGTGAACACGTAGTTCTGCACCATGAGCAGGCTGGAGTCCTCCTGCGACGCCAGCGCGTAGATCCCCTGGGCCCGGCCGACCTCCTTGGAGCTCATCTCGGGGCCCTCGGTCAGCGCGTCGTCGATCATGACCACGGCGCCGAACCCCGTGGCCGACGAGTTGGTCATCTGGGCCTCGGCGACGCGCACGGCGGACGGGTTGGGCCCGCTGACAATGTCGTGGAAGTAGAAGTGGAGGTGGCTCAGCTTCTCCTTCCTGAGCCCGAGCTCTTGCGGGTGGAGGCTCCGCGCGAAGGTATGCGGCTTTCCGGCAGCCAAAAGGGTCGATAGAAAGAGGAGAGAGAAGACGAGGAGGAGGAGCCTTGCGATGCAAACAGCCATGGCGAGAGAGAAAGAGAGAGAGGGGCAAAAAGGGTTTCGTTTAGGGGAGAGATTTATACAGGAGGCAGATGGAGAAGAAAATGGGGTTTGGTGGAAGATAGCGACAATGATGATTTTGAAGAAAATACTTATTAGTCTTGTGGAGTGGTTAAGGGAAGGAGACCAAATTATGAGGAGAGGGGACATGGTCATACTGTGTACGGTATACGGTGACCTACCATTTACGTGCTCCGAACTATCTAGTTTGTGTCGAGCCATTCGTCGCCGTCGTCGGTGATGTTTTCGCTGGGAACCGAGTCAACTCACAGCAAAGACAAAAGTCGACAAAAAAAAAAAAATCAACATTCATATCGCAAAGATGCTACCAAGGCATGACTTGGGTAATCTCACTTGACCAAACTTATTCTTTCTGCCACGTGGAAAATGAAGAGGAAAATTTTTTCAGATCGAGAGGTTTCATATTATTTTGTCCCCCTCCGGCTCCACCTACTTTCCTAGCCTACGTCATCTATTCAGTATTTCTTTCCTTACGTTTTTTCGAAAAAATATTGAGTGGGCCGAGATCTGTACGTGCCAACCAATCATGTCAGTCCACGTCAATTAAGTGGACCCCACCGACTGACGCAGAAAAGTAGGTGGCCCTAGCCCACCCAAACTTTCTCATGTTTTTCCTATCCAAGATGGTGACTATGTTTTGTCAAATTAAGTCAGACTCCAAACAATCGTTTCCTAACATGAGGATTTGAGTCAGATTCTCAATTCGTCGGAATAGTTGGATGTTATTTCATTTGCTCCATTGCAAAATTAGATTTCCAAATGCAAGGCTGGGTTTTTATTTTTTATTTTTATTTTTATTGCTCTCAGTATCCAAATTATACGTGGAGATTGACAAAAAACATACGGGATGGGTCAATTGAGGGGTTATTTCTTGATATTGTCCAATCATTAATAACTTGAGTATTTTTATATAGATGCTCGGAAGGAATCTTATTGAAACCAAAATATATAGGCCTGCATGCCATCTGCATCAGAGTTTTTTTTTTTTTTTAAAAACAGCTAGTGGAAGAAAACCTCATAGGGATAAGAGACATAGGGCTCAAGAGAGTCATCTCCATAACGAATTTCATGCATTTCTACAACATTAAGGGTGAGTTTGTTTCACGAAAAATCAAAGATTTAGAAAATATTTTTCAAAAACTAAACGCTTATATCTTTTAGAAAAATTAATCAATGAAATATATTTTCATTATTACTAACACTTTATGCTTAACTATTTAAAGTTCACATTTCCTCCGTACCCATGTGATATTTTTCACCAACCTTCTTACCTATCTTTCTACAAACCTAAAGAAACTACTCATAGCGTCTGCTTGTAACTCACCCTTCAAAAAAAGAAAAAAAAAAACCAACGTGTTTTGAAAAATCATGAAAGAATATTATATACGAACCTTTGCGTCCGTGTTCCCATAGTTTGAAATGTTCGATGTATGTAGTGTTGAATAAAAGTCAATACGTACTTGCTATGAAATTCACAAGGAAATTCAAGATGAAAGTTACAAAACATTTGAGCGAGATTAATGATTGCTTTAAGGGAATCGCATCGAGAATGGCGGCGAGACAGTGAGGTCGGGAAGTACATTACTTCAATTTCCAAGTGGCCCTTGCCATAAAGCGACCAATTTTCTTGACGGTGGCTTACTTAGGAAAAGCCAATGTGCTCTTAGGCTTCATTTTGCAGACAATAATTTTCAGAAAAGTAGTAACGGCAGCCATTGTCCCAACCTTGACTGACACTCAAAAGGCAATATCAGCTTTAAAGTAAAGCCCATTATGTGGCCCATTAAGATTCAACTATTCCAAGGTTGAAAATGAGATGCCCGTGTATCAACGAAATGAATTATAGTACTCCCTTTTGCCGGTAGTGCGTGTCCCGTGTAAGGAAATACTGTTCAAATTTATTCTAGAGATGATGTACGCTACAGTTCAGATCCGATCAAGTCAACAAAGAAACGTGTGAAAACTCACCGTGGATCTGATATGATTCTGATTACTGTAACACGACCTTAATTAATCTCAGACTCTTTGGGATAGAAGCATGGCGGTTTGGAACGGCGGACCTCTTTCAACCCTTCCTGAACCTATGTTAAGTCTTTTCGAAATTGAACCAAATGTATCTTGTTATCCGAAGTTTGAAATCTGTTCACATACAATTAAAATGAGGTGCATTGCGAGCTACTTGACCATGTGTGCCCCCCTTTCGTCCCGACTCACCTCTATGAAGTAAGCTGACTAGTAAAATTTCATTAAAACAGTTTCAGAGTTTACTGTTGCAGGATATTTGAAGTTTTTTTTCCCCCATAAACAAACATGTTTTACTAACAGAACATCAAATCCTTCTTCCTTACATCTCAGGATTCCCACGCACGTTAGATTAATCTGAAATCGAAATAAATCATAACATTTTTGTTAAAATTGTAATCCAATTTCTAAAATAGAAATATGTAGAATTATCTAGAAAATTTGAACTCCACAATTATGTTGAAAAAAGAAAAATCAAGCCTCCTGTTGAACACTCTAGGGCTTTGAAATAGTCAACAAATATTATCTCTTAAAAAAAAAGGATTCGGATTGCCTAACCTTTTCTCAGAAAGTTAGGAACTTAACCTTGCAACTCGGGCGGTCCATTTTTGGACGGACGGCCCAGATCTCCTATTTTTAGGGGATAATTTTTTAAATTTTTTTAATATATTTTTGTTAGTAATAATCTTGGTTATTCATTCATAACACGGACAGCCCAAATTGCAAGGTTATGGCCTAACTTTCTAAAGAAATGTTAGGTGATCCCTTTCCAAAAAAATAGGCTGTGGAAATGCTTGAAAGAGAAGCAAGAAGACCACCTAGAATCCTCCTTTATGTTGGTTGAGTTTGGCTATAAATATTAGTGGGCGCATTTACGAAGTTGGAATCAAAGGTGCCCACGTCCCTTTTATCAAGAAATATTACCAAAAAAGTCATAAACCTATTATAATTGTGTCAATTCAGTCCTAAAGTTTATTTTTTTGCTGATTCAGTACTAAACCTTTTGCAATTGTGCTAATTCAGTCCATCCGGTGAATTTTGGCTGGCCGGCGCTGACGTGGACACTGGTCGGTCGGCGGGCGACCTAATATTTTAATATCTATTGAATTTTTTAATGATTTTTTTTTTACTTTTTTCCTTTTTTTTTTCATTTTTCTCTTCCCCTTCCCCTCCATCTTTCCCTTTGTTAACACCTGATTTTTGATCAGTCTTTCATAGTTTATTTTTTAAAAATTCATAAAAAATCTATAAAAAGTTAAAAAAATTAAAAAATCATCTTTGGTAGCCTTGACCAAGCTAAAGGAACCATTTTTGATAAAAAAAAATAATTTGTCATATTTTTTAATATTTTCCAAAAATAGAAATATACATGAAAAATGAAGAAAAATAGCGTTCCATGTCGTAAAAATATAGAAAAATAGTCAATATTTTTATTTTAATTTCCTTTTCATTTTGAACTCATAAATAGTCAAAATTCAAGTTCAATTGCATGTATTTCTTCACGACGCATAGAGTTGAATTTGGCAAAAAAATGTCATTCGAGTATTTTAATTTGTAAATTTCTACATATTTTTTAGTCTTGACGTCCAATTAGATCGACCACCATCTACAATAAATTCCCCTTGCTGAATATTTTCGTTTTTGTTTCACATGATTTCATGATGTAAAACGCCGAGTGGATCCCCAAATATAATCGGGTCGGCATGAGCTCGATAGCTCGTCCAAGACCAAACCAGGGCACGGCGAACCCCATGTGAGTACTCTCGAACTCCTTCGATGCTTCCTAATGCTTTTCTTAGGTTAGATCGTGTGTAGAATGGCTAGGACAGCTAAATCATTCTTGAGCTGTGATTGATAAATAGGGCCTTACTAGGAATGCCATGTGATTTATTTGCATATCTAGATTCCTTGAGTTGCGCATTTTATTACTGATTGTGATTGCTAGGATAATCACTCCTATCTGCATGAATTTCTAGATTTAGGGTTCATACCTTACTCATCCGCATGAATCTCAGGCTAGAAAATTCAGTCAACTTAGGTACCGAAAGGGCGTCAACTCTGACAGTTGGTGTAACTAAGTCCCCGAAACCATTTCTCTGGTTCTCGCAGAATTGAATAGAAACTCCCAACTATTCGATTGGGTGGTCCAATCACACTCTAAAAAAAATGATTGGTGGCGACTCCATGGCATGCACACTTAGCACATGTCACTAGACCACACTGAAAGTCGATCACGCATACCTCCGTTGCGATTTGGGTAATGGGCCTTGGGAGAGGCCCGCGTCCGACCAGACAGGACGGCCCATTAGCCCTCGAGAGCCCGACAACCTCAAGAGGGTCGCGACAGACTGGCGACTCCGATGGGGACTGGTTCTTAACCATTTAGTGGACTTGAGCCGATTAAAAAGTTGATTGATTCTTCTAACCTAATTTTATGCAGATGCTCTCGAAAGTGAGGTGTATATGCTAACGAATGTGTTAGATGTTTTTGTAGATGGGAGAAATAAGGGGTGAAGTGCTTGTTAACTTTGTTTTATGCAGGCAGGAGTTTTGGATGTATGATTGTGTGGATGTTTATATTGAAGCGGTGATTGTTAAATAAAATGCATGTCTATTGCTTTAGCACGACACAATGAATACACACAATTGCGCCTAAAACCCCAGGTGCCCTCTTTAGGAACACAATAGAAGGAATTGAAAATGGAATCTCCGTGAGGAAAAACATGGGGTAATCCACTTTTCAATTCCGCTCACTTCGAACTATGGATTGAGTCCCAATGCAACGATAGTTGTGCAATGGAATCTGCTCTTCCCAGAATTCGAGGTGAGAACCTTGGCTTTAGGTACCAAGCCCTATCTTTTGATTTTTAGGAGTTTTCCCTCACTTGTCTCATGCGTTTTTCTATGGAAGGTTAGTATACCTAACACTGCAAAAAATACAGAGAAGCTTGATTTTCTCTTAAGTTTGGTTGGTAAGACTTTTCTATCCCTCGAACTTGTTACAGCTCTTAATCATTATATTCATTGCATAATTCCGGTGATTGGATTAAATGCCATTTTGAGGATAGATATGTGTGTTTTCCTCCCAATATTCTTGATGGAAGATGAAGATGGTGTCATCCCATTACGAGCGCCAAGTGGACAAGAAGAGCCTAAGTATTAAGATCACATTCCTTTGTTTTATTTTTCATTTCTAGCCTTCTTGTATAGGATTTATTTTGCTGAGATCCTCTCTATCTGATCCCTTAGATTGACTGTATTAGGGATCTATTTGTGTTTATATACATTCAGATTGAAATTTGTTGTATTTCTATTGACTTGTCATTGGAATGTGATAGTGGCATTTCTTCTAATCACTCGAATACTCCAAAATCAATTTTATAATTCCTTTGGATGAAATTGAAATTGGAAGTCTTATACAACCTTTTGGCCGTATAGGGCAATACAATCCCAATTTCGCCAGAAGGAACTATAAACTTGAATTGGTTCATGCATGTTTTGCATCATTGGTAATCCACAATAATTGATCAAGAGTATTCGTGTTTTTCAAATTTAATGAAAAGATAGATATCCAAATTACTCTCGTTCTTAGCAAACAACTTTAATTTGGATACCGTATCTTCAATTGAATTTAAAACACATCGTAATTGTGTACTTTTGAACATTCCATTGATTTTCTTGGAATTGATCAAAGGCGATTATCGTGAATTACATTCCTTTCAATGATATGCTTTCCTTTGAGGAATATTGATAAAAGCTTTTGCACAAGGTCAAAACCCTTGTAAAAGCTCTTATCCCTATTAATCACAAGTAAGCATAAAATTGAAAGGATTTATGCTTTATTTTTCAAATTCTTTCTTCTGATTCTGCCTTTTCATTTGAAACAGGTTAAAAACAAGTAGAGAAGAGAAGTCTTTTTGTGGATAATCGCGGTGGGAGGTTCCTTTATCCGATCATAAGCAAGATTAAAAAATCAAGATGTACACGCTCGAATCATCAATGTCAAAGCGCAGCTTGCCTAGGTTGAGAGTGGTCAGGTGTTCGAGAAAGTCAGCCATACAGAAGTTGAGACACACACATTAGAGCTTTCATTCATTTCGCTCAATCGAGGGACCTTAAAAGCAGATCATACAAATCATCGGGGTGGAAACATAAAACCGCAATGAGCCCTAATTAGCATCACAAAGGAACCAAGTTGGCCCTCCATATTATTGATGCTTTGCTTATACTCACCACCTCGAGACTCGAGATCTGCAAGCTTAAGAAGAAGGCGTTTACATTCCCATTTAAGATCGGCAACCTTGGTCCCGTGATCTTCGGCGGCTATTTCCAGGTCCCGAACTAGTCCTCTCCCATGGGCTATATCCGCGGTAATGCTGTCAAGCCTTTCTTCCTGCCACTCACATTGAAACTTCAACACGACATTACGACGGTCGTGCTCATAGGTGGTCAGGGATAAGGCCAAGTGCTCCACCAAATTTCCCCTCTCGCGAATCAACATCGAGACTCGCTTGTTGGCGAACTCAACAGCCTTTCTGTGACTATCGGCCACAAGGTTGGCCAACACCAAGCAGTTGGACCGATCCTCATAGCGAGCTCGCAAAACGTGAGCCACGGTAGCTTTTCGATGAGCGACACGGTAAGTCTCTAAAAAGTTTATAAAGAGGGTTGGGAAGATTCTATATTCCCTCTCTAAATTAGTGCCCTCGATGGAGGTGGTGTCTATTTCCACGAGCAAAATACGGATTTCATCTTCAGTTTCTGGGTGATCGGCTATATGAGCATAGCCTCGACCGAGGAGGTTATAGAGTTTTTCCCACTGGGCCAAAATTTCGGCCGAGAAAGCGCGAATAGGAGAGGAGGTCATTTTCGTTGGAGTGAGGGAGAAGAAGATGATTGTGGTAGAGTGATTAAAATACGAAAAGGCAATTATGTAAGAGTGTTAATCTTCTCTGCATTAACTCCTCCTTTTATAGCAACTAGAGAATGAAGAAAGGCATAGCAATAATGCTCGTGGAGCCAAGTTAATTGGGTAAAGCAATGGTGGCTCTTTCGGTGAACCATCAGATCTATCACAGTCCGCGATTTCAGGCTTGATAAACCTAAAAAAGTTGTAAAAAGATATGTCGGTGTCACCATATTAAAATTGAACGGGAGTTAAGCGCAACTATCGAAAAAAGTTGCGAAAGGATTTGGCGGTCCCATCATATTAAAAAACTGAGCGGGAGGCGAGCGTAGTTCCACCTTTTTGAAAATAAGTGGGAGACAGACATGGATATCGAGAAAAGGAAATCGATTTGGTGTCCCTCCACGTTGAAAAGAAGAAAGAAGACGACAAAGCGGGAAATACGAAATCTTGGGAGCAACGCTTGCCTGATGATCTTCATCCATGTTTAAAGAACGTTTCATGGGCATACAGAACCACTCAAAAGAAAATTTAGAGAGAGTGAGCATACATGAGAGAGTAGAGAACCCTGAGTGAGCAAAAATTGATCGAACATTTTTCGATCCAACATGTTTGAGGGTTACCATCAGTTGCTAGAGGCGACTGATCCAAAAATCTCAGAAAATGAACTACTGAGAGATCTCGAAGATTCTAGGATGGCGTCTGGTACCAGAACCACAGAACCCAACCCTTTCGGCAACGAAGTTCAGGATCTCAGCAGCGACGACAACAGCAGCAGCGATGGTCAATCCCGGAAAAGGAAACGTCGCCAGTGCCACACTCAGAATGAAATCCAAGAGCTTGAAGCTTTCTTTAGTGAAGGCCCTCTCCCGAACATGAAACAAAGAAATGAATTGGGCCAGAAGCTAGGGATGAAACCTTTCAAGGTCAAGTTTTGGTTTCAAAATAAGCGAGCCAAATTGAGGGCTCAACACAGACGTCAAGAACTTGCGATTCTAAAGGAGGAAAACGAAAAGCTTCGAGCGGAGAACATGAGGTATAAGAAAGCTCCCAGCACTATCGCTTGCCTTAATTGCGGTGGCCCTATCACTCTCGGCGAAATGTTCCTTGATAAGCCTTATATGAGGATTGAAAATGCTCATTCACCACCCCACTCCCTCGAACCATCTTCGATACAATCGGATTTTGTTGGAGATATGCATGAACAAATCAATTCTACGAAGTCAATACCGATGCCTTCTAAAGGATGTGATATGCGTCACCATGATTGGAGTTTCCTTAACGATGAGCTTACTATCACGACCGACCAATCCAAAGCTGATGAATTCCCTCCACAACAATTTCCGGCTCGATCAAATCCTACTGGAAATAGGCCAGAGAGCAATAGCCAAGTTGTCAACACTGTTCCGGGTCGCAAGAAGACGAGGGTCAATTGGTCCCCCGAGCTTCATCTCAAGTTCCTTAGTGCGGTTCAGCAACTAGGGATCAACTCAGCATATCCAACGCGCATACTTGAGATCATGAACATACCAGGACTCACTAAAGATGGAGTCGCGAGTCACCTCAAGAGCTACAGAAGGGCGCTAAGACAGCGCCACACAGCACTGAACCTGAAAGAACTCAACTTGTGCCTAAACACTAGGCATGGCTATAACTACAATGCCCCTGAAGTAAGAAATACCCTGCCGAATCTAGGCACCGACCAAGCTGGTAGCAGCACCATTGACTACTTGGGCGCTAATCAGAATATTCCCCTGAATCATCTCAGCACCCCTCAAGAGTATATGCCACAAGTGCAGCAGGTACGAACTCCTTGGTTTGAGCAGCAACTTTTCGCTAGTGCTCTTCCTATCCCCGATCAACATATTGCGCCTAGTGTTCAAAGATCTGCCCGGCTTGGGCATATGATTTCGGAAGATCAAGCGGGCGGATGCTCTGAGGATTTTTGTTTCTTCCATTCCCAAATGGAAGGTGCTTTTGATAGTGAACCGATCAATCATCCTCTTATAATCTCGAGCAACGACGAAGGTTCTAGCTCGAAGAATCAGATCGCTCACAACAGAAACAGGAATCCTTCAACGCCAAGCGATGATGGTCAACCCGAATATCAGTTGCTCGAAGAATCAAAAGATTTCCTTGATGAGGAGCTCCATATCTGGATCGATCAGTTTAAAACTGATGGACTTATGAAGTTATGATCCAAAATGACGATTATATGTCTGATTCATGGTGTAACTGGCTGATCACCGAGAATCCTCAAGGGAACTAGGCACATGTGACTGGATGTATCATTAATCTTTCTGTCATAAAGTCTTCCATGCAAGATAATCTTCCTTAATGCCTAGAGTTAATCTAGGGCAGCGATCAGTATTACCTGCGAGCATCATCATGCTTGAGTGCGACAATCCCTTGTTAGATTAGAGTCGAGGCGAATCAATTGAATGCCACGAAGAAAAACATTTAAAGGCTTCACATAGGAAAATACGAGCAAAAGCCCGAGCGAGCTCAAAGACGGTTAGCTCTGTATCGTTCTAAGGGACCTTTAGTCGTTATGAACTCTAAATTGAGCTTGTTTCATTCTCGATGGGGGTCGCTAACTGCTTCAAGAATTTTATAACAAAAAACGAACCAGTTAGGGACGCCAATAGTGCTGTGTCCTGGTAGTCAGTGTCCTGGTAGTCAGTGAAATGGAAGTGGTACGAAACGTCAGGAGTTCGATCTCGGGATTGAAAAATCATTTTATCAGTTGGTCTATCACCCGATGAAGTTCAAAGAGATTCGACGCAGATGACTATAGAACTTGGGGCAATTCGAAAATCATCGATTCATTTTCATCAAGCGGCGAAGTTGGTATTGCAAAATGTGAAGCATGCAAATGACAAATCCGAAGCAGAAGGAGATGAATCATGATTCGCTTATCCAAGGTCGGGATTTCAACCTTCGACTAAAGCCAAATCTAGGATGAGTTTTTGATGTTGCCCACTCGACAAAACCCATCTCCACTGAAAATGGGGGCAAACCATTCCTACATCCGGAAAGCATGTCGAAGCCGAAGACATCAAATTCATCGTTTAATCCGTGGGGCAAGTCCTTGAAGCGATAGTTATCATCCGCAGAGCGTAATGGAATCCATCCTTTCAATGTAAAACGCATTTGGCCGCGGAGCCACCCATTTGGTAAAAAGAACGTATCGTTCCTAAATGATTTTCAATCAGATGCATGGATAATGTTCTCTCATTTTCCTCTCAGGTGATGAACAGAGACGAGGCACCCAAGAAGCCATGCATTCAAATAACATAACAGTGCATGAAACACGCCCAAAAAGATGAATGAATCTCCTCCGACGTAAATCCTCGAGGTGGATTCGTTGCCCAACCAGACGAAGAAATCATGGCCACAAGCTTGAGGGCCGGCTTCTACAATCTGCACATTGGCATGCAGAATGGAATTCAAATCAAGAGTAAAGTAGTATCATCCCAATTTGTTTTGAATTTGGAAACCCAAAATAATGCTTAATATTTATCCTTGGCAGGAGCTCGCCATCAGGGCAGACATATTTTCACAACCCTTGTACACTCGTTGGAGCATATGACCAAGGGTAAGATGTATCGTTCCAATTTTTGTAAATTTTTAGAATATACGATGACATATCCCTTTTATATTTCCAGGATCTCCAGCCTCGATGGGCAGGTAAGTATCCCTTTTCCCAATTCATTGGAGATTAAAAACTTTCAGAATTAATTCGATTCTCACATCTAAAAAGACATAGAATTCTTACTTCATTGACATTCATGTTTTAAAACATGAGATTGTCTGAACATGAATTACACATGTATGGTGCATCACAAAATCCCTTTGAAGGATAAATCTTGATGAAATGAAATGAATTTTTCCAACAAGAGTCGTTTGAACTGTTCAAAAGGGTATTTTCTCATAAGAGAAGCGAGCCTAATCCAAACACGTCCCATACACACTTGAGAGATGAGGAGATTGGAAATGATAGCGAAACCTTAACCTATGGATATAAGGGTCATTCGCAACGATTACATGGATCGAGATGACAGAGGCATTTATTTCTTCATTCCAAACACTACAGATGCCCATTGAGAACCCCATTGAACGGCGATTTTCATTCTCAACCCTGTCAAGAACCACCCCACATTGGGGCAAATGAAGGTTAGTCCAACAGTATCAGAAAGTAAACGGTTTGAAATTTTCTTGCTCGGACTAACATAAATTTTTGTGTGTTGTTTATATGATAATCCAAGTGTCATAGGATGACGAGAATAATTCATTTCTCTATCCTACACACTGTTATCCTTTGCACGACCAAGTTGAGCCAGCAAATTCATTTCATCAACCTATTGGTGATCATTGCATATTCCAAAGCAAAGGCAACATCACTTTAGGAATGGAAGCGTGCCAAAGTTTAAGTTGCATATCTAGCATGATTGCCGAAAATCCAAGCTCCAAAAGAAAAGAAAAACACGGGATTAAAAAAAGGGGGAAAAGAAAAATCCCTAGACATCAAGAAAAAGCAAAGTGCCTGGTAAAAGCAAGGCTGATGTCTATTCAAAATATCCCCAGTAAAGTCTAGATATACGATGAAAAGACCCTGCAAAGGAGTCAGATCAAGATGACTACTCTCCAAATGATGTCGTGCTCAAATTGCAAACACACAAACAGACGGTCTCTTAATGTAACAAGAGACGCTTTTAAACATCCTTGTGCGCTCTAAAAGAGGAGTGTACACTTCAAGAAATGGAGATGTTCTTCGAAGGACATGTGGCAAATTTGCAATGATCACCAATGCCAAACCCTTCACAATTTCTGGGCAAAAAATAAGCCTTTTTCGGTCCCCAATCCTTCCAATGTTACAATCCCGAAGCAGTCTTATCTGACTAAGACACTTGGGTTAATGTATAACTTAGCTCAAAGAAGTACGAGCAAGACTATTTCTTTCTCATTTTACAGGGTTCTTGACTTGTAAACCCGGAGCAGATAGTGAAAAATTTCGTTCAACGGCCTTGACTCAAAAGTGAGTCCCCCTTGGAAACCGATATCCAAGCCTAACACTACGGTCCCGTGAAAGACCTCCTGATCGGTCGAAATGTATGCGTTGCGAATGATCCTGAAACCCAGGCACAGGTCGGTAGGAAATTGAGCACTTTCCCTATTAAAGATCATTATCACAGAGCAGTGAGGAGCCTTCTTGGATGAGAAATACTCCAATGGATGTTTTGAGCAAACTCTTTTTGAAATTTTCAAATTGTTTGATCTAGAGTTTCCGTGCAAGGAATTTATGATCACATCTGTATATGGTAGGAATGTTTTGGATAACCTCCAGCAATCAAAATGCACATTTCATGACTAAAACTTAAGTTGTAGAATTTTGTCAGTTAGACAATTATTGTCTTCCCAAAGATTACTAATATCTTCTTGGCGAGGAAAATTTTTTCAGGTCTAAGCTTTCTGCAGGACTTTTGGCCGCCCCAAAGACTGGGTGCGTCATCCTTAGGTGAAGCCTTTTAGTAGGCAAATCTTTTCTAAGACCGATCCACAGAATGATCGAGTCTCCGACTAGCCCCAAAGAGCGGGTACGTCATCCTTTGATTCATATAAATTTGGAATCTCATAAATGGTAGAAACCGCCTGAAGGGTCAACTCAATGGTAGAAACCGCCTGAAGGGTCAATCAATGGTAGAAACCGCCTGAAGGGTCAACACAATGGTAGAAACCGCCTGAAGGGTCAATGTATGGTAGAAACCGCCTGAAGGGTCAACCAATGGTAGAAACCGCCTGAAGGGTCAAAACAATGGTAGAAACCGCCTGAAGGGTCAATGTATGGTAGAAACCGCTTTAAGGGTCAACCAATGGTAGAAACCGCCTGAAGGGTCAACACAATGGTAGAAACCGCCTGAAGGGTCAATGTATGGTAGAAACCGCCTGAAGGGTCAAAACAATGGTAGAAACCGCCTGAAGGGTCAATGTATGGTAGAAACCGCCTTAAGGGTCAACCAATGGTAGAAACCGCATGAAGGGTCAATGAATGGTAGAAACCGCCTGAAGGGTCAAAGGACTGGTAGAGACCGCCTGAAGGATCAACCCAATGGTCCGATCCACCATACGGATCAAAACCTTGATGAATCCCGAACGCGGGAGGATTCGTTTTCTCTAATAAGCCTTACATTAGGCAAGCCATTTCTAGTTTAGTCCACCACACGGATCAAAACCCTTGGCAAATTCCCAAATGTGGGATGCGTCTTCCTTAGGTTCCTATCAGTTAGGAATCCCATTATGGTTTGACCTACCATACAGGTCAGAGCTTAACATCCCCAGGACACTCCGATGACAAGTCCTTAGGAATCTACTTGAACCCATCAGACACAGAAAATGCCGCAAGCATTCGACAGGTAAGGGGCAGGGAAGTCTATCTACTCCTTAACTTTCTTACATCATATCAGGGAATTGAACGAGCACATCTCTTTTTAAGGAAAAGCACACATTGATGGACATGAAAATTGGATGTCATGATTTCTTTTCTTTTCCCAGTCGAGTCGATCGGAACACAGGTGTCACCTTGTCTTTGAGAGAAATCTCTGACGAAATTCCTCTCAAAGAGGGGCAGCTGTTGACACCTGATTTTTGATCAGTCTTTCATAGTTTATTTTTTAAAAATTCATAAAAAATCTATAAAAAGTTAAAAAAATTAAAAAATCATCTTTGGTAGCCTTGACCAAGCTAAAGGAACCATTTTTGATAAAAAAAATAATTTGTCATATTTTTTAATATTTTCCAAAAATAGAAATATACATGAAAAATGAAGAAAAATAGCGTTCCATGTCGTAAAAATATAGAAAAATAGTCAATATTTTTATTTTAATTTCCTTTTCATTTTGAACTCATAAATAGTCAAAATTCAAGTTCAATTGCATGTATTTCTTCCCGACGCATAGAGTTGAATTTGGCAAAAAAATGTCATTCGAGTATTTTAATTTGTAAATTTCTACATATTTTTTAGTCTTGACGTCCAATTAGATCGACCACCATCTACAATAAATTCCCCTTGCTGAATATTTTCGTTTTTGTTTCACATGATTTCATGATGTAAAACGCCGAGTGGATCCCCAAATATAATCGGGTCGGCATGAGCTCGATAGCTCGTCCAAGACCAAACCAGGGCACGGCGAACCCCATGTGAGTACTCTCGAACTCCTTCGATGCTTCCTAATGCTTTTCTTAGGTTAGATCGTGTGTAGAATGGCTAGGACAGCTAAATCATTCTTGAGCTGTGATTGATAAATAGGGCCTTACTAGGAATGCCATGTGATTTATTTGCATATCTAGATTCCTTGAGTTGCGCATTTTATTACTGATTGTGATTGCTAGGATAATCACTCCTATCTGCATGAATTTCTAGATTTAGGGTTTATACCTTACTCATCCGCATGAATCTCAGGCTAGAAAATTCAGTCAACTTAGGTACCGAAAGGGCGTCAACTCTGACAGTTGGTGTAACTAAGTCCCCGAAACCATTTCTCTGGTTCTCGCAGAATTGAATAGAAACTCCCAACTATTCGATTGGGTGGTCCAATCACACTCTAAAAAAAATGATTGGTGGCGACTCCATGGCATGCACACTTAGCACATGTCACTAGACCACACTGAAAGTCGATCACGCATACCTCCATTGCGATTTGGGTAATGGGCCTTGGGAGAGGCCCGCGTCCGACCAGACAGGACGGCCCATTAGCCCTCGAGAGCCCGACAACCTCAAGAGGGTCGCGACACCCTTCCCCCATTCTACCTCCCATGCCCCCTTTCTCATTCCAGATTTAGACATCCAGTAGTCGGCGATAGGCGAGGCTCTCGCCATGGACGGACCGGGCGAGCTCACGAGGGCGAGCCTTGCCATGGTCGGGCAAACACTGACCTCGCCTCGCCCGGCCATGGCGAGGCCGGCGAGAGCCTTGCGAGATCTAGTGAACAAGTAGCCGACGTGATGTGGATCGACGTGGCCGCCCTCGACACGTAGACCCACGATGAGAGTACGTCGACTGCTGCGGTGAGGAGGGACGAGGGTGGGGCGAAGTCAGAGACGATGGGTTTGGGTTCGCCGGATCTCGTTCCTTCTCTGTTCCTCGGCTTCCACTTTTTCTTCGCCATCCTCGCCGACATCCGGCGAACATGCAGCCGGTGTGATGTGGATCGGTGCGGCCGCCCTCGGCATGTAGACCTACGACGGGAGTACGGCGACATTTGCGGCAAGGAGGTACGAGGATGGGGGCGAAGTCAGACATGATGGGGTTTGGGTTCGAGGTCGTCTTGTTACAACGTGTGGTCTAGTTCAGCTGCTTCAGAATCTTCTTCTTCGTTGAAATTGAAACCTAGAAATGGCGAAGAAGAATGAAACCAGGAAAAAGGCTAAGAAGTGGTGGAAGCTGAGGAGCAGAGAAGGACCGAGGGGAAGGGGGAAAAATGAGGAAAGAAAAAGAAAAAGAAAATCAAAGAAAATCAAAGAAATCCAAAAAATTATTAAAATATGAGGTCGCCGGCCGGTCGACGACCATGTCAGCGCCGGCCGGCCAAAATTCACCGGATGGATTGAATTGGCACAACTGCAAAAGGTTTAAGACTGAATCGGTAAAAAAATAAAGTTTAGGACTGAATTGACACAATTGCAGTTGGTTTAGGACTTTTTTGGTAATTTTCCTTTTTGTATCACTCACAGAATACTAATAAAAAAATTAAAATTATTTCCCTTGTGTTCTTGCTGATATTATTTTTCCATACTCCAGATCACTTACAAGACTAAACACGCTCTCGTAAAAACTTACTGTGGTATCAATGCCTCATTCGGTTGGTTTTGGATGTTTGTCCTAACCATCCTTTTCTAAAATCACCCCATGGTCAACATTGCGTCATCCTCATTTCATATTCCCATTTTTGATGGGAACAACTACGACTATTGGAACATCAAAATGGCTACATACTTGATGGCTCAAGATTTATGGGACATCGTGGAGAAAGGCTATAAGGCTTCACGAGAAGGTGCATCAGTACCAAATGATCAACTACAAAAGGATGCAAGGGCATTATACGTTATTCAACGAGCGCTCTCGAAGACGGTTTTTTCGAGAATAATTGGAGCAAATATGGCAAAGAAAGCTTGGGAAATACTATGAAAAGAATTTAAGGATCAAACAAGGTACGTGCTATTCGTCTTCAGACTCTAAGAAGAGATTTTGAGAACTCTAAAATGAAAATAAATGAGACCATTCATGAACACTGTGGAAAACTAAAGGAACTAGTTAATCAAATGAGAGCCTATGGAGATGTAATTACCGATCAGAGGGTCGTAGAGAAAATTCTAGTGTCACTTACCCAAAAATACAATTTGATTGTCACAACGATAGAAGCAACTAAGGACTTATCGACCCTTTCGGTAAGTGAATTAATTGGCTCTCTAGAAGCACATGAGAAAAGACTGATTGCACAAGATGCAGATTCAGTTGAAAGTGCCTTTCAGTCCAAAATAAACATACGGTCTCATCAATCTAAAAATTGTGGAAAGAGCTCGTGGAAAAATAAAAGAGGAGGAGAAACTTCACAAAAGGAGAAATATCCACCTTGTGACATTTGCAAGAAAAATAATCATTTGGAGAAAGATTATTGGCTTAGAAATAAACCATAATGACGCTTTTGTAAAAAGTATGGCTACCTAGAAAAAGACTGTTGCTTGAAAATAAATTCTCGAACCAACTTTGCTGAAGAAAAGGAAAGAAAAGACAATACATTTTATGCTGGCCAATCGACAAATGATAAGAAAAATGACACGTGGTACATTGATAGTGGGTGTAGTAATCATATGACGAGGGATGAATCTATATTCACCGATATTGATACATTGGTGAAAAATCAAATAAAATTGGGCAACGGCTTGGTAGTTGATACAAAAGGAAAAGCCACTATTGCCATTGAAACAAATAAAAGGCCCAAAATATATTCATGATGTATATCTGGCGCTAGGTCTTGCACAAAATCTTCTTAGCTTGGTGTCGCGACCCTCTCCCGCGAGGCGGGGCGGGGCTAATGGGCCGCCCGATCGCTGGCTTGATCGGATGCGGGCCTCTCCCAAGGTCCATTGCCCAAATCGCAACTGCTGGATGTACGGGGTTGACCTTCAGTGTGGTCTAGTGACATGTGATGAGTGTGCATGTCAAGGAGTCGCCACCAATCGTTTTACGGAGGGTACGATCGGAAACCCTATCGAATAGTTGGGAGTGGTCTATTCGATTCTGCGGAAACCAGAGAAGTGGGTTCGGGGACTTAGTTACGCCAACTATCAGAGTGGACGCCCTTTCGGTACCTAAGCTGAATGGTTTATCTGATCCTAGGATTTCATACAGACGAGTGAGGTACTGATCCTAAATCTAGGAGTTCATGCAGACGGGAACAGCTACCCTATCACTCACGATCATTAAAAATAAGAGCGCAAATCAAGGAATCAGTACATGCGGATAAAACACATGAAATTAGCATGGCATCCCTAGTGAGGCCCTATTAGCCTAGAGAAATATCAATCAAGGCTTAGGAGTGATTTTGGCATGATTTGCTCATGAGGGGCAGAATCGTAATTTTGAACAATTCGGGGAAAAATTACCCTTAAAAGGGTAAATCTGTCATTTTAGACGGATTGGGAAGTCAAAAGACAGTGGAAATAGGATTGGCCATCAATCCAATCCATTTCCTATTTTTCGGGAATTTCCAGGATCTTTCTGGAATTTTCAACTGATTTTACCCTCGGAGGGGTAAAATCATCATTTTGGACAAAGACGGGAACTGAAAATCTCAAACATTAGGGTTGGTCGCCCATCTGACCCAAAACCTAACTTTAAGCAATTTTCAGAATTTGATTGAGACAAGAAAGATAATTTTCCCATTGAAGGGCAAAATCGTCATTTTGAGAAAAGGGGTGGGATTTGAAACCCAAACTTGAGAATTGGTCTTCTAATCGACCCTAATTCTTACTTTGGCATTATTGGCCTTATCTTGCATCATAGCAGAGGTGACTTACCCCTAAAGGGTAATGTCGTCAAGTCTCGGAAGAACTGATAAGAAACCCCAAAAATAGGGTTGACCAGTTGTCTGTGGTCAACCCTTGATTTTTGGGGGTTTCTGGAATGTCTAGGATTTGTCCACAATTTTTTTCACATTTTTTTGGAACTTTCTGGAATTTTCTAGCATTTTTTTTGGATTTTCTAAGATTTTTCTGATTTTTTTTTAAATCATTTTCCGATTTTTTATTTAAAAAATATCATTCGGACCGGGTCGACCAGACCCACTAGGGTCAGAACCCGGCCCAGACCCGGACCCGCGAAACCGAAGCTTTGAAACGGCGCCGTATCGCCCTTTTTTGTTTTTTCGCTCAATTGGTTTTAATCCAACGGCCCTTAATGAATCGCGTGGCTGATCTGTGCCCATTGGATCTGATTACTAAAACCAACGGTTCAGATTAGGCGAAGACTCGATCAGGACCGTTTGATCCGATTACTTAAATCTACGGCCACGATTAGATCCTGAGACTCAATCTAGACCGTCTATTCTATCACCCTAAACGACGTCGCCTTCTCATTAATCCATACGACACCGTTTCCACCCTTCGTTTATTTTCTGATTTTAAAAATCATTTTCAGATAATTCTATTTATTAATCGGACGGCCACTAGAATTTAAGTTCGATTTATCTCAACCGTCCGATCCGTTAATTCGAATAACAGCCCCTAACGGCCGCGCTGACTCGACACCACGTGGACCAATCACGCATCGCCACCTAGGCCTTTGACCTGCTGACCACGCCACATCAGCTTCGTCTTCAACCTTTCGACCCCGGCAAAATGGACGGCTGGGGAACTCCGATGACGATCTGACGGTGGATTCTCGACGTACTGGAACGAGACCGGCGGCAATCGACTCGAAATCGCTTCTATTCTAACATATCTCAAGATTACGCGAATCCATTCACGGAATCAAGCACGATCGAACATGAACCAGTACGTACACATACACTCAAATCGCTCGATTCATAGCGTAATGAACCAATTCATTAACAGGGAGGCATCATTCAATGTTCAGGAGACTTACCTCGAGCTCCGATCAAGCTCGCTCGGCCCAGATTTGGCTGGGGAAAGATGAACAGTGGCTCGACAATGGAGGTTGGATTGGAAGACTCGTTGGGCATGTTAAGACAAAACCGATGCAAACAAGATACACGATGATGGTCAGTGATGTTCAGGGAATGAAACGCCCACACTAATTGCATGAATGATCAAGAAACGCATGAATCGCCATGAAAGCTTGAAGAAACACTCGAGACTACAACTCACCTGTTCTCGCGGATTCCTTGTGCGCGGCCGGCGGCGATCGATTCCGGGGACTTTGGGCGACCTTCTGGTGGCCTCGTGTGGCTTTGGTTTGGCCTGGGAAGACCCAAATTCTCGACGACGGGGGTCGGAGAACGAGCTCTGCTTCGCGTTTTCTCTTTCTCTCTCGATTCAGTTTCAACTTCTACAACTGAATCTCCCCTCCCTTTCAACTGAAAGCGATCACGAGCTTATATAGCTCCTGGGAATTTTGGCGCCGATTTGGGGTGTTCCAACTGACTCCAACAGCACGTGCCATCACGTGAATTTAGGTCCAAACGGCGTCGGGGAAGATGGGTGAGTCGTCTAACTCCGTTTGGTTCTCCGGCGGGTTCCTTCTCACGCGCATTTGGCACGAATTTGAGCTGCGTTTGATTTTGTTGACTTTTTGCAGCTTCAGAACTTGACCGACTGATTACCCCTTCCTCCGGCGACCATTGGCCTTGATTCCGGCGTCAATTGACGGGGGATGATCTCAAGTGTTAAACCCCCACCAATTAGTCTTCGATTGTGGTCGACTTGACCTTCAATTTGATCTACAAAGCTCGGCAGGTTACTGTTCATCTGCTCGAGCTCTTTGGGGAAGACGACACTGCAGCGGACCGGTTCGACCGGTCTGACCGGCGGTCTGACCGGTCTGAACCGGTTCCGAACAGGATTTTTCAAATTAGTCCCAAATTAATGGGAAAATTTTGCAATTGAACCTCAAAATCGAATCTAGAGCATGAATTCTATCTAGAAATGTGGTTTTGCCCAAAAGTTTTCATCAATTTCTACAAAACCCCCAAATTTTCATTTAATTGGAAATTAGGGATCGTGTAATTGAGGGTGCAAATGATCAAATTGAGTCAAACCACCTGTTCCAATCGATTTAAAATGGTGAAATCCATTGGGTAGCATGTTTAATTTGCAATGATAGCCCTTGAATTGAAAGTAATTTCAATTATGCTTAATTCCAAGGACTAAAATGCAATTTTAGTGTGTAATTTTGTCAAATCCGTGCAATTGAGCAAATTGCGCAAACAATTGGGCTAAATTGAAATAGGGGATAGTTAGATTGAATGTCAAGATCTCAAAAAATGCCAAAATTGCAAATTAAAAGACTCAATTGTTATTTTTTCTTCAAATTCAATAGTACGGGTTACAAAGGAACACCTAAAATTGAATCTGATTTTGGATTTTTTGTGAGGTCAAAAATACAAGGGATTAAAAATAAAAATATTGGATATTTTTTTTTATATTTTTGTGACCTCAAATGCTATTTTTCTTGATTTTTTAAGTGTTTTTCTATTTTCTAAAAAATATTAAAAATATGAAAAATATGAAAACTTATTTTTTGGTCAAGAATGGTTCCTTGGGCTTGGCCAAGGCCACCAAAGTTGATTTTGTAATTTTTTGACTTTTTATGATTTTTTTATGATTTTTCAAAAAATAAAAAATGAAAAAGGCTAGGTAAAAAATCAGGTGTCAACAGCTGCCCCTCTTTGAGAGGAATATCGTGAGAGGTTTCTCTCAAAGACAGGTGACACCTGAATCTAGACCGACTCGACTAGGGGAAAGAAAAACGAATCTTGACACTCAATCTTTCTTGTCCCGTTAATGAATGCTTTGCTTCTCATTCTTTTGCTGACGTGAGAGAGGAAGTAGAGAGACCCACCTGCCATTTACCTGTTGATTACTTGCCTAATGCTCGTGCGGCATGCGCAGTGTATAGCGGGTTCAAGTGAATACCTAGGGACTCGTCTTTTGAGTATCCTAGGGCGATTAGACTCTAGCCTGTATGGTAGGCCGTACCAGTATGGGATTCCTACACTTGATAGGAACCTGTGAATGACGCACCCTGTCTCTTAGGGATTGTCGGGGTTTTGATCCGTGTGGTGGATCAGACCATGAATAGGACTCCTTTCTGCTAGGAACCTATGGATGACGCACCCAGTCTCTTAGGGATTGTTAGGGATTTTGATCCGTATGGTGGATTAGACCATGAATAGGACTCCTTTCTGCTAGGAACCTATGGATGACGTACCTAGTCTTTTAAGGATTGTCAGGGATTTTGATCCGTATGGTGGATTAGACCATGAATAGGACTCCTTTCTGCTAGGAACCTATGGATGACGTACCAAGTCTTTTAGGGATTGTTAGGGATTTTGATCCGTATGGTGGATCAGACCATGAATAGGACTCCTTTCTGCTAGGAACCTATGGATGACGCACCCAGTCTCTTAGGGATTGTCAGAAGTTTTGATCCGTATGGTGGATCAGACCATGAGTAGGACTCCTTTCTGCTAGGAACCTATGGATGACGCACCCAGTCTCTTAGGGATTGTCGAACATTTTGATCCTTCAGGGGGATCAAGCGGAGAATAGGATTCCTCTCTGCTAGGAACCTATGGATGACGCACCCAGTCTCTTAGGGATTGTCGAACACTTTGATCCTATATTCTAAGGAATTAACTAGGATTTATACAAATGAGGTGTGCCTAACCTTGAGGCTTTACCAAATGGGCTATTCTGGGTTTAGGGGTTACCCAAAACCTCACAGAAAGC
Organism: Rhodomyrtus psidioides; assembly: GCA_021437785.1. Taxonomy (NCBI): domain Eukaryota; kingdom Viridiplantae; phylum Streptophyta; class Magnoliopsida; order Myrtales; family Myrtaceae; genus Rhodomyrtus; species Rhodomyrtus psidioides. The sequence continues at coordinate 2,726,577 of JAILYB010000091.1, read as the reverse complement.
TGATTCTGAAAATTGTCCTTTCGACACGCGAGGCGTTATTATGGGATTTGGGGATTCCAAGTATCCCGCAGAAAACTTAGACCTGCAAATTTGAAATCTCACAGAGGGATGATTTCGAAGATTGTCCTTTTGATATGTGAGGTGACATTCTGGGATCTGGGAGCTTCAAGTATCCTGCAGAAAGATCAAACCTACAAAATTGTTCATAAGAATGTGTTTTCCTGAGATATGGAATTAGCAGGGATCTTGCAGGAAAGTAAACTTGAAAGCTCTTCTTCATAGAGCAAGGCATCCTTCTAGAATCTGGGGTTACCGTGATTCCTACAGAAGTTTAACCAAGCATAATAGCATTCTAGAATCTGGGGTTACCAAGAATCTGTCATAAGCTCAGGCATATAAACTCTCATTCTTAGAGAAATGTGTCATTCCGAGACCTAGGGTTACCAGGGGTCTTGCAGAAATTTAGACTTGAAATATATTCTTCACAAAAGAAGTAGCATTCTGAGGTCTGGGGATACCAGGGGTCCTACAGAAGCTTGAACATGTAAACTCTTTCTTACCAAGAGGAGTTGTGCTCTTCTGAGATCTGGGATTGCCAGGAATTCAAAGGCATATCAATGGTCTTTAAGTGATATATGATGTCAAACTGACAGCACTTTATGACTTATATCATAGTCATGAAAATTTCAATGAATGCATTATGATGCTGGAGGTTATCCAAAACACCTTGCAACATACGAAAGTGATCAAAAATCCCTTGTGAGGAAAGTTTGAATCAAATAATCTGAATTTAGCCAAAAGAGTTTGATTAAAACGTCTATTGGAGTATTCTCATCAAAAAGGACTTCTCACCGTTGTCGCGACCCGTCCGAAGCGGACGCGGCTAATGGATTACCGATCGCGAGCCTTCCCCCGCACAAGGGTGCAGATCGCGGGCTTTGGATCGGCGCGGGCCCTCCCAGGCCCATACCAAATCGCGGCGGGAGTATTTTTTTAAAGGATTCGACGATAAGAGTCGATCGCTTCCGACCTTCAGTATGGTCGTGGTGGCATGTGCAACTTGTGCATGCATTTGGAGTCGCCACCCGGTCTTTCTTGGAGGGTAGACCGGAAACCTTACTGACCGATTGGGAGAAGTCGATCAGTTCTGCGGAACCGGAGATTTTGGGTTCGGGGACTTGGTTACGTCGGTGTCATTACCAACGCCCTTTCGGTACCTAACGCGAGTGATTTTCCTAGCCAAGAATTCATGATGGTGCAATCTTAGGTGAGGTGGGCTTGATTCGGGGTTTCATGCAGATTGGAAGACTATTCCTATCAATCACAATCAATTTAAATGAAAGCGCAATCAAGTACATAAATAAATCACACTAATGCACACCGATTCAAATCAATGGTTTCCTAGTATAACTATAAGGGTTTAGATGATGAATGATTTGGGACCAGGGGTAAAATATGAAGATTTGGGAGACGATTAGCCCGAAGGGCAAAATCATCATTTTTGGAAGATTTGGATTCCGAATTACTCAAAATACTCCGTGGCCAGTTGATTGTGGTTATTTCCCATTTTTGAGAATTTTTTGGAATTTTTCTGAATTTTTCTGCATTTTTTGAGTTTTTTTATGATTTTCTATTTTTCTAAATTTTTGAATTTTTATTATTATTATTTTTTTATTTTTTATTAATTTATTAATCAAAGGGAGCCGGGTCCGGGTCGGATTCTCGGGACCGGGCCTGGATCAGGCCCGATGACCTGATCCGGCCTGGGAAGTAGAACCGGGACCGGGCCAGATTTTCCCCGAATACGGCCCGTCCCACTCAAACTGGGCTAATAGGGCTGAAGCCTCCTTTTAGCCCTCTTGGCCCAGCCGCCCAATCAGCCCACCTTGAAAGAAAACACCCTAGGCCCACCGGTTTCCTTTCACACTCCTAACAAGCCCCAAACGAACAAAACCCACGTAAATCACCCTTGCAAACCAATATGGCACTGTTCAATCATCTTCTTCACATAACATCCTTACACTTCCGACGCCTACGGTCTCCAAATGCTCCGCTGTGTGCCGCTCGGACTTGCCCGTCGCACCGCCACCTCGCGCTTGGCCCCTCAGTCCCCCACGTCGGAGCACCACCTTTCGGAGTCTCGCCTCGGCTTGCGCACGCTAGCCTCATCGCTGGCTCGAGTTTAGGTATCGCGTCGGTCACGCACTCGTCGTCGCTGGCCCGAGCTCATGTCCGGACCCGGTTCTCGTCTCCCTGTCAAGGTCGTCGGGCTGCTACTAGTCCTCTAGTCTTGTGCCGCCTCCTACTCGCGGTGGCGTCGTTGCCATCCCGAGCTCGAACAGCCTCCACATCTGTCGGGACCAGCTCGACTCGCGGCCGGAACTAGCTCGCCGCCACTACTAACCGGTTTCACCGAACACCGAGACCTTGACACTAAGTCGAGTCGCATCCGTTAGGACTCACTCGTGCGCCCGCTCCATCCGTGTTCACGCGTCGCCAACTCAGCCACACCCTTATAGTTTACTAACGTTGCCCCGTTGGACTACCGCTGCTCAGAGTCTGTGCCTCCAGATCGCACTAGTCTCACTCGCCGACCCCACTCTTCTAGTCACACTCACGAGACTCTACCGCATCCGGATGCGAGATGGCCGTTGACGCCAACCACTTGAGCCGACTCAACCTTGAGACGCTAAGGCAGACTCCAACCTCATCACGCTCAATCAACGGACAGTATGCTAAAGAGGACAAGCTCGCCTAGACAAGCTACAGGTGCGAGCTTAGATGGGGAGGGTAAGTTTCCAGCAAGGACTCGAGAACGAACCTCGAATCACCAACAAAAGCAAGCATACTCGAAAATATAAGCGAAGGCACAAACTGTTAATGGGAGACGAGGTTCGGCATGCACTCTTGCTGAAAATTAGAGCAATATTGGTTTCGACGAAGGAAATTTCACAAGCTTACATTCTACTTCGACTCCAGCCATACAGTCAGCATTCTAAGGGTACTGAAATACTCACCTGCCATCCATTGAAGCTTGAAGCTCACCGCTCGTGGGAACTCTCGGCTCTGGTCGAATCCGACGAGGGCCACGCCGTCGCCCTTGGACTTCGTCGACGGTGAGGCAGCTTCAGTAGTGGATGGTCAGCTCCCCAGAGGCGGGATGGAGCTCGCTCGGTTACTCACCCTTTCGACTCTCCATCTCCTTGCCTCCATCCGATCTCGGCTATCGATGTCCTTCTCTATTTTTTTTGCTTTTTTTAAGGCCTTTTGCTCTCATGCACAGCTCTCAATATTCATCCAGCTTTTTTGGAGGCCTACGTGTGTCGGGGAAAGAGAGATTCGAGGGTCGGAGCTCATCCCCCCTCTCTCTCTCTTCTTTTTTTTTTCTTTTTGTTTGCCACTCTATCTTATTTTATTCTCTCTGTTTTGCTCTTTGTTTGCCACCCTCTCTTATTTTATTCTCTCTTTTTTGCCTGGTTCCTCGTGGAACCCCCCCCCTTTTTTTTTACAGATTCCTCCTCCTCCTCTTATTTCTTTTTATGGCGCCATCCGTTCCACTATCCGTTTGTCGGCTAGTTCTTTTGAGCCATCGCCATGCGCACATGTTAATTGACCAAAAAAATAAGGAATGGCAAAAACAGTGAATGCCATTTATTTATTTATTTATTGTCAAAAAGGGTTGATCAAAAAATTATATGTCAACAGCTGCCCCTCTTCGAGAGGAATCTCGTCAGAGGAATCCCTCAGAGGTTTCTCTCAAAGACAAGGTGACACCTGAGTCCCGATCGACTCGACTCGTGAAACTAAAGGAAATGGGGTCATGACATCCAGTTTTTCATGCTTGTTGATGTATGCTCTTTCTTGAAGGGGGAACATTCATTTGACATGAGAGAGTGAGATAATAGAGAGACACACCTGCCACCAACACGTTCAGTGTTTGTGCAATTTTCGCTGTGTCTGATGCATTCAAGAGAATTTCTAGGAACTTGTTACTAAAGTATCCTAGAGAGGTTAAGCTCTGATCTGTATGGTAGGTCTTACCCTTATTGGATTCCTAATTGGCAGGAACCTAAGGAGGGTGCACCACACGCTTTGGGATTTGCCCAGGATTATGGTCCGTATGGTGGATCGGACCTTTGCGTTGATTCTTACGGCGGTATCTACCAATGAGTTGACCCTTATGGCGGTTTCTACCATTAATTTGACCCTTCAGGCGGTATCTACCTTAGTTTTGACCATTCAGGCGGTTTCTACCATGGTTTGACCCTTCAGGCGGTTTCTACCTTTGGTTGACCCTTCAGGCGGTTTCTACCTTTGGTTTGACCCTTCAGGCGGTTTCTACCTTTGAGTTGACCTTTCAGGTGGTATCTACCTTTGTTTTGACCCTTCAGGCGGTTTCTACCTTTGTTTTGCTTTGAAAAGGGATCTCATGACGAGGGTTCTCCACGTCCGATGAGATTTCCTGAATTTTGAAAAGAGTGTCCTAGGACGAGGGTTCTCCACGTCTGCTGGGACAGTTTGTTGACTTCTTTTGAAAAAGGGTTATATCCTCACCCTTTTTTTTGAAAGATCCCGAAATTTGCCGGGAATTCAGTTTTGAAGCAGAGAAAGATTTTATTTGACAAAACTTCATTTGATTCTGTTGAGGCGGCATTCTGGGAGCTGGGTTCTCCAGGTATCCTGCAGAAAGTTCAAACCTGAAAGATTTTTCTTCACCAAGAAAACGTTAGTAATCTTTGGGAAGACCACGGCTGTCCATTTGACAAAAACCGTATGACTTAAGTTTTAATCGTGAAATGTGCATTTTGATGCTGGAGGTTATCCAAAGCATTCTTGCAACATGCAAATGTGATCACAAATCCCTTGCACGGAAAATCTGGACCAACAGTTTGAAATTTCCAAAAAGAGTTTGTTCAAAACATCTATTGGAGAATTTCTCATCCAAGAGGGCTCCTCACCGCTCTGTGATAACGGTCTTTTGTAAGGAATGCGTTCAACTTCCTACTAACCTGTGCCTAGGTTTTAGGATCATTCGCAGCGCATACATTTTGATCGGTCGGGAGGCCTTCCACGGGACCGTAATGTTGGGCTTGGATATTGGTTTTCAAGGGGGACCCGCTTTGGAGTCGAGGCCATTGTATGAGAGTCTTCACCATCTGCTCCGGGTTTACAAGTCAAGAACCCTGCAAAATGAGAAAGAAATAGTCTTGCTCGTACTTCTTCGAACTAAGCTATATGTTAACCCAAGTGTCTTAGTCAGAGAAGACTGTTTCAGGGTTATGCTATTGGTAGGATTGGGGACCGAAAAAGGCTTGCTTTTGGCCCAGAAATTACGAAGGGTTTGACGTTGGTGATCATTGCAAACTTGTCACCTGTCTTTTCCATTCTGCATCTTCAATTTTTTGAGGTGTGCAACCGCTTTTGTGGTGTGCACAAATTCTTTAGGGAGAATCTTTGGCTGCATTAAGAGATTAACAATTCTGTCTGCGTCTTTCTTCTACGCTTGACATCATTTGGAGGAGCGGTCCTTTTGATCTGACTCCTTTAGAAATTTTCCCTTCCCAACTAGGTTTCATTGGGGATCAATCAAACAGTTTATGCGAGCATCGGCCTTGCTTTTACCAGGCACTTTGCTTTTTCTTGATGCTGGGGATTTCTTTGATTCATTTTTGAAATCCCACCTTTTCTCATCTTCATGGGATCGTGTTAGACCTATGATCAAAGGTCTAACAAGGTTAAGCATTAACTTAGGATTTTTTTTTTTTTTTGCAAACACTAAGTCTTGAACTCCTTCGTTTCTGAAGTGATGCTGCATCCGTCTTGGAATGTGCAATGATCACCAACGGGTTCATGAAATGATTTTGCCGGCTCAACTTGGCTATGCAAAGGATTCGGTGTGTGGGATAGAGAAATGAATGCTTCTCATCATCCTATGGCACTTGGATTACCATATAAACAACACACAAAGATTAATGTTAGTCCGAGCAAGAAAATTTCTAACCATTTTCTCCTGATACTGCTGGACTCACCTCCATTTTGCCCCGGTGTGGGGTGGTTCTTGACAGGGTTAAGAATGAAAACCGCCGTTCAAAGGGGGTTGTCAACGGTCACCTGTAGTGTTTGGGGATAAGAAACGAATGCCTCCGTCGTCCCAACCCATGTAATCGCTGCGAATGGTCCCTACCTCCATAGGTACAGATTTTGCTATCCGATTCACTTCCCTCGTCTCTCAAGTATATGTAGGATGTGTTTGGACTGGGCTCGCCTCTCTTTTGAGTAAATTTCCTTTTGAATGATTTGACAAATAATCATATTTGGAAAAATTCATTTCTTTCTTTCCCAAAATTTATCCATCGATGGGATTTTGTGATGTATCGAGCATGTTTTATTCATGCTTTGGGCGACCTCCCGATTTAAATCATGAACATCGATGCATTGGATAATTTTCATGACTGTCGCGACCCTCTCGAGGTTGTCGGGCTCTCGAGGGCTAATGGGCCGTCCAGTCTGGTCGGACGCGGGCCTCTCCCAAGGCCCATTACCCAAATCGCAACGGAGGTATGCGTAGTCGACCTTCAGTGTGGTCTAGTGACATGTGCTAAGTGTGCATGCCGAGGAGTCGCCACCAATCATTTTTTTGGAGGGTATGATTGGACCACCCTATTGAATAGTCGGGAGTTTCTATTCAATTCTGCGATAACCAGAGAACTGGGTTCGGGGACTTAGTTACGTCAACTGTCAGAGTTGACGCCCTTTCGGTACCTAAGTTGACTGAATTTTCTGACCAAAGATTTCATGCAGATGAGTGGGGTACGAGTTCTAAATCTAGGAGTTCATGCAGATAGGAATGACTATCATAGCAATCACAATCAATAATAAAGTGCACAAATCGATGAATTCAAGTGTACAAATAAATCACATGGCATTCCTAATAAGGCCATATTGGCCTAGAGAAGCATCAATCAGGCTTAGGAATGATTTAGACATGATTTTGCCCATCAGGGGCAAAATCGTAATTTTGAGACAAGGGGGACAATTTGCCCAAAAAGGACAAAATCATCATTTCGGAATGAATCCGGAGTCAAAACAGGTTTGGTCACTCAATTGACCCATTTCCTATTTTTTGGCAATTTTCGTGATTTTCGGGAATTTTAGAAACCGATTTACCATTCGAAGGGTAAAATCGTCATTTTCTAAAAATGGAAATGAAATGTTGAAATCTTAGACATAAGGTTTAACCACCCATCTGGCCCATCACCAAATTCTAAGCAATTTCCACAATTCATCAGAATATCAAAGACGATTCACCCTTTGAGGGGTGAAATCGCCATTTTGGATTAAATGGGAGAAAATCCCAAAAATGAAAACAAATCAATTTTTTGTCATTTTCAGCCTTGGACAATTTTTAGAATTTTTTCTGCAATTTTTCTCAATTTTTTTGTTTTTCTTTAATTTTTCCATTTTTTTGGCATTTTTGATTTATTAATATTTTTTTTATATTTTCAGAAAATATTTTAACAAAAAGCATGTCTTTGACAATAGATAACACTCAACCAGATAAATAAGCTAACCACTAGACTGAAACAAATACATACAAATCAAGTCTATAAATGCAATATTTTAGAAAAATAATCCTGATATACGGATCGGGTACGTAAAACATACCGGATTGGACACCGGCCTTCAATCGCCTAGCCCCAGCCTGCGACCATCCCCATGCCCGTTACCTGTCGATCGCCATTAGAATGTCGATAGTCAATTTCACAAATTAAGACTAAAAAATAAAAAAAAAATTAAAAAAAAATTAAAAAATGGACACTGTTCATGCATTGTTCGGATTGGACACTGTTCATGCACACGTCCGACACGCTCCGACACGTTCGACACGCTCCGACACGTTCGACACTCTCCGACACGTCCGGACACGCTATGACACGGCTCGACACTCTCCGACACGTTCGACACTCTCCGACACGCTCCGACACGTTCGACACTCTCCGACACGCTCCGACACGTTCGACACGCTCCGACACGGCTCGACACTCTCCGACACGGCTCGACACGCTCCGACACGTTCCGACACGCCGACACGTTCCGACACGCCGACACGCCGACACGCTCCGACACGCCGACACGCTCCGACACGCCGACACGTTCCGACACGCCGACACGCCGACACGCCGACACGCTCCGACACGCCGACACGCTCCGACGACGGGGTGGTGACCCGAGGCCGTTTCTGAGCTCCACCAGCGGCGCGTAGGCTCCACAAGCTCCGAGGGAGGAGGTAGGACTCCGGGGCAGTCACCGGAGGCGATGGCGGTGACGGATTTGGCCCGATCCGAAACAAACCCGAACCAAACTCCGAAACGGGTGGAGGTCGCGGGTCTTGAGTTGTTCACGGCGGCTTTGAGGTACGACGGCTAGCGACGACGGTGGAAGGATCGAAGGCGAAGGCAAATAATGCACGAAGGTGAGGATTCCCTTTTTTTTTTTTAAGAAGAAGAAGAAGACAAGAAGAAGAAGAAGAGCTCCTGAAGAAGAGGAAGGAGAAGAAGAAGATGAAGTCGCGGGGGGGAGAAGAAGCCAGCGACGGATGAGGGAAAAGGTGAGTGAATAATAATAATAAATAAAATAATAATAAAATAAAATATTAAAAAGTAAGAATAATAATAAAATAATCAAAAGAAAAGACAAAATGATTAGTTTCCTTTTCCTTTTGAATGATGATGTTTTCACTCCTTTTCCTTTTAATCATTACTAATATTTTTGCCAGATTCAATTTTATGGTGATCAGAAAACACCTAAAATCAAACCTGAATTTTACTATTTATGAGGTTAGAAAATAGATAAAATAAAAATAAAAATACCGACTATTTTTATATATCTTTGTGACCTCAAATATTATTTTTCTTGATTTTATTTTTATTTTTATATTTTTCGAAAATAATAATAATAAAAAATACGAAAAATATGAAAAAATATTTTTTTATCCAAAATGGTTCCTTTAGCTTGGCCAATGTTACCAAAGTTGATTTTGTAATTTTTCAGCTTTTTATGGATTTTCTGTGAATTTTTGAAAAATAAAGGAAACAAAAAGGTTGATCAAAATTTAGGTGTCAACAGCTGCCCCTCTTTGAGAGGAATCTCGTTAGAGGAATCTCTCAAAGATAAGGTGACACCTGAGTCCTGATCGACTCGACTTGGGAAACTAAAGGAAAAGGAGTCATGACATCCAATCTTCATGCTTGTCCATGTATGCTCTTTCTTGAAGGGGGAAACGTTCATTTGACATGAAAGAGTGAGATAGTAGAGAGACATACCTGCCACTTACCTATTCGATGCTGCCGGTTGCGACGACTTTCAAGAGGATGCCTAGGACTCGTCATTCAGAATATCCTAGGGAGGTTAAACTTTGACCTGTATGGTAGGTCATACCATTATGGGATTCCTAACGGCTAGGAATCTAAGGAAGGCGCATCCCACGCCCTGAGATTTGCCAAGGATTTTGATCCGTATGGTGGATCGGACATTTGTGTCGATGCTTATGGCGGTACTTACCAATGAGTTGACCCTTATGGCGGTTTCTACCATTGTTTGACCCTTCAGGCGGTATCTACCTTTGTTTTGACCCTTCAGGCGGTTTCTACCTTTGTTTGACCCTTCAGGCGGTATCTACCTTTGTTTTGACCCTTCAGACGGTTTCTACCTTTGTTTGACCCTTCAGGCGGTATCTACCTTTGATTGACCCTTTAGGCGGTTTCTACCTTTGAGTTGACCCTTCAGGCGGTTTCTACCTTGATTTGACCCTTCAGGCGGTATCTACCTTGAGTTGACCCTTCAGGCGGTATCTACCTTTGTGTTGACCCTTCAGGCGGTTTCTACCTTGGTTTGACCCTTCAGGCGGTATCTACCTTGTGTTGATCCTTCAGGCGGTATCTACCTTTGTTTGCTTTGAAAAGGGGTCTCATGACGAGGGTTCTCCACGTCCGATGAGACTGCCTAAATTTTGAAAAGGGGTCTCATGACGAGGGTTCTCCACGTCCGATGAGACTGCCTAAATTTTGAAAAGGGGTCTCATGACGAGGGTTCTCCACGTCCGATGAGACTGTTTGATATTTTTGAAAAGGGGGTCTCATGACAAGGGTTCTCCACGTCCGATGAGACTGTTTGATATTTTGAAAAGGATTTTTTTTAAGGGTTTCTCTTCCCCAAGAAAATATTGGTAATCTTTGAGAAGACAGCAATTGTCCAATTGACAAAATTTTATGACTTAAGCTTTAGTCATGAGATGTGCATTTTGATGCTGGAGGTTATCCAAAACATTTTTGCAACGTGCAAATGTGATCACGAATCCCTTGCATGGAAAATCTGGATCCACAGTTTGAAAATTCCCAAAAAGAGTTTGCTCAAAACGTCAATTGGAATATTTCTCGACAAGGAGGCCATCTCACCTGTTTTGAGGTGATGATTTTTAGGGGATGCACTCAATTCCCTACTGACCTGTGCCTAGGTTTTAGGCTCATTCGCAGCGCATACATTTTGATCGGTCGGGAGGTCTTCCACGGGACCGTAATGTTGGGCTTGGATATTGGTTTTCAAGGGGGACCCGCTTTGGAGTCGGGGCCATCGAATGAAAATCTTCACCATCTGCTCCGGGTTTACAAGTCAAGAACCCTGCAAAATGAGAAAGAAAGAGTCTTGCTCGTACTTCTTCGAGCTAAGCTATATGTTAACCCAAGTGTCTTAGTCAGAGAAGACTGTTTCAGGGTTGTAACATTGGTAGGATTGGGGACCGAAAAAGGCTTGTTTTTGGCCCAGAAATCACGAAGGATTCGACATTGGTGATCATTGCAAATTTGTCACATGTCTTTTCCATTATGCATCTTCCATTTTTGAGGTGTGCAACCGCTTTTGAGGTGTGCACAAATCCTTTAGAGAACGTCTCTTGTGGTATTAAGAGATTGACAATTCTGTCCGTGTTTTTGCACCACGGCTGACATCGTTTGGGGAGCAGTCTTCTTGATCTGACTCCTTTATGGGTTTTTCTCTCTTCCCAACTAGGCTTTATTGGGGATCAATCAAACAGTTTTCACGAGCATCGGCCTTGCTTTTACCAGGCACTTTGCTTTTTCTTGATGCTGGGGATTTTTTGTTGAAATCCCGCCTTTTCTTTTCCTTTGGAACTACGATGTTCAGAAAATTGTGCTAGATATACAACTTGAATCATAGCACACTTAAACGCCGATATGAGATTTTTCTATAAATCCCATCTCTTGATTTCTTTCGTTCTTGGAGTGATACAGTTTCTATCTTGAAACATCCCATGATCACCAACAGGGGTTTATGAAATGAATTCGCAGGCTCAACTTGGCTGTGCAAAGGATATGGTGTGTGGGATAGAGAATGAATGCTTCTCGTCATCCTATGGCACTTGGATTACCATATAAACAACACACAAAGATTAATGTTAGTCCGAGCAAGAAAATTTCTAACCATTTTCTCCTGATGCTGCTGGACTTACTTCCTTTTTGCCCCGGTGTGGGGTGGTTCTTGACAGGGTTAAGAATGAAAACCGCCGTTCAAGTGGGTTGTCAACGGTCACCCGTAGTGTTTATGATATGAAACGAACGCCTCCGTCGTCCCAATCCATGTAATCGCTGCGAATGGTCCCTACCTCCGTAGGTCCAGATTTTACTATTTGATTCGCTCCACTCATCTCTCAAGTGTATGTAGGATGTGTTTGGATTTGAGCTTGCCTCTCTTTTGAGGAAACATCCTTTTGAGAGTTTTGAACAACTTTTGATTGGAAAAATCTCTTTCGTTTTCCCAAAAAATTTACCCGTCAAGGGGATTTTATGGTGCACAATGCGTGTTCAGACAACCTCATGTTTCAAAACATGAATGCCAATGAAGTTAGAATTCCATGTCTTTTCTAGACATCAGATTTTGAAAGCTTTTTCTTTTTCTCTCTGTGTTTTTTTTTTTTGTTTAACATCTTCAATGGATTGGGGGAAAGGGATACCTACCTGTCCACCGTGGCTGAAGATCCCTGAAAATGTAAAAGAAGCATATCATTGTATGTTCACGAATTTTTCGAAAATCGAAACGATACATCCTACCCTCATGTACCCTAACAGGTAGTATGTGGGATGTAAAAACTTATTCGTCTCCAAGGCGATTCCCCTGTCAAGGATAAAAAATAAGTGTTAATTCATATTCCCAAATTCAAGACAAATTGGGACGATACAACTTTACTCTTGATTTTCATCCCATTCTGATGTTGCGTATTGATATGAACAACCTCTATCAAATCCGCCTATCCATGCTTGGAGTGTTTGTAACATCAATGGTTCATCTGCCCCCCAGCTGGGCAACGTTTGTTTAGCCATTTGAATGCATGGCCTTTTAGGGCCTTGTCTCTTTTTATCACCTGAGAGGAAGAAGAGAGGAAACATTATCCCCTGATCTGATTGAAGATCAACTAGGAACGATACGTTTTTTTCCCAAACGGGTGGCTCCGCGGCCGAATGTATCTTGTATTGAAGGAATGGATTCCATTATGCTCTGCGGGTGATAATTATGGTTCATGGAACTTGCTCTACGGATTAAGTGATTAATCCACGGCCTTCGGCTTGAAGATGCTCAAAGGGTGATGTTGACACTCACGCGCAATTAGTTCTAGATATTAATGAAAGATGTTCCCGTGGGAACCTTACAGTGCGATCAACAACATATGCAATAGGAGTATTCAACCCCTTTTCTCGAAGCATTTTTCATCGAGTAGCCATGCCTTGCATCAGACGTTTGATCACCGGCCTCGCGTCACCACTGCGATGGTCCTCCGGCTCCAAATTGATCGAGCCAAAGATTGAACTCATCGCCAAGGAAATTGCTCGGGTCTTCGAGCCATTGATGTTCAAGTTGGGTATCAACGATTGTTGGGGGCAGATTTCTTTCATTGCCTTCGTTGTGAGGGATTGGAGTCTTTGAGCTGGAACCTTCATCATTGCCCTGTTGGGGTTGAGACATACATTCCCGAAGAGTATTGATCCAAGTGTCCAGCTCCTCATCAAGGAAATCACCTGTTCTTTCTAGCCCTTGGTGCCCAGATTGGGTGTCGTCGACTGCAGGCGAGGGATTCCTCTCTTTGCTCTCGCCGTGAGCAATTTGACCCCTCGAATTGGAATTTCCTCCGATGACCGGCAGGTTCATATGTGCACTCTCTACCAATGCCAGATCCGCTTTAGGGACAGCATTAATGACTGATTCGCGCTCAAACTGAGGAATTTCTATGTGCTGGAACTGTGGCATATACTCCTGAGGAGTATTGAGATAGCTCGGCGGAGCATTCTGATTTGGGTTAGAGGAGTCGCTGACACGACTGCTAGTCCCGTCATTGCTGAAACACGGTTGGGTGCTCTTGGCTCTCCAATCATCATGGTTGTAACTCTGCCCAGCACTTGAGCTCCAACTGGCTTTATGATGGTTTAACGCTATCCTTCCATCCCTTAGCAATCTCCTATAGTACTTGAGGTGAGACTCAACGTTAATTCTAGAGAGCCCCGGCACATTCATAATCTCGAGTATGCGCAGTGGGCTAGCCGAATCAACTCCCAGTTCTCGAATTGCATCAACAAATTTGGTGTGAAGCTCATAGGTCCAGTAAAACCTTATTCTCTTATCACCCAAAATATCGTCAATACTTCGGTAGCTATTCTCTACGGGATCTAGTCGTTTCAAAAGTTGTCCAGGGAGGGACTCACCGACTTTGGATTGGCTGGCTGCGACAGCGAGTTCGTCATTGAGAGAATTCCCCCTGTGATGATTCATATCCCATTTCTCAGAGGATGTTGGTGTTGATTCTATGGTGTTGACTTGCTCATGCAGATCTCCGGCGGTATCTGGCTGTGTCGGAAAATGCTGTGGAGAATACGGTAACAGCTGAGCGTTATTCGTCAACAGTGATGGTTCATCGAGGAACACCTCGCCGAGGACAATAGGATTACCACAATTAAGGCAGGTGGCCTTGGTCAGAGCTTCCTTATATCTCGCGCTTTCAGCTTGAAGCTTCTCATTCTCCTCCTTCAGGACCAGTAACTCATGGTCTGCGTATTGCTGTTTCACCCGGGTTCGTTTGTTGGCGAACCAAAACTTGACCTTCGAAAGCTCCAATCCTATTTTTCGGCTCAACTCCATTTTCTGTCGTTTGCTTGGAGTGGGGCATTCATTGAAGAAAGCTTCGAGCTCTCGGATTTGGCCTGGAGTGTGGCGTTGTAGTTGCTTCCTTTTCCGACTCCGGTCATCATTGTATATTCCTTCTTCGTAGCTGAAACCTAGAATTTCATCGCTGGAGGAGTCAGTCTCTATGGCCTTCGAGCAGGATTCAGCTCCAGGATCTTCAAAGTCTCCCAGCAGTTCGTGCTCAGAAATGTCCAGGTCGGGCGTTTCTAGCAGATGGGAATAACTTTTAAACATGATGGATCGGGGTATCTCGGGCTGATCTAGTTCACTCAGCTTTCTCAATTCGCTCTTACGTGTTTGCTCACTCTAGAAATTTTCTCAAGTGATTGTGCGTGTCCTGGAACCATCCTTCAGGCTGCATATGAAGACCAGCAAGCAAGCGCTCCTCCCGAGATCCTGCAATTACTCATCGTCTGTATTCCCCTTTCTTTTTCCTCGTGATAGGATCACAAACTCTCTTGCATTGATTCGGTTTCATCGAGTATTGCGCTCGTCCCCTAATTCAGTCTTCAAAGTGGTGGGTCTACAATCTTTCGGCGCCTTTTATGATTTGCTAGGCCCGAGAACGTGGGGAGCAGCGGTGGACCCGCAATTAATGACTCCGTTTAATTCATTTAGCTCCATGGGAATTAACGCTATGATCTTCTCTCAACCCCTTTTCATCGTTCAAACGAAAGTGGCATTTTCCCTGTGCATGCTGTTACTCTTCATTTCAGCATCCCGGGCGCTTGGTGAGGAATGAGTTCATGGCCACTCAAAATTTTAAAGACCGTCTCTGGTTTCAGACTTAATCTAACAAGGGATCATCACAACTGAGCATGACGATGTTCGTCGATAGCGTTGGTTTTAATATAGAATTAACTATAGTCATTAAAGAAAAATGTTCCCGTAGGAACTTTACAACGGATAAAATGAGTGATCTACTCGTGAACATGTTCTTCTTTCTATGGGTGTTCGTAGTGACCGACCCATCGTGCCCCGAGTCAGGTGCTATATCATGGCTGTCCAAGCATGCCAGCTTCCCACTGATTGAACAAGGCATCGAGCCCCTCATCGAAGAAATCGTCTGTCGTGGGTTGACCAGCGGCAGGCAGAGCACCAGCCGACTGCTGCTCGAATGGAGGAGTGCGCACTCGCTGTACTTGTGACACGCGCTCTTGAGAAGTGTTGAAATGGCCTGGGAGGACATTCTGATCAGCTTTCAGTTTGCCGGTGGTCGGGTTGTTAGCTTGATTGATGCTTAGATTTGGCCGGGTATCTCTTGATGCCTGAGCATTACAATGGCGGTCGCCCCTAGCTTTTGAGCTCGAGACGGATTCCTCCCGGTTTAGCTCCGCTCGACGTTGTCTTAATAGCTTTCTGTAGGCAGCAAGGTGATTCCTGACCAGCTCCTTACTAAGCCCCGGTACATTCATGGCCTTAAATATGCGCGTCGGAGTTGCTGAGTCGATCCCCATTTGGTGAACCACATCTAGGAATTTGGAATGCAGTTCAGGGGGCCAAGCGAACCTCCTCTTATCGTGGCCCAAAATTGCATCGATGGCTTGACGACTGATTAACTCATCTCCAGCAGGACCCGACCCTATCGAAAATTGTTGTGCATGAGGCTGATATGCTTTGAGCTGGTCGGCGGTAACATCCAGCTCCTTGAAACTGTAACTCCAATCAAAGCGATGCAAATCCCATCCCCCAGGAGGCATTTGTATCATCTTCGTAGGATCATCCTGCTCATGCGTGACTCCGGCAAAATCTGGTTGAGCAGGAGATGCCCCGAGGGAGTAGGGTGGTAAATGAACGTCTTCAATCATCGCGTGAGGCTTATCGGGGAATATCTTATCGAGGGCGACGAGGTTATCGCAATGAGGGCAAACGGTGATATTGAGAGCTTTTTCATACCTCATGTTTTCTGTTCGCAGCTTTTGGTTTTCTTCCTTTAAAATCTCGACCACCTGACGTTTGCGTTGAGCCCTCGATTTGGATCTCCTATTTTGAAACCAAAACTGGATCCTCGACTGATTAATCCCCAACTCCCGGCTCAATTCAATTCTCCACTTCTTTTTCATGTAATGGCTTTTACTGAAAAGGGTTTCCAGCATTTGGGTTTCCTCCTGAGAGTATTGGTGAGGACGTCTTCTTTTCCCGAGTTGAGCATTGTGGATGTCGTTGTCGTCGTCGCCGTGATCTTGATTTCCGTTGCCAGAAGTGTTGGGCTCCATGGTTTTGGCGTTAAACTTGATCTTGGAATCTTCGAGATCCCTCTGTGGTTCAATTTCTGAGATTTTTGAGTCAGTCGCCTCTAGCAGCTGACAGTAACCTCTTAAATATGTTGGATTGAGAAATGTTTGATTGGTTCTTGCCCACTCAGAGTTCTCCACTCTCTCCTGTATGCTCACTCCCTATAAAGTTTTCTTCGAGTGACTTTGCATGTTCAGGAGACGCTCTTCAAGCATCATTAGGCAAACGTTCCCCCTCAAGACCTTGAATTTCTCGCTTAGCTTTTCAACGTGATGGGACTGCCAAATCCTGTTAGGGCTCTCTTCGATAGTTGCGCTTACCTCCCACCTAACTCTAATAATGGTGATCCCGACAAATCCTTTACATCTTTTAATTGATGAGCCGGAAATCGCGGATCGAAACGAATCCATTGGTTCTCGTGAGGGGACCTCCTGCTTTACCCCCTAACTGGGCTCCACCAGCATTATTACTGAGACCCTTCATCATCCTCGAGTTGCTATAAAATGAGGAATTAATGTATGGAAGGTTAACGTTCTCGCATAATCAGCCTCTTCCTTCTAATCTCTCTGTTAAACTCGTCTTATTCTCAAGCCAACCCAACGCAAATGGCCTCCTCTCCCGTACGCACTTTTTCAACTGATGTCTTGGCCCAGTGGGAAAAGCTTTATAACCTACTGGGTCGCGGTTACGCGCACATAACCGATCATTCTGCAACCGAGGATGCAATCTGTGTCCTGCTCGAGGACCTTGATACCACTTCTCTCGAAGGTACTACACTGGGGAGGGAATATAGAACTTTCCCGACTCTCTTTGCACACTCCTTAGAGGCCTATCGTGTTGCTAATCGGGAGATTCTGGTGGCTCGCGTCTTGCGGGCTCGTTATGAGGATCGATCTGATCATTTGGTGCTGACCAACTATCTGGTTGATAGTTACAAAAAGGCCGTCGAGTTTGCTAATGAGAGGGTCGCGACGTTGCTTCGCGAGAGGAGAAATCTGGTGGATCAATTGGCCATATCCCTGACCACCGGCGAGCACGACCGCCGCAACGTCCTGTTGAGGCTTCAGAGCGACTGGCAGGAAGAACGGCTCGACAAGATAACCGAGGACATAGCTCGCGGGAATGGACTGGTTCGGGACCTGGAAGTAGTCACCGAAGAACACGAGGCCAAGGTCGCCGAAGTTAAGGGAGAATGCAGAAGTCTTCTCCTCAGGCTTGCCGACCACAACATGCGGAGCTGGGAGTATGAGCAGAGCATTAATAACATGGAGGGTCAGTTGGGATCCTTTGTGTCGTTAATTAGGGCTCACTTTGGCTTTACTTTTCCACCCCGACTTGTATGACCTGCTTCTGAAAACCCTCCGCCGAGCAAAATAAATGAAAGTTCTCGTGTGTGTGTTTTAACTTCTGTATGGTTCATTTCTTCGAGCATCCAAACATCTTCAACTTGGGTGAGCCGAACCATAATATCAATAAGCCGAGCAAATACGTCCTGATTTTATAACTCGCTCATGATCAGATGGAAGAATAGTTGCAGATTTGTCCAAGAGAAGATTTCTCTATACTACTTGTTTTTCACCTGCAAATGAAAAGACCGAGTCAGAAGGAATAATCTGAAAAAGAAAGCATAGACCCCTTTCAATCTTATGCTTGCTCGTGATTAATAAGGACAAGAACTTTTACAAGGGTTTTAATCTTGCGCGAAAAGTTTTTATCAATATTCCTCGAAAGAAAGCATACTATTGAAAGGAATGTAATTCACAATAATCGCTTTTGATCAATTTCGAGAGGAACGAATTACTCAAAAGTGCGAGGCATAATAACGTGTTTTAAATTTAATTGAAGATACGGCATCCAAATCAAGGCCGTTTTGTTAAGAACGAGAGTAATTTGGACATCTATCTCGTCATTAAATTCAAAACAACGTCGATATTCTCGATCAATTATCGTGGATTACCAGCAACGTAAAACATGCACGAAACAATTCAAGTGTATAATTCCTTCTAGAGAAATTGAGATTGGACTACTCTATACGACCAAAAGGTCGTGTAAGACTTCCAATTTTAATTTCCTCTAAAGGAATTATAAACTTGACTTGGGAGTATTCGGATGATTAGAGAAAATGCCACTATCACATTCCCATGACCCGTCAAAAGAAATACAACCAAGTTCCATCTGAATGTATACACCAATAGATCCCTAATACAATCACTCTAAGGGGTGGGATAGAAAAAGCCTCGATAAAAATAAACCCTATACAAGAGGACTAGTAATGAAAAATGAAACAAAGGAATGTGATCCTAACGTTTAAGGATGCCCCAAGTTCGATCTGTGGCTTCCGGATCACTTGCCCCAACTCGTCATCTTCATTGGACGATATCTCAATAAGGTCCATAGTAGGCTCTTTTGTTGCTCACTCGGTGTTCGCCATGGGATATCATCCTCCTCGTCTTCTATCAAGGACGTTTGGGAAAAACACACACATCTATCCTTGAAATGGCATTTAATCTAATCACCAGAATGCAATGAATGAAATGCCTATATTTATATGAACTGTAATAGATTTGAGGGATAGAGAGTCTTACCAACCAAACTCGTCGACTTATGTGCGGTTTTAGGTGTACCAACCGCCCAAAGACATGCGCATGAAACAAGTGATGGTAAACTTCTAAAAATCAGAGGATTTGGCACCTAAGGTTAAGGTTCCCACCTCGAGTTCTGGAAAGAGCAGATTCCATTGCACAACTATCGTTGCATTGGGGCTCGATCCATATTTCGAAATGAGCGGAATTGAAAAGTGGATTACCCCGTGTTTTTCCTCACGGAGATTCCATTTTCAATCCCTTCTATTGTTTTCCTATAGGCGGCGCCTGGGGTTTTAGGCGCGGTTGTGTGTATTTTCGGTGTCGTGCTAAAGCGATAAACATGCATCTCATTTAGCAAACACCGCTTCAATATAAACATCCACACAATCATACATCCTAAACTCCTACCTGCATAAGACAGAGTTAACAAACACTTCACCCCTTATTTCTCCAATCTGCAAAAACATTTAACACCTCAAGGGTTAAAGTACGTACCTCACCTTGAAGAGTATCTGCATAAAACATGTTAGAAAAATCAATCAACTTTTTAATCGGCTCAAGTTCTCTAAGTCCCCAGCGGAGTCGCCAGTCTGTCGCGACCCTCTCGAGGTTGTCGGGCTCTCGAGGGCTAATGGGCCGTCCAGTCTGGTCGGACGCGGGCCTCTCCCAAGGCCCATTACCCAAATCGCAACGGAGGTATGCGTAGTCGACCTTCAGTGTGGTCTAGTGACATGTGCTAAGTGTGCATGCCGAGGAGTCGCCACCAATCATTTTTTTGGAGGGTATGATTGGACCACCCTATTGAATAGTCGGGAGTTTCTATTCAATTCTGCGATAACCAGAGAACTGGGTTCGGGGACTTAGTTACGTCAACTGTCAGAGTTGACGCCCTTTCGGTACCTAAGTTGACTGAATTTTCTGACCAAAGATTTCATGCAGATGAGTGGGGTACGAGTTCTAAATCTAGGAGTTCATGCAGATAGGAATGACTATCATAGCAATCACAATCAATAATAAAGTGCACAAATCGATGAATTCAAGTGTACAAATAAATCACATGGCATTCCTAATAAGGCCATATTGGCCTAGAGAAGCATCAATCAGGCTTAGGAATGATTTAGACATGATTTTGCCCATCAGGGGCAAAATCGTAATTTTGAGACAAGGGGGACAATTTGCCCAAAAAGGACAAAATCATCATTTCGGAATGAATCCGGAGTCAAAACAGGTTTGGTCACTCAATTGACCCATTTCCTATTTTTTGGCAATTTTCGTGATTTTCGGGAATTTTAGAAACGATTTACCATTCGAAGGGTAAAATCGTCATTTTCTAAAAATGGAAATGAAATGTTGAAATCTTAGACATAAGGTTTAACCACCCATCTGGCCCATCACCAAATTCTAAGCAATTTCCACAATTCATCAGAATATCAAAGACGATTCACCCTTTGAGGGGTGAAATCGCCATTTTGGATTAAATGGGAGAAAATCCCAAAAATGAAAACAAATCAATTTTTTGTCATTTTCAGCCTTGGACAATTTTTAGAATTTTTTCTGCAATTTTTCTCAATTTTTTTGTTTTTCTTTAATTTTTCCATTTTTTTGGCATTTTTGATTTATTAATATTTTTTTTATATTTTCAGAAAATATTTTAACAAAAAGCATGTCTTTGACAATAGATAACACTCAACCAGATAAATAAGCTAACCACTAGACTGAAACAAATACATACAAATCAAGTCTATAAATGCAATATTTTAGAAAAATAATCCTGATATACGGATCGGGTACGTAAAACATACCGGATTGGACACCGGCCTTCAATCGCCTAGCCCCAGCCTGCGACCATCCCCATGCCCGTTACCTGTCGATCGCCATTAGAATGTCGATAGTCAATTTCACAAATTAAGACTAAAAAATAAAAAAAAAATTAAAAAAATTAAAAAATGGACACTGTTCATGCACTGTTCGGATTGGACACTGTTCATGCACACGTCCGACACGCTCCGACACGTTCGACACGCTCCGACACGTTCGACACTCTCCGACACGTCCGGACACGCTATGACACGGCTCGACACTCTCCGACACGTTCGACACTCTCCGACACGCTCCGACACGTTCGACACTCTCCGACACGCTCCGACACGTTCGACACGCTCCGACACGGCTCGACACTCTCCGACACGGCTCGACACGCTCCGACACGTTCCGACACGCCGACACGTTCCGACACGCCGACACGCCGACACGCTCCGACACGCCGACACGCTCCGACACGCCGACACGTTCCGACACGCCGACACGCCGACACGCCGACACGCTCCGACACGCCGACACGCTCCGACGACGGGGTGGTGACCCGAGGCCGTTTCTGAGCTCCACCAGCGGCGCGTAGGCTCCACAAGCTCCGAGGGAGGAGGTAGGACTCCGGGGCAGTCACCGGAGGCGATGGCGGTGACGGATTTGGCCCGATCCGAAACAAACCCGAACCAAACTCCGAAACGGGTGGAGGTCGCGGGTCTTGAGTTGTTCACGGCGGCTTTGAGGTACGACGGCTAGCGACGACGGTGGAAGGATCGAAGGCGAAGGCAAATAATGCACGAAGGTGAGGATTCCCTTTTTTTTTTTTAAGAAGAAGAAGAAGACAAGAAGAAGAAGAAGAGCTCCTGAAGAAGAGGAAGGAGAAGAAGAAGATGAAGTCGCGGGGGGGAGAAGAAGCCAGCGACGGATGAGGGAAAAGGTGAGTGAATAATAATAATAAATAAAATAATAATAAAATAAAATATTAAAAAGTAAGAATAATAATAAAATAATCAAAAGAAAAGACAAAATGATTAGTTTCCTTTTCCTTTTGAATGATGATGTTTTCACTCCTTTTCCTTTTAATCATTACTAATATTTTTGCCAGATTCAATTTTATGGTGATCAGAAAACACCTAAAATCAAACCTGAATTTTACTATTTATGAGGTTAGAAAATAGATAAAATAAAAATAAAAATACCGACTATTTTTATATATCTTTGTGACCTCAAATATTATTTTTCTTGATTTTCTTTTTATTTTTATATTTTTCGAAAATAATAATAATAAAAAATACGAAAAATATGAAAAAATATTTTTTTATCCAAAATGGTTCCTTTAGCTTGGCCAATGTTACCAAAGTTGATTTTGTAATTTTTCAGCTTTTTATGGATTTTCTGTGAATTTTTGAAAAATAAAGGAAACAAAAAGGTTGATCAAAATTTAGGTGTCAACAATGACGGCTGAAAGGATTTTAACATTCTTTATCTCCAGCTAACTGGGAAAGGGATACTTACCTACCTGTCGCGGCTGCAGACCCCTGCAAATGTAAAGAAAGCATATCATTGTAGGTTCACGAATTTTTCAAAAATCGAAACGATACATCCTACCCTTGGTCATGTACTCTGACGAGTAGTACATGGGATGTAAAAACTTGTTCCTCTGCAAGGCGACTCCCCTGTCAAGGATAAACAATAAGTGTCAATTCATATTCCCAAATTCGAGACAAGTTGGGACGATACAACTTTACTCTTGGTTCTCATCCCGTTCTGACGTTGCGTATTGATATGAACAACGTCTATCAAATCCGCCTATCCCTGCTTGGAATATTTGCAACATCAATGGTTCAGCTGCCCCCGGTTGGGCAACGTCTGTTCTGTTATTTGAACAGATGGCTCCTTGAGTGATTTATCCACGTTTATCACCTGAGAAGGGAAAGAAAGGAGACATTATTTCGATATTCGATTGAAGATCGTTTAGGAACGATACATCGTTTTACCAAATAGGTGGCTTCGCGGCCAAACGTATTTCGTATTGAAGTGGTGGATCCCATTATGCTCCGCGGGTGATAGTCATTGTTCATGGAACTTGCTCCACGGATTAAGTGATTAATCCACGGCCCTCGGCTTGAAGATGCTCAAAGGGTGATGTTGACACTCACGCGCAATTAGTTCTAGATATTAATGAAAGATGTTCCCGTGGGAACCTTACAGTGCGATCAACAACATATTCAACAGGAGTATTCAACCCCTTTCCTCTAAGCATTTTTTTATCGAGTAGCCATGCCTTGCATCAGACGTTTGATCACCGGCCTTGCGTCACCACTGCGATGGTCCTCCGGCTCCAAACTGATCGAGCCAAAGATTGAACTCATCGCCAAGGAAATTGCTCGGGTCTTCGAGCCATTGATGTTCAAGTTGGGTATCAACGATTGTTGGGGGCAGATTTCTTTCATTGCCTTCGTTGTGAGGGACTGGAGTCTTTGAGCTGGAACCTTCATCATTGCCCTGTTGGGGTTGAGACATACATTCCTGAAGAGTATTGATCCAAGTGTCCAACTCCTCATCAAGGAAATCACCTGTTCTTTCTAGCCCTTGGTGCCCGGATTGGGTGTCGTCAACTGCAGGCGAGGGATTCCTCTCTTTGCTCTCGTCATGAGCAATTTGACGCCTCGAATTGGAACTTCCTCCAATGACCGGCAGGTTTATATGTGCACTCTCTACCAATTCCAGATCCGCTTCAGGGACAGCATTAATGACCGATTCGCGCTCAAACTGAGGAATCCCTATGTGCTGGAACTGTGGTATATACTCTTGAGGAGTATTGAGATAGCTCGGTGGAGCATTCTGATTTGGGTTAGAGGAGTCGCTGACACGACTGCTGGTCCCGTCATTGCTGAAACACGGTTGGGTGCTCTTGGCTCCCCAATCATCATGGTTGTAACTCTGCCCAGCACTTGAGCTCCAACCGGCTTTATGATGGTTTAACGCTATCCTTCCATCCTTTAGCAATCTCCTATAGTACTTGAGGTGAGACTCAATGTTAATTCTAGAGAGCCCTGACACATTCATAATCTCGAGTACGCGTAGTGGGCTAGCCGCATCAACTCCCAGCTCTCGAATTGCATCAACAAATTTGGTGTGAAGTTCATAGGTCCAGTAAAACCTTGTTCTCTTATCACCCAAAATATCGTCAATACTTCGGTAGCTATTCTCTACGGGATCTAGTCGTTTCAAAAGTTATCCAGGGAGGGACTCACCGACTTTGGATTGGCTGGCTGCGACAGCGAGTTCGTCATTGAGAGAACTCCACCTGTGATAATTCATATCCCATTTCTCAGAGGATATTGGTGTTGACTCTATGGTGTTGACTTGCTCATGCAGATCTCCGACGGTATCTGGCTGTGTCGGAAAATGCTGTGGAGAATACGGTAACAGCTGAGCGTTATTCGTCAACATGGATGGTTCATCGAGGAACACCTCGCCGAGGACAACATGATTACCACAATTAAGGCAGGCGGCCTTGGTCAGAGCTTCCTTATATCTCGCGCTTTCAGCTCGAAGTTTCTCATTCTCCTCCTTCAGCGCCAGTAACTCATGGTCTGCGTGTTGCTGTTTCACCCGGGTTCGTTTGTTGGCGAACCAAAACTTGACCTTCGAAAGCTCCAATCCTATCTTTCGGCTCAACTCCATTTTCTGTTGTCTGCTTGGAGTGGGGCATTCATTGAAGAAAGCTTCGAGCTCTCGGATTTGGCCTGGAGTGTGGCGTTGTAGTTGCTTCCTTTTCCGACTCCGGTCATCATTGTATACTCCTTCTTCGTAGCTGAAACCTAGAATTTCATCGCTGGAGGAGTCAGTCTCCATGGCCTTCGGGCAGGATTCAGCTCCAGGATCTTCAAAGTCTCCCAGCAGTTCGTGCTCAGAAATGTCCAGGTCAGGCTTTTCTAGCAGATGGGAATAGCTTTTAAACATGATGGATCGGAGTATCTCGGGCTGATCTAGTTCACTCAGCTTTCTCTATTCGCTCTTACGTGTTTGCTCACTCTAGAAATTTTCTCAAGTGATTGTGCGTGTCCTAGAACCATCCTTCAGGCTGCATATGAAGGCCAGCAAGCAAGCGCTCCTCCCGAGACCCTGCAATTACTCCTCGTCTGTCTTCCCCTTTCTTTTTCCTCGTGATAGGATTACAAACTCTCTTGCATTGATTCGGTTTCATCGAGTATTGCGCTCGTCCCCTAGTTCAGTCTTCAAAGTGGTGGGTCTACAATCTTTTGGCGCCTTTTATGATTTGCTAGGCCCGAAAACGTGGGGAACAGCGGCGGATCCGCAATTAATGACTCCGTTTAATTCATTTAGCTCCATGGGAATTAACGCCATGACCTTCTCTCAAACCCTTTTCATCGTTTAAACGAAAATGGCATTTTCCCTGTGCATGCTGTTACTCTTCATTTCAACATCTTGGGCGTTCGGTGAGGAATGAATTTGTGGCCACTCAAAATTTAACGACCGTCCCTGGTTTCAGATTTAATCCAACCAGGGATCATCGCGACTGAGCGTGACGATGTTCGTCGATAGCGCTGGTTTTCACACATAATTAACTATAGTCATTAAAGAAAAATGTTCCCATAGGAACTTTACAACGGATAAAATGAGTGATCTACTCGTGAACATGTTCTTCTTTCTATGGGTGTTCGTAGCGACCAACCCATCGTGCCCCGAGTCAGGTGCTAGATCATGGCTGTCCAAGCATGCCAGCTTCCCATTGATTGAACAAGGCATCGAGCCCCTCATCGAAGAAATCGTCTGTTGTGGGTTGACTAGCGGCAGGCAGAGCACCAGCCGACTGCTGCTCGAATGGAGGAGTGCGCACTCGCTGTACTTGTGACACGTGCTCTTGAAAAGTGTTGAAATGGCCCAGAAGGACATTCTGATCATCTTTCAGTTCGCCGGTGGTCGGGTTGCTAGCTTGATTGATGCTTAGATTTGGCCGGGTATCTCTTGATACCTGAGCATTACAATGGCGGTCGCCCCTAGCTTTTGAGCTCGAGACGGATTCCTCTCGGTTTAGCTCCGCTCGACGCTGTTTTAATAGCTTTCTGTAGGCAGCAAGGTGATTCCTGACCAGTTCCTTACTAAGCCCCGGTACATTCATGGCCTTAAATATACGCGTCGAAGTTGCTGAATCGATCCCCATTTGGTGAACCACGTCTAGGAATCTGGAATGCAGTTCATGGGGCCAAGCGAACCTCCTCTTATCGTGGCCCAAAATTGCATCGATGGCTTGACGACTGATTAACTCATCTCCAGCAGGACCCGACCCTATCGAAAATTGTTGTGCATGAGGCTGATATGCTTTGAGCTGGTCGGCGGTAACATCCAGCTCCTTGAAACTGTAGCTCCAATCAAAGCGATGCAAATCCCATCCCCCAGGAGGCATTTGTATCGTCTTCGTAGGATCATCCTGCTCATGCGTGACTCCGGCAAAATCTGGTTGAGCAGGGGATGCCCCGAGGGAGTAGGGTGGTAAATGAACGTCTTCAATCATTGCGTGAGGCTTATCGGGGAATATCTCACCGCGGGCGATGAGGTTATCGCAATGAGGGCAAACGGTAATATTGAGAGATTTTTCATACCTCATGTTTTCTGTTCGCAGCTTTTGGTTTTCTTCCTTTAAAATCTCGACCACCTGACGTTTGCGTTGAGCCTTCGATTTAGATCTCCTATTTTGAAACCAAAACTGGATCCTCGACTGATTAATCCCCAACTCCCGGCTCAATTCAATTCTCCACTTCTTTTTCATGTGAGGGCTTTTACTGAAGAGGGTTTCCAGCATTTGGGTTTCCTCCTGAGAGTATTGGTAAGGACGTCTTCTTTTCCCGAGTTGAGGATCGTGGATGTCGTTGTCGTCGTCGTCGTGATTTTGATTTCCATTGCCAGAAGTGTTGGGCTCCATGGTTTTGGTGTTAGACTTGGTCTTGGAATCTTCGAGATCCCTCAGTAGTTCAATTTCTGAGATTTTTGAGTCAGTCGCCTCTAGCAGCTGACAGTAACCTCTTAAATATGTTGGATTGAGAAATGTTTGATTGGTTCTTGCCCACTCAGAGTTCTCTACTCTCTCCTGTATGCTCACTCCCTATAAATTTTTCTTCGAGTGACTTTGTATGTTCAGGAGACGCTCTTCAAGCATCATTAGGCAAACGTTCCCTCTCAAGACCTTGAATTTCGCGCTTAGCTTATCAACGTGATGGGACTGCTAAATCCTGTTAGGGCTTTCTTCGATAGTTGCGCTTACCTCCCACCTAACTCTAATAATGGTGATCCCGACAAATCTTTTACATCTTTTAATTGATAAGCCGGAAATCGCGGACCTAAACGAATCCAATGGTTCTCGTGAGGGGACCTCCTGCTTTACCCCCTAACTGGGCTCCACCAGCATTATTACTGAGACCCTTCATCATCCTCGAGTTGCTATAAAATGAGGGATTAACGTATGGCAGGTTAGCGTTCTCGCATAATCAGCTTCTTCCTTCTAATCTCTCTATTAGCCTCATCTTATTCTCAAGCCAACCCAACGCAAATGGCCTCCTCTCCCGTATGCACTTTTTCGACTGATGTCTTGGCCTAGTGGGAAAAGCTTTATAACCTATTGGGTCGCGGTTACGCGCACATAACCGATCATTCTGCAACCGCGGATGAAATCCGTGCCCTGCTCGAGGACTTAGATACCACTTCCCTCGAAGGTACTACGCTGGGGAGGGAATATAGAATTTTCCCGACCCTCTTTGCACACTCCTTAGAGGCCTACCGTGTTGCTGATCGGGAGGTTCTCGTGGCTCGCGTCTTGCGGGCTCGTTACAAGGATCGGTCTGATCATTTGGTGCTGACCAACTATCTGGCCGATAGTCACAAAAAGGCCGTCGAGTTTGCCAATGAGAGGGTCGCGACGTTGCTTCGCGAGAGGAGAAACCTGGTGGATCAATTGGCCCTATCCCTGACCGCTGGCGAGCACGACCGCCACAATGTCCTATTGAGGCTGCAAAGCGACTGGCAGGAAGAACGGCTCGACAAAATAACCGCAGACATAGCTCACGGGAATGGATTAGTTCGGGACTTGGAAATAATCACCGAGGAACACGAGGTCAAGGTCACTGAGGTTAAGGGCGAATGCAGAAACCTTCTCCTCAAGCTTGCGGACCAGGACATGCGAAGTCGTGAGTACGGGCAGAGCATTAACAACATGGAGGGTCAGTTGGGCTCCTTTGTGTCGTTAATTAGGGCTCACTTTGGCTTTACTTTTCCACCCCGAATTGTATGACCTGCTTTTGAAAACCCTCCACTGAGCAAAATAAATGTGTGTGTTTTAACTTTTGTATGGTTCATTTCTTCGAGCATCCGAACATCTTCAACTTGGGTGAGCCGAACCATAATATCAATAAGCCGAGCAAATATGTCCTGATTTTATAACTCGCTCATGATCAGATGAGAGAATAGCCTCAGACTTATCCAGGAGAAGATTTCTCTCTATTACCTATTTTTTCACCTGCAAATGAAACGACTGAATCAGAAGGAATAATTTGAAAAAGAAAGCATAAACCCCTTTCAATCTTATGCTTGCTCGTGATTAATAAGGACAAACTTTTACAAGGATTTTAATCTTGCGCAAAGAGTTTTTTATCAGTATTCTTCGAAGGAAAGCATATTATTGAAAGGAATGTAATTCACGATAATCGCTTTTGATCAATTTCGAGGAGAACGAATTAGTCAAAAGCGCAAGGCATAATGACGTGTTTTAAATTTAATTGAAGATACGGCATCCAAATCAAGGCCGTTTTGTTAAGAACGAGGGCAATTTGGACATCTATCTCGTCATTAAATTCGAAACAATGCCGATACTCTTGATCAATTATCGTGGATTACCAATGACGTACGACATGCATGAATCAATTCAAGTGTATAATTCCTTCTAGCGAAATTGGGGTTGGATTACCCTATACAACCAAAAAGGTCATGCAAGATTTCCAATTTTGATTTCCTCTAAAGGAATTATAAACTTGACTTGGGAGTATTCGGATGATTAGAGAAAATGCCACTATCACATTCCCATGACCCGTCAAAAGAAATATAACCAAGTTCCATCTGAATGTATACACCAATAGGTCCCTAATACAATCACTCTAAGGGGTGAGATAGAGAAAGCCTCGATAAAAATAAACCCTATACAAGAGGACTAGTAATGGAAAATGAAACAAAGGAATGTGATCCTAACGTTTAAGGATGCCCCAAGTTCGATCTGTGACTTCCGAATCACTTGCCCCAACTCGTCATCTTCATTGGACGATATCTCAATAATGTCCATAGTAGGCTCCTTTGTTGCTCACTCGGTGTTTGTCATGGGATATCATCCTCTTCGTCTTCTATCAAGGACGTTTGGGAAATGCCTATATTTTTATGAACTGTAATAGATTTGAGGGATAGAGAGTCTTACCAACCAAACTCGTCGACTTATGTGCGGTTTTAGGTGTACCAACCGCCCAAAGACATGCGTATGAGACAAGTGATGGTGAACTTCTAAAAATCAGAGGGTTTGGCACCTAAGGTTAAGGTTCCCACTTCGAGTTCTAGAAAGAGCCGATTCCATTGCACAGCTATCGTTGCATTGGGACTCGATCCATAGTTCGAAGCGAGCGGAATTGAAAAGTGGATTACCCCGCGTTTTTCCTCACGGAGATTCCATTCTCAATTCCTTCTATTGTGTTCCTAAAGGCGGCGCCCGGGGTTTTAGGCGCGGTTGTGTGTGTCCACGTGTTGTGATCATCATAATGCAATTCATGCACATCAGTTTATCAATCAGCACTTCAAATCATCCACACAACATACATTCCTACGCCCAACCTGCATAAGACAATGTTAATCACGGACTACACCCCTTATTTCTCCAATCTGCCAAAAACATATAACACCTACCATAAGCGGACTTACCTCACCTTCGAGAGCGCCTGCAAGGTTAGAAAAATCACTCAGCGTTTTAATTACGGCATAAGTCCACTTGAGGTCTAGAATCATATGTTCTAGAGCAAGGTCCCCAGCGGAGTCGCCAGCTGTCGCGACCCGTCCGAAGCGGACGCGGCTAATGGATTACCGATCGCGAGTCTTCCCCCGCACAAGGGTGCAGATCGCGGGCTTTGGATCGGCGCTGGCCCTCCCAGGCCTATACCAAATCGCGGCGGGAGTATTTTTTAAAGGATTCTACGATAAGAGTCGATCGCTTCCGACCTTCAGTGTGGTCGTGGTGGCATGTGCAACTTGTGCATGCATTTGGAGTCGCCACCGGTCTTTCTTGGAGGGTAGACCGGAAACCTTACTGACCGATTGGGAGAAGTCGATCAGTTCTGCGGAACCAGAGATTTTGGGTTCGGGGACTTGGTTACGTCGGTGTCATTACCAACGCCCTTTCGGTACCTAACG
Organism: Rhodomyrtus psidioides; assembly: GCA_021437785.1. Taxonomy (NCBI): domain Eukaryota; kingdom Viridiplantae; phylum Streptophyta; class Magnoliopsida; order Myrtales; family Myrtaceae; genus Rhodomyrtus; species Rhodomyrtus psidioides. The sequence continues at coordinate 2,696,245 of JAILYB010000091.1, read as the reverse complement.
CGAGTGATTTTCCTAGCCAAGAATTCATGCGGGTGCAATCTTAGGTGAGGTGGGCTTGATTCGAGGTTTCATGCAGATTGGAAAACTATTCCTATCAATCACAATCAATTTAAATGAAAGCGCAATCAAGTACATAAATAAATCACACTAATGCACACCGATTCAAATCAATGGTTTCCTAGTATAACCATAAGGGTTTAGATGAGGAATGATTTGGGACCAGGGGTAAAATAGGAAGATTTGGGGGACGATTAGCCCGAAGGGCAAAATCGTCATTTTTGGAAGATTTGGATTCCGAATTACTCAAAATACTCCGTGGCCAGTTGATTGTGGCTATTTCCCATTTTTGAGAATTTTTTGGAATTTTTCTGAATTTTTCTGAATTTTTTGAGTTTTTTATGATTTTCTATTTTCTAAATTTTTGAATTTTTATTATTATTTTTTTTATTTTTTTATTAATTTATTAATCAAAGGGAGCCGAGTCCGGGTCGGATTCTCGGGACCGGGCCTGGATCAGGCCCGATGACCTGATCCGGCCTGGGAAGTAGAACCGGGACCGGGCCAGATTTTCCCCGAATACGGCCCGTCCCACTCAAACTCGGCTAATAGGGCTGAAGCCTCCTTTTAGCCCTCTTGGCCCAGCCGCCCAATCAGCCCACCTTGAAAGAAAACACCCTAGACCCACCGGTTTCCTTTCACACTCCTAACAAGCCCCAAACGAACAAAACCCACGTAAATCACCCTTGCAAACCAATATGGCACTGTTCAATCATCTTCTTCACATAACATCCTTACACTTCCGACGCCTACGGTCTCCAAATGCTCCGCTGTGTGCCGCTCGGACTTGCCCGTCGCACCGCCACCTCGCGCTCGGCCCCTCAGTCCCCCACGTCGGAGCACCACCTTTCGGAGTCTCGCCTCGGCTTGCGCACGCTAGCCTCATCGCTGGCTCGAGTTTAGGTATCGCGTCGGTCACGCACTCGTCGTCGCTGGCCCGAGCTCATGTCCGGACCCGGTTCTCGTCTCCCTGTCAAGGTCGTCGGGCTGCTACTAGTCCTCTAGTCTTGTGCCGCCTCCTACTCGCGGTGGCGTCGTTGCCATCCCGAGCTCGAACAGCCTCCACATCTGTCGGGACCAGCTCGACTCGCGGCCGGAACTAGCTCGCCGCCACTACTAACCGGTTTCACCGAACACCGAGACCTTGACACTAAGTCGAGTCGCATCCGTTAGGACTCACTCGTGCGCCCGCTCCATCCGTGTTCACGCGTCGCCAACTCAGCCACACCCTTATAGTTTACTAACGTCGCCCCGTTGGACTACCGCTGCTCAGAGTCTGTGCCTCCAGATCGCACTAGTCTCACTCGCCGACCCCACTCTTCTAGTCACACTCACGAGACTCTACCGCATCCGGATGCGAGATGGCCGTTGACGCCAACCACTTGAGCCGACTCAACCTTGAGACGCTAAGGCAGACTCCAACCTCATCACGCTCAATCAACGGACAGTATACTAAAGAGGACAAGCTCGCCTAGACAAGCTACAGGTGCGAGCTCAGATGGGGAGGGTAAGTTTCCAGCAAGGACTCGAGAACGAACCCCGAATCACCAACAAAAGCAAGCATACTAGAAAAATATAAGCGAAGGCACAAACTGTTAATGGGAGACGAGGTTCGGCATGCACTCTTGCTGAAAATTAGAGCAATATTGGTTTCGACGAAGGAAATTTCACAAGCTTACATTCTACTTCGACTCCAGCCATACAGTCAGCATTCTAAGGGTACTGAAATACTCACCTGCCATCCATTGAAGCTTGAAGCTCACCGCTCGTGGGAACTCTCGGCTCTGGTCGAATCCGACGAGGGCCACGCCGTCGCCCTTGGACTTCGTCGACGGTGAGGCAGCTTCAGTAGTGGATGGTCAGCTCCCCAGAGGCGGGATGGAGCTCGCTCGGTTACTTACCCTTTCGACTCTCCATCTCCTTGCCTCCATCCGATCTCGGCTATCGATGTCCTTCTCTATTTTTTTTGCTTTTTTTTAAGGCCTTTTGCTCTCATGCACAGCTCTCAATATTCATCCAGCTTTTTTGGAGGCCTACGTGTGTCGGGGAAAGAGAGATTCGAGGGTCGGAGCTCATCCCCCCCTCTCTCTCTTCTTTTTTTTTTCTTTTTGTTTGCCACTCTATCTTATTTTATTCTCTCTGTTTTGCTCTTTGTTTGCCACCCTCTCTTATTTTATTCTCTCTTTTTTGCCTGGTTCCTCGTGGAACCCCTTTTTTTTTTTTACAGATTCCTCCTCCTCCTCTTATTTCTTTTTATGGCGCCGTCCGTTCCACTATCCGTTTGTCGGCTAGTTCTTTTGAGCCATCGCCATGCACACATGTTAATTGACCAAAAAAATAAGGAATGGCAAAAATAGTGAATGCCATTTATTTATTTATTTATTGTCAAAAAGGGCTGATCAAAAAATTATATGTCAACAACCGTTTTGAGATAATGGTCTTTTATCAAGAATGCACTCGAATTTCCCATCAAACCTGCGCCTAGGGTTCAGGATCATTCGCAGTGAATACACCTCGATCGATCAGGAGGACTTCTTAGGGACTGTAATGTTGGGCTTGGTCAACGGTTTTCAAAGGGGGACTTGCGCGCAAGTCAAGGCTATTGAGGCGAAGTCTTCAATGTCTGTTCCAGGTATACAAGTCAAGAAACCTGCAAAATGAGAAAGAAATAATCTTGCTTGAACTTCTTCGAGCTAAGCTTAGACATTAAACCCTATGTCAATCCAAGTGCCTTAATCAGAAAAGACTTTTCAGGGTTGTAACGCAGGTAGGATTGGGGACCAAAAAAGGCTTGTTTTTGGCTCAGAATATGCGAAGGGTCTAGCATTGGTGATCACTGCAGGTTTGCCGCCGATCTTGTCCCTTCTCGTTCAAAGAGCGTCTTCAGTCTTTGAAGTGCATATTTGTCTTTAGAGAACATCTCTCTCATGTTAAGACGGCGTCAACATCTTGTCTACACTTTCATCATCTGAGTGTGACATGATTTGGGAGCATCTTTCGCAGTCTAGCTCCCTTGGAATTTTCTTTTGCAATCAGATCTTACTAGTGACCTATAGAAATGTATCATGCCATCTTTTGGCATTTACAAGATCAAACACATGATTCGCAAGTGTACAAATATTTGGATGGGCATTTGGCCTTGCTTTTACCAGGCACTTTGCTGTTTCTTGATGCCTAGGATCGGATTTTTTTTCTCTTTTTTTTTTCTTTTTCTCATCTTTTGTCGAGATCCCACCTTTTCTTTTCTTTTGGGGATCAGAATTTTCAAATGAGTGTGCCAGATGTACAACTTGAATCTCAGCACTCAAACATTGATATATGAATTTTTCGCAAATCCTGTGTTTTGAACTCTTCCGCTTTTGAAGGGACGTTGCTTCCGTCTTGGAATATGCAATGATCACCAACGGGTTTGTGAAGTGAACGTATAGGCTCAATTGGGCAGTGCAAAGGGTAAAAGTGTATAGGATAGAGAAACGAATGCTTTTCGTCATCCTAAAGCACTTGAATTACATAGAAGTTAAAATGCCAAGCAACACACGAAGATTGATGCAAGTCTGAGCAAGAGAACTTTTAACCATTTACCTCCTGATACCGCTGGACGTATCTCCAGTTTGCCCCACTGTGGGGTGGTTCTTGACAGGGGTAAAGAATGAAACCGCCGTTCAAAGGGTTATCAATGGTCACCTGTAGTATTTATGATAGAGAAACGAATGCCTCCGTCGTCTCGATCCATGTAATCAATGCGAATAACCCCTACTTCTGTAGGTCAAGGTTTCGCTGTCCTTACCACTCCACTCATCTCTTAAGTGTGTATGTGACGTGTTTGGACCAGGCTTGCCTCTTGTCTGAGGAAACATCCTTTTAAACAGTTCTAAACAACTCTTGTTGGAAAAGTTCATTTTGCTTTCTCCAAAACTTACCCTCAAAGGGGATTTATGATACAGAACGTATATTTCGACCATGTTTAGATAACCTCCAAGTCTGAGCATGAATGCTAATGTCATAACTGTGGGAATTCTGCATCTTTATAATCATGATAATTGGATGCATGCTATTTTTCAAGGAGCTTTTAGGTTCTGGTGATGACGATTCTGACAGTCTCAAAAACCTAAAAGATTGGGAAAGGAATACTTACCTGCCTAGCGCGGCTTGAGATTCCTGGAAAATATAAAAGGAATGTGTCAGCGTATGCTCTCGAATTTTCAGAAAATTAGAACGATACACCTTACTCTTGACCATGCGTTCCACTGGGAATAGATAGACTCATGAAAATCTGAGCACGGCGGCAGTAATTCCTCTCGATCATGCATTCCAATTTATTGTGACCTTGTTTCCTCGGGTCCTGCAATATTGAACACATGCTAGTGTATGCGTGGATGCATGATGTGTTTATGCAATGACTATTATGAAGGGTATGCTCAATTCGGTATAAGTCGTATGACTGGAATATGTTTTTATTTCACGGGTAATATCTCTTCACAGTATCTGAATTTACAGGGTGCCCCAGTTCTTCTCCTTCGGAGTTTACAAGAATCAATGCTCCTCCGGTGAGAATTTTCTTGATAATGTAAGGGCCTTCGTAATTCGGAGTGAATTTTCCTCCTGGATGGGTAGTACTCGGCAAAACTTTTCTAATTACCAAGTCATCTACTTCGAAATTTCTGATCTTGACTTTTCGATTGAACGCCCTGGCTACCCTCTTCTGGTAAGTTTGCCCATGGCAAATGACTTTGAGACGTTTCTCGTCTATTAAATTCAGCTGTTCATATCTGTGTTTGAAATATTCTGACTCGGAGAATCTACCCTCTGATAAGACTCTTAAAGAGGGAATCTTAACTTCCACGGGCAGAACTGCTTCCATTCCATACACCAGACTGTAGGGAGTTGCCCCTGTAGAAGTCCTGATCGACGTTCGGTAAGCCATTAAGGCGAATGGTAGCCTTTCATGCCAATCCCTATAGTTTTCTGCTGTCTTAGCCAAGATTCTCTTGATATTCTTGTTGGCTGCTTCCACTGCCCCATTCATTTGTGGGCGGTAAGGAGACGAATTCAGATGTCGAATTCTAAAGTGATCCAGTAGGTCATCGACGATCTTGTTGTTTAGGTTGGACCCATTATCCGTGATGATCGCTTGAGGGGTACCATACCGGGATATGATATCTCTTTTGATGAATCTTGCCACATTTCTTGCAGTGACATTCTTGTAAGAGCTGGCTTCTACCCATTTTGTGAAGTAATCAATCACTACCAAGATGAAGCGATGACCATTTGAAGCCGCCGGATTAATAGGCCATCTCATGTCTATGCCCCACATAGAGAAAGGCCATACTTCAGACATTTGGTGTAGTTCGTTCGGGGGTGTATTAATCTTATCCCCGTATATTTGGCATTAGTGGCATGACCGGACGTGCTGACAGCAGTCTGATTCGATGGTCATCCAGTAATATCCAAGCCGCATGATCTTCTGGGCGAGGAGGTGGCCGTTCATGTGAGGCCCACACACACCTTCATGAATCTCTTTCATGAGAATATTTGCTTCTTTGGCATCTATACATCTCAGTAGAGTGGAATCGAACGATCTCTTATACAGAATTTGTCCATTGAGGAAGAACTTGCTGGTCATCTTGGTTATATATTTTCGGTCTCCTGATTGGCATCCTTCAGGGAATTCCCCTTTTGAGAGGTAATTCTTGATGTCATAGTACCATGGTTCTCCGTCAAATTCTTCTTCGATTAGCATACAATAAGTTGGCTTTTCAACAATGCCGATCCTCAGAGGCTCTACATCCAACCCTTCAGTTGTTTGTAACATCGAAGCTAGGGTGGCTAATGCGTCTGCAAACTGATTGTGAGACCTTGATAGGTACTCGAATGACACTTCTTCAAACTTAAGTATCAATTCTTCAAGGTATTCGTGATAAGGGATGAGCTTTGCATCTTTCGTCTTCCACTCCCCTTGTGTCTGTAGAATGATGAGCATGGAATCTCCAAAAACTTGCAACTTAGGTATCTTCATAGAAATGGCCAGCCGTAGGCCCAGAATGCATGCCTCATATTCCGAAATATTGTTGGTACAAGGAAAAGTTATCTTTGCCGCGACAGGGTGATGTTGACCATTTGGGGATATCAATACTGCCCCAGTGCCTGCCCCTGATAGATTGACAGCACCATCGAAATACATGATCCACTAATCTTCTGCTAAGTTCAGAATTCGGCCTTCTGTGTTCGTTACTTCTGGGGACTCACCGCTTGACGGGTTTTCTGCCAGCATGTCAGCTATAGCTCTCCCTTTTACCGACTTCTGTGGGGAACACTTGATGTCAAATTCAGACAACATCACCTACCACTTTTCTAATTTCCCAATTAGAGCGGGTTTCTCCAGGAGGTATTTGACAGGATCATTCTCTGTTATGAGCTGGATATGGTGGTGTAGGGTATACTGTCTCAGTCTGCGAAGTACCCATATCGTTGCTACGCAGGCCCTTTCAACTGATATATATTTTGCTTCAGATGGCGTGAATTTCTTACTCAGGTAATAGATGTCCCTTTCTTTTCCATCCATCGGGCTTGTTTGGGCAAGTAAGGCTCCCAAGGACTTTTGTCGTATGGCCAGGTATAAGGTCAATGGGTGACCAGGAATTGGTGGCACAAGCACCGGTGGTGTGATCAAATAGTTTTTGATCACTTGGAATGCCTTGCTGCACTCAGCATCCCATGTTATTTTCGCGCCCTTCTTAAGCAATTTGAAGATTGGCTTAGCCACATCAGACAGCTGATTGATGAACCTGGCAATATAGTTCAATCTCCCTAGAAGGCTTCTCACCTCTTTCACTGTGGATGGAGTTGATAAATCGTGAATGGCTTGAATTTTTGAGTGATCAATCTCAATGCCTCTGTTGCTGACTATGAATCCAAGGAGTTTCCCAGATCTTGCCCCAAACACACATTTGTTGGGGTTCAGCTTTAACTTGTATTTGCGCAGGCGCTCAAACAGCTTCCTTAATACCTGTATGTGATCCTGTTCTTTTTTGGATTTAGCGATCATGTCATCGACATATACTTCAATCTCTTTGTGAATCACGTCATGGAATAACGTGACCATAGCCTTCTGGTAGGTGGCCCCGGCGTTTTTCAATCCAAATGGCATGACTTTGTAACAAAAATTTCCCCAGGGTGTGGTAAATGCAGTCTTGGGCTTGTCTTCTTGTTTCATGAAGATTTGGTTGTATCCCGAGAATCCATCCATGAACGAGAATAATTCGTAACCCGCCGTACTGTCCACTAATACATCAATGTGGGGAAGTGGAAAATCATCTTTTGGGCTTGCTCTATTCAGATCTCGGTAATCTACGCAGATCTGAACTTTTCCGTCTTTCTTCATGACGGGGACTATATTTGCAATCCAGTCCGAGTATGGGATAGCTTCAATGAAGCCTACCCTAAGAAGTTTCATGACTTCTTCCTTAATCTTGTCTTCTAACTCGGCTTTCATCCGTCTGCTGCCCTGTTTGACAGGTTTGATGCCGGGATTCGTGGGTAATGCATGTTCCACAATTTTAGGATCTAGTCCTGGCATATCCGCGTAAGACCATGCGAAGATGTCTTGATATTCTTTTAGTAGCTTGGTGAACTCGAGCCTTTCATCTGGGGATAGGTGTCCGCCGATCTTGACCTCTTTGACGTTCGCAGCGTCTCCCAAACTAATAACGACTGGTTCTTCTGAGGTAGGAGGCTTTGACTCTTCAAAGGTGTTCCAATCTCTTCGGATAGATGCATAATCCTTGTCTTCCTCTTCCTCGATGTTATAGGAGTGGTTAATGGAGGGATCTGAATTTTGTAACAACCTGGTATGCATGTTTGAGATGATATGCCTGAAATGTCATGAGTATGGTTAGTTTGTGCTCCATAAAAATGACATGCATGATCATGAAAAGTCTTTTTTGAAAAAGTTTTCGAAACAGGTATAGGTGCCAATGGACTAGTCCTCATGTCATTGGACATCCCGGCCCCATAGAAATCTTTTTGAAAATTAGGAATCATATGGCAAATCAGGCCTCAAGCTTCTATATGGAAGACTATTATCATCATCGGGCTGATTTGTGGTTCCATATGTCCTTAACAAAAACATGCGTGGTTTTATTGAATGTGAAATGGGCCGCGTTACAAGATGTGCTATTTGGACCAACGGCCGGAGATCCAAAGGCATTTCCCTATGCGTACAATAAGGAAAGAAAATACAATGAAATGCAGAAAGTTCTAAACGCAGTATTTAAAGATGAAGGAAGAGTCTATTTACTCAGAAGAAGTGGCTTCACTGTCCAACCACTCCATGATGACATTCACAGAGTCATCTTCAAGAAAAGGATTTGTCAGATCTGGTTCCATCGGCGAAGTGATATCCTCTTCAGATAGCCATTTGGAGTTCTGGTCGAAGTAGGTACTTAAGGGATTCCTGAACATCCGAAACCTGCCCTTCCAGGTTGGAGAACCGATGAATGAGTTATTCATGCTGCTTTCACCTCCCTGGCGTCCCAGGCTTTTGCCTCGGCCTCGGCCTGTTGCTTTCGGGACGGATTCATTCATGGGATACTTATGGTACCCCAAGCCCATTCTATGTGGATTAGCCCTCAACTGTAGTGGGGTATTTATACCCTGATTATGTTTGCCTAGGCCTTTTTCGGGATTGAACCCGTATGTCAGCAGCATCTTAGCTGGTAGAAGACTGGCTTCTGAGATGTAGGGAGTTCTCATCTTCGACCCTACTGGGGTATGAACTGTTGCTACCAATTCTAGGGAATGATAGCTTGCTTCTGTTTTCTCTTCAGGCTCAATATAGGGAATGGCACTGTTCTGGTATGCCTGGAGGTCGACTTCCCCATGTACGGTAATCACCTTCCCATCTACAACGAAACGTAGTTTTTGGTGCAGGCTCGAAGGGACAGCTCCTGCTGTATGGATCCAAGGTCTTCCTAGCATGAATCCAAATGCACTGGGCAGATCCATTACTTCAAAGTTTACAGAGAATTTTGTCGGGCCGATGAATACGTCAAGCTCGATCTCTCCCTCTACAGTCTTCCTCATGCCGTCGAATGCCCTTACAGCTGTCTTGGATGCCTTGATCATTTCTTCCCTGATTTCCAGCCTCCTTATGGTAGCCAAAGGGTAAATGTTAAAGGCTGATCCATTATCGATCAATACGTGTGCCACTCTTTTGCCGTTACATTGGGCGGAGATGTATAAAGCCTTATTGTGCCCTCTTCCTTCCATGGGGAAGTCCTCGTCAGAGAAGCTTAATTGGTCTTTTAAAAGAATTGCTCCTATAAAGTCCCCTAGTTGTACCTCATTAATTGTTTCAGGGACATGTACTTCGTTGAGTACCTTCAACAGCGCGCTCTTGTGCTTCTCTGAATTGATGAATAGGTTTAATATGGATATCTGAGCGGGCATCTTCCTTAGCTGCTCTATTACTTCAAACTCGCTGGTTTTGATGATCGATATGAGCTTTTCGGCATCTTCCTTGGAGACCTCCCTTTTTTCAGGTTCACCCTCTCTGGGGGCATAAAATCTTCCAGACCTCATTACTGCATCTACTTGTGTGGTCCCATAGTCCCAATGGACTGTTTTAGGATCATACTCTTCTACTGGGGGGACTTTTATCGTTACGGTTGTCTGACGAGATGTCTCTGGTCCCGCCGTGTCGCCTCCTTCCTCTTGAGGTAATTGAATCACGATAGGCCAGACTGGGCAATCTTCCACCCCGCTTAGGCTATCCAGCTCATCCAATCTAATCACCACGGCCGTGGCTACTTCGATCATCAATACGGCATTGTCGAGTTCTTCCATACCGTTTGAGGTTCCTGGTTGAGAGAGATCATCCATACCTCCCCATCCGTCCGGTATGATATCTTCAATCTTCTGATAAAAGCTGGGAGGGGCCGAATATTTCACCTTGAAATTGTATCCTCCAGAATCTTGACCCAGATTGTCTATAATTTCGCCCTTCTCAAGTGCGTCAGCCATAAACTTAAGGTCTGCTAGACTTCTCCTCCTGGCTTCTACTTCGTCTTCTTCAGATTCTTCTCCTGATTGAATGGCCGGTCCCAGATCGTTTGCCAATTTCTCACGTGAGGTACCATAGGTGCTACTCTGCTCAGCTGTGATCAAGAAGTGGTTTCCTTTCAAAGATAGAGATGCTTCAATCCCTTCGAATTCTTCATTAGTAATGTCGGATACTATCCCCAAGCTCATCATCTTAGCGATACATAACTTCTTTTGGTCAGTTGAGATCTCCCCTTCTTTTAGGTATGATGAAGCGGTTATTAGCAGGGCGTCCAGCTTAGGCATATCTACCTTTAGTTTAAGGTAATCCTCCTCTTCTTCGGTGAATATTGCCCCTACTGCTTGATGATCTGGAAGTGGGTTTTCTTGTACATTTGGGGCTGCATTATCAAATTTCAAAATCTGACCATCGATTAGGGCTTGCACTTTCAGCTTCAGGATATAGCAGTTATCCACATTATGCCCCCTTTCGCCCATATGGTAGGCACAGGTCTGGCTCTCATCAAAGCCAGGATATCTTGCAGGGTTTGCCCTAGGTGGTTCTTTCACCACTAGGTGTTGCTCCAGCAGCATCGGGAGTAGCTTGGATAAAGGTCTCGGGAGCTGAGAGAATTGCCTCTGGGGTTGCTTTCTTCTAGGCTCTTGTACCTTCGGCGCTGACCAGGATGATCCGCCTTTGGCCTGATTAGAATTGCCAAATGGCTTTAACTTGTGGGGATCTGGTATAAATGCTATGTCCAGTCCGGCTTCTCTCTCCTTTCTCAGAGGATACTGTTTCCTAGCAGGTGCTTCGTGAGGCCTTCTTTCTCTCAAGGCCCACTCCAACCTCTCAGCCACCTTAATCAGGTGTGCGAATGTCTGACATCCAGAAGTGTTCAGTCCGTCAAAGTACTCGTAAGGGAGTGCTTTCAGGAATAAATCGATTAGTTCCTCTTCCGGGATTGACGGCTTCACTTGAGTAGCCAAGGCTCGCCACCTCTGGGCATATGTCCTGATTAATTCGCCCATTGCTTTCGAAGTCCGCAGAAGGTCTTCCCTTGTTGGGGCTGTAGCCGTGTTGAACTTGTATTGCCTGAGGAAATCCTCTGCAAGATCCTCCCATCCGTCGAAATCTTCCAAGTCTAGTTCAATGAACCAGGCCAGAGCGGCGCCAACCAAGCTCTCTTGGAATGTGTTCATTAACAGTGGAATGTAATCTGAATAGTGCGCCATCTTGCGCAGGTAGTACTTGAGATGGGCACGGGGACAGCCTGTCCCATTGTATTTTCTCACGAACTCTGGCTCCCTGTAGTCTGGAGGAGTCTCTATTTTAGCAAAAGGAGATATTTTGTCGAAGCGGGCTAGCTCATAGCCTTGGCTGCTCAGGCATTCTTCGATCTTGGCCAATCTCTTAGCCTCTGCCTCTGTCTCCACAGTTTATTTTCCCTTCTCCTCCTTTTCAAGGTTGATGACAACAGGTGAGGCTTTTTGTTGCGCCCGACTATTTGGTTCATGAACATCTTCCTCTGTATGTTGGGTATCCCTGGTTGCTTCTTTATCTGTTACATCAGGTACCATGGAAGGGCCTGAGTTGTTCTGATTGTGGGCGGTTGTCTGTCTAGCTTGGTTGACTTCCAACATCGCCTTGATGTCGGCCATCATAGTAGCCAGGGTCGTCATTTGGGATTCTAACATTCCCACGCGCGGAGTCAATTCTTGTTGCTCCATTCTCGTCTTAAGGCGGGTACGGAAACGATGTGTTGGTAGTTCCGTGATGAAAGCGTACCTGTTTAAAAAAAAAAAATTCCAGTGAGTACTTCTTCTTTTTTTTTTAGCAAAAAGGAACAGCTAATTCTTTCAGTTGAATGCTTCTTGTCGGTAGATGAGAAAAATGGCTACCTTGTGAGCCTTAGCCTCATGTAAGTAGTTCTTTTAATCATTTCTCGACAAGAATTTATGGAATTGAAAGAAGCGTAATTTCTGTCGATAGTTTTTATGCATTTGCAAAACATGTTCACATTCATGCTTATGTGTCCAAGATAGTATTCCACAAAAATGAGAATGTATGAAAAAGCATCATAATGTTTGCTTATTTTACACTTGACGGAATAGCCTATTCAAGTCTAGGACGTTTGAGGTCTAAGGTATCCTCATCATCCCAGCATGGATTCCCCTCTTCAGCCTGGGGCTCTTCATCTTCTGAACACGACAATGGTCCCATGTCTTCGGGTATGTAAGGCTCTATTCCCGGTACGTACGGCACGATGTATTCAGGTATGTAGGGCTCGACAAGGCTTCGTCGGGTCGCTTTGAAGTGTTGAATGTATTCAGTGGTAGCTCTATGAATGTTCTCCTCACGAGTCATGTCTTCTGGCCAACTTATTTCTTCAGCCTGGGAATTCTTCAAAGAGCGTGTGATAGATGCCACCTTGGTTTCGAACTGTCTCTTCTCCTCTTCTGTGAGGGTCTTGCTCGATATGTCAAAGGAGAAGGTATCAGGTTGCGGTGGAGAAGGGATCTCTTGTAGTGCTCCAAACTGCCGAATCACCCTCCTTGGATAGTATGTAGTAGCGCCTGTGAATCCTAGCAAGGGAACTGAACTCCCGTCACCGCAGGTCAATCTGACCTTGTTCATCGTCGGTAACCTTAGCCGCCATCGGAGTTGTTCGGGTTTTAGGGCTTTGAGGAAATTCTTCCATTCTATGAAGTTGAACTTAGGAACACGTGTATGGGTTCTAGCAAATGTTTTAAGAGGGTGTGCATTGGGGCTGATTTCAGTGAAACCCATGCGGATGTGGAATTTTCTGATATGAGATGTGAACCACAGATACAGAAGATCACTAGAAGCTCTAAAGATTCCCTTCTTGTTTTTCTTGAAACGATTTAGGGAGAGGAAGGTTTCGGCAAGAAGGATGTTTGAGTAATCCCAACCACAACAGATTTGCCTAGCTATTATAGCCATGATAGGGTCGAACGTGACAGTTGAGATTGGGAATAGCACAAAGCTAAAGAATGCCAAGATAAAGGCTCTACCAGATTTGGTTCCTTTAGAAGCAGGAAGGCGGGAAAATCGGTCTATACGGAAAGAGAGGGAAATCCGTCCAGAATTGCTTTTTGCATCTGCTTTGACTTCATTTAGGTTCGTGTCAAGGAATTCAGCCACCTGACTTAGGGGTTCAAGTCCTATAAGGGGTCGGACGAGCGTAGGGGTGAATTCAACTCCGATGACAGCGTTGTATTCCTCGATAGTGGGAGTGATTTCTAACCCTTCCATGCAAAATGTAGCGGTGGTAGGATCCCAGTAGAGCGCTATGGCTTGAATAAAGGCAGGTGGGCACTCAATCTTCAGTAGGTCTAGCAGGTACCCTAGTCGTGACTCCGCGTACTTCTGGCTGGCTTCGCCCATGCCATCCCACCATGATTGGAATTCAGCTCGGGGGATCTTGAACACTTGAATATCATTCTTTCCCATCAAGTCTAAAATATGCAAATGATTTTTAAAAGGTCAATCGCCAGAAATTACTTTAAATGTATGAATATGCAGATGTCATGAAGCATGCATGAGCTAACTTGATTGCATATTTCAATTTGAAGAAATGGAGATTAGGACCCTTTTTCAGGTCTTGAAAGCCTGACTCAAAGCCTAATTTGCATTTCAGGGAAGTGAATTATGCAATTTAGTCAGGTTCACTCAGTGACTAAGGGAAGTAGCAACGTCACATTCCATTGGTCAATACATCAAAAGAACAAAGTGGAATGAACTTTTATTACAATCAAGATGCCTAATGGAAGAAGGGTAAAGAGAGGTTTTTCAAACAAGAAAGCCATAAAAGCCAATGGAACGTGAGGATCTAAATCACTCTTTTTTCAGAAGTCTACCCAAATGACAGTCAGTCAGGAACTCTCCCTTAATCTAGGGTAAGGGAGTTATCTTCAGTGGTTTGGTCGAGAGGTTGTAGTTCCTCTGGCCATTCTCTAGTCCATGATGACTTCGGGAGCCTTCTCGGGCTTCATCTTCTTGAGTGTGATACGTCTTGGCTTGGTCTTGGTTGCAGGGCGTCTTCTCCTACCCCAAAAAGTAATTATGGGTATATCTTCCCTGGCCAGCAGTTCAGTCTTTCGACGGGCGTACGCTTCCCTAGCCAGTTGGTTGTGACGTTGTCTCTTCATTTCCAGATAATCCTTCATCATTTCGTCTACTTGTCGCTTAAATCTGAGGTTATCAGCATAGTAGCGGGTTTGACAGTCCTCAGCATACCCCAGCTTACGTCCAGTCAGTTCCCGACCATACACGAATCTAGTAAAGTGTAGCCTCGTGTTTGGTCCGGGGCAAGTAACTTTTCTCAAGTACTCGAAAGTTACCAACTCTGTTGAACTCTTAGGAAACAGCGACATCCTACCCCATAATCATTGTTGTTTCCATTAGTCACTTGAGCAATCTTCACAATTGTGAATGCATATGGATGTATGCAATGTATGAGTATTGTCATGGAGCAGGAAATAAAGAACATTCAGAAATAAATGTCTTACCAACCATACTTTGGGGGATGTGGAATGCCCCCTGTATCAATGGGCGATTTTAGGTATACCAACCATCCATAGACATGCGCATGCGACAAGTGGGTATACTCTAAAAAAAAATCGAAAGTCAGGTGAGGAACCTACGGTTCAGGCTCCCACGATCCACATGAGGCAGATTCCTCCTCAAGGGTACCTACCCAAGATGGCTAGATATCGCCAATGCAGATGGTAGGCAGGAATGAATACGAAAGTCTCAAGTGCCATCAAACACAAGATCCTTTTCGCACCCTTTCCCTATCTAAGGTAACCTAGAGGTGGTTTGCAGTCGGGGTTTGACCGCCAGTGTGTGCAATGTGTCGTGATCATCACAATGCAAAGTCATGCACAACAGTTTGTATCAAAACACCGCTTCAGTATGTGCATAAAGATAAACATACATTCCCAACTCCAACCTGCAGGAAAAATGTCAACAATCACTCCACCCCTTATTTCTCCAATCTGCAAAAACATCTAACATAATGGTTAGTGTACGTACGTCACCTTCGAGAGCATCTGCGAAAAATAAGGTCAGATAACCCAGACAACTTTTTAATCGGCTCAAGTCCTCTGGTCTGCGAAACCAGAGATTCTGGTTTTAGAATAGTCCCTAGCGGAGTCGCCAGTCTGTCGCGACCCTCTCCCGCGAGGCGGGGCGGGGCTAATGGGCCGCCCGATTGCTGGCTTGATCGGACGCGGGCCTCTCCCAAGGTTCATTGCCCAAATCGCAACTGCTGGATGTACGGGGTTGACCTTCAGGGTGGTCTAGTGACATGTAATGAGTGTGCATGTCAAGGAGTCGCCACCAATCGTTTTACGGAGGGTACGATCGGAAACCCTATCGAATAGTTGGGAGTGGTCTATTTGATTCTGCGGAAACCACAGAAGTGGGTTCGGGGACTTAGTTACGCCAACTATCAGAGTTGACGCCCTTTCGGTACCTAAGCTGAATGGTTTATCTGATCCTAGGATTTCATACAGACGAGTGAGGTACTGATCCTAAATCTAGGAGTTCATGCAGACGGGAACAGCTACCCTATCACTCATGATCATTAAAAATAAGAGCGCAAATCAAGGAATCAGTACATGCGGATAAAACACATGAAATCGGCATGGCATCCCTAGTGAGGCCCTATTAGCTTAGAGAAATATCAATCAAGGCTTAGGAGTGATTTTGGCATGATTTGCTAATGAGGGGCAGAATCGTAATTTTGAACAATTCGGGGAAAAATTACCCTTAAAAGGGTAAATCTGTCATTTTAGACGGATTGGGAAGTCAAAAGACAGTGGAAATAGGATTGGCCATCAATCCAATCCATTTCCTATTTTTCGGGAATTTCCAAGATCTTTCTGGAATTTTCAAGTGATTTTACCCTCGGAGGGGTAAAATCGTCATTTTGGACAAAGACGGGAACTGAAAATCTCAAACATTAGGGTTGGTCGCCCATCTGACCCAAAACCTAACTTTAAGCAATTTTCAGAATTTGATTGAGACAAGAAAGATAATTTTCCCATTGAAGGGCAAAATCGTCATTTTGAGAAAAGGGGTGGGATTTGAAACCCAAACTTGAGAATTGGTCTTCTAATCGACCCTAATTCTTACTTTGGCATTATTGGCCTTATATTGCATCATAGCAGAGGCGACTTACCCCCAAAGGGTAATGTCGTCAAGTCTCGAAAGAACTGATAAGAAACCCCAAAAATAGGGTTGACCAGTTGTCTGTGGTCAACCCTCGATTTTTGGGGGTTTTTGGAATGTCTAGGATTTGTCCACAATTTTTTTCACATTTTTTTTGGAACTTTCTGGAATTTTCTAGCATTTTTTTTTTGGATTTTCTAAGATTTTTCTGATTTTTTTTTAAATCATTTTCTGATTTTTTATTTAAAAAATATCATTCGGACCGGGTCGACCCGACCCACTCGGGTCAGAACCCGGCCCAGACCCGGACCCGCGAAACCGAAGCTTTGAAACGGCGCCGTATCGCCCTTTTTTGTTTTTTCGCTCAATTGGTTTTAATCCAACGGCCCTCAATGAATCGCGTGGCTGATCTGTGCCCATTGGATCTGATTACTAAAACCAACGGTTCAGATTAGGCGAAGACTCGATCAGGACCGTTTGATCCGATTACTTAAATCTACGGCCACGATTAGATCCTGAGACTCAATCTAGACCGTCTATTCTATCACCCTAAACGACGTCGCCTTCTCATTAATCCATACGACACCGTTTCCACCCTTCGTTTATTTTCTGATTTTAAAAATCATTTTCAGATAATTCTATTTATTAATCGGACGGCCACTAGAATTTAAGTTCAATTTATCTCAACCGTCCGATCCGTTAATTTGAATAACAGCCCCTAACGGCCGCGCTGACTCGACACCACGTGGACCAATCACGCATCGCCACCTAGGCCTTTGACCTGCTGACCACGCCACATCAGCTTCGTCTTCAACCTTTCGACCCCGGCAAAATGGACGGCTGAGGAACTCCGATGACGATCTGACGGTGGATTCTCGACGTACTGGAACGAGACCGGCGGCAATCGACTCGAAATCGCTTCTATTCTAACATATCTCAAGATTACGCGAATCCATTCACGGAATCAAGCGCGATCGAACATGAACCAGTACGTACACATACACTCAAATCGCTCGATTCATAGCGTAATGAACCAATTCATTAACAGGGAGGCATCATTCAATGTTTAGGAGACTTACCTCGAGCTCCGATCGAGCTCGCTCGGCCCAGATTTGGCTGGGGAAAGATGAACAGTGGCTCGACAATGGAGGTTGGATTGGAAGACTCGATTGGGCATGTTAAGACAAAACCGATGCAAACAAGATACACGATGATGGTCAGTGATGTTCAGGGAATGAAACGCCCACACTAATTGCATGAATGATCAAGAAACGCATGAATCGCCATGAAAGCTTGAAGAAACACTCGAGACTACAACTCACCTGTTCTCGCAGATTCCTTGTGCGCGGCCGGCGGCGATCGATTCCGGGGACTTTGGGCAACCTTCTAGTGGCCTCGTGTGGCTTTGGTTTGGCCTGGGAAGACCCAACCAGCGCCCTGCAATTCGAGCTCAAATTCTCGACGACGGGGGTCGGAGAACGAGCTCTGCTTCGCGTTTTCTCTTTCTCTCTCGATTCAGTTTCAACTTCTACAACTGAATCTCCCCTCCCTTTCAACTGAAAGCGATCACGAGCTTATATAGCTCCTGGGAATTTTGGCGCCGATTTGGGGAGTTCCAACTGACTCCAACAGCACGTGCCATCACGTAATTTTAGGTCCAAACGGCGTCGGGGAAGATGGGTGAGTCGTCTAACTCCGTTTGGTTCTCCGACGGGTTCCTTCTCACGCGAATTTGGCACGGATTTGAGCTGCGTTTGATTTTGTTGACTTTTTGCAGCTTCAGAAGTTGACCGACTGATTACCCCTTCCTCCGGCGACCATTGGCCTTGATTCCGGCGTCAATTGACGGGGGATGATCTCAAGTGTTAAACCCCCACCAATTAGTCTTCGATTGTGGGTGACTTGACCTTCAATTTGATCTACAAAGCTCGGCAGGTTACTGTTCATCTGCTCGAGCTCTTTGGGGAAGACGACACTGCAGCGGACCGGTTCGACCGGTCTGACCGGCGGTCTGACCGGTCTGAACCGGTTCCGAACAGGATTTTTCAAATTAGTCCCAAATTAATGGGAAAATTTTGCAATTGAACCTCAAAATCGAATCTAGAGCATGAATTCTATCTAGAAATGTGGTTTTGCCCAAAAGTTTTCATCAATTTCTACAAAACCCCCAAATTTTCATTTAATTGGAAATTAGGGATCGTGTAATTGAGGGTGCAAATGATCAAATTGAGTCAAACCACCTGTTCCAATCGATTTAAAATGGTGAAATCCATTGGGTAGCATGTTTAATTTGCAATGATAGCCCTTGAATTGAAAGTAATTTCAATTATGCTTAATTCCAAGGACTAAAATGCAATTTTAGTGTGTAATTTTGTCAAATCCGTGCAATTGAGCAAATTGCGCAAACAATTGGGCTAAACTGAAATAGGGGATAGTTAGATTGAATGTCAAGATCTTAAAAAATGCCAAAATTGCAAATTAAAAGACTCAATTGTTATTTTTTCTTCAAATTCAATAGTACGGGTTACAAAGGAACACCTAAAATTGAATCTTATTTTGGATGTTTTGTGAGGTCAAAAATACAAGGGATTAAAAATAAAAATATTGGATATTTTTTCATATTTTCGTGACCTCAAATGCTATTTTTCTTGATTTTTTAAGTGTTTTTCTATTTTCTAAAAAATATTAAAAATATGAAAAATATGAAAAATTATTTTTTGGTCAAGAATGATTCCTTGGGCTTGGCCAAGGCCACCAAAGTTGATTTTGTAATTTTTTGAATTTTTATGAATTTTTTATGATTTTTCAAAAAATAAAAAATGAAAAAGGCTAGGTAAAAAATCAGGTGTCAACAGTTGGGCCAAATGATGCAATGTGCGTATTCTATATACTTTAGTGGCGATGCCTGCATTATCTACGACAAATATAAAAATATTATGGCTTCTGTTAAGATGAAAAATAGGAATTTTCCTATTCGATGAAACTATGTTAGAGATATAGCTATGAAAGCTCAACTTGATGAATCATTGCTATGGCATCGAAGACTTGGCCACTTCAACTTTGTTGGGAGAGATTTTCTAGCAATTTTGGAAATTTCAGATGTTTGTGAAGATGTCTTCTTGGAAAACAACAAAGGCAGTCCTTTCCATCTGGAGGTTCATGGAGAGCTAAAAGCCATTGGAACCAGTCCATACGGATATTTGTGGTCCAATGAGAACCCCCACAGCCAGTCAAAATAAATATTTCATCCTATTCATTGACGACTACACAAGAATGATATGGGTTTACATTCTTCATGAAAGATCGGAGGTTTTCTCTATTTTTAGAAAATTCAAGAACCACGTCGAGAATCAAAGTGGCCGCAGAATCAAAGTCCTAAGAGGCGATAGAGGCACGTAATACAATTCAAGAGAATTCAACAAGTTTTACGAAGACAAAGGAGTTCATCATCAACTAACTGTAGGCTGTGCGCCGGAGCAAAATGGAGTCGTAGAAAGGAAAAATAGAACCGTCATGGAGATGGCAATGTCCATGTTAAAGGAAAAAGGCCTTCCAAACTCGTTCTGGGCAAAAGCAGTCTATACAGCTTATACATCTTAAATAGATGTCCAACTAGAGCTGTTCACAACAAAACTCCAGTTGAAGCATGGAGCGGACAGAAGCCATCGACATAACATCTTAAAGTGTTCAACTGCATATGCTATGTCCACATCCCTATGCAAAAGAGGAGCAAGCTAGACAAAAAGACAGAAAATGGAATATTCCTTGGCTACATCGATCAATGAGAAGGCCATCGTGTCTATAACCTAAGAACTAAAAAACTCATGATCAATCGAGACATCGAGTTTGAAAAGCACGCTGCATGGAACTAGAAGAATGAGAAGATCGAGAAAAATTATGTCACCTTGCCCGACATACCATTGCAACTACACAAGATGACGGTGAAGCATCCGACTCCACAACTTACAATGTAACACTACCATCTTCTCCGAGAGCAACAAAAAGACAATTTACTCCAAAGCTTCCAACACTAAGAGTAAAAACCCTCAGAAAAATCTATGACACATTCAATTTTGCTGTGGAACCAGAAAACTATGAAGAAGCATCCAAAGAAAAGTTTGGATAAAAGCCATAGAGGAAGAGATCAAAATGATCGAGAAGAATGAAATTTGGGAGCTTGTTGGTCGCCCTGAAGACAAAGAAATCATTGGCATCAAGAGGGTCTACAAGAGAAGCTTAATGCAGACGGATCAATCTAAAAGCATAAGGCAAGGCTCGTGGCGAAATGATTTTTGCAACAACCAGGTGTCGACTATATTGAGACTTTCATATATGTTGCTCGTCTCGATACTATTCGTGCTCTTCTAGCACTAGAAGAACAAAAAGAATGGAAGATCTATCAATTAGACGTGAAATCAGCATTCTCAAATGGATATCTTCAAGAAGAAATTCATGTGGAACAACCATAAGGCTTTATCGTGAAAGGCACAGAAGAAAAAGTTTTAAAGCTCAAAAAAGCCCTTTACGAGTTAAAGCAGGCACCACGAGCATGATCTATTAGAATTGACAAACACTTCACCAATCAAGGATTCAAGAGGAGCATGAGTGAGCCAACGCTCTACATCAAGCCCCAAGGTAAGTTCGACACTTTCATCATCTCTCTGTATGCAGATGATCTCATATACACAGGAAATAATGAAAAGATGATTCAAGAATTTAAAGAAGAAATGATGAAGACTTACGGGATGACAGACTTGGGCTTTGTTGGATCTAGCAATATCACCTAGAGGGAGGGTGAATAGGTGAATCGACAACTAACTTGAAGTTTCTTGCGGAATTAAAAATAATTTCAATATGCGATCAGTAAACAGGAATAACGAGTGATAATATAAAAATTAAAAGCAGCGATGGAGTAGGGAAGAGAAATGAGCACGTTGAGTTTATAGTGGTTCGACTTGTCAAGCCTACGTCCACTCTCCCACGATGACGGCCGATCAGCTGGATTTCACTATGATGAATTGAAGAGAATTACAATTGATCTGCCACTCAATTTTTCTCTCTTACAGATTCTCACAATGAATGAGTGTTAGCACCTAAATTTTAATTTTTAAAAAAATTCATTTATTTCATAAAATAAGAGTTAATTATAATTCTCGCAAAAAAATTTTCATGCTTTACATATTTCATTTGTCTGTCATGCATTGGCAATCAGTCGTAGGCGATCTCGATTGAGCAGAATTTAATAGGCAGCGGAACCAAAATCAATTCGGGAATTTTCGATCATGAAAAGGGGAATCACCGGAAATTATAACGGCCTCGACTAAAAATCTCATTTGGCCCATTTTAATTTTGTGAAAATAAGGCTTTTAATTAATTATTCGTTAATTAATTAAAGCCCACTTAGGCCTTAAGTCCGCGCGAATAAGCCCACCTGAGAAACCCTAACCCGATAGGGTTAGTCAAGAATCGTCGAGTTATAATCCTACGGTGGATATCGCGTCGGAAATATTTAGAGTCGACGGCTTGGATTGAATCTTAGAGCGCAACCCTAATATTCACTTTATATACCTCGTTAGATCTAGGGTTGCGGAGGACGACAAATTTTTTTTTTTTCGGAGATTCTCTCGCTCGCCTCTTTCTATCGGGAGATCCTCGGGCAAAAGGAAATTTTTTCGGCGACAGCCCATTTTTCCTTTCGCTCCCTCACGATTTTGGTTCCTTCAGATCTGACGCATTGAAGGGGACGAGGACTGATTTTTCTCTGATTTCTATTCTCTCTCTCTCTCTCTCTCTCTCTCTCTCTCACACACACACACACACATACACACACACAAGCCATCACCACCACTGACACCTTTCTCATTCTGGGGGAATCTCATTGAGAAAATAGAGAGAATACGAGAGCACAAAATAGAGGGAGCGGGGTCTTCTTTTCTCGGTGGATGCAGATCGCTATTCTTCTTTCTAGGCACATCAAGAAACAGGAGCGGAGAATTGAAGCAGCTAGTTCCCAGTCCATCTTGGTTCGATCATCCCACATCAGATGCGACACCCCTGGAGTCTCAAACGACCACCAATCAGATGCCATCATCAACCAAGCAATCCCTGACGACACTAGTGTATGTTTCGATGGTTGTGGCCCCCGAGCTTGCCCTATAGCGACGACTTTGATATGGCTGCGGTTTCCTTGATGAAAAAAGCTGATGATCCTCATGCCTTGACAATGAACTATAAGCCTTGCATCGAAAAAGTCGAAGGGCCAATTGTGTTCTGCATCACAGGTCCATGATTGCGAAACAAATTTCCTTTTTGCATGGAGGGGGGCAATTGACGTTCAGAAAATTCGAGGAGAAAGAAGCAACCAAAAGAGACAAAAAAAAAACGTTGGAGAGAACCCTCTACCAGCAGACTCGCTCACAGACACTAAAGCACACAATAATCGATTGTCAATGCATACTCATGATCCTTCACGCGTCTTCCGTTATTCAGCAGTCCTTTGAAGTTTCCGTCGAATTCTTGGTGCTGCCTGTTCGTAGCAATATCCAGGGAGTTGTCAATTCTTCATAAAATTTCTTTCATTTCTCTGAAGGCATGCACAAGAACATATAATATGCTCACTTGGATTCTTGAAATAAGAAAAAAAAAAGATAAAAAAAACTTGGAGTTTTCCTTGCTCAAGTCGTTGGTCTTTATGGCTGCATTTTTTTTTTAGTCGTATTTGTCATACTTTCCCATGTTGTGCTCAGCCATGATTCCCATTCTGACACAAGATTTGCCTACTTCACTGAGCTTCCAGTTTTGCTTGGCAATTTATGGTAGTCATACGGGTTCAATTCAGCGAGTTCCAGTAGTTATTGTGATTCCATGCCTACAACAAAGCCGCTTTGAAGTCATATGGAGTCTCCACGACTGTTTACCATCAAGTTCATTATTCCGTCCAATCCGCAAGTCCCAACCGAAATTCGATTCAGGGAAGACGATATTTGCTAGACAAGTAACCAGGCGTATTTTTGAGGAAGCCAAGCTGAACCATCCGCCCTACATTTCGACGCTCATCCGGACCGTTGGAGAGCGGCTGTCCAGGGGCGTACGTGCAACTTTCCCTCGGCGGATTGCTCAAAGGAGTTTGTTCGGAGTCCCAAGATTTAAATCGTCTCGACGTCGGCCATCCATCACCATTATCCTCGACGTTGGCGAGTTTCTATCATCATTTCTTGTTTTCTGCAGGATATCGAATTGATCTTGGCGGTGCTTAACTCGAAGACGGAAAGGAAGCTCGGCTTAGGTACAAATTCTAAATCCCGATTTTGATGGATATCGATTTGATTTGTCGTGACCGTTTAATTTGATTTAGCTGAGTTTAGTCTTTTTCGCATGTATCGCGAATCTACAAAATCGAAAGCCCTTTTTGCTAAATGAAAAAATCAAGCTATGGTCGATTCCTTCCGTTACCCAGAGGGTGCGATTTGCCGGGCTTGATACAAAAAAAATGCTAAATTGGTAAGGTTGAATTTTTAGAAATAAAATTTGATTCTTGCGGATTTTCGGATTCCTGCCATGTCGGTGTGATCGTTTGCCTACTTGATAGGATTTGATTTTCTGATTGAAATTCTGTGGTTGCCTTATCTAGGTTAGTTTCCCGTCTCGAATCGATCTCGTTTAATAAGGAAAAACTCAAGTTAGGAAACTCTGAATCCGACCACCTTTTTAAAAAAGGAAGGCGCGTCTAATTGATTGCAGTCTCGATTCCCAAAATATGGAAAGCGCGCGAATATTTTTGAAAGTTTTCGGTAAGGAAAGATTCGAGTCAGGAAATTGTGAATCCGATCACATTAAAAAAAAAGGAAGGCACGATTAATTGATGGCGATCCCGATTTCCAAACATGGAAGGCGCGTTAATATTTTTGAGAGTAATTGGCGGCAAATCCTAGATCGATTTTCGAATTTAATGGAAAATAGACATAATTTTCAGAAAATAAAAAAATAATAATAAAAATTTTCGAAAGAAATAAAAATTTTAGAAAAAAAAATATAAAAAATGAATAAAAAATGGCGAGTTCGGTTTTTGGTTGGCAAATTTCGAATTTCTAAAAAAAAATGAATGATCATTTCATCCTGCATATTGCCATGTCATCTCGCATGTCATTCCATATTTTCCCAGGTCATTTCATTTGCAATGTAATTTTTAATTATTAGGATTAGATAGACTAAGAAAGGCATGATGTTACGGGCCTAATAGAGTCGAGTCATAGGGAATTTCAAGAAGAGGCGATGGATTATCAGAATCATTCCAAAGCGTAGGCCTTGCAAGAAGGAAGATGTCCAGGATCAGATGGCGGCCCAAGCCCAGCAAGATCCAAATGACAAGAGCTTCAGAGAAAATTTCGTTTAGTTTTTTTTAGGATTTATGAAATTATTAAAGTGTATTTTCGAATTTTCTTTTTATTTTATTATTTTTTTTTAATTTCAAGTCAGTTGATTTTTTTGTGTGTGTGTAATTTTCGATTATTTGAAATTTTATACTTTTTAATAATTCGTCGTATGTCATATAGTTTTAGGTCATGCATTGCATCAGTGATTCATTTATTTTTCTTTTATTCGAAATAAAAAAGAAATAAAAAAACAAAAAAATGGAAAAAGCAAAAGCCTTGAGATGATTTCCGAGTTATTAATTTCTCAAGAAAAATCCAAAACAAAAAGGAATCTAGGTACCGAAAGGGCGTTAGTCTAAGCCGATTAGCGTAATCAAATCCCCGGATCCAAAATCTCTGGTTCGCAGCGGTGAATTAGTTCTCCCGCTAGTTCATCTAGGTTTCTAATCGACCTACCTCGAATGATTAGTGGTGACTCCTCATTTGTTCTAATTTTTTCCCATGTTGCGATTCGGTAGGGTTTGAGAGGATCCGCATTAGGTTAGTTCTCGATGACTTGCCCGATAATCTAATTAACCTAAAATCGATTTTTAGGTCGCGACAGCTTGGCGACTCCGCTGGGGAATTACTTTTTATTTTCCGAGAAATATGAATGCTTAACTCAGTTATTTGAACTTTTCGGAAAATTTAAAAGTTGTAGAGGATTTAGGCCGTTTAGATTCCTTGGATATCTTGAGTGGATTGATTGAATCTCACATTTAAGGTGTTAAATGTTTTTGCAGATTTGGAGTGATAAGGGGAGGTGTTTATTAACCCTTTTTGTGCAGGTTATGAGTTATAAGGGACGAGTGTTTGCTAACCCTTGTTTTGCAGTTTGAAGGAGTTTATGTATATGAGTTTATATAGAAGCGTTGTTTTGATATAACCTGCTGTGCACGCCTTAGTTGGATAGACACTACACTTTGCACACACAACCCGCCGTTGGACCTGAATGGCTAGGCTTAGGATGGTGCTTGGTTAGGGATACTTCGGCCATTACCCTGTGGCCTGAGTCGTCCTTTTCAAGTCCCGAACCTTTCTAAATCGGTGTCAAGAGAGAATACCCTCGTTACTTACCCTGGTGACGCGGGTCTTCACTTGGCTGAACCGGATGTCTACGGGGACCTCGATCCAGCCGCAAACCCCAGTTGGCTCGGTCCGAGTATCCTTGGGGCTCCACCTTTGAAGCCTATTAGTTAGTAAACCTCACGGTCTCATGCGCATGTCTATGTGATTGGCATTTTGGTCGTTCGTGGCAAAGTAAGTCTTCTAACTTCATCTTGTATCAAATTAATTTTTTGGTCGGTCCATGATAGATGTAATCGAAATTTTGAACTCAATTTCATAGTCATTTTCCTAAGAGAAGGGAATCAAAGTGGTGATCATTTTCAAAAAAATGTATAAGAAAAAAATGCCTTTCAAGAATTTTGCAAATATAAAGATTTGTTGCATCTTCCCACAATGCTCCAATGAGTGAGAAGATTTTCTTTACAAGGTTGACATTGAAAATTCATTTTGATAAAAGAAAAATCCATTTGGGAAATTTGCTAAATGTCAAAGGACTTCATCACATTTATTGTGAGTAATAAATGTGTGAGAAAATTTTCTGAGAAATTCATCCATATATTCCTAAGGAAAGCTTTCTCCAATTTATTTAAAAAGACAGTTAGGCTCGTCATGGACCGACCTCTCTTCAGTCATATACTCATTGGTCCCCTATCTTTTGCAGGTGATTATGGGTCGTCAAGAAAACACTAATTTGTAGAAGGTCACTCATCTATCATACATGACCACACGAAGTCTCTGAGTACTGCGATATAAGTGGAGATAGCGCGAGCAGAGAAAAGACAAAAAGGGCTTAAGGCAAAGTCAGAGGAGAATGACTGACTGTCGCGACCCGTCCGAAAGCGGACGCGGCTAATGGATTACCGATCGCGGGCCTTCCCCTGCACAAGGGTGCGGATCGCGGGCTTTGGATCGGCGCGGGCCCTCCCAGGCCCATACCAAATCGCGGCGGGAGTACTTTTCAAAGGGATTTGACGATAACAGTCGATCGCTTTCGACCTTAGTGTGGTCGTGGTGGCATGTGCAACTTGTGCATGCATTTGGAGTCGCCACCGGTCTTTCTTGGAGGGTAGACCGGAAACCTTATTGACCGATTGGGAGAGATCGATCAATTCTGCGGAACCAGAGATTTTGGGTTCGGGGACTTGGTTACGTTGATGTCATTACCAACGCCCTTTCGGTACCTAACGCGAGTGATTTTCCCTAACTAGGATTTCATGCAGGCGCAATTTTGGGTGAGGTAAGTCTGACTTTGCACATTAACCAGTTTAACATGCTCACGTAATCATAAAAAAAAATAGATGTCAATCACATAAACATCTATCCTACGTGGTGATCATGGAATTATGATTTAATGGGTCTCGAGCCAATGAGACCACATTTAATCATTTTAATATTTTAATAACGGAGAGCCGCTCTTCTCTTCTTCTTGGTTTCTTGAATTCTTCAAGAATCGGGCCCCAAAGAGCTCGCCGACTTAAAAGGCTCCTCCACGTAATCCTCGTAGCATTTACATCAACAATTGACTATGCTAAAAATAAAGATTACATGAAAAATAAAAGGAGTACGCAGCCTCCATTTAATAATTA
The DNA here is from genome assembly GCA_021437785.1 of Rhodomyrtus psidioides. NCBI lineage: Eukaryota > Viridiplantae > Streptophyta > Magnoliopsida > Myrtales > Myrtaceae > Rhodomyrtus > Rhodomyrtus psidioides. Next base: position 2,668,889 of record JAILYB010000091.1, on the reverse strand, counting down.
CAACCCCAAATATATAAATAATCACCATACATTCATACATACATCAATCACATTGATTAGGGATTTTTCCATGATCACCACCCTTCCACGTAAGTAATAAATTCACAATTTAAAACTTAGGAAGGCACAATAAAAATTCTACGTTGAATCATATTCAGAATTTTTACGTAAAATAAGATAGCCATAAATTTTCGATTCAAAATTGATTTAGTCTCAATTTTTGCTACGTTGATTAATTTATCATATAAAATAATCAACCTCCATTAGCCATGTAAGACGAACAATTCGTTAATACATATTGGCCATAGTATTGCAAAAATTGCAAAAAATCAATTAAATGCACGAAAACACCTAAGGATCGGCTCTGATACCACTGTTGGGATCCACGTAACACGTAGCGGAAATAAATAACAACCCATACATGTATCTCCAGAGGCGTACTTCGTGCATTTCAATCAAAAAAAATCACAAAGCCTCAAAGGGAGTAAATGGATTACCTCTCGTAGCGTGCTTGAACGGAGGTGTCGGTTCGATGTTCTTCGATCTCAGCCTCCACAAGTGTTAGGCATCTAGTTCGGACGCACCACCAATTGACGAAACGGGGAGACGACTAATAACTCCACAACAATTGTGCTAGCAATATGCGGAATCAATATTCTGAACTTAGTATATTTTGCTCACTCAAGATTATGAGAATATAGAGAGTGTTTGTGTTCTTCTCTCTAAGCTCTCAAAAATTTGCACACTCTACAAAATGTCTCTCCCCCCCCAACCTCAAAACTCTTGCCATCCTTTTATAGCCAAAAATACCTTCCAATAAATTGTATTTAAAAATAGCACTAACAATTATAAATTATATCTAAAAATAGCACTCACAAATAAATGACATTTAAAAATAGCACTAACAATAGCACTCACAATTTATAATACAAAAATGCTATTTAAAAATAGCACTAACAATAGCACTCACAATTTATAATACAAAAATGCTATTTAAAAATAGCACTAACAATTATAAATTCTATCTAATAATAGCACTCACAAATAAATGACATTTAAAAATAGCACTAACAATAGCACTCACAATTTATAATACAAAAATGCTATTTAAAAATAGCACTAACAATAGCACTCACAATTTATAATACAAAAATGCTATTTAAAAATAGCACTAACAATTATAAATTCTATCTAATAATAGCACTCACAATTTATGATAAATAAATGTCATTTAAAAATAGCACTAACAATAGCACTCACAATTTATGATAAATAAATGTCATTTAAAAATAGCACTAACAATAGCACTCACAATTTATAATACAAAAATGCTATTTAAAAATAACACTAACAATAGCACTCACAATACAAAAATGCTAAAAAAAAAGGCACTAACAAAGGTGTTAAAAATAATAACCATTATTATTATTACAAGAGTTAAAGAGGTTACCAAACAGTACAAATATGCATAACGTATAAATACGTATGACGTATAAATACGTAGAGCATACATATACATCCGTGAAACCGGGGACTAATTGAAAGAAAAATGTGCAATTAAGCCATTTTGGTAAAAATTGATTAAATTGGAGGGCAAATTGACCTAATTGCACTTTAAGACTTTAGAATCCAATGTCATAGCTTATAAAAAGTGAGAATTGAAAACTAAAAGACTCGAAAATGATTTTTTTTTAGGCTCGGTTCGGGTTTATGTTTGTGAAGGAACATAGTGACCCGAGCCGAATTTTTGAGATTTAAAGTGATACACTTGAAGAGAAAATTAAAACAAAATTATCAAATATTTTTGGGTATTTTTCTGACCACGAATGGTATTTTTTTGATTTTTTGGGTATTTTTATAATTAAATAAACTCGAAAAATATTAAAAATACCGAAAAATATTTTTTGTTCAAAATTGGTTCCTAAGGTTAAACCAAAGCTTCCAAAGTTGATTTTGTGATTTTATGACCTTTTTTTATATTTTTAATTAATTTTAAAGAATAAAAATCACAATAATAAATGGTAAAAACTCAGGTGTCAACAGCTGCCCCTCTTTGAGAGGAATCTCGTTAGAGGTTTCTCTCAAAGATAAGGTGGCACCTGATTCCTAACCGACTCAACTGGGAAAATGAGAGAAGAAATGTTATGACATCGGATCCTTAAGCCTATTGATAAAAGCTCAAATCAATCCCCGGTTTGCTCTAACCATTTGAACATGGGCCGGAGTGAGAGAGGCTTACCTGAAGCTCACCTGTCGGATGCTGCCGGTTGCGACGACTTTCAAGAAGATGCCTAGGACTCGTCATTCAGAATATCCTAGGGAGATTAAGCTCTGACCTGTATGGTAGGTCATACCATGATGGGATTCCTAACTTGTAGGAACCTAAGGAAGGCGCATCCCACGCTTTGGGATTTGCCAAGGATTTTGATCCGTATGGTGGATCAGACCTTTGTGTTGATCCTTACTGCGATATTTATCAATGAGTTGACCCTTATGGCGGTTTCTACCAATGAATTGACCCTTATGGCGGTTTCTACCATATGTGATCCCTCAGGCGGTTTCTACCTTGGTTTGACCCTTCAGGCGGTTTCTACCTTGAGTTGACCCTTCAGGCGGTTTCTACCTTTGATTTGACCCTTCAGGCGGTTTCTACCTTGTGTTGACCCTTCAGGCGGTATCTACCATGTGTTGACCCTTCAGGCGGTATCTACCTTGTGTTGACCCTTCAAGCGGTATCTACCTTTGATTTTGACCCTTCAGGCGGTATCTACCTTTGATTTGACCCTTCAGGCGGTATCTACCGTCATTTGACCCTTCAGGCGGTATCTACCTTTGTTTGACCCTTCAGGCGGTATCTACCTTTGTTTTTATTTGAAAATGGGTCTCATGACGAGGGTTCTCCACGTCCGTTGAGATTTCCTTGATATTTTTGAAAAGGGTGTCCTAGGACGAGGGTTCTCCACGTCTGTTGGGACAGTTTGTTGACTTCTTTTGAAAAAGGGTTCTATCCTCACACCTTTTTTTGAAAGATCCCGAAATTTGCCGGGAATTCAGTTTTGAAGCAGAGAAAGATTTTATTTTGACAAAGCTTCATTTGATTCTGTTGAGGCGACATTCTGGGAGCTGTGTTCTCCAGGTATCCTGCAGAAAGTTCAAACCTGAAAGATTTTTCTTCACCCAGAAAACGTTAGTAATCTTTGGGAAGACCACGGCTGTCCATTTGACAAAAACCGTATGACTTAAGTTTTAATCGTGAAATGTGCATTTTGATGCTGGAGGTTATCCAAAGCATTCTTGCAACATGCAAATGTGATCACAAATCCCTTGCACGGAAAATCTGGACCAACAGTTTGAAAATTCCAAAAAGAGTTTGTTCAAAACACCAACTGGAATATTTCTCGACAATGAGGTCTTCTCACCTATTTTGAGATAGTGGTTTTTATAGGGGATGCACTCAATTCCCTACTAACCTGTGCCTAGGTTTTAGGCTCATTCGCAGCGCATACATTTTGATCGGTCGGGAGGTCTTCCACGGGACCGTAATGTTGGGCTTGGATATTGGTCTTCAAGGGGGACTCACTTTTGAGTCAAGGTCATTGAATGAAAGTTTTCACCATCTGCTCCGGGTTTACAAGTCAAGAACCCTGCAAAATGAGAAAGAAATATTCTTGCTCGTACTTCTTCGAGCTAAGCTATATGTTAACCCAAGTGTCTTAGTCAGAGAAGACTGTTTCAGGGTTATGATGTTGGTAGGATTGGGGACCGAAAAAAGGCTTGTTTTTGGCCCAGAATTTATGAGGGGATTGACATTGGTGATCATTGCAAACTTGTCACATGTCTTTTCCATTCTGCATCTTCATTTTTGAGGTGTGCAACCGCTTTTGAGGTGTGCACAAGTCCTTTAGAGAACGTCTCTTGTGGTATTAAGAGATTGACAATTCTGTCCGTGTTTTTGCACCACGGCTGACATCATTTGGGGAGCAGTCTTCTTGATCTGACTTCTTTATGGGTTTTTCTCTCTTCCCAACTAGGCTTTATTGGGGATCAATCAAACAGTTTTCACGAGCATCGGCCTTGCTTTTACCAGGCACTTTGCTTTTTCTTGATGCTGGGGATTTTTTCTTTGTTGAAATCCCGCCTTTTCTTTTCCTTTGGAACTACGATGTTCAGAAAATTGTGCTAGATATACAACTTGAATCATAGCACATTTAAACGCCGATATGAGATTTTTCTATAAATCCCATCTCTTGATTTCTTCCGTTCTTGGAGTGATGCAGTTTCCATCTTGAAACATCCCATGATCACCAACAGGGGTTTATGAAATGAATTTGCAGGCTCAACTTGGCTGTGCAAAGGATATGGTATGTGGGATAGAGAAATGAATGCTTCTCGTCATCCTCTGGCACTTGGATTACCATATAAACAACACACAAAGATTAATGTTAGTCCGAGCAAGAAAATTTCTGACCATTTTCTCCTGATGCCGCTGGACTCACCTCCATTTTGCCCCGATGTGGGGTGGTTCTTGACAGGGTTAAGAATGAAAACCGTCGTTCAAAGGGTTTAACAACGGTCACCTGTAGTGTTTGAGGGATATGAAACGAATGCCTCCGTCATCCCAACCCATGTAATCGTTGCGAATAATCCCTACTTCCGTAGGTCCAGATTTTGCTATCTGATCCGCTCCACTTCTCTCCAGTGTGTGTAGGACGTGTTTGGACTAGGCTTTGCCTCTTTTCTTTTGAGAAAACGTCCTTTTAAAAGTCTTGAACTTTTGATTGGAAAAAATCTCTTTCATTTTCTCCAAAAATTTTACCCGTCAAGGGGATTTTATGATGCACCATGCATGTTCTTATTCATGTTCAGATAACCTCCTGTTTTAAGACATGAATGCCAATGAAGTTTGAATTCTATGTCTTTTCTAGACATTAGATTCTGAAAGCTTTTCTTTTTATTTAACACCTTCAATGGATTGGGGAAAAGGATACTTACCTGTCCCCCGTGGCCGAAAATCCCTGAAAATGCAGAAGAAACATGTTATTGTATGTTCGTGAATTTTTGAAAAAATTAGAACGATACATCTTACCCTTGGTCGTGTGCCCCTGCGAGTGCACACAGGTTGTGACAATCTGTCCTCCTTGATGGTGAGTCCCTATCAAGGATAAATAACAAGTGTTAACTCATATTCCCAAATTGAAGACAAATTGGAACGATACAACTTTACTCTTGGTTCTCATCCCGTTCTGACGTCGCGTATTGATATGAACCACGTCTATCAAATCCGCTTATCCATGCTTGGAATATTTGCAATATCAATGGTTCAGCTGCCCCCGGTTGGGCAACGTCTGTTTTGTTATTTGAACAGATGGCTCCTTGAGTGATTTATCCACGTTTATCACCTGAGAAGGGAAAGAAATGAGACATTACTTTGGTATGCGATAGAAGATCGTTTAGGAACGATACATCGTTTTACCAAATAGGTGGCTTCGCGGCCAAACGTATTTCGTGTTGAAGGGGTAGATCCCATTATGCTCAGCGGGTGATAATTATGGTTCATGGAACTTGCTCCACGGATTAAGTGATTAATCCACGGCCTTCGGCTTGAAGATGCTCAAAGGGTGATGTTGACACTCACGCGCAATTAGTTCTAGATATTAATGAAAGATGTTCCCGTGGGAACCTTACAGTGCGATCAACAACATATGCAATAGGAGTATTCAACCCCTTTTCTCGAAGCATTTTTCATCGAGTAGCCATGCCTTGCATCAGACGTTTGATCACCGGCTTCGCGTCACCACTGCGATGGTCCTCCGGCTCCAAATTGATCGAGCCAAAGATTGAACTCATCGCCAAGGAAATTGCTCGGGTCTTCGAGCCATTGATGTTCAAGTTGGGTATCAACGATTGTTGGGGGCAGATTTCTTTCATTGCCTTCGTTGTGAGGGATTGGAGTTTTTGAGCTGGAACCTTCATCATTGCCCTGTTGGGGTTGAGACATACATTCCTGAAAAGTATTGATCCAAGTGTCCAGCTCCTCATCAAGGAGATCACCTGTTCTTTCTAACCCTTGGTGCCCAGATTGGGTGTCGTCGACTGCAGGCGAGGGATTCCTCTCTTTGCTCTCGCCGTGAGCAATTTGACCCCTCGAATTGGAACTTCCTCCAATGACCGGCAGGTTCATATGTGCACTCTCTACCAATGCCAGATCCACTTCAAGGACAGCATTAATGACTGATTCGCGCTCAAACTGAGGAATCTCTATGTGCTGGAACTGTGGCATATACTCCTGAGGAGTATTGAGATAGCTCGGCGGAGCATTCTGATTTGGGTTAGAGGAGTCGCTGACACGACTGCTAATCCCGTCATTGCTGAAACACGGTTGGGTGCTCTTGGCTCTCCAATCATCATGGTTGTAACTCTGCCCAGCACTTGAGCTCCAACTGGCTTTATGATGGTTTAACGCTATCCTTCCATCCCTTAGCAATCTCCTATAGTACTTGAGGTGAGACTCAACGTTAATTCTAGAGAGCCCCGGCACATTCATAATCTCGAGTATGCGTAGTGGGCTAGCCGAATCAACTCCCAACTCTCGAATTGCATCAACAAATTTGGTGTGAAGCTCATAGGTCCAGTAAAACCTTGTTCTCTTATCACCCAAAATATCGTCAATACTTCGGTAGCTATTCTCTACGGGATCTAGTCGTTTCAAAAGTTGTCCAGGGAGGGACTCACCGACTTTGGATTGGCTGGCTGCGACAGCGAGTTCGTCATTAAGAGAATTCCCCCTGTGATGATTCATATCCCATTTCTCAGAGGATGTTGGTGTTGATCCTATGGTGTTGACTTGCTCATGCAGATCTCCGGCGGTATCTGGCTGTGTCGGAAAATGCTGTGGAGAATACGGTAACAGCTGAGCGTTATTCGTCAACAGGGATGGTTCATCGAGGAACACCTCGCCGAGGACAACAGGATTACCACAATTAAGGCAGGTGGCCTTGGTCAGAGCTTCCTTATATCTCGCGCTTTCAGTTTGAAGCTTCTCATTCTCCTCCTTCAGGACCAGTAACTCATGGTCTGCGTATTGTTGTTTCACCCGGGTTCGTTTGTTGGCGAACCAAAACTTGACCTTCGAAAGCTCCAATCCTATCTTTCGGCTCAACTCCATTTTCTGTTGTCTGCTTGGAGTGGGGCATTCATTGAAGAAAGCTTCGAGCTCTCGGATTTGGCCTGGAGTGTGGCGTTGTAGTTGCTTCCTTTTCCGACTCCGGTCATCATTGTATACTCCTTCTTCGTAGCTGAAACCTAGAATTTCATCGCTGGAGGAGTCAGTCTCTATGGCCTTCGGGCAGGATTCAGCTCCAGGATCTTCAAAGTCTCCCAGCAGTTCGTGCTCAGAAATGTCCAGGTCGGGCGTTTCTAGCAGATGGGAATAACTTTTAAACATGATGGATCGGGGTATCTCGGGCTGATCTAGTTCACTCAGCTTTCTCAATTCGCTCTTACGTGTTTGCTCACTCTAGAAATTTTCTCAAGTGATTGTGCGTGTCCTGGAACCATCCTTCAGGCTGCATATGAAGACCAGCAAGCAAGCGCTCCTCCCGAGATCCTGCAATTACTCATCGTCTGTATTCCCCTTTCTTTTTCCTCGTGATAGGATCACAAACTCACTTGCATTGATTCGATTTCATCGAGTAATGCGCTCGTCCCCTAGTTCAGTCTTCAAAGTGGTGGGTCTACAATCTTTCGGCGCCTTTTATGATTTGCTAGGCCCGAGAACGTGGGGAGCAGCGGTGGACCCGCAATTAATGACTCTGTTTAATTCATTTAGCTCCATGGGAATTAACGCCATGATCTTCTCTCAACCCCTTTTCATCGTTCAAACGAAAGTGGCATTTTCCCTGTGCATGCTGTTACTCTTCATTTCAGCATCCCGGGCGCTTGGTGAGGAATGAGTTCGTAGCCACTCAAAATTTTAAAGACCGTCTCTGGTTTCAGACTTAATCTAACAAGGGATCATCACAACTGAGCATGACGATGTTCGTCGATAGCGTTGGTTTTCATACATAATTAACTATAGCCATTAAAGAAAAATGTTCCCATAGGAACTTTACAATGGATAAAAAGAGTGATCCACTCGTGAACATGCTCTTCTTCCTATGGGTGTTCGTAGTGAGCGACCCATCGTGCCCCGAGCTAGGTGCTAGATCATGGATGTCCAAGCATGCCAGCTTCCCACTGATTGAACAAGGCATCGAGCCCCTCATCGAAGAAATCGTCTGTCGTGGGTTGACCAGCGGCAGGCAGAGCACCAGCCGACTGTTGCTCGAATGGAGGAGTGCGCACTCGCTGTACTTGTGACACGCGCTCTTGAGAAGTGTTGAAATGGCCTGGGAGGACATTCTGATCAGCTTTCAGTTTGCCGGTGGTCGGGTTGCTAGCTTGATTGATGCTTAGATTTGGTCGGGTATCTCTTGATGCCTGAGCATTACAATGGCGGTCGCCTCTAGCTTTTGGGCTCGAGACGGATTCCTCCCGGTTTAGCTCCGCTCGACGTTGTTTTAATAGCTTTCTGTAGGCAGCAAGGTGATTCCTGACCAGCTCCTTACTAAGCCCCGGTACATTCATGGCCTTAAATATGCGCGTCGGAGTTGCTGAGTCGATCCCCATTTGGTGAACCACGTCTAGGAATCTGGAATGCAGTTCAGGGGGCCAAGCGAACCTCCTCTTATCGTGGCCCAAAATCGCATCGATGGCTTGACGACTGATTAACTCATCTCCAGCAGGACCCGACCCTATCGAAAATTGTTGTGCATGAGGCTGATATGCTTTGAGCTGGTCGGCGGTAACATCCAGCTCCTTGAAACTATAACTCCAATCAAAGCGATGCAAATCCCATCCCCCAGGAGGCATTTGTATCACCTTCGTAGGATCATCCTGCTCATGCGTGACTCCGGCAAAATCTGGTTGAGCAGGAGATGCCCCGAGGGAGTAAGGTGGTAAATGAACGTCTTCAATCATCGCGCGAGGCTTATCGGGGAACATCTTACCGAGGGCGACGAGGTTATCGCAATGAGGGCAAACGGTAATATTGAGAGCTTTTTCATACCTCATGTTTTCTGTTCGCAGCTTTTGGTTTTCTTCCTTTAAAATCTCGACCACCTGACGTTTGCGTTGAGCCCTCGATTTGGATCTCCTATTTTGAAACCAAAACTGGATCCTCGACTGATTAATCCCCAACTCCCGGCTCAATTCAATTCTCCACTTCTTTTTCATGTAATGGCTTTTACTGAAAAGGGTTTCCAGCATTTGGGTTTCCTCCTGAGAGTATTGGTGAGGACGTCTTCTTTTCCCGAGTTGAGCATTGTGGATGTCGTTGTCGTCGTCGCCGTGATCTTGATTTCCGTTGCCAGAAGTGTTGGGCTCCATGGTTTTGGCGTTAGACTTGATCTTGGAATCTTCGAGATCCCTCTGTGGTTCAATTTCTGAGATTTTTGAGTCAGTCGCCTCTAGCAGCTGACAGTAACCTCTTAAATATGTTGGATTGAGAAATGTTTGATTGGTTCTTGCCCACTCAGAGTTCTCCACTCTCTCATGTATGCTCACTCCCTATAAAGTTTTCTTCGAGTGACTCTGCATGTTCAGGAGACGCTCTTCAAGCATCATTAGGCAAACGTTCCCCCTCAAGACCTTGAATTTCTCGCTTAGCTTTTCAACGTGATGGGACTGCCAAACCCTGTTAGGGCTCTCTTCGATAGTTGCGTTTTCCTCCCACCTAACTCTAATAATGGTGATCCCGACAAATCTTTTACATCTTTTAATTGATGAGCCGGAAATCGCGGACCGAAACGAATCCAATGGTTCTCGTGAGGGGACCTCCTGCTTTACCCCCTAACTGGGCTCCACCAGCATTATTACTGAGACCCTTCATCATCCTCGAGTTGCTATAAAATGAGGAATTAATGTATGGAAGGTTAACGTTCTCGCATAATCAGCTTCTTCCTTCTAATCTCTCTGTTAAACTCGTCTTATTCTCAAGCCAACCCAACGCAAATGGCCTCCTCTCCCGTACGCACTTTTTCAACTGATGTCTTGGCCCAGTGGGAAAAGCTTTATAACCTACTGGGTCGCGGTTACGCGCACATAACCGATCATTCTGCAACCGAGGATGCAATCTGTGTCCTGCTCGAGGACCTTGATACCACTTCTCTCGAAGGTACTACACTGGGGAGGGAATATAGAACTTTCCCGACTCTCTTTGCACACTCCTTAGAGGCCTATCGTGTTGCTAGTCGGGAGGTTCTGGTGGCTCGCGTCTTGCGGGCTCGTTATGAGGATCGATCTGATCATTTGGTGCTGACCAACTATCTGGTTGATAGTTACAAAAAGGCCGTCGAGTTTGCTAATGAGCGGGTCGCGACGTTGCTTCGCGAGAGGAGAAATCTGGTGGATCAATTGGCCATATCCCTGACCACCGGCGAGCATGACCGCCGCAACGTCCTGTTGAGGCTTCAGAGCGACTGGCAGGAAGAACGGCTCGACAAGATAACCGAGGACATAGCTCGCGGGAATGGACTGGTTCGGGACCTGGAAGTAGTCACCGAAGAACACGAGGCCAAGGTCGCCGTAGTTAAGGGAGAATGCAGAAGTCTTCTCCTCAGGCTTGCCGACCACAACATGCGGAGCTGGGAGTATGAGCAGAGCATTAACAACATGGAGGGTCAGTTGGGCTCCTTTGTGTCGTTAATTAGGGCTCACTTTGGCTTTACTTTTCCACCCCGAATTGTATGACCTGCTTCTGAAAACCCTCCGCTGAGCAAAATAAATAAAAGTTCTCGTGTGTGTTTTAACTTCTGCATGGTTCCTTTCTTCGAGCGTTCGAACATCTTCAACTTAGGTGAGCCGAACCATAATATCAATAAGTCGAGCAAATATGGATTTTATAACTCGCTCATGATCAGATGAAAGAATAGCCTCAGACTTATCCAGGAAAATATTTCTCTCTATTACCTATTTTTTACCTGCAAATAGAAAGAAAGAATCAGAAGGAATAATCTGAAAAAGAAAGCATAGACCCCTTTCAATCTTATGCTTGCTCGTGATTAATAAGGACAAGAACTTTTACAAGGGTTTTAATCTTGCGTGAAAAGTTTTTATCAATATTCCTCGAAAGAAAGCATACTATTGAAAGGAATGTAATTCACAATAATCGCCTTTGATCAATTTCGAGAGGAACGAATTACTCAAAAGTGCGAGGCATAATAACGTGTTTTAAATTTAATTGAAGATACGGCATCCAAATCAAGGCCGTTTTGTTAAGAACGAGAGTAATTTGGACATCTATCTCGTCATTAAATTCAAAACAACATCGATATTCTCGATCAATTATCGTGGATTACCAGCGACGTAAAACATGCACGAAACAATTCAAGTGTATAATTCCTTCTAGAGAAATTGAGATTGGACTACTCTATACGACCAAAAGGTCGTGTAAGACTTCCAATTTTAATTTCCTCTAAAGGAATTATAAACTTGACTTGGGAGTATTCGGATGATTAGAGAAAATGCCACTATCACATTCCCATGACCCGTCAAAAGAAATACAACCAAGTTCCATCTGAATGTATACACCAATAGATCCCTAATACAATCACTCTAAGGGGTGGGATAGAAAAAGCCTCGATAAAAATAAACCCTATACAAGAGGACTAGTAATGGAAAATGACATAAAGGAATGTGATCCTAACGTTTAAGGATGCCCCAGTTTTGATCTGTGCCTTCAGGATCACTTGCCCCAACTCGTCATCTTCATTGGATGATACCTCAATAATGTCCATAGTATGCTCCTTATCGCACACTCGGTGTTCGTCGTGGGATATCACCCTCCTCGTCTTCTATCAAGGACGTTAGGGACAAACGCACATATCTATCCTCGAAATGGCATTTAATCTAATCACCAGAATGCAATAAATGAAATGCCTATATTTATATGAACAGTGATAGATTTGGGGGGATAGAGAGTCTTACCAACCCAACTCGTCGACTTGTGTGCGGTTTTAGGTGTACCAACCGCCCAAAGACATGCGCATGAAACAAGTGATAGTAAACTTCTAAAAATCAGAGGGTTTGACACCTAAGGTTAAGGTTCCCACCTCGAGTTCTAGAAAGAGCCGATTCCATTGCACAGCTATCGTTGCATTGGGACTCGATCCATAGTTCGAAGTGAGCGGAATTGAAAAGTGGATTACCCCATGTTTTTCCTCATGGAGATTCCATTTTCAGTTCCTTCTATTGTTTTCCTATAGGGGCGCCCGGGGTTTTAGGCGCGGTTGTGTGTGTCTATGTGTCGTGAACACCACAATGCAAGTCATGCACAACAGTTTATCAATCAGCGCTTCAAATCATCCACAAAACATACATTCCTACGCCAACCTGCATAAGACAATGTTAATCACGGACTACACCCCTTATTTCTCCAATCTGCAAAAACATATAACACCTATCATGAACGGACTTACCTCACCTTCAAGAGCGCCTGCAGGGTTAGAAACGTCACTCAGCGTTTTAATTACGGCCTAAGTCCACTTGGGGTCTAAAACCATAGGTTCTAGAACAAACTCCCCAGCGGAGTCGCCAGCTGTCGCGACCCGTCCGAAAGCGGACGCGGCTAATGGATTACCGATCGCGGGCCTTCCCCTGCACAAGGGTGCGGATCGCGGGCTTTGGATCGGCGCGGGCCCTCCCAGGCCCATACCAAATCGCGGCGGGAGTACTTTTCAAAGGGATTTGACGATAACAGTCGATCGCTTTCGACCTTAGTGTGGTCGTGGTGGCATGTGCAACTTGTGCATGCATTTGGAGTCGCCACCGGTCTTTCTTGGAGGGTAGACCGGAAACCTTATTGACCGATTGGGAGAGATCGATCAATTCTGCGGAACCAGAGATTTTGGGTTCGGGGACTTGGTTACGTTGATGTCATTACCAACGCCCTTTCGGTACCTAACGCGAGTGATTTTCCCTAACTAGGATTTCATGCAGGCGCAATTTTGGGTGAGGTAAGTCTGACTTTGCACATTAACCAGTTTAACATGCTCACGTAATCATAAAAAAAAATAGATGTCAATCACATAAACATCTATCCTACGTGGTGATCATGGAATTATGATTTAATGGGTCTCGAGCCAATGAGACCACATTTAATCATTTTAATATTTTAATAACGGAGAGCCGCTCTTCTCTTCTTCTTGGTTTCTTGAATTCTTCAAGAATCGGGCCCCAAAGAGCTCGCCGACTTAAAAGGCTCCTCCACGTAATCCTCGTAGCATTTACATCAACAATTGACTATGCTAAAAATAAAGATTACATGAAAAATAAAAGGAGTACGCAGCCTCCATTTAATAATTACAACCCCAAATATATAAATAATCACCATACATTCATACATACATCAATCACATTGATTAGGGATTTTTCCATGATCACCACCCTTCCACGTAAGTAATAAATTCACAATTTAAAACTTAGGAAGGCACAATAAAAATTCTACGTTGAATCATATTCAGAATTTTTACGTAAAATAAGATAGCCATAAATTTTCGATTCAAAATTGATTTAGTCTCAATTTTTGCTACGTTGATTAATTTATCATATAAAATAATCAACCTCCATTAGCCATGTAAGACGAACAATTCGTTAATACATATTGGCCATAGTATTGCAAAAATTGCAAAAAATCAATTAAATGCACGAAAACACCTAAGGATCGGCTCTGATACCACTGTTGGGATCCACGTAACACGTAGCGGAAATAAATAACAACCCATACATGTATCTCCAGAGGCGTACTTCGTGCATTTCAATCAAAAAAAATCACAAAGCCTCAAAGGGAGTAAATGGATTACCTCTCGTAGCGTGCTTGAACGGAGGTGTCGGTTCGATGTTCTTCGATCTCAGCCTCCACAAGTGTTAGGCATCTAGTTCGGACGCACCACCAATTGACGAAACGGGGAGACGACTAATAACTCCACAACAATTGTGCTAGCAATATGCGGAATCAATATTCTGAACTTAGTATATTTTGCTCACTCAAGATTATGAGAATATAGAGAGTGTTTGTGTTCTTCTCTCTAAGCTCTCAAAAATTTGCACACTCTACAAAATGTCTCTCCCCCCCCAACCTCAAAACTCTTGCCATCCTTTTATAGCCAAAAATACCTTCCAATAAATTGTATTTAAAAATAGCACTAACAATTATAAATTATATCTAAAAATAGCACTCACAAATAAATGACATTTAAAAATAGCACTAACAATAGCACTCACAATTTATAATACAAAAATGCTATTTAAAAATAGCACTAACAATAGCACTCACAATTTATAATACAAAAATGCTATTTAAAAATAGCACTAACAATTATAAATTCTATCTAATAATAGCACTCACAAATAAATGACATTTAAAAATAGCACTAACAATAGCACTCACAATTTATAATACAAAAATGCTATTTAAAAATAGCACTAACAATAGCACTCACAATTTATAATACAAAAATGCTATTTAAAAATAGCACTAACAATTATAAATTCTATCTAATAATAGCACTCACAATTTATGATAAATAAATGTCATTTAAAAATAGCACTAACAATAGCACTCACAATTTATGATAAATAAATGTCATTTAAAAATAGCACTAACAATAGCACTCACAATTTATAATACAAAAATGCTATTTAAAAATAACACTAACAATAGCACTCACAATACAAAAATGCTAAAAAAAAAGGCACTAACAAAGGTGTTAAAAATAATAACCATTATTATTATTACAAGAGTTAAAGAGGTTACCAAACAGTACAAATATGCATAACGTATAAATACGTATGACGTATAAATACGTAGAGCATACATATACATCCGTGAAACCGGGGACTAATTGAAAGAAAAATGTGCAATTAAGCCATTTTGGTAAAAATTGATTAAATTGGAGGGCAAATTGACCTAATTGCACTTTAAGACTTTAGAATCCAATGTCATAGCTTATAAAAAGTGAGAATTGAAAACTAAAAGACTCGAAAATGATTTTTTTTTAGGCTCGGTTCGGGTTTATGTTTGTGAAGGAACATAGTGACCCGAGCCGAATTTTTGAGATTTAAAGTGATACACTTGAAGAGAAAATTAAAACAAAATTATCAAATATTTTTGGGTATTTTTCTGACCACGAATGGTATTTTTTTGATTTTTTGGGTATTTTTATAATTAAATAAACTCGAAAAATATTAAAAATACCGAAAAATATTTTTTGTTCAAAATTGGTTCCTAAGGTTAAACCAAAGCTTCCAAAGTTGATTTTGTGATTTTATGACCTTTTTTTATATTTTTAATTAATTTTAAAGAATAAAAATCACAATAATAAATGGTAAAAACTCAGGTGTCAACACTGACAAAGCAGAAATCAATGCTGCGATCCAAGAGGCCCTCAAGGAGCATATTGATGCTCTCAATAACTGGGTTAACGGCATGATCTCCCAGATGATTACAGGGCGTGGGGAAATTTTGAAGCTTTGATAGCTACAAAATTCATCCATTCATTTTTTTTTACCAAGCGGCGAATCTGGTAAAATAAAAATGCAAAGCATTAAAACGATAAATTTCAAGTGAAGGGTAATTCGGTATCGATTCCAATTTATCCTTTTTGATCTCACATCTGACATTGTTTTATCTCTCTTTTGACAGGAAATAAATGATTCGTTCACCCAAGGCTGAAAGTCCAAATTTTCAAATCAAGCCAAATTTGGGGGCAATTCTTGATATTGTCTACTCGGCATAACCCATCATGACTGAAAATAGGCGAACCTGCCGGACATACAATCTATTCCAAAATGAAGGAGCCTATCCAAATCAAAGGACCTCTTTGATTTATGGCATACATAAAAGGGGTGAAATTGTATCGTTCTAATTCTTTTCGAATTTGAGAACATATATTGACTCGTTCCCTCTTGATTTTTTTTACAGGCTTACTGCCATGCCGGATAGGCGAATCATTTGTGCAGTGGATAAAAAAAAGATGCTTCGTCTCCAGCAAAGTCATTGGACACAATAGCAAAGTCGTCCGCATCAAAATCAAGCCTCAAGATACAAACTTCGAGTGAACGGTAACTTTGTATCGTTCTAATTTGATCTTCAAAGATCCTATGCCTAACATGAGCTTGTTCTCATTTAACAGGAAAATATCGGCATTGAAAAGCCCCAAAAGAAAAGAACTCGCCAACATGAAGGCGAAAAGAAATATCGACTTCGAAAGTCAAAGAACCCTGAAGAGTGGCGGGGAATACGTCCAAAAGCATGAATGAATCTCCACCGGTGCAAATCCTTGAGAAGGATTCGTTGTCCCGACCAGACAAAGAGATCATGGCCACAAGCTAGATGGCTAATTTTTGCAAAGCGCACATTTGTGTTCAAATAGGAACGCAAAGCAAGAGGACTTGCCAGCATGTAGACAGAGGATCAGATGGGAAAATAAACTATTTGTCAAAGTTTAAAATTGAGTTTCCAAACAATGGCCATGTCTGGGGCAATCTCACATTTTGACAAAAGCTATACCCATCATGATTGAAAATGGGGGCCAGTAGACCTCGACTTAGGAAAAGGAAGTATTTTTCTCTGTCTCATGTGATTTTCAAGTGATACCCTCCTTATTTACAGGACCATACGACCGTCCATGATGGTGATCACTATTGAACGGGGGCAACCAAAGCACTCAAGTCCTCTCTCGACTCGATCATGCATATGACTTCCTTGCTCTGGGGCAAGGATAGAAATGAGCTAGCCCTCAACAAAGGAGTAGGATCCCGAAGGCGTTTCATTTTCTCACATGTTCTGGGGCAACCTAGATTTTCTCGTTCTTGAAAATCTTCTCGCATTCTTGCATGGTCATTTTCTTGAACATAATGCTTGAAATTTCTATATCCATGAACTTTAAGAATGCTCACCCATTTGCATGATTCATGCATGATTATTCTTCATGATTTGATTTACCGACTCTGAATAGGGAGCATAAATTGCATATGGTGCATTGAGTTGTATAGAATGTGGCATGACAGGATGATGAAAGGCAAGCCATTTCCATACATCCCTAAATCTTAACCCCCAGTGAGTTGAGTGGTATTATTCCGCATCTTTCAAGGCAACGGGTTTTCTCGCAAAAGGTACGATAGCCGAGGTGACAGAGGCATTTATTTCTCTAACCCAAACACTACAGGTTATCCATTGTTACCCCTTTTGAGCGGAAGTTTCACTTCTGTTATCCCTGTCAAGAACCACCCCACATTGGGGCAAAACAGAAAATTCCAAAAGCGAGTTGAGGTAAATGGTTAGAAATTCTCTTGCTCGGACTAACATCAATCTTCGGGTGTTCTTTTGCATTTATGCTCAAACATTAACTCAAGTGCCTTAGGATGATGAAGAGCATTCATTTCTATATCCTATACACTTCATCCATTGTATAGCCCACTTGAGCCTGCAAATTCATTTCTTAAGCCCATCTTGGTGATCATATGCTCAATTCAAAGTAAATATGGCTGATCTCTAAGCAGAAAAGGTTGAAAAATCGGGTCAATGAAAAATCCCCGAAAGAACTCGTCAAAAGGCAGAAAATGCAGCAGCCAAGTGAGATTAAAAAAAAAGAGAGAAGAGAAAGAGAAAAGAAAATGCTGATCTCTCAAAAAAAATTCTGGGGCATTTAAAAAGCAAAGCGCCTGGTAAAAGCAAGGCCAATGTCCATCTAAATTCTGGCTCATTTGCAAAATGCTGCTGAATGTCATTGCACAATTCTCTTGTAAATGGGAAAGAGTTTGAGAGAAAAACCTATGAAAATGTCAAAATGCAAATCCTCAGCAGAAGTTTATACCATCTCTCAAGCAATGATGACATCATTTGAAGGCGAAGATCAGTGACAAGCAGCAATGATCACCAATGTCAAGCCATTCTCATATATTTTCTGAGCCAAAACAAACATTCTCGTTCCTCATTCCCCAATTCTAACCTACCTTACAACCCTTCAAAAGTCTCTTCTGACTAGGGCACTTGAGTTAACGTAGAGTTGAATGTTTTAAGTATCGCTCGAAGAAGTTCGAGCAATATTATTTCTCTCTCATTTTTGCAGGATTCTTGACTTGTAAACCCGAAGCAGATGATGAAGAACTTCATTTCAATAGCCTTGACTCGATTGGAGTCCCATTTGAAAACCTCTGACCTAGCCCTCATTATGGTCCTTATCAAGACCTCCAGATCGGTTCGGTCGTACCAATTGCGAGATTACTCGGACCCTTGTCGAATGCGATGATGATAAAGTTGAGTGATTTCTTTTGAATCATGCAGTTGGGATATACAGCTTTTCCCGAGAGTGAGAGAAAGCCCTTTCGAACTGGAATCCCCTATTCAGATTACGTTCAAGGCATTCACAATGTGATAACCTCCATGAACAGAATTGGTAATGCAAACTTGATAGAATAGTTATGCATGAACCACATGATGTGTCATAAGCAAAATGCACAATGCAAGATTAACAGAGTAATTTTGCATGATTTCATTGATGAATTTCAGCAACTATGTTTGCACATGCTACTTCTGACATTGTCTGGCAGGTAGCATATTTTTTATGATCGAGTTGCCTATTAAAGTCTTGAAATTCATCCAAGGACCATTGAATGAGCAAACCTTACTGGCAAATGCCGACCAGGTAGTCTTCCAAATCCTTAGGTAAGTATATCTTTAACCTGAACCACTTAAAGAGAGTGAGTGAAAGTCCTTTCTAACGGAAGGTTCCTCATTCTATTTGGTCAAATTTTGTCGAAAGGATCAGACAGTTTTCCTTATTGATAAAATCCCCAGTGGAGCTTTACAATGCAGGTAGAAGCTCATAAATTGTTGTATTTGTGTTAAGGTTCATGCAAGACAACATTTTCTTATGAACTGAACAGATTGAGCAAGCCAATTCAGCAAATCCTAAAAATAGGGTTTCGGTCAACTCAGGTAAGTTTTCTGATTCTTTTTCAGACTTGGATGACCGCGTCTTCAATGTTGCAGGTATCAAGCTAAGCATGGTGATCTAGACAGAAGATCCCCGAAGACAATCAGGCCCGCTCGATCCATAACTCGAGCACCATATTCAGATTTTCTCAGATTGCGATACCAGCATTTCGTAATTCTGTTCGCTGTTTCACATAAAGGATGAATGTGACTCAGATTTTCTCAGATTGCGATACCAGCATTTCGCAATTCTGTTCGCTGTTTCATGTAAAGGATGAACATGATTCAGATTTTCTCAGATTGCGATACCAGCATTTCGCAAATCTGTTCGCTGTTTCACATAAAGGATGAATGTGATTCAGATATTCTCAGATTACGATACCAGCATTTCGTAATTCTGTCCACTGTTTCACATAAAGGATGAATGTGATTCAGTTTTTACCTGATTGCGATACCAGCATTTCGCAAATCCGGCCCACATCAAATGCTTCACGTGATGAGCGGATGATCGTGATGCCGAAGCTTTATTCTCAGCCTACATTCCACAGGATAAGCGGATGATTGTGGTTTGGAAGCTTAATTCTCAGTTGACGTTCCACGTGATGAGCGGATGATCGTGGTTCGAAAACTTTGTCCTTAGCCAATGCTTCACGTGATGAGCGGATGATTGTGACGCAAAGGCATTTCTCAGCTAACATTCCACAGGATGAGCGGATGATTGTGGTTTGAAAGCTTTATTCTTAGCCGACGTTCCACGTGATGAGCGGATGATCGTGGTTCGAAAGTTTTACTCGCAGCTAATCCTTCACGTGATGAGCGGATGATCGTGATGCAGAGGCATTTCTCAGCTGACATTCCACAGGATGAGCGGATGATTGTGGTTTGAAAGCTTTATTCTTAGCCTACGTTCCACGTGATGAGCGGATGATCATGGTTCGAAAACTTTATTCTCAGCCAATGCTTCACGTGATGAGCGGATGATCGTGATGCAGAGGCATTTCTCAGCTGACATTCCACAGGATGAGCGGATGATTGTGGTTTGAAAGCTTTATTCTTAGCTGACGTTCCACGTGATGAGCGGATGATCGTGGTTCGAAAGCTTTATTCCCGGCCAATGTTTCACGTGATGAGCGGATGATCGTGATACAGAAGCCAATTCTCAGCCAACGTTCCACGTGATGAGCGGATGATCGTGGTTCGAAAACTTTATCCTTAGCCAATGCTTCACGTGATGAGCGAATGATCGTGATGCAGAAGCTTAATTCTCAGCTGGCATTCCAAAGGATGAGCGGATGATTGTGGTTTGAAAGCTTTATTCTTAGCTGACGTTCCACGTGATGAGCGGATGATCGTGGTTCGAAAGTTTTACTCACAGCTAATGTTTCACGTGATGAGCGGATGATCGTGGTGCAGAAGCATTATCGATTTGCGATCCAGAATTCGCAAATTCGGCCTACAGACATCTTGCGTCGCCCCGAGTCAAGAAGAAAGAAATTCCTGAGGACGGGTGGGCCTAGTACCTTAAGACCCTCCCAGCGCTGGTGATTAAGGGAATCCTCAGTGTATAAGGTATTTGCAGAAACAAATACCCCTTACGCAATCCATGCGCGAGTTCTTTGAAAAAAGAAGTTAGACGCATGTTATTTCCAGTCTTGTATTGCATCATTTAAAAAAAAAGATGATGAAAAATGAAAATTTAGGTGCCACTTTTGGTCTTTGAGCGAAACCTCTTCGAGCTTCCACTCAAAGAGGGGCAAGCTGTTAGCACCTAAATTTTAATTTTTAGAAAAATTCATTTATTTCATAAAATAAGAGTTAATCATAATTCTGGCAAAAAATTTTTCATGCATTACATATTTCATTTGTCTGTCATGCATTGGCAATCAGTCGTAGGCGATCTCGATTGAGAAGAATTTAATAGGCAGCGGAACCAAAATCAATTCGGAAATTTTCGATCATGAAAAGGGGAATCACCGGAAATTATAACGACCTCGATTAAAAATCTCATTTGGCCCATTTTAATTTTGTGAAAATAAGGCTTTTAATTAATTATTCGTTAATTAATTAAAGCCCACTTAGGCCTTAAGTCCGCGCGAATGAGCCCACCTGAGAAACCCTAACCCGATAGGGTTAGTCAAGAATCGTCGAGTTATAATCCTACGGTGGATATCGCGTCGGAAATATTTAGAGTCGACGGCTTGGATTGAATCTTAGAGCGCAACCCTAATATTCACTTTATATACCTCGTTAGATCTAGGGTTGCGGAGGACGACAAAATTTTTTTTTTCGGAGATTCTCTCGCTCGCCTCTTTCTATCGGGAGATCCTCGGGCAAAAGGAAATTTTTTCGGCGACAACCCATTTTTCCTTTCGCTCCCTCACGATTTTGGTTCCTTCAGATCTGACGCATTGAAGGGGACGAGGACTGATTTTTCTCTGATTTCTATTCTCTCTCTCTCTCTCTCTCTCTCTCTCTCTCTCACACACACACACACACACACACACACACACACACACACACACACACACACACACACACACAAAAACAAGCCATCACCACCACTGACACCTTTCTCATTCTGGGGGAATCTCATTGAGAAAATAGAGAGAATACGAGAGCACAAAATAGAGAGAGCGGGGTCTTCTTTTCTCGGTGGATGCAGATCGCTATTCTTCTTTCTAGGCACATCAAGAAACAGGAGCGGAGAATTGAAGCAGCTAGTTCCCAGTCCATCTTGGTTCGATCATCCCACATCAGATGCGACACCCCTGGAGTCTCAAACGACCACCAATCAGATGCCATCATCAACCAAGCAATCCCTGACGACACTAGTGTATGTTTCGATGGTTGTGGCCCCCGAGCTTGCCCTATAGCGACGACTTTGATATGGCTGCGGTTTCCTTGATGAAAAAAGCTGATGATCCTCATGCCTTGACAATGAACTATAAGCCTTGCATCGAAAAAGTCGAAGGGCCAATTGTGTTCTGCATCACAGGTCCATGATTGCGAAACAAATTTCCTTTTTGCATGGAGGGGGGCAATTGACGTTCAGAAAATTCGAGGAGAAAGAAGCAACCAAAAGAGACAAAAAAAAAAAAAAACGTTGGTGAGAACCCTCTACCAGCAGACTCGCTCACAGACACTCAAGCACACAATAATCGATTGTCAATGCATACTCATGATCCTTCACGCGTCTTCCGTTATTCAGCAGTCCTTTGAAGTTTCCGTCGAATTCTTGGTGCTGCCTGTTCGTAGCAATATCCAGGGAGTTGTCAATTCTTCATAAAATTTCTTTCTTTTCTCTGAAGGCATGCACAAGAACATATAATATGCTCACTTGGATTCTTGAAATAAGAAAAAAAAAAAGATAAAAAAAACTTGGAGTTTTCCTTGCTCAAGTCGTTGGTCTTTATGGCTGCATTTTTTTTTTTTAGTCGTATTTGTCATACTTTCCCATGTTGTGCTCAGCCATGATTCCCATTCTGACACAAGATTTGCCTACTTCACTGAGCTTCCAGTTTTGCTTGGCAATTTATGGTAGTCATACGGGTTCAATTCAGCGAGTTCCAGTAGTTATTGTGATTCCATGCCTACGACAAAGCCGCTTTGAAGTCATATGGAGTCTCCACGACTGTTTACCATCAAGTTCATTATTCCGTCCAATACGCAAGTCCCAACCGAAATTCGATTCAGGGAAGACGATATTTGCT
Source organism: Rhodomyrtus psidioides (assembly GCA_021437785.1). Classification (NCBI taxonomy): domain Eukaryota; kingdom Viridiplantae; phylum Streptophyta; class Magnoliopsida; order Myrtales; family Myrtaceae; genus Rhodomyrtus; species Rhodomyrtus psidioides. Next base: position 2,646,146 of record JAILYB010000091.1, on the reverse strand, counting down.
AGACAAGTAACCAGACGTGTTTTTGAGGAAGCCAAGCTGAACCATCCGCCGTACATTTCGACGCTCATCCGGACCGTTGGAGAGCGGCTGTCCAGGGGGCGTACGTGCAACTTTCCCTCGGCGGATTGCTCAAAGGAGTTTGTTCGGAGTCCCAAGATTTAAATCGTCTCGACGTCGGCCATCCATCACCATTATCCTCGACGTTGGCGAGTTTCTGTCATCATTTCTTGTTTTCCGCAAGATATCGAATTGATCTTGGCGGTGCTTAACTCGAAGACGGAAAGGAAGCTCGGCTTAGGTACAAATTCTAAATCCCGATTTTGATGGATATCGATTTGATTTGTCGTGATCGTTTAATTTGATTTAGCTGAGTTTAGTCTTTTTCGCATGTATCGCGAATCTACAAAATCGAAAGCCCTTTTTGCTAAATGAAAAAATCAAGCTATGGTCGATTCCTTCCGTTACCCAGCGGGTGCGATTTGCCGGGCTTGATACAAAAAAAATGCTAAATTGGTAAGGTTGAATTTTTAGAAATAAAATTTGATTCTTGCGGATTTTCGGATTCCTGCCATGTCGGTGTGATCGTTTGCCTACTTGATAGGATTTGATTTTCTGATTGAAATTATGTGGTTGCCTTATCTAGGTTAGTTTCCCGTCTCGAATCGATCTCGTTTAATAAGGAAAAACTCAAGTTAGGAAACTCTGAATCCGACCACCTTTTTAAAAAAGGAAGGCGCGTCTAATTGATTGCAGTCTCGATTCCCAAAATATGGAAAGCGCGCGAATATTTTTGAAAGTTTTCGGTAAGGAAAGATTCGAGTCAGGAAATTGTGAATCCGATCACATTAAAAAAAAAGGAAGGCACGATTAATTGATGGCGATCCCGATTTCCAAACATGGAAGGCGCGTTAATATTTTTGAGAGTAATTGGCGGCAAATCCTAGATCGATTTTCGAATTTAATGGAAAATAGACATAATTTTCAGAAAATAAAAAAATAATAATAAAAATTTTCGAAAGAAATAAAAAAAATGAATAAAATATGACGAGTTCGGTCTTTGGTTGGAAAATTTCGAATTTCTAAAAAAAATGAATGATCATTTCATCCTGCATATTGCCATGTCATCTCGCATGTCATTCCATATTTTCCCAGGTCATTTCATTTGCAATGTAATTTTTAATTATTAGGATTAGATAGACTAAGAAAGGCCCGATGTTACGGGCCTAATAGAGTCGAGTCATAGGGAATTTCAAGAAGAGGCGATGGATTATCAGAATCATTCCAAAGCGTAGGCCTTGCAAGAAGGAAGATGTCCAGGATCAGATGGCGGCCCAAGCCCAGCAAGATCCAGATGACAAGAGCTTCAGAGAAAATTTCGTTTAGTTTTTTTTAGGATTTTTTAAATTATTAAAGTGTATTTTCGAATTTGCTTTTTATTTTATTATTATTATTTTTTTAATTTCAAGTCAGTTGATTTTTTGTGTGTGTAATTTTCGATTATTTGAAATTTTATACTTTTTAATAATTCGTCGTATGTCATGTAGTTTTAGTTCATGCATTGCATCAGTGATTCATTTATTTTTCTTTTATTCGAAATAAAAAAGAAATAAAAAAACAAAAAAGTGGAAAAAGCAAAAGCCTTGAGATGATTTCCGAGTTATTAATTTCTCAAGAAAAATCCAAAACAAAAAGGAATCTAGGTACCGAAAGGGCGTTAGTCTAAGCCGATTAGCATAATCAAATCCCCGGATCCAAAATCTCTGGTTCGCATCGGTGAATTAGTTCTCCCGCTAGTTCATCTAGGTTTCTAATCGACCTACCTCGAATGATTAGTGGCGACTCCTCATTTGTTCTAATTTTTTCCCATGTTGCGATTCGGTAGGGTTTGGGAGGATCCGCATTAGGTTAGTTCTCGATGACTTGCCCGATAATCTGATTAACCTAAATTGATTTTTAGGTCGCGACAATGAGATTTTGAGCACTCAGAATATTTTGGATGAAATTTGAATTAACTCTTGCACTTTGGATTTCCTTCGCCTCTACTTCGTAGATCACCATGGTTCTTCTTTTATACTCCCTTACCTCCAAACCAGCCGTTGGATACACAATCAAGGGATCGCTCTTCAATCCTTGATTGGACGTCATCAATCGTGATTGAACGAGATTGTATCTGAGAAGATATGATAACCGTTGAAGTAGATCTTGAACCCTTCTGACCCAGTCGTCCATACAACCGAATCTCCAGTTTCCATAAGTGGAGTAAATCCAAATGGGTTCCAAAAGGATATTCTTGGAAGGTAATATCCAATTGTAGAAAATTCCTTGATTGATTGGAAAGGATATTATGTCAATCGAATATCACAAACTTCCATAAGGAACCTTGCCTTGATCGGAAACCTGCCGTTCGTAGATCTTCATGTTTAGAAATGAAGAAACTGATCTACTTCGAACTTACCGAATTTGATCAGTTACAATGGAATGGTAATTCTGAGATTTGATAAGGTCAATTTGTCACTGCATATAGATCTTGGTACGAAATGTTCAAATAAGAGAACATGTCGAATTTGACCCTCAGAAGCAACTCCATCTGAAGGTCTTCAGATGCACTTTATCTGCCCATCGTCAAAAGCACCTCCATCTGACCTCGTCAGAAGCACTTCCATCTAACCTCGTCCAGAAGCACTTCCATCTGACAAATCGTCCAGAAGCACTTCCATTTGACCAACGTACAGAAGCACTTTCATCTGACCAACGTCCAGAAGCACTTTCATCTGACCAACGTCCAAAAGTGCTTCCATCTGACCAATGTCCAGAAGCACTTCCATCTGACCCTTGTCAGAAGCATCTATATGACAACTCTCTCCTCGAGATTTAGTGATAGAATTGGATCCATACAACCTACTGCTTACACATCCTTTCTGCAAATCAAAACAATATGCATATCCTTTTGATAGTTTTGTCAGAATCAAAATACAAGGAGAATTTCCACAACATGCTTGATGCATTACTTCCTCGGCATCGAAGTTGATCAAAATAAAGAAATTTTCATTTCATAAAAGAAATATACCGAGAACCTCCAAAAGAAATTCAAGATGGATTATTGCAAAGCAGTTACAACACCACTCGTGACAAATGAAAAACTACTAAAGGAAGATGGAGCAAAAAAGACTGACGCCTCACTCTACAAAAGTTTGATTGGCAGTCTACTATATCTCACTGCTACACGACCAGACATTATGTACGCAACGAGTCTACTATCACGGTTCTTGCAGAGTCCAAGTCAAATTCACTTTGGAGCTGTCAAAAGAATTCTACGATACTTACGAGGAACTACATATTATGACATTTGGTATCAACCAAGTGCAACGACCAAGCTCATCGGGCATACTGACAGCGATTGGGCAGGACCAATTGATGATGGGAGGAGCACTAGCGACTATGCATTCATATTAGGTTTTGGAATATTCTCATGGGCATCCAAAAAAACAAGACTCTGTGGCACAGTCTACTGCAAAAGCTGAGTACGTCGCTGCTGCTACAACAACTAGTCAAGCAATATAGCTTCGAAGAATTCTAGAAGACATTGGAGAAAAACAGATAGAATCAACTCAGATATTTTATGAAAATAAGTCCGCAATCGCTATATCCAAGAATCTCGTTTTTCAAGGAAGCACCAAACATATCAACATCAAATATCATTTCATATGAGAAGTGCAGAATAATGGAGAGATCGAGCTCAAATATTGCAAGACCGAAGATCAAGTTGCGAACATATTCACTAAGGCATTGCCATTAGCAAGATTCGAGGCCCTGCGGAGCATGCTTGGAGTTTCACGAAATTGGATTAAGGAGGAGTGTTAAAATTGTAATCCAATTTCTAAAATAGAAATATGTAGAATTATCTATAAAATTTGAACTCTAGAAATTATGTAGAAAAAGGAAAAATCAAGCCTTGTGTAGAACTGTTCTCTAGGGCTTTGAAATAGTCAACGAACATTATCTCTTAAAAAAAAAACAGAGGCGGTGGAAATGCTTGAAAGAGAAGCAAGAAGACCACCTAGAATCCTCTCTTATGTCGGTTGAATTTGGTATAAATATTAGTGGGTGCATCTAGGAAGTTGGAGTGAAAACCAACTATCAAAGCTGCCCACGTCCCTTTGTATCACTCACAGAATACTAATATGTTGGAAATTGGCGCCCTTCAAGGGCTAAAATTGGCTGAATTGGCTAATTTCCATTATTGTGGTAATTGGCAAATTAATAGGATTTTTTTCCTATTCTATAGTAAATGAGAAAAGGAAGAAAACGTCTTCCTCTTCCTTAGAACGTACGTTCGTTCCTGAAAAACCACCATGGAAGAAACTCTCCCAAAAACACACTCCAGATTTCTCTCTCGTCGACGATTGATCGCCGGATCCGGATCGTGTCTCACCTGCGAAGGGGCTCTTAATTTGTGGATTCGAGGTATGTTCGTTTTACGTGATATACCTCATCGATCAGTGATTCGAGTTTGATCTCAGGGCTTGAAGATCCAATATAATCGGACGTCTACGATGGTTTGATCAACGTATGGCTGCAATCCGCGCTTCATGTTTATGGGTATGTAGATCTATTTAATTCCGCTTCGTATATAGATCTTAATTAGCAAATGTATGAAATACCCTTCATTGGTATCAGAGCTATGTGTTCTTGTTTCCTGATCGTTTGCGTTTTATATGAATTTCGAACAAGAAAATTTCAAATTTTCGGGGTTACTGTTCATCGGGTTTCTGGTCTGTTTTGTGCGACAAAACTGTATTTCGTATACATGGTTGGAACGGGCTCGGCGATATGAGAATTTTGAGTGGTTGCCCGTCGCGAGGCGACACCGGGAGCGGCCGCACGCACGGCACGCGCCGCAATGGGACCGATCCCGACACAGCAACGCATCGGTGCATTTTTGTGTAATTTTGCTCGGTGAAAATGGCAATTGAGTATACCATTAGACTCGTATCGACGAGACGAGCATTTTGAGAGGTCGAACGCCACCAGCAGCGCTTCGAGGCGTTTTATTGAAATTTCGTTCAACGAAAATGGGATATGAAGATACCATAAGAATCGTATCGACGAGACGAGCGTTTTGAGGGGTAGATCGCCGCCAACGGCCGCCGGAGGAAGCCGCACGCGCCGGAGGGGCGCGGTGCGCGTGGGCGTCACGCGCGCATGCGAGCAGCGCGTGCTCAGTGGCCAAACAGACCCAAACCCGGTTTATCCCTATTCCACAACCGGTTTAACCGTATTCCAGATCTGGTTCAGGGTAATTCCAAATCCGGTTCGGATCAGATCCGACCCGGTCAACGACCCGACCCGTTGACCCGGTCAACGTTGACCGTTTACCAAATTTCGAAAAATTACAATTTGATCCCTAAATTTTCTGAAAATTGCAATTTAGTCCCTGAACTTTTAAAAAATTACAAATTGGTCCTGAAACTTTTGGAAAATTGCAATTTAGCCCCCGAACTTTTGGAAAATTGCAATTTAATCCCCGAACTTTTAAAAAAATTGCAATTTGGTCCCCAGAATTTTGGAAAATTGCGATTCGGTCCTCAAAATTTGAGAAATTGCACTTTGACTCCGTTGACCGAGCGTTGACTAGTCAAAGCTGAAACTTTGACCAACTCGTGTGGATGCATATGAGCTCCGATTGGGGCGTGCGAGGTACCGTTGCGTTCGTATCGAATTTTTCTTCGATTTGATATATTATTTGGGCATGTTTGATGATTTTAAAATTTTGAAAATACGTTTGAAGCCCATGATATACGTATTTTGGGGCGTTTTTCAGGAATTGATCGATGGCATATATACTGCAATCTTATGATTTGATGTGTAAAGTATTCATGTATAGTCCAAATCATGTTATGCCATGTTATACAAGATATATGGATCATTGTATGAATTATGATCCTTATTCGAGTGGGGAGTTCTAGAAAGTTTTAGTAACTTCGGTGAACTCGATTTTACATAAATGATTATATTAATGGTAATTTCAAGCGAGGATTATTGGACGATGATTGCGAACATTGTGAACTTTTGAATCTGAGGCCTTATATGAAATTATCTATTGATATAATTAGTTAGTGTAAAATAGGTGCGTAAATGTTAGGCATCAATGGTTCGTGAATGCATGTCTATAGAACTTCGTGTTCATAAACAACGGTTACGCGCTTAGCGAAACAAAGGAGAAATTGGATGGCAAAATTTACGAAAACTGGAATATGGAAATCCAGTTTGTACTATGAAAAGCAAGAAGCATTTGAAGCTCTTGACCTAGTTATGGAAACGCTTGAGGATGAGAATATTGCACAGTCGACATTTGCTGCACGGAAAAAGGATGAACTCAATTGCTCGCATGTATTGCTGAGTAGCATGAAAAATGGTTTTATGCATGAGTTCAGGCATTTATGAAAATGCCTGAGTCAAGTGGGAGGCATTAAACACTAAGTTTGGTTAGACATCGGTCACCAAGTTGAGACAGATCACTATAAGTTTTGACACTTATATGATGCCTCATGGGCAGAATATGAAATGACTTTTGCGATGTGTCAAACATGATAAGTGAACTGTATGTAGTGGGCCATTTTTGACTGATGAGTAGCAAGTGCAAGTAGTAATTTGTTCCTTACTTCATAGCTGTGTGCTTATGAAAATCCACTTGATCCACAAAAAAATAAAAATAAAGACTTTTGATGACGCTATGCGCTATCTTGAACTAGAGTGATGTTTCTAGATCAAATGAAGTTTCGTGCTCCGGGCATAAACATCAAGGTGGGTTCAAGAAGTGGAAAGGATAAAATAATAGATCCTTCAGGATGGAAATCGAAGTTTAACCGATATGGGAAAGGAAAATGTCCTTTCAAGAAAAATATCTTAAGAGTGAAATATTTTTTAATGTGGCAATGAAGGTCACTCTGCTCATGACTGCGGTGAACCGAAGAAGTTTAAAAAAAAAGGCTTTGTGCACTTGAGAGTATTACTTAAGTCTCTAGTTCAGTTTTTGTGACTGAATCTTATCCTTTGTGGATTATAGATTTACAGGCCACAGATCATGTAACGAAAGATAGAAATTTCTTGGTGGAATTTCAACGAGTTCGACCTGGAGCAAAGTGGATAAATGTGGAAAATAATTCCTGCGTGGAAGTTAAGGGGATTGGCACTTGCCAATTGAAAATGCGCAGTGATCGTACCCTATTTCTACATATTGTGTTATATGCTTCAAAAAAACTCAATGGAATATAGTTTCCGTGTTTGTTTTGGTTAAACTTGATTTCAGTTTGAAAATTTTCATAACGGTGGTGATGACTTGTCGTTGGAAACAAGTTGATATGGTTCCAGATGGTTTCATTGTACCGATTGTTGGGTACAATAATGCGAATATTAGTTATTCACTATTTACATCTTTTGTGATGATATGAATATGTGGCATGCTAGGCTGGGTCACATTGACCAAATGACAAATATCTAGATAAGCCAAAGAAGGCTTACAAGGCAATATTGAAAAAGTTAATTTGCCTATTTGTGAGTATTGTCTGATCGCAAAGACAAAGAGGAAACCATTTGGAAAATGAACAAGAGCTGAGATTCCTTAGCAGTTGATCCATTGAGACATGTGATTCAACATATGTGAGAATAAGGCATGGGCTGTTTAATTCATCACATTATAGATGACTATACTCGATTCGGATATTTTTTATTTCTCACAAATTTGAGGCATAAGTTGCTTCGAGAAATTCTATTTTTGAGCTTTAAAAAAAATTATTTAAAAAAGGGGGATCCGATCGAGGTCGAGAATATCTATCTGATCAGTTTAGATATTTATGTGATAAAACAGGAATAGAAAGACATTTGACTATTCCAGCGATTTCTTAACAGAATGAAGTCGCAAAGAGAAGAAACAGACCCCAATGAGAATGGTTAGGTCTATGATAGCATAGGCTAATTTGCCTATCACCTTTTGGGGTGAAATTTTTTATTGATTGCTGTCTAGATATTTAACCATGTGCCTTCTAAATCAGTTACTACCACTCCATATGAGTTATGGACAGGTTGAAAATGATATTTTAGTTTTCTCAGTTTTTGATATGCTTCATATACATACGGTTTCTCCCATTGGTATGGGAATTAGGCCTTAGAGGCATAAAAGAGTATCTTTATGAGATACTAAGAGCACTCGAAAGGGAATCCGTTATAGGTGAGTAAAAAAAGTGGGAAGTGCAACTGAATATGAATCACGAGATGTCACATTCTTAGTGAATGAAATTTTTCTGAAAAAGGTGAGACAAATGAAGACTATTCTCCATTTAAGATCTTGGATAGTGATAATGATACTATTGAGGCATCCATCCAAGTGGGAGCAATGTGAGAAGTGGAGAATTTATTTCAAACAAGTCTCAATTGCAACCACTTGATGTGAAGAAGATGCTATCATTATCTGATTCGAGTGGGAGCATAATGAAAAATGATGTACTGAGTGTACAATCTTCTCAATTGCAACCGCTTGACATGAATGAGATGTTGTTGTTCAATCCGAGTGGGAGTGAGATGGAGAATGATGTACTAAATGTACAATCTTCAATACGGCGAATAAGTTGCCAAGTGGGAGTGTAATGGAGCTTGTGTACTAAGTGTACAATCCTCAATTTAGCGAACAAGTCGCAAAAAAACGTTATCCGTCGTTTTGTCGACGTTGTAGACATTGAAGGTAAAGTTTTCATGGTCGCTCCATACGAAAAGGATGAGCAAAACAATGTAAATGAGGCTCCGACTTGCCCTGATAAGGAAAAGTGGATATAAGCAATAGAAAGAGAGATGGAGTCAATGAGATCAAACCAAGTTTGGGAACTGGTTGATCTTCTGAATGGACATAAAGCCATTGGAGCAAATGTGTTCTCAAAATTAAAGTGTAAAGCTAATGACTTGATTGAGAGATACAATGCTCGCCTTGTGGTGAAATAGTATAATCAATTAATAGTAATTGATTGGGAAGAGGTTTGCTCTCCTGTGGTGAGATTTACCTCAATTCATCTTATTCCGGCAATAGTGATTAGTATGGATCTTGAATTACATCATATGGATGTAAAGACTGCTTTTCTCAATGGAGAATAAAAAAAATTAAAAAAAAAAATTGTATGAAACAACCCGTTGGGTTTGTTTCAATTGGCCAAGAACAAAATGTATGTCGACTTTTGAGATCGATATATGGCCTTAAGCAGTCTTTAAGATAATGGTATATAATTTCTTGTAATACCTTAGTGGTATATGATTTTGTAATGATTGATGAAAATCATTGCGTATATATCAAAAGATCCAAAGATCAGTATGTGATATTATCATTATATGTTGATGATATACTGATTGCTTGAAGCAATATGGAGTTTGTTAATACATTCAAGATTGGTTATGTTCCAGTTCTGAAATAAGAAGATATGGGCGAATCTACATACATTCTTGAAATTAAGATTTCAAGATATTGTTCAAAGAGATTGTGATCTCTTTCACAAAAGACTTATATGGATAAAGTTATCGAATGATTTTGTATGCAAGATTATAAACCCAAACATACTCATATTGCATGTGTGGCTTATTCGCCGGATGGTGCTATACTTATGCCAACCCAGTTTTGGCCCAAAGAGATTCATGGTATCTCTCTATCCAATGGGAATGGTTAGGCAAATGTCAAAGGATTCGTTTCTGATCCACGAAATATGTCTTGAGACTCCACAAGAAAATGCAGAAATGAAAAATATTCCATATGTTGGTACTTGACTGCTTGAAGTACACTATGTTGTGTACAAAACCTAATATTTGTTATGTGGTTGGAATGGTATGTGTACCACTCTAATCCAGGTTAAGCATAATGGATTGCCATCAAGAGAATTCTCTGATATATTTGAAAAGTACTGCCACGTTTTTTCTGCTAAGTTCAAGTAGAGATCTGCACCTTGAAGGCTATACTGATATTGACTGAGGAAGAGGTTTAGATGAGAGAAAATCTACCTCTGAATTTGTATTCTTACTGTGCAGTGGCACAATATCTTGGAGTAGTAAGAAGCAAATGTGTATAGCTTTATCCACGATGGAAATTGATCTCGTGGTGTTAAGCAAACGTGCATAGCCTTATTCACGAGAAAGGTGATCTCGTGTGTTATTAACAGCAGTACAAGAGAATGTTTGGTTTAAGAGATGTTTGGATCAGTGAGATGTTGCTAAGGATGTTGCAGGTACAATTATTAGTTGATTGTGACAGCTAAGTGTCGCGACCCTCCTCTCGAGGCGGGGGAGCGGCTAATGGGCCGCCCGATCGCTGGCTTGATCGGACGCGGGCCTCTCCCAAGTCCCATTTCCCAAATCGCAACTGCTGGATGTACGTGGTCGACCTTCAGTGTGGTCTAGTGACATGTGATGAGTGTACATGTCAAGGAGTCGCCACCAATCGTTTTGCGGAGGGTACGATCGGAAACCCTATCGAATAGTTGGGAGTGGTCTATTCGATTCTGCGGAAACCAGAGAAGTGGGTTCGGGAACTTAGTTACGCCAACTGTCTAAGTTGACGCCCTTTCGGTACCTAAACTGAATGGTTTATCTGATCCTAGGATTTCATACAGACGAGTGGGGTATAGATCCTAAAACTAGGAGTTCATGCAGATGGGAATTACTACCCTACCAATCACAATCAATGGAAATAAGTGCGCAAATCAAGGATCCAGTACATGCGGATAAAACACATGAAATCAGCGTGGTATCCCTAATGAGGCCCTATTAGCCTAGAGAAGTATCAATCAAGGCCTAGGAGTGATTTTGGCATGATTCGCCCATGAGGGGCAGAATCGTAATTTTGAACAATTCGGGGAAAATTTACCCTCAAAAGGGTAAATCTGTCATTTTATACGAATTGGGAAGTCAGAAGACAGGGGAAGTCAGAAGACAGGGGAAATAGGATTGGCCATCAAGCCAATCCATTTCCTGTTTTTCTGGAATTTCCAGGATTTTTCTGGAATTTAAAAGTGATTTTACCCTTGGAGGGGTAAAGTCGTCATTTTGGACAAAGATGAGAACTGAAAATCTCAAATATTAGGGTTGGTCGTCCACCTGACCCAAACCCTAACTTCAAGCAATTTTCAGAACTCGATTGAGACAAGAAAGACGATTTTCCCACTAAAAGGGCAAAATCGTCATTTTGAGAAAAGAGGCGGGACTCGAAAAACCCAAACCTAAGAATTGGTCGTCTAATTGACCCTAATTCTCACCTTAACATTATCGGCCTTACCTAGTATGCAAAGAGGCGACTTACCCCTAAAGGGTAATGTCGTCAAGTCTCGGAAAATTGGGTAAGAAACCCCAAAAATGGGGTTGACCAGTTGTCTGTGATCAACCCTCGATTTTTGGGGATTTCTGGAATATCTAGGATTTTTCCACAATTTTTCCACATTTTTTTGGAATTTTCTGGAATTTTCTAGCATTTTTTTGGATTTTCTAGGATTTTTCTGATTTTTTATTATTTTTTTAAAATCATTTTCGAATTTTTTATTTAAAAAATATTATTCGGACCGGGTCGACCCGACCCACTCGGGTCGGGACCCGGTCCAGACCCAAACCCGCGGAAACCTTGACCAAAAACGACGCCGTATCACACTTTTTTATTTTTGGATTTTCCGGTTTTAATCCGACGGTCCCTGATGGACCACGTGGCTTGTCCGTGTCGCTTAGATCTGTTTACTAAAACCTACGGTCCAGATTGATTGAAGACTTGACCAGGGTCGTCCGATCTAATTACTTGAACCTACGGCTGCGATTAGAACATGGGACTCGATCTGAACCGTCGATTCTCACTAACCTAAACGACGTCGCACGAACACTAACCTACACGACACCGTTTCAGCTTATTTTGATTTTCTGATTTTAAAACATTTTCGGATAAACCTAATTACTAATCGGACGGTCGCTAGAATTTAGGTTCGATTTATCTGAACCGTCCGATCTTTTTATTCGAATAACAGACCCAACGGCCATGCTGACTCGGCACCACGTGGACCAATGATGGACTGACACCTAAGACTTTGACCTGTTGACTATGCCATGTCATCTTCGTCTTCAACCTCGCGACTCCGACGGAATGGACGGCTGTGGCTCTCCGGCGATGATCGTGCGGTGAAATCTTAATGGAATCACTCGAGACCAACGGCAATCGATTCGCGATTAGCTCTAGTTCGACATATCTAAGAATCGAAACATCTTATTCGCAGAATCAAGAACATCGTGCAAATCGCCGAGTACGGCCATGGAAGCTCAATCATGCAGTTCACTCAAAATCAAAGAATTTCAGTCATAGAATAGCATCAATGGAGATCCAGAAGACTTACCTCGAGCTCCGATTGAGCTCGCTCGGCCCAGATTCGGCTGGGGAAAGATGAACAGTAGCATCTACAATGGAGGTTGGATTTGAAGACTCAATTGGGCATGTTAAGACAAAACCGATGCAAACAAGATACGCGATGATGGTCAGTGATGTTCAGGGAATGAAACGCCCACACTAATTGCATGAATGATCAATAAACGCACGAATCGCCATGAAAGCTTGAAGAAACGCTCGAGACTGCAGCTCACCTGTTCTCGCGGATTCCTCGTGCGCGGCCGATGGCGATCGATTCCGGGGACTTTGGGCGACCTTTTGGTGGCCTCGTATGGCTTTGGTTTGGCCTGGGAAGACCCAACCAGCGCCCTGCAATTCGAGCTCAAATTCTCGACGACGGGGGTCGGAGAACGATCTCTGCTTCGCGTTTTCTCCTTCTCTCTCGATTCAGTTTCTCTTTCTACAACTGAATCCACCGTCCTCTCTAACTGAAAGCGATCACGAGCTTATATAGCCTGTTGGATTTTTGGCGCCGAACGGTGGAGCTTCAACCAACTCCATTTGGCACGTGTAGTCACGTGCAAATAGGTCAGAACGACGTCGGGGAGAATGGGCATTCTGTTTAATCCCATTTGGTTCTGCGGCCGGCTTTATTTCGCACGAATTTGGCAAGGATTTGAGCTGTTTTTGCTTTTGTTGACTTTTGCAGGTCCGGCGACCTTGACCGTCCGATTACTCCTTCCTCCGGCGACCATTGGCCTTGGGGTTGGTCTCGATCGGTAGGTTTCGAGGTAAAGAACAATACACCCACCATTCCTCTTTCAATTAGTCGCGAATTGCCCTTCAATTTGGCGTTCGAAACTCAGTTCATCACTGTTCATCTGCTCGAGCTCTGTTGGGGAAGACGACACTGTAGCAAACCGGTTCGACCGGTCCGACCGGGGGTCTGACCGGTCAAAACCGGTTTCGACTCACCATTTTCGAAATTAAACCCAAATTAATGGGAAATTTTTGCAATTGAACCTCATAATCGAATCTAGGGCATGAATTCTATCTAGAAATGTGGTTTTGCCCAAAAGTTTTCATCAATTTCTACAAAATCCCCAAATTCTCATTTGATTGGAAATTGGGGATTGTGTAATTGAGGGTGCAAATGATCAAATTGGGTTAAACCACCTATGCCAATCGATTTAAAATGGTGAAATCCATTGGGTAGCATGTTCAATTTGTAATTATAGTCCTTGAATTGAAAGTAATTTCGATTATGCTCAATTTCAAGGACTAAAATGCAATTATGTTTGCAATTGAACAGCTTGTCCGAGCAATTAGGTCAAATTGAAATGGGGGACAATTAGATTGAATGTCAAGATCCTATAAAATGCCAAAATTGCAAATTAAAAGACTCAATTTTTATTTTTTCTTCAAATTCAATAGTACGGGTTACAAAGGAACACCTAAAATTGAATCTGATTTTGATTTGTTTGTGAGGTCGAAAATACAAGGGATTAAAAGGAAAAATATTGGATATTTTTCCATATTTTTGTGACCTCAAATACTATTTTTCTTGATTTTTTAAGTGTTTTTTCTATTTTCCAAAAATACTAAAAAATATGAAAAATATGAAAAATTATTTTTTGGTCAAGAATGGTTCCTTGGGCTTGGCCAAGGCCACCAAAGTTGATTTTGTAATTTTTTGACTTTTTATGAATTTTTTATGATTTTTCAAAAAATAAAAATGAAAAAGGCTTGGTCAAAAATCAGGTGTCAACAGCTGCCCCTCTTTGAGAGGAATCTCGTGAGAGGTTTCTCTCAAAGACAGGTGACGCCTGAGTCTAGACCGACTCAACTGTGGAAAAGAAAAACGAATCTTCACACTCAATCTTTCTTGTCCCGCTGGTGAACGTTCTGTTCTGCATTCTTTAGCTGAAGTGAGAGAGAAAGTAGAGAGACCCACATGTTACTTACCTGTTGATTACCTGCCTGATGCTCGTACGGCATGCGCGGTGTACAGCGGGATCAAGTGGATACCTAGGGACTCGTCTTTTGAGTATCCTAGGGCGATTAAACTCTAGCCTGTATGGTAGGCCGTACCAAAATGGGATTCCTATACTTAACAGGAACCTGTGAATGACGTACCCAGTCTCTTAGGGATTGTCAGAAGTTTTGATCCGTATGGTGGATCAGACCATGAATAGGACTCCTTCCTGCTAGGAACCTATGGATGACGCACCCAGTCTCTTAGGGATTGTCAGAAGTTTTGATCCGTACGGTGGATCAGACCATGAATAGGACTCATTCCTGCTAGGAACCTATGGATGACGCACCCAGTCTCTTAGGGATTGTCAGAAGTTTTGATCCGTATGGTGGATCAGACCATGAATAGGACTCCTTCCTGCTAGGAACCTATGGATGACGCACCCAGTCTCTTAGGGATTGTCAGAAGTTTTGATCCGTATGGTGGATCAGACCATGAATAGGACTCCTTCCTGCTAGGAACCTATGGATGACGCACCCAGTCTCTTAGGGATTGTCAGAAGTTTTGATCCGTATGGTGGATAAGACCATGAATATGACTCCTTCCTGCTAGGAACCTATGGATGACGCACCCAGTCTCTTAGGGATTGTTAGAAGTTTTGATCCTTCAGGGGGATCGGGCCGAGAAATAGGATTCTTCTCTGTTAAGAACCTATGGATGACTCTCCCAGTCTTTTAGGGATTATCGGACATTTTGATCCTATATTCTAAGGAATTAACTATGATTTATACAAGTGAGGTGTGCCTAACCTTCAGGCTTTATCAAATGGGCTATTCTGGGTTTAGGGGTTACCCGGAACCTCACAGAAAGCTGATTCTGAAAATTGTCCTTTCGACACGCGAGGCGTTATTCTGGGATTTGGGGATTCCAAGTATCCTGCAGAAAACTTAGACCTGCAAATTTGAAATCTCACAGAGGGATGATTTCGGAGATTGTCCTTTTGATATGTGAGGTGACATTCTGGGATCTGGGAGCTCCAAGTATCCTGCAGAAAGATCAAACCTACAAAATTGTTCATAAGAATGTGTTTTCCTGAGATATGGAATTAGCAGGGATCCTGTAGGAAAGTAAACTTGAAAGCTCTTCTTCATAGAGCAAGGCATCCTTCTAGAATCTGGGGTTACCGTGATTCCAAGAGAAGTTGTGCTCTTCTGAGATCTGGGATTGCCAAGAATTCTGCAGAAGTTTAGACATGTTAAACGTTTCTCACCAAGAGTGATACAAGCTATTTTAGGAGCTGAAGTCATCAAGAATCTTGCTGAAGCTCCAATCTAAAATTTTTTATTAAAGACACATCAATGGTCTTTAAATGATATCTGATGTCAGACTGACAGCACTTTAACATAGTCATGAAAAAATTTCAATGAATGCATTACGATGTTGGAGGTTATCCAAAACACCTTGCAAAATACGGAAGTGATCAAAAATTCCTTGTGGGGAAAGTTTGAATCAAACAATCTGACATTTACCAAAAGAGTTTGGTTAAAATGTCCAACGGAGTATTCTCTTCAAAAAGGACTTCTCACCATTTTGAGATAATGGTCTTTTACCAAGAATGCTCTCGAATTTCCTATCAAACCTGCGCCTAGGGTTCAGGATTATTCGTAGTGAATACGCCCCGATCGATCAGGAGGACTTCCCAAGGACCGTAATGTTGGGCTCGGTCAACGGTTTTCAAAGGGGGACTTGAGTGCAAGTCAAGGCTTTTGAAGAGGAGTCTTCAATGTCTGCTCCGGGTTTACAAGTCAAGAAACCTGCAAAAATGAGAGAGAAATAATCTTGCTCGAACTTCTTCGAGCTAAGCTTAGACATTAAACCCTATGTCAATCCATGTGCCTTAATCTGAAAAGGCTCTTCAGGGTTATAACGTAGGTAGGTTTGGGGACCAAAAAAGGCTTGTTTTTGGCTCAGAATACGCGAAGGGTTTAAACATTGGTGATCACTGCCGGTTTGCCGCCGATCTTGTCCCTTCTGGTTCAGAGAGCGTCTTCAGTTTTTGAAGTGCATTGATAGTCTTTGAAGAGCATTATCAACCTTCGAAGCGCACGTTTGTCTTTAGAGAACATATCTCTCTTATGTTGAGATGGTGTCAACATCTTGTCTATACTTACATCATCTGAGTGTGACATGATTTGGGAGCATCCTTTGCTGTCCAGCTCCCTTGGAATTTTTCTTACTAGTGACCTATATAAAGGTATCATGCCCCCTTTTGGCATTTACAAGATTAAACACATAATTCACAAGTGTACAAGTATTTGGATGGGCATTGGCCTTGCTTTTACCAGGCACTTTGCTTTTTCTTGATACCCAAGATCAAATTTTTCTCTTCTCTCTTTTTTGAGACCCCATCTTTTCTTTTCTTTTGGGGATCAGAATTTTCAAATGAATGTGCTAGATGTATAGCTTGAATCTCAGCACTCGAACATTGATCTAGGAATTTTTCACAAATCCTGTGTTTTTGAACTCTTCCGCTCTTGAAGTGACGTCGCTTCCACCTTGGAATATGCAATGATCACCAACGGGTTTGTGAAATGAACGTATAGGCTCAATTGGGCAGTGCGAAGGGTAAAAGTGTATAGGATAGAGAAACGAATGCTTTTCGTCATCCTAAAGCACCTGAATTACCATAGAAGTTAAAATGACAAGCAACACACGAAGATTGATGCAAGTCTGAGCAAGAGAATTTCTAACCATTTACCTCTTGATACCGCTGGACGTACCTCTAGTTTGCCCCAATGTGGGGTGGTTCTTGACAAGGGTATGGAATGAAATCGCCGTTCAAAGGGTTATCAATGATCACCTGTAGTGTTTATGATAGAGAAACGAATGCCTCCGTCGTCTCGATCCATGTAATCACTGCGAATAACCCTTACGTCCGTAGGTCAAGGTCTCGCTATCCTTACCACTCCACTTATCTCTCAAGTGTGTATGGGACGTGTTTGGACCAGGCTTGCCTCTTGTCTGAGGAATCATCCTTTTGAACGGTTTAAATAACTTTTGTCGGAAAAGTTCATTTTGTTTTTTCCAAAACTTACCCTCCAAGGGGATTTATGATGCACAATGCATATTTCAATCATGTTCAGATGACCTCCAAGTTTAAGCATGAATGCCAATGACATGACTGTAAGAATTTTGCGTTTTTCTAGACATGAGATTTGAATGCATGCTAGATTCCAAGAAGCCTTCAAATTCTATCAATAAGGATTCTGACAGTCTTGCAAACCTAAAAGATTGGGAAAGGAATACTTACCTGCCCAGCGCGGCTAGGGATTCCTGCAAAACATAAAAAGAATATGTCAGTGTATGCTCTCGAATTTCAGAAAATTAGAACGATACACCTTACCCTTGATCATGCCCTCCAATGGAAGTGGATAGATTCACAAAAATCTGCATTTTTCTTAACAACACAAGATGGTTAAGTTGTTCTAAAATTTCTTGAAATTCTCAGTCTTTGGAGAAGAAGACGTGCACCTGACCACCATGACGTTAGGTCTCCTTGTTCATGCGTTCCAACTTATCGCGACCCTGCTTCCTTGGATCCTGCAATATTGAACACATGCTAATGTATGCATAGATGCATGACATGCTTATGCAAAGACTATTATGAAGAGTAGGCTCAATTCGAGGCAGGGCATATGACCGGAATCTGATTTTATTTCAAGGGTAATATTTCTTCACAGCATCTGAATTCACAGGGTGCCCGAGTTCTTCTCCCTCGGAGTTTACAAGAATTAATGCTCCTCCCGTGAGGATCTTCTTAACAATGTAGGGGCCTTCGTAATTTGGAGTGAATTTTCCCCCTGGATGGGTAGTACTCGGCAAAACTTTCCTAATTACCAAGTCATTTACTTCGAAGTTTCTGGTCTTGACCTTTCGATTGAACGCCCTGGCTACCCTCTTCTGGTAAGTTTGTCCATGGCAAATGGCTTTAAGACGTTTCTCATCTATTAAGTTCAGCTGTTCATATCTGTGCTTGAAATACTCTGACTCAGAGAGTTTATTTTCGGATAAGATTCTCAAAGAGGGAATCTTAACTTCTACTGGTAGAACTGCTTCTGTCCCATATACCAAACTATAGGGAGTTGCCCCTATAGCAGTCCTGATCGACGTTCGGTAAGCCATCAAGGCGAAGGGCAGCCTTTCGTGCCAATCCTTGTAGTTTTTTGCTGTTTTAGCCAAAATCCTCTTGATGTTTTTATTGGCTGCTTCCACTGCCCCATTCATCTGTGGGCGGTAAGGAGATGAATTCAGATGTCGAATGCTAAAGTGATCCAGCAGACCATCGACAATCTTGTTGTTTAGGTTGGACCCATTATCTGTGATGATCGCTTGAGGAGTACCATACCGGGATATGATATCTCTTTTGACAAATCTTGCCACATTTCTCGCAGTGACATTCTTGTAAGAGCTGGCTTCTACCCATTTGGTGAAGTAATCAATCGCTACCAAGATGAAGCGATGACCATTCGAAGCCACAGGATTTATAGGCCCTATCATGTCTATCCCCCACATAGAGAAAGGCCAAACTTCAGACATTTGGTGTAGTTCGTTCGGGGGTGCGTTAATCTTATCCCCGTATATTTGGCATTGGTGGCATGACCGGACGTGCTGACAGCAGTCTGATTCGATGGTCATCCAATAATAACCTAGCCGCATGATCTTCCGGGCAAGGAGGTGGCCGTTCATGTGAGGCCCACACGCACCTTCATGAATCTCTTTCATGAGAATATTTGCTTCTTTGGCATCTACGCATCTCAGTAGAGTGGAATCGAACGATCTCTTGTATAGAATTTGTCCATTGAGGAAGAACTTGCTGGCCATCTTGGTTATGTATTTTCGGTCTCCTGACTGGCATCCTTCAGGGAATTCCCTTTTCAAGAGGTAATTCTTGATGTCATAGTACCATGGCTCTCCATCACATTCCTCTTCGATTAGCATGCAATAAGCTGGCTTTTCAACAATGCCGATCCTCAGAGGTTCTATATCCAACCCTTCAATCGTTTGTAACATCGAGGCTAGGGTGGCTAATGCATCTGCGAATTGGTTGTGAGACCTTGATAGGTACTCGAATGACACTTCTTCAAACTTGAATATCAATTCTTCAAGGTATTCATGGTAGGGGATGAGTTTTGCATCTTTCGTCTTCCACTCCCCTTGTGTCTGTAGAATAATGAGCATGGAATCTCCAAAGACTTGTAACCTGGGTATCTCCATAGAAAGGGCCAGTCGTAGACCCAGAATGCACGCCTCATATTCTGAAATATTGTTGGTACAAGGGAAAATTATCTTTGCCGCGACAGGGTAATGTTGACCATCTGGGGATATCAGTACTGCCCCAGTGCCTGCCCCTGATAGGTTAACAGCACCATCGAAATACATGATCCACTTATCCTCTGCTAAGTTCAGAATTCGGCCTTCTGTGTTTGTTACTTCAGGGGATTCAGTGCTCGATGAGTTTTCTGCCAGCATGTCCGCTATAGCTCTTCCTTTTACCGACTTCTGCGGAGAACATTTAATGTCAAATTCAGACAACATTACTTGCCATTTTGCCAGTTTCCCAATTAAAGCGGGTTTCTCCAGGAGGTATTTGACGGGGTCGTTCTCTGTTATGAGCTGAATGTGATGATGTAGGGTATACTGCCTTAGTCTTCGTAGTACCCATACTGCTGCTACGCAGGCCCTTTCAACTGGTATATATTTTGCTTCAGATGGCGTGAATTTCTTACTCAGGTAATAAATGGCCCTCTCTTTTCCATCTATCGGGCTTGTCTGGGCAAGTAAGGCTCCCAAGGACTCTTGTCGTATGGTCAGGTATAAGGTCAATGGGTGACCGGGAATTGGTGGCACAAGCACCGGTGGTGTGATCAAATAGTTTTTGATCATTTGGAATGCCTTGCTGCACTCGGCGTCCCAGGTTATTTTCGCGCCTTTCTTAAGCAATTTGAAGATTGGCTTAGCCACATCAGACAGCTGATTGATGAACCTGGCAATATAGTTCAATCTCCCTAGAAGGCTTCTCACTTCTTTTACTGTGGATGGAGTTGATAAATCGTGGATGGCCTGGATTTTTGAGGGATCAATCTCAATGCCCCTGTTGCTGACTATGAATCCAAGGAGTTTCCCGGATCTTGCCCCAAACACGCATTTGTTAGGGTTCAGCTTTAACTTATATTTGCGCAGGCGCTCAAATAATTTTCTTAATACCTGTATGTGATCTTGTCCTTTCTTGGATTTAGCGATCATGTCATCAACATATACTTCAATCTCTTTATGGATCATATCATGGAATAACGTGACCATAGCCTTCTGGTAGGTAGCCCCGACGTTTTTCAATCCAAAGGGCATGACTTTGTAGCAAAAATTCCCCCATGGTGTGGTAAATGCAGTCTTGGGTTTGTCTTCTTGTTTCATGGAGATTTGGTTGTATCCCGAGAATCCATCCATGAATGAGAATAATTCATAACCCGCCGTACTATCCACCAATACATCAATGTGGGGGAGTGGAAAATCATCTTTTGGGCTTGCTCTATTCAGATCTCGGTAATCTACGCAGATCCGAACCTTTCCGTCTTTCTTCATGACGGGGACTATATTTGCAACCCAGTTTGAATATGGGATAGCTTCAATGAAGCCTACCCTAAGGAGTTTCATGACTTCTTCCTTAATCTTGTCTTCTAACTCGGCTTTCATCCGCCTACTGCCTTGTTTGACAGGTTTGATGCCAGGATCCGTGGGCAATGCATGTTCCACAATCTTAGGATCAAGGCCTGGCATATCCGCGTAAGACCATGCGAAGATGTCTTGATATTCTTTTAGTAGCTTGGTGAACTTGAGCCTTTCCTCACGGGATAGGTGTCCGCCGATCTTGACCTCTTTGACGTTCATGGCGTCTCCCAAATTAATGACAATTGGTTCTTCTGAGGTAGGAGGCTTTGACTCTTCAAAGGTGTTCCAATCCCTACGGATAGACGCGTAATCCTCGTCTTCATCTTCCTCAATGTTATAGGAGTGGTTAATGGAGGGATCCGAATTTTGTAACAACCTGGTATGCATGTTTGAGATGATATGCCTGAAATGTCATGAGTATGGTTAGTTTGTGCTCAGTAAAGATGGCATGCATGCTTATGTAAAGTCTTTTTTGAAAAAGTTTTTCGAAATAGATGTAGGTACAGATGGGACTAATCCTCATGTCATTGGATATCCCGGTCCCTTGAAAATCTTTTGAAGATTAGGAATCATATGGCAAATCAGGCCTCAAGCTTCTATATGGAAGACCATTATCATCATCGGGCTGATTCGTGGTTCCATATGTCCTTAACAAAACATGCGTGGTTTTATTGAATGCGAAATGAGCCGCGTTACAAGATGTGCTATTTGGACCAACGGCCGGAGATCCAAAGGCGTTTTCTTATGCGTTCAATAAGGAAAGAAAATACAGTGAAATGCAGAAAGTTCTAAACACAGTATTTAAATATGAAGGAAGAGTCTATTTACTCAGAAGAAGTGGCTTCACTGTCCAACCACTCCATGATGACATTTACAGAGTCATCTTCGAGAAAAGGATTTGTGAGATCTGGTTCCATCGGCGAAGTGATATCCTCTTCAGATAGCCATTTGGAGTTCTGGTCGAAGTAGGCACTTAAGGAATTCTTGAACATTCGAGACCTTCCCTTCCAGGTTGGAGAACCGATGAATGAGTTATTCATGCTGCTTTCGCCTCCCTGGCGTCCCAGGCTTTTGCCTCGGCCTCGGCCTGTTGCTTTCGGGACAGAATCATTCATGGGATACTTCTGGTACCTGTCGCGACCCGTCCGGAGGCGGACGCGGCTAATGGATTACCGATCGCGGATCTTGGATCGGCGCGAGCCCTCCCAGGCCCGTACCAAATCGCGGCGGGAGTATATTTTAAAGGATTCGACGATAAGAGTCGATCGCTTTCGACCTTCAGTGTGGTCGTGGCGGCATGTGCAAATTGTGCATGCATTTGGAGTCGCCACCGGTCTTTCTTGGAGGGTAGACCGGAAACCTTATTGACCGATTGGGAGAGATCGATCAATTCTGCGGAACCAGAGATTTTGGGTTCGGGGACTTGGTTACGTTGATGTCATTACCAACGCCCTTTCGGTACCTAACGCGAGTGATTTTCCTAGCCAAGAGCTCATGCATGCGCAAGTTCGGGTGAGGTAAGTTTAATTCAGGGTTTCATGCAGATTGGAAGACTATTCCTATCAATCATAATCCATTTTAATGAAAGCGCAATCAAGTGCATAAATAAATCTCATCGATGCACATCAATTCAAGTCAATGGCTTCCTAGCATAGCCATAAAGGCTTAGGGAAGATGTGATTTCGGACCAGGGGTAAAATGGGAAGATTTAGGGATGATTAGCCCGAAGGGCAAAATCATCAATTTTGGAAGGTTTGGATACCGAATTACCCAAAATATTCCATGGCTAGTTGATTTTAGCCATTTCCCATTTTTGAGAACTTTTTTAGAATTTTTGTTCAATTTTTGGGAGACGATTCGCCCAAAGGGCGAAATCGTCATTTTTAAGAAGGATCGGGTTCAAAACACCCGGGATGATCCTTGGCCAGTTGTTTGTGGCCATTTCCTATTTTTGGGGATTTTCTTGGATTTTTTTAGAATTTTTTTGGAAGACGATTTGCCGGAAGGGCAAAACCGTCATTTCTGGAAAGATCATGGGTCAAATGACCCGAAACAGGTCGTGGCCAGTTGAATGTGGCCATTTCCTATTTTCTGGAATTTTTTATAATTTTTCTGAATTTTCCAAATTTTTTTGAATTTTTTTATGATTTTCTATTTTTTATTAATTTTTGAATTTTTTATTATTATTCTAATTAATAATTTTTTATTTTTCGGACCGGGTCAGACTCGGCCCAAGCCCCTCGGGCGCCCGGCCCGAACCCACGGCCGAAACCGGCCCTAGTAAAAACGACACCGTTTCTGTTTTTTTCTTATTTTTTTTATCATTTGTTTTGATTTTCTGAAAAAACCACCATCGGATGGTCCAGGACGCGCCACGTGGCCTCCTCTGGAGCGTCCTATCTTCGGTCAGATCGGATGCTCCTCAGAGTGCCACTTGGCGCGACATTAACCATCGGATCAAAATTTTTTATTATTTTCGAAAATTATTTATTAATTTCTGAAAATCATTTTTATTTTCCAAAAAAAACAGGATCGCGACACGTGTCGCGATCCGGACCGTCCACCTCGATCGCACGACCAGCGCCCCGACCGGCCCCACTTGGCTGACGTGGCCGCCACGTGGCGTGCCACGTCATCCCTTTGACCCGTTGACCGTCGGAAGCTCACCGGGGAAGAAGACCGGCGCCGGCGTTCCCTCGCCGGCGCCTCGTCGGAGGGCGATATCTCGGCCCTCCGACGTCCAAAACGCGCGAAACCAACGGCATTCAAACCTACTCGACGAGAGCTACCGTATGTATCGACCTGGATACAGCAGAATTTCATTTGGCCCAGCTCCGACTCCGGCCGAACCTATTCTCCGGCGAGAGACCGCCATAGCCGTTCTACACGTAACATGGATGAATCGAGCTATCGGGAAGCATACTAGGGGATTAAGAATACCTACCTGATCACCAGTGAGGTTCGATTTGGGCTGAAACGAGCTCCCGAGCTCACGGCCGAACGGAAGGCGTTGGGGGCCGACTCGTCGTTTTTGGCCATGAAATGGCATACAGTCAAAAGCGAAAACGGTCAGTGAAGTACAAGGACCGATTCCAGATCAATAAGTCGCAGAATGAATGAGAGGAGCTTGAGATGCCATTGAAGGCCAGGATGAAGCTCAAAGGCTCAACTCACGTTTCTAGGTGGTCTCCGGCGAGTCTGACGAGTACACGGGCTTCCTCATGATGTCGTCAAGCTCGGAGGATGGTCCACCAGCTTCGGTTCTTCTCTGGGCGTGACGATGAGAGCTCGGGAGCTTCGGCCAAGCTCGGCGGCTATTGCAGCGCAGCGGCGGCGTGAGGGGACGGACGATGGCCGAAGAAGATGAAGACTGATGGTGAGGTGCTCGGCTGCTGAGAGGGAGTGGTCACACGGAAAAACCTCCGGAGGTGAAGGTGGAGGATTCCTCGGGTGAGCCTCTCGGGCGGGTCTCGTTCGTGGCCAGCCAAAAGAAAACGCCCGCGCCCAGAGAGAGAGAGAGAGAGAGAGAGAGAGAGAGAGATTGTAAAAAAAAAAAAAATAATAATAATAATAATAATAATAATAATAATAAAATAAAAGTATATCTTTTAAAAGCAAAAGAGGACTTTGACTAATAATTATGTCTCTACTTTTCATTTTTCACACATTTTTCTAATTTTCAAAAATAATAATAATAATAATAATAATAAAATAAAATGAGATAAAATAAAATGTTCAAAATTTAGGTGTCAACAGCTGCCCCTCTTTGATAGGAATCTCGTCGGAGGGATCCCCACAGAGGTTTCTTTCAAAGATAAGGCGACACCTGGGTCTTGAACGACTCGACTCGTGAAACTCAAGGAAAATGAGTCATGGCATCCAGTTTTTTTTTTTTCGTCGATGTATGCTCTTTCTTGAATGGGGAAACATTTTATTTGACATGAGAGAGTGAGATAGTAGAGAGACATACCTGCCACTTACCTGTTCGATGTTTGTGCAATTTTCGCGGTGTCTGATGGTTTCAAGAGGATCTCTAGGAACCCGTTACTAGAATATCCTAGAGAGGTTAAACTCTGACCCGTATGGTAGGTCAAACCATAATGAGATTTCTAACTGATAGGCATCTAAAGAAGACGCGTCTCATTTGGGATTTGCCAAGGATTCTGATCCGTATGGTGGATCGGACCATTGAGTTGGCCATTTAAGTGATTTTTTCTATTGGGTTGACCCTTCAGACGGTTTCTACCTTGAGTTGACCCTTCAGGCGGTATCTACCTCGGTTTTGACCCTTCAGGCGGTTTCTACCTTTGGTTTTGACCCTTCAGGCGGTATCTACCTTGAGTTGATCCTTCAGGCGGTATCTACCTCGGTTTTGACCCTTCAGGCGGTTTCTACCTTTGGTTTTGACCCTTCAGGCGGTTTCTACCTTTGGTTTTGACCCTTCATGCGGTATCTACCTTGAGTTGATCCTTCAGGCGGTATCTACCTCGGTTTGCTTTGAAAAGGGGTCTCATGACGAGGGTTCTCCACGTCCGATGAGACTGTTTGATATTTTGAAAATGGGTCCTGCGACGAGGGTTCTCCACGTCCTGCTAGGACTTGGGTCTGTTGAGGCGACATTCTGGGAGCTGGGTTCTCCAAGTATCCTGCAGAAAGTTCAAACCTGAAAGATTTTTCTTCACCAAGAAAGTGTTAATAATCTTTGGGAAGACAATAATTGTCCAATTGACAAAATTTTATGACTTAAGTTTTAGTCATGAAATGTGCATTTTGATGCTAGAGGTTATCCAAAGCATTCTTGCAACATGCAAATGTGATCACAAATCCCTTGCACGGAAAATCTGGATCAAACAATTTGAAATTTCCAAAGAGAGTTTGTTCAAAACATCTATTGGAGAATTTCTCATCCAAGAGGGCTCCTCACCGCTCTGTGATAATGGTCTTTTGTAAGGAATGCGCTCAACTTCCTACTAACCTGTGCCTAGGTTTTAGGATCATTCGCAGCGCATACATTTTGATCGATCGGGAGGTCTTCCACGGGACCGTAATGTTAGGTTTGGATACTGGTTTTTAAGGGGGACCCGCTTTGGAGTCGAGGCCATTGAATGAAAGTCTTCACCATATGCTCCGGGTTTACAAGTCAAGAACCCTGCAAAATGAGAAAGAAATAGTCTTGCTCGTACTTCTTCGAGCTAAACTATATGTTAACCCAAGTGTCTTAGTCGGAGAAGACTGTTTCGGGGTTGTAACATTGGTAGGATTGGGGACCGAAAAAGGCTTGTTTTTGGCCCAGAATTCGTGACGGGTTTGACATTGGTGATCATTGCTGATTTGCCTCATGTCATTTCCTTTCTGCATCTTTAATTTTTGAGGTGTGCAACCGCTTTTGAGGTGTGCACAAGTCCTTTAGAGAACGTCTCTTGTGGTATTAAGAGATTGACAATTCTGTCCGTGTTTTTGCACCACGGCTGACATCATTTGGGGAGCAGTCTTCTTGATCTGACTCCTTTATGGGTTTTTCTCTCTTCCCAACTAGGCTTTATTGGGGATCAATCAAACAGTTTTCACGAGCATCGGCCTTGCTTTTACCAGGTACTTTGCTTTTTCTTGATGTTGGGGATTTTTTTCTTTGTTGAAATCCCGCCTTTTCTTTTCCTTTGGAACTACGATGTTCAGAAAATTGTGCTAGATATACAACTTGAATCATAGCACATTTAAACGCCGATATGAAATTTTTCTATAAATCCCATCTCTTGATTTCTTCCGTTCTTGGAGTGATGCAGTTTCTATCTTGAAACATCCCATAATCACCAACAGGGGTTTATGAAATGAATTCGCAGGCTCAACTTGGCTGTGCAAAGGATATGGTGTGTGGGATAGAGAATGAATGCTTCTCGTCATCTTATGGCACTTGGATTACCATATAAACAACACACAAAGATTAATGTTAGTCCGAGCAAGAAAATTTCTAACCATTTTCTCCTGATGCTGCTGGACTTATTTCCTTTTTGCCCCGGTGTGGGGTGGTTCTTGACAGGGTTAAGAATGAAAACCTCCGTTCAAAGGGGTTATCAATGGTCAACTGTAGTATTTGGGAATATGAAACGAACGCCTCCGTCGTCCCGATCCATGTAATCGCTGCGAATGGTCCCTACCTCCGTAGGTACAGATTTTGCTATCCGATTCACTTCCCTCGTCTCTCAAGTGTATGTAGGATGTGTTTGGACTGGGCTCGCCTCTCTTTTGAGTAAACTTCCTTTTGAATGATTTGACAAATAATCATATTTGGAAAAATTCATTTCTTTCTTTCCCAAAATTTACCCATCGAGGGGATTCTGTGATGTATCGTGCGTGTTTTATTCATGCTTTGGGCAACCTCCCGATTTAAATCATGAACACCGATGCATCGGATAATTTTCATGACGGATGAAAGGATTTTAACATTTTTTATCTCCAGCTAACTGGGAAAGGGATACTTACCTACTTGTCGCGGCTGCAGACCCCTGCAAATGTAAAAGAAGCATATCATTGTAGGTTCACGAATTTTTCAAAAATCGTAACGATACATCCTACCCTTGGTCATGTACTCTAACGAGTAGTACACGGGATGTAAAAACTTTTTCCTCTGCAAGGCGACTCCCCTGTCAAGGATAAACAATAAGTGTCAATTCATATTCCCAAATTCGAGACAAGTTGGGACGATACAACTTTACTCTTGATTTTCATCACATTCTGATGTTGTGTATTGATATGAACAACATCTATCAAATCCGCCTCTCCATTCTTGGAGTGTTTGCAACATCAATGGTTCATCTGCCCCCAGTTAGGCAACGTCTGTTCTGTTATTCGAACGCATGGCTCCTTAAGTGCTTTATCCATGTTCATCATCTGAGAAGGAAAAGAAAGGAGACATTACTTCGGTGTTTGATTGAAGATCGTTTAGGAACGATACATCGTTTTACCAAATAGGTGGCTTCGCGGCCAAACGTATTTCGTATTGAAAGGGTAGATCCCATTACGCTCCGCGGGTGATAGTCATTGCTCGGGGAACTTGCTCCACGAATTAAGCGATTAATCCACGGCCCTAGGCTTGAAGATGCTCAAAGGGTGATGTTGACACTCACGCGCAATTAGCTCTAGATATTAAAGAAAGATGTTCCCGTGGGAATCTTACAGTGCGATCGACAACATATGCAATAGGAGTATTAAACCCCTTTTCTCGAAGCATTTTTCATCGAGTAGCCATGCCTTGCATCAGACGTTTGATCACCGGCCTCGCGTCACCACTGCGATGGTCCTCCGGCTCCAAATTGATCGAGCCAAAGATTGAACTCATCGCCAAGGAAATTGCTCGGGTCTTCGAGCCATTGATGTTCAAGTCGGGTATCAACGATTGCTGGGGGCAGATTTCTTTCATTGCCTTCGTTGTGAGGGATTGGAGTCTTTGAGCTGGAACCTTCATCATTGCCCTGTTGGGGCTGAGACATACATTCCCGAAGAGTATTGATCCAAGTATCCAGCTCCTCATCAAGGAAATCACCTGTTCTTTCTAGCCCTTGGTGCCCAGATTGGGTGTCGTCGACTGCAGGCGAGGGATTCCTCTCTTTGCTCTCGTCATGAGCAATTTGACCCCTCGAATTGGAACCCCCTCCAATGACCGGCATGTTTATATGTGCACTCTCTACCAATGCCAGATCCGCTTCAGGGACAGCATTAATGACTGATTCGCGCTCAAACTGAGGAATCTCTATGTGCTGGAACTGTGGCATATACTCCCGAGGAGTATTGAGATAGCTCGGCGGAGCATTCTGATTTGGGTTAGAGGAGTCGCTGACACGACTGCTAGTCCCGTCATTGCTGAAACACGGTTGGGTGCTCTTGGCTCTCCAATCATCATGGTTGTAGCTCTGCCCAGCACTTGAGCTCCAACTGGCCTTATGATGGTTTAACGCTATCCTTCCATCCCTTAGCAATCTCCTATAGTACTTGAGGTGAGACTCAACGTTAATTCTAGAGAGCCCCGGCACATTCATAATCTCGAGTATGCGTAGTGGGCTAGCCGAATCAACTCCCAGCTCTCGAATTGCATCAACAAATTTGGTGTGAAGCTCATAGGTCCAGTAAAACCTTGTTCTCTTATCACCCAAAATATCGTCAATACTTCGGTAGCTATTCTCTACGGGATCTAGTCGTTTCAAAAGTTGTCCAGGGAGGGACTCACCGACTTTGGATTGGCTGGCTGCGACAGCGAGTTCGTCATTGAGAGAATTCCCCCTGTGATGATTCATATCCCATTTCTCAGAGGATGTTGGTGTTGATCCTATGGTGTTGACTTGCTCATGCAGATCTCCGGCGGTATCTGGCTGTGTCGGAAAATGCTGTGGAGAATACGGTAACAGCTGAGCGTTATTCGTCAACAGGGATGGTTCATCGAGGAACACCTCGCCGAGGACAACAGGATTACCACAATTAAGGCAGGTGGCCTTGGTCAGAGCTTCCTTATATCTCGCGCTTTCAGCTTGAAGCTTCTCATTCTCCTCCTTCAGGACCAGTAGCTCATGGTCTGCGTATTGCTGTTTCGCCCGGGTTCGTTTGTTGGCGAACCAAAACTTGACCTTCGAAAGCTCCAATCCTATCTTTCGGCTCAACTCCATTTTCTGTTGTCTGCTTGGAGTGGGGCATTCGTTGAAGAAAGCTTCGAGCTCTCGGATTTGGCCTGGAGTGTGGCGTTGTAGTTGCTTCCTTTTCCGACTCCGGTCATCATTGTATACTCCATCTTCGTAGCTGAAACCTAGAATTTCATCGCTGGAGGAGTCAGTCTCTATGGCCTTCGAGCAGGATTCAGCTCCAGGATCTTCAAAGTCTCCCAGCAGTTCGTGCTCAGAAATGTCCAGATCGGGCGTTTCTAGCAGATGGGAATAACTTTTAAACATGATGGATCGGGGTATCTCGGGCTGATCTAGTTCACTCAGCTTTTCTCAATTCGCTCTTACGTGTTTGCTCACTCTAGAAATTTTCTCAAGTGATTGTGCGTGTCCTGGAACCATCCTTCAGGCTGCATATGAAGACCAGCAAGCAAGCGCTCCTCCCGAGATCCTGCAATTACTCATCGTCTGTATTCCCCTTTCTTTTTCCTCGTGATAGGATCACAAACTCTCTTGCATTGATTCGGTTTCATCGAGTATTGCGCTCGTCCCCTAGTTCAGTCTTCAAAGTGGTGGGTCTACAATCTTTCGGCGCCTTTTATGATTTGCTAGGCCCGAGAACGTGGGGAGCAGCGGTGGACCCGCAATTAATGACTCCGTTTAATTCATTTAGCTCCATGGGAATTAACGCTATGATCTTCTCTCAACCCCTTTTCATCGTTCAAACGAAAGTGGCATTTTCCCTGTGCATGCTGTTACTCTTCATTTCAGCATCCCGGGCGCTTGGTGAGGAATGAGTTCGTGGCCACTCAAAATTTTAAAGACCGTCTCTGGTTTCAGACTTAATCTAACAAGGGATCATCACAACTGAGCATGACGATGTTCGTCGATAGCGTTGGTTTTAATATAGAATTAACTATAGTCATTAAAGAAAAATGTTCCCGTAGGAACTTTACAACGGATAAAATGAGTGATCTACTCGTGAACATGTTCTTCTTCCTATGGGTGTTCGTAGTGACCGACCCATCGTGCCCCGAGCTAGGTGCTAGATCATGGATGTCCAAGCATGCCAGCTTCCCACTGATTGAACAAGGCATCGAGCCCCTCATCGAAGAAATCGTCTGTCGTGGGTTGACCAGCGGCAGGCAGAGCACCAGCCGACTGTTGCTCGAATGGAGGAGTGCGCACTCGCTGTACTTGTGACACGCGCTCTTGAGAAGTGTTGAAATGGCCTGGGAGGACATTCTGATCAGCTTTCAGTTTGTCGGTGGTCGGGTTGCTAGCTTGATTGATGCTTAGATTTGGCCGGGTATCTCTTGATGCCTGAGCATTACAATGGCGGTCGCCTCTAGCTTTTGAGCTCGAGACGGATTCCTCCCGGTTTAGCTCCGCTCGACGTTGTTTTAATAGCTTTCTGTAGGCAGCAAGGTGATTCCTGACCAGCTCCTTACTAAGCCCCGGTACATTCATGGCCTTAAATATGCGCGTCGGAGTTGCTGAGTCGATCCCCATTTGGTGAACCACGTCTAGGAATCTGGAATGCAGTTCAGGGGGCCAAGCGAACCTCCTCTTATCGTGGCCCAAAATCGCATCGATGGCTTGACGACTGATTAACTCATCTCCAGCAGGACCCGACCCTATCGAAAATTGTTGTGCATGAGGCTGATATGCTTTGAGCTGGTCGGCGGTAACATCCAGCTCCTTGAAACTATAACTTCAATCAAAGCGATGCAAATCCCATCCCCCAGGAGGCATTTGTATCATCTTCGTAGGATCATCCTGCTCATGTGTGACTCCGGCAAAATCTGGTTGAGCAGGAGATGCCCCGAGGGAGTAAGGTGGTAAATGAACGTCTTCAATCATCGCGTGAGGCTTATCGGGGAATATCTTACCGAGGGCGACGAGGTTATCGCAATGAGGGCAAACGGTAATATTGAGAGCTTTTTCATACCTCATGTTTTCTGTTCGCAGCTTTTGGTTTTCTTTCTTTAAAATCTCGACCACCTGACGTTTGCGTTGAGCCCTCGATTTGGATCTCCTATTTTGAAACCAAAACTGGATCCTCGACTGACTAATCCCCAACTCCCGGCTCAATTCAATTCTCCACTTCTTTTTCATGTAATGGCTTTTACTGAAAAGGGTTTCCAGCATTTGGGTTTCCTCCTGAGAGTATTGGTGAGGACGTCTTCTTTTCCCGAGTTGAGCATTGTGGATGTCGTTGTCGTCGTCGCCGTGATCTTGATTTCCGTTGCCAGAAGTGTTGGGCTCCATGGTTTTGGCGTTAGACTTGATCTTGGAATCTTCGAGATCCCTCTGTGGTTCAATTTCTGAGATTTTTGAGTCAGTCGCCTCTAGCAGCTGACAGTAACCTCTTAAATATGTTGGATTGAGAAATGTTTGATTGGTTCTTGCCCACTCAGAGTTCTCCACTCTCTCCTGTATGCTCACTCCCTATAAAGTTTTCTTCGAGTGACTTTGCATATTCAGGAGACGCTCTTCAAGCATCATTAGGCAAACGTTCCCCCTCAAGACCTTGAATTTCTCGCTTAGCTTTTCAACGTGATGGGACTGCCAAACCCTGTTAGGGCTCTCTTCGATAGTTGCGCTTTCCTCCCACCTAACTCTAATAATGGTGATCCCGACAAATCTTTTACATCTTTTAATTGATGAGCCGGAAATCGCGGACCGAAACGAATCCAACGGTTCTCGTGAGGGGACCTCCTGCTTTACCCCCTAACTGGGCTCCACCAGCATTATTACTGAGACCCTTCATCATCCTCGAGTTGCTATAAAATGAGGAATTAATGTATGGAAGGTTAACGTTCTCGCATAATCAGCTTCTTCCTTCTAATCTCTCTGTTAAACTCGTCTTATTCTCAAGCCAACCCAACGCAAATGGCCTCCTCTCCCGTACGCACTTTTTCAACTGATGTCTTGGCCCAGTGGGAAAAGCTTTATAACCTACTGGGTCGCGGTTACGCGCACATAACCGATCATTCTGCAACCGAGGATGCAATCTGTGTCCTGCTCGAGGACCTTGATACCACTTCTCTCGAAGGTACTACACTGGGGAGGGAATATAGAACTTTCCCGACTCTCTTTGCACACTCCTTAGAGGCCTATCGTGTTGCTAATCGGGAGGTTCTGGTGGCTCGCGTCTTGCGGGCTCGTTATGAGGATCGATCTGATCATTTGGTGCTGACTAACTATCTGGTTGATAGTTACAAAAAGGCCGTCGAGTTTGCTAATGAGCGGGTCGCGACGTTGCTTCGCGAGAGGAGAAATCTGGTGGATCAATTGGCCATATCCCTGACCACCGGCGAGCATGACCGCCGCAACGTCCTGTTGAGGCTTCAGAGCGACTGGCAGGAAGAACGGCTC
The DNA here is from genome assembly GCA_021437785.1 of Rhodomyrtus psidioides. Taxonomy (NCBI): domain Eukaryota; kingdom Viridiplantae; phylum Streptophyta; class Magnoliopsida; order Myrtales; family Myrtaceae; genus Rhodomyrtus; species Rhodomyrtus psidioides. The sequence goes on along the minus strand of JAILYB010000091.1, from coordinate 2,613,034 downwards.
GACAAGATAACCGAGGACATAGCTCGCGGGAATGGACTGGTTCGGGACCTGGAAGTAGTCACCGAAGAACACGAGGCCAAGGTCGCCGAAGTTAAGGGAGAATGCAGAAGTCTGCTCCTCAGGCTTGCCGACCACAACATGCGGAGCTGGGAGTATGAGCAGAGCATTAACAACATGGAGGGTCAGTTGGGCTCCTTTGTGTCGTTAATTAGGGCTCACTTTGGCTTTACTTTTCCACCCCGAATTGTATGACCTGCTTCTGAAAACCCTCCGCTGAGCAAAATAAATGAAAGTTCTCGTGTGTGTTTTAACTTCTGCATGGTTCCTTTCTTCGAGCGTTCGAACATCTTCAACTTAGGTGAGCCGAACCATAATATCAATAAGTCGAGCAAATATGGATTTTATAACTCGCTCATGATCAGATGAAAGAATAGCCTCAGACTTATCCAGGAAAAGATTTCTCTTTATTACCTATTTTTTTACCTGCAAATAAAAAGACAGAATCAGAAGGAATAATTTGAAAAAGAAATCAAAAACCCCTTTCAATCCTATGCTTGCCCATGATTAATAAGGACAAGAACTTTTACAAGGGTTTTAATCTTGCGCGAAAAGTTTTTATCAATATTCCTCGAAAGAAAGCATACTATTGAAAGGAACGTAATTCACAATAATCGCTTTTGATCAATTTCGAGAGGAACGAATTACTCAAAAGTGCGAGGCATAATAACATGTTTTAAATTTAATTGAAGATACGGCATCCAAATCAAGGCCGTTTTGTTAAGAACGAGAGTAATTTGGACATCTATCTCGTCATTAAATTCAAAACAACGCCGATATTCTCGATCAATTATCGTGGATTACCAGCGACGTAAAACATGCATGGACCAATTCAAGTGTATAATTCCTTCTAGCGAAATTGGGGTTGGATTACCCTATACGACCAAAAAGGTCGTGCAAGATTTCCGATTTTAATTTCCTCTAAAGGAATTATAAACTTGACTTGGGAGTATTCAGATGATTAGAGAAAATGCCACCATCACATTCCCATGACCTGTCAAAAGAAATACAACCAAGTTCCATCTAAATGTATACACCAATAGGTCCCTAATACAATCACTCTAAGGGGTGAGATAGAGAAAGCCTCGATAAAAATAAACCCTATACAAGAGGACTAGTAATGGAAAATGAAACAAAGGAATGTGATCCTAACGTTTAAGGATGCCCCAAGTTCGATCTGTGACTTCCGGATCACTTGCCCCAACTCGTCATCTTTATTGGACGATATCTCAATAATGTCCATAGTAGGCTCCTTTATCGCACACTCGGTGTTCGCCATGGGATATCATCCTCCTCGTCTTCTATTAAGGACATTTGGGAAAAACACAAACATCTATCCTTGAAATGGCATTTAATCTAATCACCAGAATGCAATGAATGAAATGCTTATATTTATATGAGTTGTAATAGATTTGAGGGATAGAGAGTCTTACCAACCAAACTCGTCGACTTATGTGCGGTTTTAGGTGTACCAACCGCCCAAAGACATACGCATGAGACAAGTGATGGTGAACTTCTAAAAATCAGAGGGTTTGACACCTAAGGTTAAGGTTCCCACTTCGAGTTCTAGAAAGAGCCGATTCCATTGCACAGCTATCGTTGCACTGGGACTCGATCCATAGTTCGAATCGAGCGAAATTGAAAAGTAGATTACCCCGCGTTTTTCCTCACGGAGATTCCATTTTCAATTCCTTCATTGTGTTCCTAAAGGCGGCACCCGGGGTTTTAGGCGCGGTTGTGTGTATCCACGTGTTGTGATCATCACAATGCAATTCATGCACAGCAGTTTATCAATCAGCACTTCAAATCATCCACACAACATACATTCCTACGCCCAACCTGCATCAGACAATGTTAATCACGGACTACACCCCTTATTTCTCTAATCTGCAAAAATATATAACACCTACCATAAGCGGACTTACCTCACCTTTCAAGAGCGCCTGCAAGGTTAGAAAAATCACTCAACGTTTTAATTACGGCCTAAGTCCACTTGAGGTCTAGAACCATTAGTTCTAGAACAAAGGTCCCCGGTGGAGTCGCCAGCTGTCGCGACCCGTCCGGAGGCGGACGCGGCTAATGGATTACCGATCGCGGATCTTGGATCGGCGCGAGCCCTCCCAGGCCCGTACCAAATCGCGGCGGGAGTATATTTTAAAGGATTCGACGATAAGAGTCGATCGCTTTCGACCTTCAGTGTGGTCGTGGTGGCATGTGCAAATTGTGCATGCATTTGGAGTCGCCACCGGTCTTTCTTGGAGGGTAGACCGGAAACCTTATTGACCGATTGGGAGAGATCGATCAATTCTGCGGAACCAGAGATTTTGGGTTCGGGGACTTGGTTACGTTGATGTCATTACCAACGCCCTTTCGGTACCTAACGCGAGTGATTTTCCTAGCCAAGAGCTCATGCATGCGCAAGTTCGGGTGAGGTAAGTTTAATTCAGGGTTTCATGCAGATTGGAAGACTATTCCTATCAATCATAATCCATTTTAATGAAAGCGCAATCAAGTGCATAAATAAATCTCATCGATGCACATCAATTCAAGTCAATGGCTTCCTAGCATAGCCATAAAGGCTTAGGGAAGATGTGATTTCGGACCAGGGGTAAAATGGGAAGATTTAGGGATGATTAGCCCGAAGGGCAAAATCATCAATTTTGGAAGGTTTGGATACCGAATTACCCAAAATATTCCATGGCTAGTTGATTTTAGCCATTTCCCATTTTTGAGAACTTTTTTAGAATTTTTGTTCAATTTTTGGGAGACGATTCGCCCAAAGGGCGAAATCGTCATTTTTAAGAAGGATCGGGTTCAAAACACCCGGGATGATCCTTGGCCAGTTGTTTGTGGCCATTTCCTATTTTTGGGGATTTTCTTGGATTTTTTTAGAATTTTTTTGGAAGACGATTTGCCGGAAGGGCAAAACCGTCATTTCTGGAAAGATCATGGGTCAAATGACCCGAAACAGGTCGTGGCCAGTTGAATGTGGCCATTTCCTATTTTCTGGAATTTTTTATAATTTTTCTGAATTTTCCAAATTTTTTTGAATTTTTTTATGATTTTCTATTTTTTATTAATTTTTGAATTTTTTATTATTATTCTAATTAATAATTTTTTATTTTTCGGACCGGGTCAGACCCGGCCCAAGCCCCTCGGGCGCCCGGCCCGAACCCACGGCCGAAACCGGCCCTAGTAAAATCGCCCGGCCTTTGACCCGTTGACCGCCGGAAGCTCACCGGGGAAGAAGACCGGCGCCGGCGTTCCCTCGCCGGCGCCTCGTCGGAGGGCGATATCTCGGCCCTCCGACGTCCAAAACGCGCGAAACCAACGGCATTCAAACCTACTCGACGAGAGCTACCGTATGTATCGACCTGGATACAGCAGAATTTCATTTGGCCCAGCTCCGACTCCGGCCGAACCTATTCTCCGGCGAGAGACCGCCATAGCCGTTCTACACGTAACATGGATGAATCGAGCTATCGGGAAGCATACTAGGGGATTAAGAATACCTACCTGATCACCAGTGAGGTTCGGTTTGGGCTGAAACGAGCTCCCGAGCTCACGGCCGAACGGAAGGCGTTGGGGGCCGACTCGTCGTTTTTGGCCATGAAATGGCATACAGTCAAAAGCGAAAACGGTCAGTGAAGTACAAGGACCGATTCCAGATCAATAAGTCGCAGAATGAATGAGAGGAGCTTGAGATGCCATTGAAGGCCAGGATGAAGCTCAAAGGCTCAACTCACGTTTCTAGGTGGTCTCCGGCGAGTCTGACGAGTACACGGGCTTCCTCATGATGTCGTCAAGCTCGGAGGATGGTCCACCAGCTTCGGTTCTTCTCTGGGCGTGACGATAAGAGCTCGGGAGCTTCGGCCAAGCTCGGCGGCTATTGCAGCGCAGCGGCGGCGTGAGGGGACGGACGATGGCCGAAGAAGATGAAGACTGATGGTGAGGTGCTCGGCTGCTGAGAGGGAGTGGTCACACGGAAAAACCTCCGGAGGTGAAGGTGGAGGATTCCTCGGGTGAGCCTCTCGGGCGGGTCTCGTTCGTGGCCAGCCAAAAGAAAACGCCCGCGCCCAGAGAGAGAGAGAGAGAGAGAGAGAGAGAGATTGTAAAAAAATAATAATAATAAATAAAATAATAATAATAATAATAATAATAATAATAATAATAAAATAAAAGTATATCTTTTAAAAGCAAAAGAGGACTTTGACTAATAATTATGTCTCTACTTTTCATTTTTCACACATTTTTCTAATTTTAAAAAAAAATAATAATAATAAAATAAAATAAAATGAGATAAAATAAAATGTTCAAAATTTAGGTGTCAACAGTACCCCAAGCCCATTTTATGTGGATTAGCCTTCAACTGTAGCGGGGCATTTATACCCTGATTATGTTTGCCTAGGCCTTTTTCAGGATTGAACCCGTATGCCAGCAGCATCTTAGCTGGTAGAAGACTGGCTTCTGAGATGTAGGGAGTTTTCAACTTCGACCCTACTGGGGTATGAACTGTTGCTACCAACTCTAGGGAGTGATAGCTCGCTTCAGCTTTCTCTTCAGGTTCAATATAGGGAATGGCACTGTTCTGGTATGCCTGGAGGTCGACTTTCCCATGTACGGTAATCACCTTCCCATCTACAACGAAACGTACTTTTTGGTGCAGGCTCGAAGGGATAGCTCCTGCTGTATGGATCCAAGGTCTTCCTAGCAAGAATCCAAATGCACTGGGCAGATCCATTACTTGAAAGTTTATAGAGAACTTTGTCGGGCCGATGAATACGTCAAGTTCGATCTCTCCTTCTACAGTCTTCCTCATGCCGTCGAATGCTCTCACAGCTGTCTTGGATGTCTTGATCATCTCTTCCTTGATTCCCAGCCTCCTTATGGTAGCCAAAGGACAGATGTTAAAGGCTGATCCATTATCAATCAATACGTGTGCCACTCTTTTGCCGTTACATTGGGCAGAGATGTATAAGGCTTTGTTGTGTCCTCTTCCTTCCATAGGGAAGTCCTCGTCAGAGAAGCTCAACTGATCTTTTAAGAGAATGGCTCCTACAAAGTCCCCTAGTTGTACCTCATTGATTGTTTCAGGGACATGTACTTCATTGAGTACCTTCAATAGTGCGTTCTTGTGCTTCTCTGAATTGATGAATAGGTCTAGCAGGGATATCTGAGCGGGCATCTTCCTCAGCTGCTCTATCACTTCAAACTCACTGGTTTTGATGATCGATACGAGCTTTTCGGCATCTTCCTTTGAGACATCTTTTTTTTCGGATTCTCCCTCTCTGGGGGCATAAAATCTTCCAGACCTCATTATTGCGTCTACTTGTGTGGTCCCATAGTCCCAATGAACAGCTTTGGGATCATACTCTTCTACTGGGGGGACTTTTATCGTTACAGTTGTCTGATGAGGTATCTCTGGCCCTGACGTGTTGCTTTCTTCCTCCTGAGGCAATTGAATTACGACAGGCCTCACTGGGCAATCTTCCACCTTGCTCAGGCTATCCAGCTCATGCAATCTGATCACCACGGCCGTGGCTACTTCGATCATCAATATGGCGTTGTCGAGTTCTTCCATACCTTTTGAGGTTTCTGGTTGAGAGAGATCATCCATACCTCCCCATCCGTCCGGTATGATGTCTTCAATCTTTTGATAAAAGCTGGGAGGGGCCGAATATTTTACCTTGAAATTGTATCCTCCGGAATCTTGACCCAGGTTGTCTATAATTTCACTTTTCTCAAGTACGTCAACCATAAACTTGAGGTCTGCTAGACTTCTCCTTCTGGCTTCTATTTCGTCTTCTTCAAATTCTTCCTCTGACTGAGTAGCTGGCCCCAGGCTGCTTACCAAGTTCTCATGTGAGGTACCACAGGTGTTACTCTGCCCAGCTGTGATCAAGAAATGGTTTCTTTTCAAAGATAGAGATGCTTCGATCCCTTCGAATTCTTTATCAGTAATATCGGACACTATCCCCAAGCTCTTCATCTTGTCGATACACAACTTCTTTTGGTCGGTTGATATCTCCCCTTCTTTTGGGTATGATGATGCGATTGTTAGCAGGGTGTCCAGCTTAGGCACATCTATCTTCAGTTTAAGGTAGTCCTCTTCTTCTTCAGTGAATATTGCCCCTACTGTTTGGTGATCTGGCAACGGATTTTCTTGCACATTTGGGGCTGCATTGTCAAATTTCAAAATCTGACTATCAATTAGGGCTTGCACTTTCAGCTTCAGGACATAGCAGTTATCCACATTATGCCCTCTTTCGCCCATATGGTAGGCACAGGTCTGGCTCTCATCAAAGCCAGGATATCTTGCGGGGTTTGCCCTAGGTGGTTCTTTTGCCACCAAGTGTTGCTCCAGCAGCATCGAGAGTAGCTTGGATAAAGGTCTCGGGAGCTGAGAGAATTGCCTCTGGGGTTGCTTTCTTCTAGGCTCTTGTACTTTTGGCGCTGACCAGGACGATCCGCCTTTGGCCTGATTAGAATTGCCAAATGGCTTTAACTTGTGGGGATCTGGTATAAATGCTATGTCCAGTCCGGCTTCTCTTTCCTTCCTCAGAGGATACTGCTTCCTAGTAGGAGCTTCCTGAGGCCTTCTTTCTTTCAAGGCCCATTCCAGCCTCTCAGCAACCTTAATCAGGTGTGCGAATGTCTGACATCCAGAAGTGTTCAGTCTGTCAAAGTACTCGTAGGGGAGTGCTTTTAGGAATAAGTCGATCAGCTCCTCTTCTGGGATTGAAGGCTTTACTTGGGTAGCCAAGGCTCGCCACCTCTGAGCATATGTCCTGATCGATTCGCCCCTCGTTTTTGAAGTTCGTAGGAGGTCTTCTCTTGTTGGGGCTGTAGCCGTGTTAAATTTGTACTGCCTGAGGAAGTCTTCTGCAAGGTCCTCCCATCCGTCATAATCCTCTAAGTCTAGCTCAATAAACCAAGCCAGAGCGGCGCCAGCCAAACTCTCTTGGAATGTGTTCATTAACAACGGAATGTAATCCGAGTAGTGCGCCATCTTGCGCAGGTAGTACTTGAGGTGGGCACGGGAACAGCCTGTCCCATTGTATTTTCTTACGAACTCTGGCTCCCTATAGTCAGGAGGAGTCTCTATTTTAGCGAAATGAGATATTTTGTCGAAGCGGGCCAGCTCATAGCCTTGACTGCTCAGGCATTCTTCGATCTTGGCCAATCTCTTAGCCTCTGCCTCTGTCTTCACAGTTTGTTTTCCCTTCTCCTCTTTTTCAAGGTTGATGACAACAGGCGAGGCTTTTTGTTGTGCCCGACTATTTGGTTCATGAACGTTTTCCTCTGTATGTTGGGTATCCCTGGTTGCTTCTTTATCTGTTACCTCAGGTACCATGGAAGGGCCCGAGTTGTTCTGATTGTGGGCGGTCGTCTGTCTAGCTTGGTTGGTCTCCAGCATGGCCTTAATGTCAGCCATCATAGTTGCTAGGGCAGTCATCTGAGATTCCAACATGCCTACGCGCGGAGTCAATTCCTGCTGTTCCATTCTCGTCTTTAGGCGGGTACGGAAACGATGCGTTGGCAATTCCGTGATGAGAGTGTACCTGTTTCAAAAGATCTCTGTGAGTGCTTCGCTTGTTTTAGCAAAAAGAAGCAGTTAATTCTTTCAGTTGCATGCTTCTTGCCAGTAGATGAGAAAAAGGGCTACCTCGTGAGCCTTAGCCTCATGTAAGTAGTTCTTTTAATCATTTCTCGACAAGAACTCATGGAATTGAAAGAAGCGTAATTTCTGACGATAGTTTTTATGCATTTGTAAAAATATGTTCACATTCATGCTCATGTGTTTAAGATAGTATTCCACAGAAATGAGAATGTATGAGAAGGCATCACAATGCTTGCTTATTTTACACTTGACGGAATAGTCTATTCAAGTCTAGGACGTTTGAAGCCTAAGGTATCCTCATCATCCCAGTATAGATTTCCCTCTTCGACTTGGGGCTCCTCGTCTTCTGAACACGACAGTGGCCCCATGTCTTCGGGTATGTAGGGCTCTATTCCAGGTACGTATGGCACGATGTATTCAGGTATGTAGGGCTCGACAAGGCTTCGTCGGATCGCTTTGAAATGTTGAATGTATTCTGTGGTGGCTCTATGAGTGTTTTCTTCTCGAGTCATGTCCTCTGGCCAACTTATTTCTTCAGCCTGGGAATTCTTCAAGGAGAGTATGATGGATGCCACCTTGGTTTCAAGTTGTTTCTTCTCCTCCTCTGTGAGGGTCTGGTTTGGTAAGTCAAAGGAAAAGACACAAGGTCGAGGTGAAGAAGGAATCTCTTGTAGTGCCCCAAACTGCCGAATCACCCTCCTTGGGTAGTATGCAGTAGCGCCTGTGAATCCTAGCAAGGGAACTTGATTCCCGTCATCGCAGGTCAATCTGACTTTGCTTAGCGTCGGTAACCTTAGCCGCCATCGGAGTTGTTCGGGTTTTAGGACTTTGAGGAAGTTCTTCCATTCTATGAAGTTGAACTTAGGAACACGTGTATGAGTCCTAGCAAATGTTTTAAGAGGGTGTGCATTGGGGCTGATTTCAGTGAAACCCATGCGGATGTGGAATTGTCTGATATGGGATGTGAACCACAGATACAGCAGATCACTAGAAGCTCTAAAGATTCCCTTTTTGCTTTTCTTGAAACGATTTAGGGAGAGGAAGGTTTCGGCAAGGAGGATGTTTGAGTAATCCCACCCACAACAGACTTGCCTAGCTACTATAGCCATGATAGGGTCGAAGGTGACAGTTGAGATTGGGAATAGCACAAAGCTAAAGAATGCCAAGATAAAGGCTCTACCAGATTTGGTTCCTTTAGAAGCAGGAAGGCGGGAAAATCGGTTTATAAGGAAGGACAGGGAAATTCTTCCAGAATTGCTTTTCGCATCTACTTTGACTTCATTTAGGTTTGTGTCAAGGAATTCAGCTACTTGACTTAGGGGTTCAAGTCCTATAGGGGGTCGGACGAGCGTAGGGGTGAATTCAACTCCGATGACAGCGCTGTATTCCTCGATAGTGGGAGTGATCTCTAATCCTTCCATGCAAAATGTAGCGGTTGTAGGATCCCAGTAGAGCGCCATGGCTTGAATAAAGGCAGGTGGGCACTCAATCTTCAGTAGGTCCAGTAGGTATCCTAGTCGTGACTCCGCATACTTCTGGCTGGCTTCGCCCATGCCATCCCACCATGATTGGAGTTCAGCTCGGGGGATCTTGAACACTTGAATATCATTCTTTCCCATCAAGTCTAAAATATGCAAATGATTTTAAAAGGTCAATCGCCAGAAATTACTTTAAATGTATGAATATGCAGATGTCATGAAGCATGCATGAGCTAACTTGATTGCATAGTTCAATTTGAAGAAATGGAGATTAGGACCCTTTTTCAGGTCTTGAAAGCCTGACTCAAAGCCTAATTTGCATTTCAGGGAAGTGAATTATGCAATTTAGTCAGGTTTACTCAGTGACTAAAGGGAACAGCAATGTCACATTCCATTGGTCAATACATCAAAAGAACAAAGTGGAATGAACTTTTATTACAATCAGGATGCCTAATGGAAGAACGGTAAAGAAAGGTTTTTCAAACAAGAAAGTCATAAAAGACAATGGAACGTGAGGATCTAAATCACTCTTTCTTCAGAAGTCTACCCAAATGACAGTTGGTCAGAAACTCTCCCTTAATCTAGGGTAGGGGAGTTATCTTCAGTGGTTTGGTCGAGAGGTTGTAGTTCCTCCGGCCACTCTCTAGTCCAGGATACGATGACTTCGGAAGTCTTCTCGGGTTCTACTTTCTTGATTGTGATACGCATTGGCTTGGTCTTGATCGCAGGGCGTCTCTTCCTACCCCAAAAAGTAATCATGGGTATGTTCTCTTTGGCCAGCAATTCAGCCTTCTTGCGAGCGTACGCTTCCCTAGCTAGCTGGTTGCGACGTTGTCTCTTCGTCTCCAGATAATCCTTCATCATTTCGTCTGATTGTCGCTTGAATCTGAGATTATCAGCGTAGTAGCGGGTTTGACAGTCTTCAGCATACCCCAGCTTACGTCCAGTCAGTTCCCGACCATACACGAATCTAGTAAAGTGTAGCCTCGTGTTTGGTCCGGGGCGAGTAACTTTTCTCAAGTACTCGAAGGTCACCAACTCCGTCGAGCTCTTAGGGAACAGCGACATCCTACCCCATAATCATTGTTGTTCTCATTAGTCACCCGAGTAATCTTCATGATGTGAATGCACATGGATGTATGCAATGTATGAGTCATATCATGGAGCAGGAAATAAGGTACGTTTAGAGATAAATGTCTTACCAACCACACTTTGGGGGATGTGGAATGCCCCCTGTATCAATGGGTGGTTTTAGGTATACCAACCATCCATGGACATGCGCATGAGACAAGTGGGTATACTCTAAAGAAAATCGAAAATCAGGTGAGGAACCTACGGCTCAGGCTCCCATGATCCACACGAGGCAGATTCCTCCCCAAAGGTACCTACCCAAGAGGGTTAGATATCGCCAATGCAGATGGTAGGCGGGAACGAATACGAAAGTCTCAAGTGCCATCAAACACAAGATCCTTTTCGCATCCTTTCCCTCTCTAAGGTAACCTAAGGGTGGTTGCAGTCGGGGTTTGACCGCCAGTGTGTGCGATGTGTCGTGATCATCATAATGCAAAGTCATGCACAGCAGTTTGTATCAAAACACCGCTTCAGTATGTGCATAAAAATAAACATACATTCCCAACTCCAACCTGCAGGAAAGACGTCAACAATCACGCCACCCCTTATTTCTCCAATCTGCAAAAACATCTAACACAATAGTTAGCATACGTACCTCACCTTCGAGAGCATCTGCAGAAAACAATGTCAGATAAACCAAACAACTTTTTAGTCGGCTCAAGTCCACTGGAATTCGTAACCAGAGATTCTGGTTTAGAATAAGTCCCCAGTGGAGTCGCCAGTCTGTCGCGACCCTCCTCTCGAGGCGGGGGAGCGGCTAATGGGCCGCCCGATCGCTGGCTTGATCGGACGCGGGCCTCTCCCAAGGCCCATTTCCCAAATCGCAACTGCTGGATGTACGTGGTCGACCTTCAGTGTGGTCTAGTGACATGTGATGAGTGTACATGTCAAGGAGTCGCCACCAATCGTTTTGCGGAGGGTACGATCGGAAACCCTATCGAATAGTTGGGAGTGGTCTATTCGATTCTGCGGAAACCAGAGAAGTGGGTTCGGGAACTTAGTTACGCCAACTGTCTAAGTTGACGCCCTTTCGGTACCTAAACTGAATGGTTTATCTGATCCTAGGATTTCATACAGACGAGTGGGGTATAGATCCTAAAACTAGGAGTTCATGCAGATGGGAATTACTACCCTACCAATCACAATCAATGGAAATAAGTGCGCAAATCGAGGATCCAGTACATGCGGATAAAACACATGAAATCAGCGTGGTATCCCTAATGAGGCCCTATTAGCCTAGAGAAGTATCAATCAAGGCTTAGGAGTGATTTTGGCATGATTCGCCCATGAGGGGCAGAATCGTAATTTTGAACAATTCGGGGAAAATTTACCCTCAAAAGGGTAAATCTGTCATTTTAGATGAATTGGGAAGTCAGAAGACAGGGGAAGTCAGAAGACAGGGGAAATAGGATTGGCCATCAAGCCAATCCATTTCCTATTTTTCTGGAATTTCCAGGATTTTTCTGGAATTTAAAAGTGATTTTACCCTTGGAGGGGTAAAGTCGTCATTTTGGACAAAGATGAGAACTGAAAATCTCAAATATTAGGGTTGGTCGTCCACCTGACCCAAACCCTAACTTCAAGCAATTTTCAGAACTCGATTGAGACAAGAAAGACGATTTTCCCACTAAAAAGGCAAAATTGTCATTTTGAGAAAAGAGGCGGGACTCGAAAAACCCAAACCTAAGAATTGGTCGTCTAATTGACCCTAATTCTCACCTTAACATTATCGGCCTTACCTAGTATGCAAAGAGGCGACTTACCCCTAAAGGGTAATGTCGTCAAGTCTCGGAAAATTGGGTAAGAAACCCCAAAAATGGGGTTGACCAGTTGTCTGTGATCAACCCTCGATTTTTGGGGATTTCTGGAATATCTAGGATTTTTCCACAATTTTTCCACATTTTTTTGGAATTTTCTGGAATTTTCTAGCATTTTTTTGGATTTTCTAGGATTTTTCTGATTTTTTATTATTTTTTTAAAATCATTTTCGAATTTTTTATTTAAAAAATATTATTCGGACCGGGTCGACCCGACCCACTCGGGTCGGGACCCGGTCCAGACCCAAACCCGCGGAAACCTTGACCAAAAACGACGCCGTATCACACTTTTTTATTTTTGGATTTTCCGGTTTTAATCCGACGGTCCCTGATGGACCACGTGGCTTGTCCGTGTCGCTTAGATCTGTTTACTAAAACCTACGGTCCAGATTGATTGAAGACTTGACCAGGGTCGTCCGATCTAATTACTTGAACCTACGGCTGCGATTAGAACATGGGACTCGATCTGAACCGTCGATTCTCACTAACCTAAACGACGTCGCACGAACACTAACCTACACGACACCGTTTCAGCTTATTTTGATTTTCTGATTTTAAAACATTTTCGGATAAACCTAATTACTAATCGGACGGTCGCTAGAATTTAGGTTCGATTTATCTGAACCGTCCGATCTTTTTATTCGAATAACAGACCCAACGGCCATGCTGACTCGGCACCACGTGGACCAATGATGGACTGACACCTAAGACTTTGACCTGTTGACTATGCCATGTCATCTTCGTCTTCAACCTCGCGACTCCGACGGAATGGACGGCTGTGGCTCTCCGGCGATGATCGTGCGGTGAAATCTTAATGGAATCACTCGAGACCAACGGCAATCGATTCGCGATTAGCTCTAGTTCGACATATCTAAGAATCGAAACATCTTATTCGCAGAATCAAGAACATCGTGCAAATCGCCGAGTACGGCCATGGAAGCTCAATCATGCAGTTCACTCAAAATCAAAGAATTTCAGTCATAGAATAGCATCAATGGAGATCCAGAAGACTTACCTCGAGCTCCGATTGAGCTCGCTCGGCCCAGATTCGGCTGGGGAAAGATGAACAGTAGCTCGACAATGGAGGTTGGATTTGAAGACTCAATTGGGCATGTTAAGACAAAACCGATGCAAACAAGATACGCGATGATGGTCAGTGATGTTCAGGGAATGAAACGCCCACACTAATTGCATGAATGATCAATAAACGCACGAATCGCCATGAAAGCTTGAAGAAACGCTCGAGACTGCAGCTCACCTGTTCTCGCGGATTCCTCGTGCGCGGCCGGTGGCGATCGATTCCGGGGACTTTGGGCGACCTTTTGGTGGCCTCGTATGGCTTTGGTTTGGCCTGGGAAGACCCAACCAGCGCCCTGCAATTCGAGCTCAAATTCTCGACGACGGGGGTCGGAGAACGATCTCTGCTTCGCGTTTTCTCCTTCTCTCTCGATTCAGTTTCTCTTTCTACAACTGAATCCACCGTCCTCTCTAACTGAAAGCGATCACGAGCTTATATAGCCTGTTGGATTTTTGGCGCCGAACGGTGGAGCTTCAACCAACTCCATTTGGCACGTGTAGTCACGTGCAAATAGGTCAGAACGACGTCGGGGAGAATGGGCATTCTGTTTAATCCCATTTGGTTCTACGGCCGGCTTTATTTCGCACGAATTTGGCAAGGATTTGAGCTGTTTTTGCTTTTGTTGACTTTTGCAGGTCCGACGACCTTGACCGTCCGATTACTCCTTTCTCCGGCGACCATTGGCCTTGGGGTTGGTCTCGATCGGTAGGTTTCGAGGTAAAGAACAATACGCCCACCATTCCTCTTTCAATTAGTCGCGAATTGCCCTTCAATTTGGCGTTCGAAACTCAGTTCATCACTGTTCATCTGCTCGAGCTCTGTTGGGGAAGACGACACTGTAGCAAACCGGTTCTACCGGTCCGACCGGCGGTCTGACCGGTCAGAACCGGTTTCGACTCACCATTTTCGAAATTAAACCCAAATTAATGGGAAATTTTTGCAATTGAACCTCATAATCGAATCTAGGGCATGAATTCTATCTAGAAATGTGGTTTTGCCCAAAAGTTTTCATCAATTTCTACAAAATCCCCAAATTCTCATTTGATTGGAAATTGGGGATTGTGTAATTGAGGGTGCAAATGATCAAATTGGGTTAAACCACCTATGCCAATCGATTTAAAATGGTGAAATCCATTGGGTAGCATGTTCAATTTGTAATTATAGTCCTTGAATTGAAAGTAATTTCGATTATGCTCAATTTCAAGGACTAAAATGCAATTATGTTTGCAATTGAACAGCTTGTTCGAGCAATTAGGTCAAATTGAAATGGGGGACAATTAGATTGAATGTCAAGATCCTATAAAATGCCAAAATTGCAAATTAAAAGACTCAATTATTATTTTTTCTTCAAATTCAATAGTACGGGTTACAAAGGAACACCTAAAATTGAATCTGATTTTGATTTTTTTGTGAGGTCTAAAATACAAGGGATTAAAAGGAAAAAGATTGGATATTTTTTCATATTTTTGTGACCTCAAATACTATTTTTCTTGATTTGTTAAGTGTTTTTTCTATTTTCCAAAAATACTAAAAAATACGAAAAATATGAAAAATTATTTTTTGGTCAAGAATGGTTCCTTGGGCTTGGCCAAGGCCACCAAAGTTAATTTTGTAATTTTTTGACTTTTTATGAATTTTTTATGATTTTTCAAAAAATAAAAATGAAAAAGGCTGGGTCAAAAATCAGGTGTCAACACTAAGCAATAAGAGCTTACACTAAAGATCCATTGCCAGACCAAGCAAATAGACATGTAATATGTCTTTTGTGAAAGACATAGTTGTAAGAAAATATGTGAACATACAGTACACATACATGCATATAATGATAGCAGCTCTTCTATGAAGAGAGTACCTAGAGATGTTGCTCCTCAGTCATGTGTTGGCAAAAGGATTAGTTTCCATATATTGAAATCTCTAGAAGTACATAAAAGTGGGAGTACTGGAAACTAATATTTCCCAATGTTCACAGTTAATGGTATTTGTTATCATTATTGATGTCTATGAGTTTGTATGACATTTATGCATATTAATGCTTAGTGCATTATATCGAGAAAGTATGTCGGACAGATTAGAGATTAGCCCACTCACACGGGTAATCGCCTCTATTTACTACGTGATAAATAGAGATGAGACAATTTAAACTCATTATCTAGGTGATAATTGAGAGCTCGTGATTCAAATATAGTTGTCGCCTTAACTAAAGTGTTAAAATGATGCCATAATATTTATTATGTCCGAAAGTGAAATACCGAAAGTGATATATCCCACATATTTCACTTTATCTGTCTTTAATGCCGGATGTGAGTTCTGATGGATTATTTTGAAGAAAGTAGATTTGTGAACTCAAGCTAGACATTGAGTATGTCTGAGCTATCATCTGTACGGTATTAAAAATTAGAAGACATACGCTCCATGGGAAAGGAGAGAATACCGTAATACGTACTTCATATTACGTATGCATGAGACGACTAAGAAGAGTTGGCAAGAGTTTAGATCTCAACTCTGTGGCCGTGTGAGACTCTTGAGGATAAGAGTTCCTCAATTTTAGTCCCCTCACGACTCTTACCTATTCTCAAGATTTCTTTTCGGTGTTCGCTATCTTAGAGTGTTGCCTATGGTCATGAGATTGATTCGATCTAATGGGACATTTTTAGAAAAGCAAACTGAATTGAGATTGAGAGGTTTGAGGGAAGAGGAAGATCAATTCTTAATGTCACATTCAATCTTTGTGTTCACAGGTCGACCAATTATGATTATATGAGTTTAATCGTGATTGTGAATACAATGTATTGTATTTGAGTACTCAAAGAGATCAAGAGAGATATGATGTAAATGTGACTGATTGATCTAGGGTACTGCATACTGCATCTACTCTGAGGTTATGTGCCCATTTTGAGCTGCTATATACTCCTAACAGATGTATGGCAACGAGCTCTCATAGTATGCTGGTCGCACAGATTATTTGCCCATATGAACTTAGCAGTGAGAAGAGAAAGAGAGATATTTAGCCCTTTGTGGGCGAGTGGGAGATGTTGGAAATTGGCGCCCTTCAAGGGCTAAAATTGGCTGAATTGGCTAATTTCCATTATTGTGGTAATTGGCAAATTAATAGGATTTGTTTCCTATTCTATAGTAAATGAGAAAAGGAAGAAAACGTCTTCCTCTTCCTTAGAACGTACGTTCGTTCCTGAAAAACCACCACGGAAGAAACTCTCCCAAAAACACACTCCAGATTTCTCTCTCGTCGACGATCGATCGCCGGATCCGGATCGTGTCTCACCTGCGAAGGGGCTCTTAATCTGTGGATTCGAGGTATGTTCGTTTTACGTGATATACCTCATCGATCAGTGATTCGAGTTTGATCTCAGGGCTTGAAGATCCAATATAATCGGACGTCTACGATGGTTTGATCAACGTATGGCTGCAATCCGCGCTTCATGTTTATGGGTATGTAGATCTATTTAATTCCGCTTCGTATATAGATCTTAATTAGCAAATGTATGAAATACCCTTCATAATAAAAAAATTAAAATTATTTCCCTTGTGTTCTTGCCGATATTATTTGCCCATACACTAGATCACTCACAAGACTAAACACGCTCCCGCAAAAACTTACAATTTCCCATATGATATTACGATCACTTTCGCGTGCTTTATGAATACTCTAGATGAAGCTCGACGGGGAATGAAGCTAAGCATCATCGGTCGACAGGATAACAGATCTTATATGTGCAAGCACATCACATGACAATTTAGAATTATCATTCAAACATAAGGGTCAGTAATTTAAGATAGAGAATAAAGAGATTGACGATCGAAATAAAGACGGGAAGGTACCTGTTTTTCTCCATCTGAAGTGGCCCTCTTCCATGGTCATTCATCCCTTCAATATCACCTTATGCGAGCTTGCCGACGATTGGCATCTCCCTCACGTTGGAGAGCAATGCGTCCCGACCAAGGACGCTCAGGGTGCTCCCCGTTGTACTTCCCCTCGGTGAACACGTAGTTCTGCACCATCAGCAGTCTGAGGTCATTGAGCGAGGCAGACGAATAGATTCCCTGAGCCCGGCCGACGATCTTGGAGCTCATTTCGGGGCCTTCGGTCAACGGGTCGTCGATCACGAAAACAGAGCCGAACCTGGTGGCCGAAGTGTTGATCATCTTGGCCTCGACAACGAGCACAGTAGTCGGGTTGCGGCCACTCACGGTGTCGTGGAAGCAGAAGTGGAGGTCTCAGCTTCTCCTTCTTAAGCCCGTGCTTGCAAGGGAGGAGGCTTCGCCCAAAGGAGCCAGAGTTTGCGGAGTGAAAAATGGCGGAGGTAAAGAGGATAGCGAAGATGACGAGCTTTGTGATGCAAAGAGCGATGGCTATAGAGAGAGATATGTATACACACACACACACACGTGGTTAGGGTTTAGCTGAGGGAAGGGTTTAAAGGAGGAGGCAGATAGAGAAAATTGGGTTTGGTGGAGACTGAATAAGAGAGCAGAAAGAGAGTTGGGACCTCGTCACAAGGGTGACCTACAATTCGCGGGCTGAAAATAATGTAAATTCCTGCAGAGAGGAACAAAAATTGCATTTCTCATCTAGATGATGGCTTGCTTAGGAAAAGCCAATGTACTTTTGGGCTTCGTTTCACGAAAACAATTTTAGAAAAATATTTTCGAACTTTTCAGTATTCGTTTGACGGGAAATAAACGAGTCGAAAAGCACATTTTCCTCTCATGGAAAAAAAACACATTCAAAAGCGGAGAAAATAATTTCCCTTTTTTTTAGAAGAAGGAAACATTTTCCATTATCTTTCCTTCCTCCACTCTTTCACATTTATTTTCTTTTTAATTATTTTTTTGTCTCTATTTTTTCTTCTCTTTAATTTTTTTATTTTCCCCAAAATAGAATTCAATAAAATAAAATAAAAATAAAAATTATTAAAAACAGTGCATGAAGGAAAATAAAATTCGATTTTTCATACCCAAACGACAGTAAATGTTTTTCAGGTTATTTTCAAGTTATTTTCATGTTCAATCAAACACCAAAAAATATTATCGTTTCCCTTAAAAATGACTTTCTGTAAAAAATTTCTAGAAATACCTCATTTTTCGCGAATTGAACGGAGCCTTAATGTTCAAATAAAAATCAACTAGCATATGTGGTGTTTAAAGTAAGTCAACATGTGGCAAGACAGAAGCGACAAAAAATAGATATTCAAGTCACGAAGATGATGCTAATGTCATGGGCCGGAGGTTTTCAAGGCACAATGAATTGAGGAGTTGGCCAAGATGATCAAGCATGCTTTGAAGTTTTTAGGGGTTTAGGATTTTCATGAAAATTATAAAATATTCCTAAGCATATTATGGGTAATGTACACTTGTATTTTAGAGTTTTTTTTTTCCTTACGGGGCGATGGTGGGTAAGTTGATTGGATCTTCACCATTAAAGCAAGGAAACGTACATGGTTGTAATTAGACGAGCTCATGTCTAAATGGAGATCTCTTTCCCATTATTGTATCATTCCAAGAATCAACAGAGGAGCAATAGGAAGCATTCTCTTCCAAACCCTACTCTCCCGAGAGCATCTCTCCACGATTCTTTAAATTTCATTTCATTCTATTTTGGATTTCATCACACATTTCGATTCCTTGAAATTTCGTTTTGATATAAATGTAATTTCACTTTACTTTCTATTCATTAAAATTCACACCGGCGATAGTGACCCACTGTAGGCGTCACCATAAAGTTTTCATGTTCACTATGAAATGTACGGCTAGGGCCATGGCTACTTTGCACCATTTACGATCCGAAATTCAAGGTTGGCGAGACTGTCCTTGAATTCCCACAAAGATGCAAGAGCTAGCGAAATCTCGTTACATGAGGTATCCCGTAGCTATGCAAATGTAACATGAGCTATTAAGTATATTCGGTCCCGACACCAATCGAGCTCGTGACCTTATGCATAGTAAAAGTATCAAAAAAGTTCTAAACATATTGGATTGGTACCAATTAAGTCCTAAATCTTTAACTGGAGAAATTTAGTTCTAAGCATTTTCACTTGCTGCCAATTAAATCCATCTAGCCGATTTAGACCATAAATTTCTGACTTAGACGATGACTGTCCTACATGACATGGCTAGCAATAATGAGGATATTCTTTGTATTATTTTTTAATATTATTCTTTCATCTTTTTTCTTTCTTTTTCTTCCATGGCCTATGCTAGTGGTCGGCTAGGGCTGGCATGATGACATGGAAGGAAAAAAAAGGAAAAAAATAAACAGAAAATTAAAACAATTATTGAAATTTATACATAAAATTTGGGGTGGGGACGCGTAAAGAGATAGTAGAGTTTTCACAATCTGCGCACACACATTGCTCATACAGTTGCTTGTAAAAGAGAATAGAATAGGAACCAGATAAAAAAAATATTGTTCTTATTAATCGTTTGGTAAAGTAGACAGCAACGTAATCGGTGATTGTAAAATAAAGGAAAAAGATAGATACAAAAAAAAAAACAAATAAAGAAGCAACACGAGCATCAAACTAGAGCTCTTTCTAGAAAGGTGTCCAGAGACATGTCGTCAAATGGGGTCAATAATGGAAGACGTAAACATTGTACTCAACGACGGCGTCCCCGGTCTTGAGGTCGAACGTGCGCGTCCTTGCCTCAGCGTACCCGCGGGCGAACCGGAAGAGCCCACTCCCGCCGACGACCGGCAGCTCCCGAACGCCGGAGAGCACCGCGTTCCGGCCCAGCACGCTCAGCGTGCTCCCGTTGTACTTCCCCTCGGTGAACACGTAGTTCTGCACCATGAGCAGGCTGGCGTCCTTCTGCGACGCCATGGCGTAGATCCCCTGGGCCCGGCCGACCTCCTTGGAGCTCATCTCTGGGCCCTCGGTCAGCGCGTCGTCGATCATGACCACGGCGCCGAACCCCGTAGCGGACGAGTTGGTCATCTGGGCCTCGGCGACGCGCACGGCGGTGGGGTTGCGCCCGCTGACAATGTCGTGGAAGTAGAAGTGGAGGTGGCTGAGCTTCTCCTTCTTGAGCCCGAGCTCTAGCGGGTGGAGGCCCCGTGCTAAGGTGTGCGACTTTGCGGAGACCAAAAGGGTCGATAGAAAGAGGAGAGAGAAGGCGACGACGACGAGCTTTGCGATGCAAACAGCCATGGCGAGAGAGAGAGAGAGAGAGAGAGAGAGAGAGAGAGAGAGAGGCAGGTTTCGTTGAGGGGAGAGATTTATAGAGGAGGCAGATGAAGAAGAAAATGGGGTTTAGTGGAAGATAGTAATAATGATGATTTTAAAGAAAACACTTAGTTGTGGAGTGGTTAAGGGGTGGAGACCAAATTAAAGAGGAGAGGGGACATGGTCATACTTTATATGGTGACCTACCATTTACGTGCTCCGAACTATCTAGTTAGTATCGAAGCGAATCGTCGTCGTTGTTGGTGATGTTTCGCTGTGCATCGAGTCAACTCACGGCAATGACGGAGACAACAAACAATCAACATTCAGATCGCAAAGATGATACCAACATAATGAATTTCTTACCACGAATGTAGAAGTGCCATTAAATCTGAGCCGTCCAATTCAAAATGGACAGTCCAGATCAATCCATAATTTTTTAGTGAAAAATGATCTAGACCGATCTGGATCATCCATTTTGAATTAGACGGTCCAAATCGATCATGGCACACCTACCATTGACTTGGGTAATCTATCTGCCACGTGAGAAAATGAAGAGGAATTTTTTTTTTTTTTTTTCAGATCGAGAGCTTTCATATCATTTTGTCCCCACCCACTTTCCTAACTTACATAATCTATTCAGTATTTCTTCCCTTATGTTTTTCCTGTCCGAGATGGTGACTGTGTTTCGTCAAACGTTGCTGCTCCAACTCCGTGAAGTCGACTCTAAACAATCGTTTCCTAACGTGGGGATTTGAGTCAGATTCAAAATGGTTGGATGGTATTCCATTTGTTCCATTGCAAAATTAGATTTCCAAATGCAAGGCTGGGTTTTTATTTTTTATTGCTCTCACTCACTAAAGTATACGAGGAGATCGACAAAAAGAAACATACGTGATGGAACTGAGGTGTTATTTCTTGATTTTGTCCGGTTATTAATAACTTGAGTATTTTTAGATAATGGATAGAAACAATGCTCGGAAGGAGTCCAGTTGAACCAAAAGGTATAGGCCTGCCTGCCATCCGCACCAGAATTAATGGAGTTTTCCAAAAAAATCAGCTAGTGGAAGAAGACCTCCTAGGGATAAGAGAAATAGAGCTGAAGAGAGTCATCGCCGTAACGAATTTCATGCATTATTGCAGCATTAAGTTCACGTTTCCTACGTACCCATGTGCTATTTTTCACCAACCTTCTTATCTGTCTTTGTACACACCTAAAAATCTACTCATTGCGTCTGCTTGTAACTCTCCCTTCAAAAATCAGAAAAAAAAAAAACAACCAACATGTTTTGAAAAATCATGAAAGAATATTATATACGAACCTATGCGTCCGTGTTCCCATAGTTTGAATGTTGGCCGTGAGAAACTTTACCACGGCACTCCCCGGATCATCATAGCAGAGAATCGGATGCCGTACAGCGAAATAGACGAGCTTGTGTACCTGTTTTGGATTCGCCGGTCTTTAGGCGGAACTCCGGCGATTCCTCAGCTTAGGCGCATCACCTCTATCACCCTCCGGAATCCTGGCGTCGATGAGACCACCACCTTCACCTTCACTTGACTTTATAGGAGGAAACAACCTCTTTAGTGAAGCAACTTCTCAAGGAAGTTGAATGTGTGGAATTATGGAGAGTTAGGGTTAGAGGGGGGTTGCCTTAGCCTATTTATAGAGTCATTTGGCCGGGCCCTCTCATCACAGGCCGGGCCGAACTCGGCCCACACCAGCCAGGTCCATATTAGGCTAATTAAGAATCCTTATATCTCACTTTATTAGACCAACCCCGTTAACGGTAAATTAATACCGTATAATGGTAATTATAATCTCAATTAATATAAGCACACACTTAGGAAAACTCTAACATTCTCCCACTTGGGCGAATATTAATTGAAACTGTACTGCATATGCGCATCTCTATGTTGGTCTAGAGATTATTCTTAATAGCCAATCCGATCCCATAGAATCTTAAACACCGAATCATGGCAGTAACTGCATAAAAGGTATGCAGAGCCATCCATGGTCACGAATGTCCTTAACTCTACTGATATGGATTCAATATGGTAGTGTGGCAGTTGGATAACACCTCATAGAATAGATATTTAGACAGAAACTTTATGTGTTATCCCCTTTTGTCAGGCAACATTCTCTCTCCTTAAGTGACACGAAACTTGATGTGCACCAGAGAATCCATATATGGCTCCAATGAACCTACATATGTCTTATCTTTATAGTCAACTGTACTTTATGTGTAACAAGACATATCTTCAAGGCTAGTATCTCAATGCCCCTAGCCTTATATTCAAGGTTTACACATACCTTGAGATTTTCAATTGATCAACTCAACTCAAAAAACTTTATTGCACGCAATAGAGTTGATCCATATCAAGATGTTACAAATGTAACAATCACAGATGCAAACTTTATTGGAGCAAAAATTGACAACAGCTCCCACTGAACAACCGCATCCAAAGATGCTGCTAGGCCCATCTTAATGGCGTCATTTCAAACACAAAAGGGCAAACAACTTTAGTCAGTGGAACTTCAACCATATCATCTGTGAAACTATGCTCCACTTTAATGTCACCATTTTGATCTGGTTCTTTATGGTCAAACACTTGACCGCCAGATGTTTGGACCCTTTAAAGCCTCTGTTGTTGTATATAATCAACAATGCAGAGCCATCATCATACTATAACTGTATGGGTCCATATAAAAATAAATACGATCAACTCCCTAGTGAGATTCTGGAGCTAAATAATTTGAGTAGCAGCCAAAAGCTTGCTATAAACTCCGCTTGAATGCTAGAGGACAATACAGATCTGTGTTTTTCTCTATTATGCCGCACTGCCTGCTAATTCAAAGATGCATTATGTTGTCAACTTCTCGTCATCCAAATAGTTAGTAAGGTCTTAATCCGAATGCCTCACTAGCTGCAAGTAATCAATCTGTATGTGAATCAATATGTAGTCTTTTGTCCTCTTTATGTACCTTAAAACTTTCTTGACAGCAATCTAGTGATCATTTTCTGGATTTTACAGATATCTGCCTCATGTTCTCAAAACAACATTTGGGTTCTCTCCACATCCGTATAAGGACATGACAATAGATTCAGTTTATTACCCTTAATGTCAGGATCAATTCCTGACTTACAGTGCTGTATACTGAATCTTTCACAATACGATCAACACATGTCCTATGAGACAGGCCCAATATGCAATAAGAACAATCCCAACAGATCTCAATGCCCACGACAAAAGACACCTTATCAAAGTCCTTTATGGCAATATGTGCTTTGCTTCATGTAGTAATTCAACATCACCACTTGTAACATATTGTTCAAAAGAAGATAAAATTTCCTCCCACTGATCTTGTAGTATATACACTAATTCACTTCACTTTCAACATCACTGAATAAAGTGACAACATATATGAAACTCCTGATGTCATTATCTGAGAGCTGTTGCATGAGGCCTTAAGTAAACTATTTTAGTCTACTGATAAGTTTATCTGAATCACCAGCTATAAAACCTTCGGGTTATACCATATAGACTTTCCTCATCAAGGTCTCTCTTTGAGAAGATAGATATCAATATCCAGCTGGCGTAACTCTAAAACAAGATGAGTTACAAATGTCATGATCACTCTGAAAGAACCTTTATGAGAGACTAGAGGAAAGAGTTACTTTATAGTCTTCACCTCCTCTCAGAGTGAAATCTTGGCAACCAGTCTAGCTTTAAACTTCTCTGACTTTTCTTTTAAAGACCTTTTGTCTTATTCATCCACTTGTAACTGATGAACTTATAACCCTCAACTATCCATTATGCTCTCAAAAATCATTATGTTTCATAGACCATGTCTCGTCTTTTATCACATCCAACTCCAAATCTCACTGATTACAAGAAACAGCATCTGTATAAGTTTCTAGATCAACCATATGGCCTATATTATAATGATGCTCTCCAGATAGACTATAAGTCTGGCAGTATAATTGGTCGTCTCTACCTTAGGGATCTTCCAAATGGAGCCTCGTTAACCTCATCATACACCTATGGGGCTTGAAGAGCTTCATCAGAATCTGTGTTAATAACACTGTCCTAAACCCCAATAGGCTTAGACTGTGATGTGGTAGGCTTCACGATCGTCTATATAGGCAGAGAAAACGACACAACACATGTATCGTACCTTTAACCTTAATAGCCTAAGCATCTTTTGGCCTCATTAAAATTCAGAAACTTCATTGTCTGTTATTCCATTATTCTCGTACTTCTGTTGGGATCATTAACCAAATATCCCTTCAAATGATCTGGACTTACCTAATGCTGGACAATACATCTTCACCTCTGCAGGATAACTTCAAATCTTTAGATGGTTTATCTAGATTTACGTCTAATCCATAACTCAAAAGGGTCAATAGAATAACCTTAGTGGAAACACCAATCAAAGTATGAAGACAACTCAAAGGCTATCCATACACAGAATCTTGTAGGTTCATTCCATTAATCATACTCCTCATTACAATCTTGAAAATGCGCTTTTGCCTATCGGCCGCCTCATTATAACTTTCAGGCATAGTAGACTTAACTACTATCCCAGAATCCTTTTAGGTATATGGTAAATGACCCTTAAAGCTTTCCAGCATGGTCATGTACACCATAATACTCACCATATTGGTCTGATCTGACAATCTTTATGACTTTTCCCAACTATTCCTTGACTTCAGCCTAAAGACCTTGAACTCGTCAAGAGAGTCAGACTTTTCCTTAATCAAGTACATATAACCATATGGGGAACAGTCGTTAGTAAATGTGTCGAAATAAAATTTTCAACACAGAGTTGTCATATAGGTCCATTGACACAAAACTGTATGACCTCCAAAAGGTCAAAACTTTGGACTATAATATTTCTTCTTTATCTCGGTCATCTTATTTCCACATCAGTTTACGCAATTCTCCAGGTCATATTTAAGAGTAGTTAGGATGTTAAGCTTTATCAGCCTCCCACTCTTTCCTAGATAAGTGGCCAGATCTTTATGCCACAATGCGTAAAACTGTTCTTTAACTGGAAATTTCTTGGAAAACAACCTTTCACTGTATAAGTGATGTAGATATCATCGGGAGTTAAGCATAATCTAATTCATTTGACACATTGCAGCACTCATCCTTATTCGACTTGAGAACACAGAAATTCCGTTGTTCTTTCAGTTCAAAAGAGTAGCTGCTCACGTCCAAATATGATACGGAAATCAAGTTCCGTCTAAAGGTAGATACAAAAAATGCATACCTTAATGTCAGATCAAAACCAGAGAATGGAATTAAAATGACACATCTCCCACGAATTTAATGTCAACTTTATTGTTGTTTCCTGATGTGAGCTTTTGATTCATCTTGATTTGGTTTCTTGTGATTCATGAATCCTTGTACTGTGAACACAATATAATTGGTTACACCTTTATAAAGTCTCCATAAACTGGATGAGACTTCTGCTAGATTAGATTCGTGAATCAAAACCAAAGAATCATCACCTACATGCCCACACATAGATGACCAAGCCTTATTACAATAGCAGTCCCACTTTATGTGACATTTCTTTATAAAAGAAGTCGTAGTCACAGTCTTTCTCAAAAGATGCCATTTTTGGACCCAAACTGTCTGAATGATCAGTGGTTTCAAGAGTTCCTTTATGAGTACGATCTTTAAACCTTTTGCTCAATGTGTCCACCATCCTTATGACGTAATCTCTAACTTCATAAAAACCATCAAACCTTATATTGAAGAGTTCTCGCTGATGTATCATAATATCAGTAGTGAACGAGACACAGACCCAGGCTACTTGGGCTTCCATCATCCATATAGCAGTGTAGTCAGCTGGCCATCTACTTTCACAGCAGTACTAAATGGATTACTTCAGAAATCACAAGCAAATCCAATTGCTCTTTAATCCAGGCAATAAAATGTCCCTTCTCGAGTTTCATATGTTAACAGTAAAATCTGTCAACTTATCCTCATAAAGAGCAATATAAACTTCTGCCAGCCATATCACAAAACTTAATATCCTCCAGCTATTTCACAAAGTCTGAACCAGTATGAACCTCAATCTTAATGAAGTTACCGTTTACTGGGAAGGTGACTACTTTAAAAAGCAATGTATAATAATGGCACCATGTGAGTACTGTGTAACTTGATCCTTAAAAGTACACATCTTGAGGATCAGATGCACCATCATGTAATCACCTTTGGGCAGAATACATAATGTGCACTTTATATGTGACAGCCTATAAAGAGAATAAATCCAATCTTTATGAATCACCACCTTTGGGTGGATGAAACACTAGGATCAGTTACTTCTCAAACATATGCTATACATGTATTCCTCCATAATCAATACACAATCACCTCCTTTGGGAGTATGACCATGCATCAAAACAGGAGACATCCTTCCACAATACGAGACTGATATTTCTCAAACCCAACCAAGTGTGCCACTTTGGCGGTCACTACCTGACTGAATCCTTGAAACTCTCTCATACCAGGGATATAAGCTTTATGCCTAACATTTACCATATCCAAATGATTTCAAATTTCACTATGGGGCACTTTATTCTGAAATCATAGGCGATGCCAATAACATTGCTGTATACATTGATGCATGTGGAACTTTATACATGCTAAAAACTCTACACATCCTGTATGTGGTCATATACATGTAAGCTTATCATGGTATTTCCGAAACCATATAGAAATACATGAAAAATCCTCAAAATACCCCTAAAAACATACGTACATAAGGGTCTTTATGCATTTTTCTATTTTTAAAAGCTTCAAACATGTCAAATAAATATACCACAGTGTAGAGAATTTCCATACGAGCACGCCGGTACCAAGATCGCCCCTAACGGACGTCTCACGCGCCGGCCAAAGCCTCGGCGCGTGGGGCTCACACGCCGCACGTGCTCCTCACGTGCGGGGCGTGCTCACCGGTCCAATGACCGGTCCGACCGGCGACCGGTCCGACTGTTCATCCGGTCCAACCGTTGACCGGTCCGACCGGTCAACGGTCAACTCGGGTCAGAGTCGGGTCGAAGTCGGGTCGGGTTGACCCGGTCAAACCGGGTCAGTCAACGGGTCGAC
Source organism: Rhodomyrtus psidioides (assembly GCA_021437785.1). Taxonomy (NCBI): domain Eukaryota; kingdom Viridiplantae; phylum Streptophyta; class Magnoliopsida; order Myrtales; family Myrtaceae; genus Rhodomyrtus; species Rhodomyrtus psidioides. Next base: position 2,585,549 of record JAILYB010000091.1, on the reverse strand, counting down.
CCGGTCAATTCGGGTCGGGTTGACCCGAAACCGAACCCCGGGTGACGTCAGCCTACCACGTGTCGCCGCGTGAGAGGCCGCGGCTGCGCTAGCGCGTGCAACGCGCGTGCCGCGCGTGAATCGCGCCGCAGCGGACGCCGGTGGCGCGTGGCGCGCGTGTGAGGCCGTCCGGCCTCCTCCGGCGACGATCTACCCATCAAAATGCTCGTCTCGACGAGCCCGTGCCAAATATATGATCAAAAATAATTTTCGTCGGGAAAATTTTCCGAAAACAGGCAAACACAGTACGGTCCCGATCTTCGCTATGGCGGCTCTGATACCACATGTTGGCCGTGAGAAACTTTACCACGGCACTCCCCGGATCACCATAGCAGAGAATCGGATGCCGTACAGCGAAAGAGACGAGCTTGTGTACCTGTTTTGGATTCGCCGGTCTTTAGGCGGAACTCCGGCGATTCCTCAGCTTAGGCGCATCACCTCTATCACCCTCCGGAATCCTGGCGTCGATGAGACCACCACCCTCACCTTCACTTGACTTTATAGGAGGAAACAACCTCCTTAGCGAAGCAACTTCTCAAGGAAGTTGAGTGTGTGGAATTATAGAGAGTTATTGTTAGAGGGGGGTTGCCTTAGCCTATTTATAGAGTCATTTGGCCGGGCCCTCTCATCACAGGCCGGGCCGAACTCGGCCCACACCAGCCAGGTCCATATTAGGCTAATTAAGAATCCTTATATCTCACTTTATTAGACCAACCCCGTTAACGGTAAATTAATACCGTATAATGGTAATTATAATCTCAATTAATATAAGCCCACACTTAGGAAAACTCTAACATTGAAATGTTTGATGTATGTAGTGTTGAATAAAAGTCGACGCGTGCTTGTTACGAAATTCACAAGGAAATTCAAGATGAAAGTCACAAATCATTCGAGCGAGATTAATGATTGCTTTAAGGGAAGCGTATCGTGAATGACGGAGAGACAATGAGGTCGGGAAGTACATTACTTCAATTTCCAAGTGGCCCTTACCATAAAACGACCAATTTTCTTGACGGTGGCTTACTTAGGAAAAGCCAATGTGCTTTTAGGCTTCATTTCGCAGATAATAATTTTCAGAAAAGTAGTAACGGGAGCCATTGTCCCAACCTTGACTGACACTCAAAAGGCAATATCAGCTTTAAAGTAAAGCCCATTATGTGACCCATTAAGATTCGATTATTCCAGGGTTGAAAATGAATTGCGCGTGCATCTACAAAATGAATTATAGTATTCCCATTTGCCGGTAGTGCGTGTCCCGTGTGTAAGGAAATACTGTTTAAGTTCATTCTAGAGATGATGCACAGTACAGTTCAGATCCGATCAAATCAATGAAGAATCGTGTGAAAACTCATCATGGATCCAACATGATTCTCATTGCTCTTAGTTAATATCATTATATCAACTCTTGGGATATAAGCACGGCGGTTTCGAACGGTCGACCTCGTTCAACCAATCTTGAACCTGTGTCGGTCTTTTCGAAATGGAACTGAATGTGTCTTGTTACCGAAGTTCCAAACCTGTTCAGATACAATTAGAATGTGGTGCATTACTGGCTACTTGACCATGTGTGCCCCCCTTCGTCTCGACTCAACTCTATGAAGTAAGCAGACTAGTAAAATTTCATTAAAGCAGTTTCAGAGGTTACTGTTGTAGGATATTTTTGTTTTTTCTATCCCCATAAACAGACATGTTTTGCTAACAGAACATCAAATCCATCTTCCTTACATCTCATGGATCCCCACGCAGGTTAGATTAATCTGAAACCGAAATAAATCGTAACATTTTCCATATGATACTACGATCACTTTCACGGCTTTATGAATACTGTAGGTGAAGCTTGACGGGGAATGAAGCTAACATCGGTGGATAGGATAACAAATCTTATATGCGCAAGCACATCACATGACAATTTAGAATTATCATTCAAACATAAGGGTCAGTAATTTAAGGTAGAGAATAGAGAGATTCACGATCGAAATAAAGACGGGGAAGGTACACTGTTTTCCTCCATCTGAAGTGGCCCTCTTCCATGGTCATTCATCCCTTCAATATCACCTTATGCAAGCTTGCTTAAGAAAAGCTTAATCCAGAAAAACGTATCCATCCATGCATGACCCAAGCCTCTTTATTTCTCCTCTTCGTTTCTTTGCTTTGCTGCTGCTCATCCACGCGATGCCCCCAGCTGCTCTGCACCGCCAGCGGCGATTGTCGGACAGTTGCCATCGTCATCCATCTCTCTCTCTCTCTCTCTCTCGCTGGCCTCATTGCTTTGCACATAGACAAACTACAAGAAATTTCCATTTTTGTGACCATCTTATTTGCCATAGATGTATCGAAAAGATTTTTGCTAGTATAACAGATTTTGAGTGACTATGAGAGTAACAATATATTGTAGGCCACAAAATTTTGAATGAGTGAACCGACAATAATTTTTTTTTTCTGTTATAAATAAGCTGTTGGTCGTATTTCTAATGAATTTGTGGCTGTTCAAGACAATGACATTGAGACATGGAGAATTAGTGAGAATAAAGATGCTACTAAATGTTTGAGATATATCTGTCATGGGTGATCCCGGAATTATTATTATCCATGGTTTAGACGAGTACAACTGGGAATGCAAATTAATGACCATTTTGCTAAATTGGCCTCACTTCCGCCACAGCTCAATAACATGATCAATAATGGAAGACATAAACGTTGTACTCCACCACGGCATCCCCGGTCTGGAGGTTGATCGTGTGGGTCCTCGCCTGAGCATACCCTCGTGCGAACCGGAAGAGTCCGCTCCCGCCGATTGGCATCTCCCTCACGTTGGAGAGAAATGCATTCCGACCAAGGACGCTCGGGGTGCTCCCGTTGTACTTCCCCTCGGTGAACACGTAGTTCTGCACCATCAGCAGTCCGAAGTCGTTGAGCGAGGCAGACGAATAGATTCCCTGAGCCCGGCCGACGATCTTGGAGCCCATTTCGGGGCCTTCGGTTAATGGGTCATCGATCACGAAAAGGGAGCCGAACCTGGTGGTCGAAGCGTTGGTCATCTTGGCCTCGGCAACGAGCACGGCAGTCGGGTTGCGGCCACTCATAGTGTCGTGGAAGTAGAAGTGGAGGTGGCTCAGCTTCTCCTTCATGAGCCCGTGCTCGCGAGGGAGGAGGCTTCGCGCGAAGGAGCGAGAGTTTGAGGAGTGAAAAATGGCGGAGGTGAAGAGGATAGAGAAGATGACGAGCTTTGTGATGTAAAGAGCCATGGCTAGAGAGAGAGAGAGAGAGAGATGTGGTTAGGGTTTAGCTGAGGGAAGGTTTTTAAGGTGGAGGCAAATGGAGAAAATTGGATTTGGTGGAGACCGAATAAGAGAGAAAAAATAGAGTTGGGACGTCGTCACAAGGGTGACCTACCATTCGCGGGCACAAAATAATGTAAATCCCTGGAGAGAGGGACCAAAAATTGAATTTCTCATCTAGATGTTGGCTTGCTTAAGTAAAGCCAATGTACTTTTGGGCTTTGTTTTGCGAAAACAATTTTAGAAAAATATTTTTTTTAACTTTTCGGTATTTGTAATTTCACAAAAAATAAACGAGTCAAGAAAAAAATTTTCTTTCCATGAAAAAAACAAATTCAAAAATGGAGAAAATGATTTCCTTTTTTTGAGGAATTTTTTTTCCCTTATCTTTCCTTCCTCCACTCTTTCACATTTCTTTTCTTTTTAATTATTTTTTGTTTATATTTTTTCCTTCTCTTTTATTTTTTTCCCAAAATATAATTTAATAAAATAAAATAAAATAAAAATGAAAATAAAAATTATTAAAAGATGTGCATGAAGAAAAATAGAATTTGATTTTCCATACCAAACGGCAGCAAATATTTTTTTAGGTTATTTCCAAGTTATTTTCATGTTTCAACCCAACACCAAAAAGCATTGTCATTTCCCTGAAAAGTGACTTTCTGGAAAATCTTTCTACAAATATCTCATTTTTCGCGAAATGAACAGAGTCTTTCAAGTTTTTGGGGGATTAGGATTTTCATGAAAATTCTAAAATATTCCTAAGCATGTTATTACGGGTAATGTACATTTGTCTTTTAGAGTTTTTTTTCCCCCCTTCGGGGTGATGGTGTGGGCAAGGAGATTAGATGTTCACCATTAAATCAAGGAAAAGCACATGACTGTAATAAGATGAGCTCATGTATAAATAGAGATCTCCTTCCCATTTTTTGTATCACTCCAAGAATCAACAAAGAGGAGCAGTAGGAAGCTTTCTCTTCCAAACCCTTCTCTCCCCAAGAGCATCTCTCCACGGCCCGTGGTGGGCCAAGAGAGAATGAGCTTTTTGAATTGAACTGGGCTTTGGGCCCACCCAAGCGACACTATATTCGGCCTTTTCCGCTTATGAACCTTTCATAGACTTGTTAGGGGTTTTTTTTTTTTTTTTTTTGTGGGTGGGGAGGGGGGAGATCAGAAACTAATTTCTTTCATTATTAGCTCGGAAAGAGGGCCCTACAAAAGGGGCATCCATACAAAGTAAAGACCAGAGGGTCTGATGGGAAAAAAGGCCAATTACGAGATAGCTCATTAAGTCTCTGCGTTGTTGTTGCCAAATCTGCTACTGCATTGGATGCTCCGGGACAATGGGCCAATCAAATTTTCGAATGGGCCGAAGAAGCTTCAAGCAGTCCATGATAAGAGGCCTCTCCTCCCCTGTGAATTGATCTGCATCTCCACTTATCAGTGTTCTCACCGAATCAAGCCTTGTTAGTTTGGAGACCAACTAATACTTGATGCACAATCAATGGCGAATGGAGTTGGATGGAACTCATGCCTTATGCCCATATATAGGGGTCAACATGTCTGGGTTGGTCTGGTTCCCTCATGAATCGGACATGTTATCAATTTTCAAAACCGGATTGATTGGTCCGGTTCGATTTTTGGGCAGCTCAGAGGAACCGGTAAAGAAATTTGAACTTTGTGTCAATCTTCGCATCTCTCATAATTTATTACTCTGAAAAGAAAAATAAAAAAGCAGGTTTATCCTCAATTAGTATAAGGAGAAGAAAAAGCAGTTTGTGAGGCTTTTATAATTTAGGTTCTTTTTTTTTTCTTTGTCTGAATTGGGTTCTATATTGAAAAAATTAAAAATTATTGATCTGGGTGGGTGGTCTATCGGTCTAGTTCCCCCCCTAAAATCGAAAACTGGACCGCCCAGACATCAGGAACCGATAACCGGATCGGAGCCCTCCGTAACCGAACCGAACCCGCCAGTCCGATCGATCCATTATGCTCATCCCTACCCATATATCTCTCAAATCTAAACCTGTGTTTATGTAATCCTTTCTCTTCCCATCAAGATTCATTAGTGTACTGAGCAGACCATCACAAACGTTTCTCGGGATAAATACATTATCAGTGTCATAACTTTTATATGGCGTTCACTTGAGTGCCATAATTTTCAAAACATTCACTTAAGTGTCATAATTTTTGTACGACGTTCATTTGAGTGCTATAACTTTTAAAAATCGTTTACTAGAGTGCCATCGCTGATGTGGACGCCGAAAAAACTGACGTGGCACGCCAGTAAGCTGGGGTGGCACGTTGGAAAGTTGTCGTGTATGCCGGAAAGCTGAGGTGGCACGTCGAAAAGCTGACGTGTACGCCAGAAAAGTTGACATGGCACTCAAGTGAACGATTTTTTAGAAGTTATGTAACTTAAGTGAACGTTTTGAAAATTATGACACTCAAGTGAATACCGTACATAAATTATGATACTCATGGTGCACTTATCCCAGCGTTTCTCTCAACGCGCATAATATCGAGATTGTGTCGTAACCGAGAGAAGAAATAAGACGATCAAAGATGGTATTTCCTTAAATGCAAATGCGCAATCGGTCCGACAGGAGATGATGAAAGGTGGGATTTATTGCTTGGAAAACCCTTCCTTCCAATCCAAGCTGATGAAGCCCTCCGCTCACCCCAACCACGTGTCGGCATGTTCATGATGCATCGTGATCAAAAGGTCCTACAAAAAAGACCTCTGTATCAGTGTCTTGTCATGATCATATACTAGCTCGATTATCTAATCTTGACAGCTTGAAGGCGAAACCGCCTATTTATCGAGGGCAGAGGCCGCTCCCTGTCACGAACACTCTAGTGAGAGTTTATCCTTTACTTTTCCCTAATTTTTTTCGTATCATCACACATTTCGATCCCTTGTAATTTCATTGCAATGTACTCTCAATCTCACGTAACTTTAATTCGAGTTCACTTTACGCTTCATCATACACAATAGTCGCACTCCATCTAAATCTCAATTCACGCACTTCGCGCTCGAGTGCAAAATTGTGGAGCCATCTGAGTCGCTCTCTAATCATTTGAAATTGGATTGCATATTGATGCATGTCGATTTTCGACAACATCTCTTTTGGCATGCCCGGCGTCAATTTTCTTTTCCCAACATCACATCATATTTTACACTAATAAATATGATGTTCTTTTGATTTTTCTATACATGCATGAAGTAGTAATGGATTTAAATCTTAAGCACGATACTTTTACAAACATTGCACTTTTAATTAAATGGTCCTTACTTAATATGCAAGCGTATTTGGTTCAGACAATAGTTGGTAGGGGTGAGCGGTTCCCGGTCCGGTCCGGTTCCCCTCAAGAACCGAGAACCGGACCAATAAGTGGTAGTTAAATTTGTTTTTTTTTTAGAAAAATGACGACATATGCGTGTTATCCCCCACCATTTACTTTTTGTTCCTGTATTTACTAGAAGAGAACTCCGTTCAAGTGAAGGGTGGAATAAAATTTTCTAATAGCATATACATAGTCTCCATTGCCCCTTTTGTGGAAATAAGTACGAATTTACCAAAATTAGTCGGATTGTATGAGTTCGAGTCCGGTATTATAATCTATCAGTTTACTAACGAGAGATAGAAAATAACGAATCATCAAAATCTCCTAACCCATCCACATCATCATATAGACTATCCTGACGGATAATTCAAACTACCCGACACAAACAAACATTTTTTTTCCGGTAACAACTTTGTCAATTTCAAAACTCAATCTTTGTCGGGGTTGCTAAGGCAGCGCATGGTAACACTTTTCACCAACTTCTCAACTTCTGACCAGAAATTGATTTCTCTGCTTCTCCTCAAAAGCAGAAATTGATTTTTCTACTTCTGCTCCAGATTGACTTCTGATCACAGAAATTCGTTTGGTAATGGTTGAAATTTTTTATTTTTGAAACATTATTAACAAAATCTTTGGTGGCGGAGGCCGGCCACATGTGGCAACGATGGTCGACCGAGGCTCGTGTGGTGGAAAAAAGTGATTTTGGAGCCGAGAAGTAAATTTTTTTAACTTCTCAATTTTTTTACCAAACACATTTTTACTTCGAAAGTGATTTTACCAAATGAATTTCCCTGCCAGATTGATTTTTGGCAGGGAAATTCTCATTCTGAAGTGTTATCATGCAGTGCCTAAGTTATTAATTTTTTACTTGCAAAAGGGTTGGGATGGGCGATCAAACACCACTTACCCCTTTCAGGCGTCACCACAAGAGTTCCACACTCACCGCTGAACGTTCGGCTTGAGCTATGATATGAAATTCCGAGATTAGCGAACCCCTCGTGACAATACCACCATAATACTACCGGTTAGGAAATACTTTTATTTGCCTAACACAGTACTAATTAATTCGAAAAGCCCAGGTCTACCCTTCCCGTTAGTAGGAAGTTGTATCCACGTGATTGACGTGTTGCAAATCCATATCACATATCTATTGATTGTGTTGAGCGGTTTAATCAAAGAATTTTTCCTGATTTAGTGAGAGTTTTAAGTTAAGATTACACATGTCACCACCGCCGACAGAAAAATACAAATTATACCCACGTGAATGGTGCTGCCATGATCTTTTGGAAAGATACAAATCCAACAAGTTCGCGCCAGCTTCAAGCCAGAAAACATAAGTACGTGGGATAATTGCCCAAAAAAATCTTAAATTTATTGCACGAGATCTTAAACCTTTTAATTGTGACAATTTAATCCTAAACATTTAAATGATTTGCTAATTGAGTTATAAACATTTCAATTATGTCAATTCAATCCTAAACTTTTTCACAATTTGTCAATTTAGTGCTAAACTTATTATTTGGATAATTGTATGAAAAGACTATATTGACAAACTGTCAAAAGGTTTAAGACTTAATTGATGAGAAATGCTATGGATGGAAGGAACGTGAGATTATATGGTGTCGGATGGTGATCTCCACTTCAAAAACCAACATTTGAGATGTTCTAAGAATTTCGAGATAAAGGGAGAGACTTGATATTTTAATGTGTTTCAATTTATACCCCAACAATATCAATAAGAGATGAAGTAACTTAATCTATCAAGAAAATTAGTTATCTTATTTAACAATGACGCTAATTATCTCAGAGAACTCTATTAAGAAATAGAAAAATACATCTTATCCATAATATCTAAGATTACCTCTAATTGGGAATTTTTTCACCATCTATAAATATACTTCAACAAACAAAACCCACCAACCCCCAACCTCCACACCACCACCACCTCCCCTCCGCTCCCCCCCCCCCCCCCCCCCCCCACACACACACACACACACACACAAACTAAAAAAATTAAGCATCAATCTTATGTATAGCAGGTGCAACTCTTTGTGGCCAATGCGTCATGTAAGGCGGACCTTACACCAGATAAGAGATGTTCATACGTCCAACTGGATTCAAGACGGTGACACTTGTGTTAGTCGGATCTTACATAATCCACATTTTCATCTAATTTTACCATGACCGAGGACCTGATCACGAAACTGCCATCTCTTTCTCACATAACCTTGATAAAACCACATGGGAACTTAACTTGAATTATGGCAAACTAAACTGTATCACCCTAAAATGTTCAACTTTGGCTGCTAAGGCATGCTTAACTTTGACGCCAACAATTGCCAGGAGGCGGCTTCTCTCATTGACGACGCTCGCAATTGACATAGAGTTCCATAACGAATAGCGTCCATGGTTGATGATGTTGAGTGTTGACATAAATTGGAAATTCTAATGGCAAATGCACGATGTTTTAATCTACCTCTATACATAACATCACTAATTTATTGGACAGTGAGGGTGCAAAGTTCCGCAATGGTGTTAGGATTGGTAATCCTTTTCTCCTTGTCTCCATTGATTTCTCAATAAATCCCAACCGTTAACACCTTCATTTATAAACACGGACAACGTTCCTTATTCGCATGAACGATGGTCTGGATGAATGAGAAATGGAACGAACATATGGATGGGGCAAAGGACCTCATCTCGTAAATCGCAGGTGTTATGCTTGTGGTCTTCGTTTGCTATTTTTCTCTAGTTTGTCCCGTTTTGTTGGGCTATCGTTGCGCAGTGCCTTATCACTTATAATACGCAATCGTGGGAGCTCCAACTGTTGATACATGTACGTTTATCGTTCTATTGTTCTTGAACCAAACAAAAACGACTTACAATCTTAACCTGGCGAAACCCTCAATAATGGTACACAAAGAAATCATACACAAGAACGATGAATCCCTTCTTCAGGTCGGACGAGTAAGTGCTGGTCTGAACATAACCCCGGGCCAACCGGAAAAGACCGGTTCCGCCGATGATGGGCATTTCCCTCACCTTCAACGAGAGCAAGTTCCTTCCCATGACAGTTAGATCGCTCCCGTTGTACTTTCCCTCCGTGAACACGAAGGTCATGGACATCGACAAGACCATCTCGCTTTGGGATGTGAAAGCCGCCAGGCCTTGTACCCTACCCATGCTCTTCGAGCTCATCTCAGGGTCCACGGTGACCACATCATCGACAACTGCTACTTGACCGAATAACGTGGTGGACTGATTGGTCGTCGATGCCTGGGCTACGGTTGCGATGGTGGCGTTGCTCCCGGAGATTATGTTCTGCACGTGCATGCGAAAGCGAGTGAGCTTCTCGCCCTTGGAGCTTAGGAGTTCGGATTTCGTGGTGAGTGTGGTGGAAGAAACAATGAGTGAGAAGAAAAAGAGCTTCGTTTGGGTTAAGGCCATGGCGTAGGACTTGAGAAGGGAGGCCAGACGTAGTGACTGAAGAAGAGAAAGCTGGTGTTGGTTGCACGAGTTCGCAATGTAGTGGTTTCATTTCGTTCATTATATAGTGCCCCAGGTGTGATTCTACTATCCAAGGATCAAGCGAAGCGTCAATACGAAGAAAACATGTATGCACATTCTTAATGCGACAGTTTTTTTTTTCCCCTTGTATTTTAGCTTTCATCACACATTTTGATTCCTTAAAATTTCGTTTTGATATGAATGTGATTTCACTTTACTTTCGATTCATTAAAATTCACGTTGGCGATAGTGACCCACCGTAGGCGTCACCATAAAGTTTCCATATTCACTATGAAATGTCCGGCAAGAGCCATGGCTACTCTGCACCATTTGCGATCCGAAAATTCGAGGTTGGCGACTCTATCCTTGAATTCCCACAAAGATGCAAGCGGTAGCGAAATCTCTTTACATGAGATATCCTGCAGCTACGCAAATGTAACAAGAGCAATTAAGTATATTCGGTCTCGACGCCAATCGAGCTTGTGACCTTATGCACGGTAAAAGTATCAAAAAGTCCTAAACATATTGCATTGATACTAATTAAGTCCTAAATCTTTCAATTGGAGAAATTTAGTCCTAAACCTTTTCACTTTCTGCCAATTAAGTCCATCTAGCCGATTTAGGCCTGAAATTTCTGACGTAGTCGACGACTGTCCTACAAGACATGGCTAGCAATAATGAGGATATTCTTTGTATTATTTTTTTAAATATTATTCTTTGATGGCATGATGACATGGAAGAAAAAAAAATTAAAAAAATTACTAAAATTTATACATAAAAAATGTCAAAGTCAGCGCCAGTCTTGTCACGTAACATGATCGGCGTCCGCATCAACAATTTTCAGCCTAAATTAGCAGGATAAACTGAATTGATGTCAAAATCAAAAGGTCTAGATTTTTTTTTTGGTAAAAAAAAAGGTTTAGAATTAAATTGGTGTAATTAAAAGGTGTATTAGACTGAATTGGAACCAATGCAGTAAATTTAGGAACTTTTTTGATACTTTTCCTCCACCTACGGAAGGCGACCCCTTCACCGTTGAATCAACCGTCTTGGCCCTTGTCTGAGTTTCTTTTTCCGTTTCAACATGGTACCAATAAATTGGAAAAGCTAGGGGCTGCCCCGACCGTCCCTCATAAACTAATACCCGCATGATCGACGTGTTGCGGGTCAATATCTTCCATCCATTAAGGACAGACATTCCTTACACGTCACCAACACCAACAGAAAATACCAAATTAAGACATCCCCACATGATTGGTGGTGATCTTTTGGAAAGATACAGGGCCAAAAGTCGAGAGTAAATATGTGCAAGTAGTGAACAGGTTATCAGGAGCGAATCAACTCCCACACGGGACCAAATATCATTTCAATTGAGTAAACTAATGGAGACATTTGCAAAAAAGGAAAGATCAATTCTTGGACAGTCGATTCGGATCGAAAGAGATCGGGTAAGACGCGACAGAAAAAAGAAAGGCTGGCTAAATGTTGAAATCTCTTAGTCGATGTGAACACTAAATTTGATTTTTCACTAGCTATTAGTCATTTCTTATATTAATTTTCTTCACTTGTTTTGGCATCTCTAATTTTGTTAATAAAAAAAAAAGAGATCATCCACATTCTTCTATAGTTTAGTTTTCACACCGAATATGTGTGAATTTTGTCTGCCGAACACGATTTTATTTTTATTTTATTCTTTTTTATCCATATTAGAAAGACACAAATTTTCTAAGATGCACTTTTCCACTCCTCATTTGGCTCGGACACAAATTTTCTATTTTCAACAAGTCCCATAAAGAGATCATCCTCTATATCGTCACCGGCCCCTCCCTCAACCTGTCAAGCTCTTGAGACGGACATCCAACCACCACATAGTCAGCATATCTTGAGACGACGAGTTGGGCATATCTCGAAAGTTATTCGGCCAAAATAGTCCTCATGCCACCCAAATCAGAATACCAGCCGATGGTTGAGTCCACGTGGCCGAGCACATCCTCAGATTCCAAAGGGATGCTTCGAGGAATCGAGCCGCAGCTTGTCCTTGATGTAGGCAAACAAGTTAATGCTCTAGAGGAGCCAAGCTTGGGACTTCGATCACATGCGGTGGCTGTGGAAAGAAGATCAGGAGGATGCTTATGATGGTGGAGTGAGTAAGGAAGGTTTCATGGACAAATCTTGGAAGACTCTCACTAGGAAGATCAGGGTTCCATCATGTTCATATGCTTAATTGAAACTTTATGAAATGAAGCCATATTTCTGAATAACGAGACGAGAACAAGGACATCAAAAGCATGCGAAGAATAAGTAAGGAAAACAAAAGGAAGGTGAGATCTACGAAGAAAGAAAAAGAAGAAACAAAACAAAACGAGCAAGAGAAATGGTAGGCCACATAAGAGTTAGTATGGTCATAAAATAAAAACAGGATGTGTTTAAACCAAAAGAGGAGTGAAAAAAGCGCGACAAAAAAAAAACAATAAATTGAAGAAAGAGAGAGGAGGTTAGTTCGGTAAGTAAACCGGAAGAAAGGAGTGTTCTAGCCAAAATGAAGGTGAAAATAATGCTGTCCTTTTAAGAAATAACGAAATGTCAAATAATACCTTTAATATCCAATAATATCTTAACAACAGAGGTTGTTCAATATTCATAAATATACTCTGATAATAGAGCTTGTACAAACCTGATATTCTAGTTTGTCCCCACAACGTACGTTGTTAATTTCCCTTACTGGCCACATTTGGTCCATCATGCAGCACGTCATATCACATACATAATCATATAGCTAGTGACGAAATTGATAATCACATATTGCATTGATTTCATTCTTTAGTTATGCAATTAGATTTTGTAATTTGGCTCGAAAATCGCTGAAGTGGATCCTACATGGCATGACTGGTACTGATGTGTGGATAATTTTTTTTTTATAATGCTTTAATATTTTTTTTGGAATTTTTATGTATTTTTTTTCTTCTTTTCCTTATTTATTTTTTTCCTGCCATTGCTTGGTCTCGTCAACGTCCGGCGCCTCGGGCAAGGGCTACTCTCGTTGGCCTCGGGCGAGGGACGCTTGGGCTTCGGTTGGTGAGGGTTTGCCTAAGGCCCGCAAAGGGAAAAAGAAAACAAAAAAAGTAAAAAAAAGTAATACATAAGAAAAGAAAAGGAAATAAAAAATAATAATAAATAAATATTAGAAATTATTAAATATTAATAAAAATTATCCACGTCAGTATCGGCCGTGCCACATAAGACACTTGATGTCCATGTCACCGATTTCTTACCAAAATTGGTGTGATGGACTCAATTGGCAAAATTAAAAGGATTAAGACTGAGTTGGTAAAAGTACATAAGTTTAGAATTTTTTTTTAACAATTTTCCCACAACAGGAAGCTCACCAATATACAATGATGCACTATCGATAGAATCCCCTGCAAAATTAAGGTCAATGATGCCTCCAAAAAAAGGAAACCAGGCGCCGATGTACAATACAAGATATAAAGAAAAGACAGCTGGAGACGATAGAGTATTTAAATTTCGAGCTTGGTGACAAAAGTAGGATTAAAAGGAGGTTAATGAAGCAGATTTTTCCTATGGATATGTTGCCAAAACCAATAGGGGAGGAAACTATAGATCTTTGGCCTTACTAACCGATATGAGACAATATTTCAATATCCCTTTGTCCTATACGCATATACTCTGACGGATGCTATTGCTGGGCTAGGCCCGAACAGAAAATCAGCGAGCACAAACGACATGTGAAATTTGACTAACGAGGTTATATAGACACACAAGGAAGGGATGATAATATTGTCTTTGATGCTATGTTAGAAAGTTCAATAAAAAAGCTTAAGCTTTTAGGTTTAGGGAGATCGCATGTATATAAGAGCATATAAAACTTGTTACCAAGCGATGCGGGGACAATATTTCCACGTGTGAGCATTGCCACAAAAATCCTTTTTTTTTTTGGGCAATTGAATCACGAACCTTTTTACATTTGTTCCAATTCATATCATCGAGCCAATTTTGATAAAAATTGCTGACATAGATATCGGTCGTCCTACATGGTGCAGCTAGCGTCCGATGCTGATAGAGACAATTTTGATGAGATTTTAATATTTCTATTTAATAACTAAATGAGTCGCCAAAATTAATGTCTCAACAGGCAGGGATGCAAAGTTCGGCAAATGTATATCACGAATGAAGATCCACTTCCCCTAGCCTCCATTGGTTTCTCAGCAAATCTCAACTTTTAACACCTCAATTATAACATTAGTATAATCAATTATACGAAATAGAACTGGAGCTAGAAAACTGACTGTACGAAGTATCTCATCGAGTAGACAAAAAAATGTTGTGCAAGCGGTCTTCATTTGCTATTCCCTCTAGTTCGTCCCGATTTGTTGCGCTATCGTTGCGCAATGTCTTATCTCTTACAATAGGTATTCATGTGGCTCCAATTTATCATGGTACTCCATGCCATTTCTTGCACTGTTCTAACTAACGGTACTACGTATGTTCATCCTATACGTTGGAGAACAAATGGAAAAATCTCTCGTTAACAACAAAACTCTCAGTTAGGCAAAAAAGCTAAAACAAAAAAGCAGAACTCTCAGTAATAAGAGAACTGTCTCGGTTTCCAATCATGCACTGTCGACAGAATGATAAGAAACTCCTTCAAAGTTATCATAAAACCTTCTCATGCCGTCTCCTTAAGAGTTTAATAGAAGTTTTTATTGTCATTGAACCAAACAAAGACAACTCCCAAGCTTAACCTCGGAAGACCGTCAATAGTGGTACACGAAGAAATCATACACAAGAACGCCGAGTCCATTCTTTAGGTCTAACGAGTAAGTGCTGGTCAGAACATAACCCCGGGCCAGCCGAAAAAGACCAGTTCCACCCACAATAGGCATTTCCCTCGTCTTCAACAAGGGCAAGGTCCTCCCCACAATGGTCAAACCGCTCCCATCGTACTTCCCCGCCGTGAACGCGAAGTTCATGGACATGGACATGGCCACCTCGCTTTGGGATGCGAACACCGCCATGCCCTCTGCCACACCCACCTTCTTCGAGCTCTTCTTGGGGCCCACGGTCAACGCGTCGTCGAAAACCCTTACTAGACCGAATGACGTGGCGGACTGATTGGTGGTCGACGCTTGGGCTACGGTTACGGTTGTGGCGTTGCTCCCAGAGATTTTGTCGTGCACATACACGCGGAAGCGAGTGAGCTTCTCGCGCTTGGAGGTTCGGAGTTCGGATTTCGCGATGAGTACGGTGGAAGAAGCAAGGAATGAGAAGAGAATGAGCTTCGTTAGGGTTAAGGCCATGGCGGCGGGAATAGGGAAGGGAAAGATAAGCGATGTAGTGGTTTCATCTCGTGCATTATATAAAGGCCCAAGTGTGACTCGATCAGGAGTGAAGATGAAGAAAACAAGAAAGCATATTTTCAATGCGAGAAGATATATCAAAAGAATAGCTCGGGAACACGAGAGGTTTTATTTTTTTTTTCCCCCAAAAGAAACAAAACGAACGTCTTTTAAGACGACCTTTCACCACTACTCTGGGAATTCAAAAACGCCTGCAACCTGCAAACGTGTGACCAAACCCCGATGTTTTTGTGCTTGTCTAGTGTCTACCTAATTGATTTGAAATTCGATCCGCAATTGAACGAGCTTGCATTTGGAAATATATGACGAAACCCCTTGGGAAAATGCAAAGGATTCCAAGTGTTTTTTCAAAATGTAAATAGTGTTTGGTAAAATGTTTCTAAAAAACACAATAAAAAGCAATTTTGAGTTAAATGTAGTTCGAAAAAACTACATTTTATAAAGGACTTTACTATTTTTTTTTGTTAAATCAATAGATGACATTACGTGAGGTGGAGACATTTGTGGCCTTTTGAAAAAACATCTTCCCAAAGCTTTCCAAAAAATTTGCCAAATAGTATTCGTATTTACCCAAGGGAATTCCAAAACCCCTTTGCAAAGTAGTTTCCAAACGCACCCTTAATCGGTCTGACAACGGGTGAGAGCCATAAAGAGTGTGGGGAATCATCATCATCCACGAGAGTTGAGAGTATGAGATTTTTTTTTTCCTTGTGTGTTTGAGTTTAATTTAGGATTAGGAAACATTCATGAACGATTGTAATGATTGATTGTGTTGGGGTTGTCCCACATCGGTTGTGGAAGGGGTTGGTGGTCGGTTTATAAATGTGATGGAAAGTCTCAACCTTTAAGCTAGCTTTTGGATTGAGAGAGGCTCAACACCACCCACACTGGTATCAGAGCCCAGTTTACCAACAAGTCTGAACTCAACAGTTACACGGGAGAGATACGAGTTGTCGCTCCCTTCGACCCATGGCCCGATATGTAAGGGGGAGATTGTTGGGGTTGTCCCACATCGGTCGTGGAAGGGACTGGTAGTCGGTTTATAAGTGTGAGGGAAAGTCTCAACCTTTGAGCTAGCTTTTGGGTTGAGAGAGGCCCAACACCACCCAACAGATTGTAATATCAATCTTTTGAAGATTATACTGGTCACTTCTCCTCAATCTCTTCCTATAAAGTAGGCACACAGTCGAGTCACGTAAGTCCGTTGGGTTCAAGTTTTATTCATGTACTTATTTGTTACTCAAACCGTTTCGTTTGTTCATGGCTCAACGTTCGTGTTACAAACTGATATCAGAGGTTAGGTCATTACTGATTGATTGTTCTTCTGTAGAATTAGTGTTAGAGAAATTCACTGGCAACATTAATTTTAAGCTGGGGCATGCATGTGCGCACGCTTTTAAAGTCACATGCTCCATGTCTGGTGGGGAAAAAATATATTCTTCAGACTCTCTATGTATTGCAATATAAAATCAACGTATTACATAGCTTTAGTCATACTACATACATTATGTCAAGTTCATCTGATTGTAGTGAATATTAGGACATTATTTTAATCGTGTTCCTAGACATATGCTTTCTATTTGCTAATCGCTCCGATTTTGATTCTCTCTCTCTCTCTCTCTCTCTCTCTCTCTCTCTCTCTCTCTCTGCTAATCGCTCCGATTTTGATTCTCTCTCTCTCTCTCTCTCTCTCTCTCTCTCTCTCTCTCTCTCTCTCTCTCATTATATCTCACCTGCAAATGTATCTATTTTAAGGGGCAAATTCTGAAGGTCCACGTGATGACCCCGTGGGTCTCTATCTATTTCTTAACTATAGAAAAGCTTGCATGGACTTGACTTCTAACTTTTGCACGAACACTGAATCTTAACGAAACAGAATAGATAAGAGATAGAACGACCGTAGAACTATAGTGTAACATATTGTTTTGTGATGAAAAGGATGGGATGAATTTTTGAACCATTAGAAGTATCACAGACTCTTGATGGAAAAATTATCCAAAAATGTCCTAGACTCAATTGCACTTTTGATAATTGAGTCTTAAAGTGCAATTTCCTAAAACATTCAATTTTACCAATTGAGTCCTAAATCTTTTCACATTTTTCCAATTGAGTTCATCCTGCCAATTTTGAATAGAAATAGTTGACGTGGATGTCGGCTGTCTATGTGGTATGGCCGGCGTTGATGTGAAGATTTTTTTTATAAATTTGAATTTTTTTTTAATTTTATATTCAATGTTTTTATTATATTTTTTTTTTCATGTCGGCCGCGGGGCGAGGCGACCCTCACCTAGATATGGCTAGGGCCTTTGTGCCCTCGCCCGCGGCCACGGGCGGGGCGACCATCGCACACCGGATGAGGCTTTCGTAGCCGGCATGGGTGGCCAGTGACCCTCGTTGACGAAAGAACAAAAACACAGAAAAAGGACAATAAAGTAAACGATTTGAAAAAAAATATAAAAAAATATTAAAGTTGTCATGTTCAGCCCCACGGTGTCACGTTGGACAGCCGACGTTCACGTCAGCTTCTTTTGATCAAAATTAGCTGGATAGACTCAATTGACAAAATGTCAAAAAGTTTAGGACTGAATTATCGAAACCGTAAAATGTTTAGCCAGTGTTGTTTGGACAATTTTCCCGATTCACCATTAAATTTGAATCATATGCTAATTGATGAAGTCCAAAGAACACCCTAAAACCCGTCTCTCGTCCTTTTGTCTTTCCCTTCCAAAACCCAAATAGAGTAGCCCAACTGCCAAGTTAATTGGTCGTACTTGATTGAGCACAGCGAACATTGCTAAGTTGGTCGGTCGTGCGCGCCTCTTTACAAGTAAATGCCATGATCGAGATGATATTGTTTTCCATTGTATTTAAGCTGTGTATGAATTTGGCCATGCACGCCGATGAACATTATGACCATCCCAGGGCCCATGTGGCGCATTTTGCTCGCGACCTACGTACATGAACCGATGAATTGCTCAGGACAGTGCGGAAGAAAAGTTGAGCTAATGTAGATTATGTACGAAGATCCACTTCTCCTTGCTTCCGTTGGTTTCTCAACGAATTCCAACTATTGATACTTCATATTATAACCATCACTTCACGATGGATCGGATGAACGAGAAATGGAAGGAAAAAACTGACAGTACAAAAGGATCTCATCTCGTAGATCACAAATGTTATGCATTTGGTCTTCTTTTTCTATTTGCTCGAGAGTGTCCTGTTTTGTTGCGCTATCGTTGCGCAGTGACCTATCACTAACGATAGGCATTCAGGTAGAGAATTGATCATGTAAGAGTCACGACTAACAGTCTATTTTGGGCTATAAAAAAAAGAAATGATAAAAAGTTAAAATTTATTATGGGATCCACTCTTTTTAAAAAAAATTTGGCTCACAACAGACTATAATTCTCACAGTCACCCAAAAACTGTTGTGTTAGCAAAGTCCTTCATGTGGGCTCCAAATTTATGGCATTCTTGTGTCATTTTTTGAACTGTTATGACTAATGGTGTCACATAGGGTCATCCTATGTTGGAGAAAAAATGGAAAATTCGCTCCATGCATTGTCTGCATAATTATAAGAAACTCTTCCATGTTTGGTTTCGGCACACAATCAAGTCAAAGTAAAACGTAAAAAGAGAAAAGAAATCAAAACACGAGATTTTATCCTGGTTCGTCCTTAAACTAGGGCTATGTCCAGCAAATGATTCCACTACAATTGACATCTCACACCTCTCGTTACATCACTCAATTATCAGCAAAAAAGAGTATATATAGCAGTAGTTATTCATTAGGAATATGAATGATGCCGGGAGAAAGTGTAGAGAGATAGGAGGTAACACAAATGATAACTTAAAAATATAGAATACTCGCCACCCGTAGAAATTCAACGTAAGGGATAAAAGTAAATAAGAACAACTCCTTATTCTATATTTTTAAGTTCGTGAATCAATACGAGGAGGTTGTCGGTAACTTGAAAGTCCGTAACTCCTTTGCTTCGTCAGTGTCTTCAAGGAATGCTCCCGCATCAATGAATCACACCTCACCTTCCAAACTTCTCATAAAACTTTTTCATGCTCTCTCCCTAAGAGTATAATTACGTTTTTATTGTTATTGAACCAAACAGAAACAACTCCCAAGCTTAACCAGTGGAGGCTGTCAATAGCGGTACACAAAAAAATCATACACATGAACGACGAGTCCATTCTTCATGTCCGACGAGTAAGTGTTGGTCTGAACATAACCTCGGGCCAACCGGAAAAGACCAGTTCCACCCACAATAGGCATTTCCCTCACCTTCAACGACATCAAATTCCTCCCCACAATGGTCAAAACGCTCCCGTTGTACTTCCCCGCCGTGAAGGCGAAGTTCATGGACATCGACAAGGCCACCTCGCTTTGGGATGCGTACGCCGCCATGCCCTGTACCACACCCACCTTCTTCGAGCTCATCTCGGGGCCCACGGTCAACGCGTCGTCGAAAACCCTTACTAGACCGAATGACGTGGCGGACTCGTTGGTCGTCGATGCCTGGGCTGTGGTTGTGGCCGTGGCGTTGCTCCCGACGATTTTGTGCTGCACATACACGCAGAAGTGAGTGAGCTTCTCGCACTTGGAGGTTAGGAGTTCGGATTCGGCGGTGAGTACGTTGGAAGAAACAAGGAAGGAGAAGAGAAAGAGCTTCGTCAAGGTTGAGGCCATGACGGGGGGAACTGGGAAGGGAATGATAAGCTAGGTCAGTGAGGAAGAGAAATAACAAAGCTAGTTTTTGGGTGCACGAATTGGCGATGTAGTGGTTTCATCGGAAAGGGATCTCATCTCGTGCATTACATAGTGTCCCAAGTGTCACTCGATCAGGAGTCAAGATGAAGAAAACAAGTATGAAATCCTCTCCCATTGAAATCCCCACACCCTCCATGTGAGTGAGCCCCCTCACATGGAGGGTGGAGATCTCAATAACCCTCTATCTTAAGGCGATAAGATATTATATAGGATTAGTTTTTTTTAAGGAAACAAAATGAATATCTTTTAAGGCGACCTCACCTAAAAAGCTGACCACTACTATGGGAATTCGAAAAAGCCTGCAAACGTGTGACCAAAACCCCAAGCTTTTGTGCCTTGTCAAGCAATTTGAAAGTACATTAGTTAAACCTTAAACAAATCAGAACCCATCTCTGTTAGAGGCATCCAAGGAAGATTGACGAGCTCAGATCTATGGCTATCCACCCTTATGGTAGTAGCTTAGGGCATGTATGAAACTCTCCAGGGAAATTGGAACACTTTTGGAACATAAATGCGTATGGTTCAAAAATATTTCAAAAGTATTTCGCGGAACACTTTTGTGCCAGTGAACACTTTTGAAGAAACAAAAAAACTTGATTTTGAGTTTTTGAATACTTTTGAAATCACCATCCATCGCCGTCGATGCAGAAACCACTCGACGGCCATCGTCGCCGCCCCCGATAGCTGGCCACAGCCGGCCGTCGCCGCCCCCTGTAGCTGGCCACAGCCGGCCGCCGCTGTCGCGACCTAAAAAAAATAAATTTTCTAGGCTAATGGATTATCAGGTTAATTATTTAACTAACCTAACTCGAACTCTCCCAAGTCCATACCAAATCGCAACTTAAGATTCAATTGGTTAACATGCAATGTATTTTCAATTTGGAGTCGCCACTAATCATTTATGGTAGGTTGATTAGAAACCTAAATAAAATAGCGGGAGAACTATTTTATTTCTACGAACCAGAGATTAAGAGTCCGGGGACTTGATTACGCTAGATTACTCTAACGTCCTTTCGGTACCATTTTATTTCATGAAAAATCATTTGAGAAGGTAACATTAATTGGTTTTTAACCTAAGTCACTAACAAAGGCTATCATGCGGGTGCACAATCAATTAATAGGACATCCAAAAATCAACATAATCAAAGGACCATGCGCCACGCAAGTTAGTTCTTTTTTTTTTTTTTGATTTTTATATGAATGCATTAAATTATTCTATGATGTAATGACATGAATTACATGTAAGACTAAACTAGATGACATGCAAATTAAATGAATGCACAAATGAGACCATGATTTAATTAAATTAACTACGTGACATATAAATTAATTAAAATGCAATTATAATATACAATTTAAGCTAAAATGCAATCTAAAATGACATGGCGAAGATGAATGACGTGGCATGGATGACACGGTAAAGAAGACGTGGCATGGATGACGTGGCATGGATGACATGGCATGGATGACGTGGTATGGATGACGTGGCATGGATGACGTAGCATGGATGACGTGGCAAGGATGACGTGGCATGGATGACGTGGCATGGATGACATGACAAGGATGACGTGGCAAGGATGACGTGGCATGGATGACGTAGCATAGATGACCTGGCGAGGATGAATTTTTATTATTATTTTCGGATGAATTTATTTCCTAAAATAGAACTATGCCAAAACAATTCTTATCTTGCATATTTTAGAGTCTAAATTGACCTAAACTCTAATATATTAAAGACAAATTATTTTATACATGAAATTCTATTTAAACATGCAATTTCTATCCTAAAATGCTATCTTATCTACGTGATGCTATTTTTAAAAGATATGCAATTTTCAAATACAGTATGTGAATGAATGCATTTTTTTAGAATTTTCAGGATTACATCATGCGACATGTATATTCAAAAAAATACGTCCATCAAGCAAATAAAAATAAAATATGTCAATCAATGCCAATCAACAAAGTGGATATATCAATCGAGTTTTGAAATATTCCGCGAATATTTGAGTTAATCTTTAATTCGTAATCCTACGATTAACGATTGAACCCAAACCCTTGCCTAACCAAGTATTCCATCGATAATCTTAAAGATAGACGTTCTCGATTATGCGGCAAGTTGCGGATTAGGAAAGGAAATTTCCCTAATCAACCTGTATTGTTTTTTTTTTTTTTGCATTGGCAACGGCGTTAGAATTAAGTGAAAATAGCTTTACGTCAAACCAAACCGGCATGCCAAAAATGCGGGAAAGAGCAAGCAAATCATTCAACGAACACACTCGAATTAATCGCAAGAGATAAGATAAAGTCAACATGCAATCAAACAAATCTAATGCTACCGATAATTTTTTGGGACCAAAAGGTTACTCACAACAAATCCAACATTATTCAATTTTAGGAGAGTCTTAGCAATCTGACAATGCCCTAGAGCATTGTCGTTCATGAAGGTTTTAACAAAAGACTCACCTAATAGTTACATTTAGCCATGATGGAATTAACGTGCTGCAATTGGTTTCTAAAAAAAAAAACTTTCCAATTTAAATCACCACAACGATGATCAATTTTACTCTCGAATTATCCCTATCAGAATCAGATTTTTTTACCCACCATTATTTTAATGATTATCTAATGGACAAGAACGTGTATGCATATTATGAAACCATCACATCATGGATTCAAAAAGGTAAATGAGTCTCACCTTCTTGATTAATGTTCCAGCGCACGTAGAAGACGTGAGCTTCACCTGAAATAGCCTCCTTCCAGATGGTTTCGGACCTTGAAATTAGTCTTGCAAAGTTGCTCGCTTTTTGCTTGAGATCGAGCTCACACGATGTACTGATCACCAGCCGAAATTCTCCAATCTATCTAGCGCAGATAATAGAAGGGTTAAGACTTCAAATTTTGACAAAACGAAGGCTGATCTACCTCTGTCAAACGTTGAACAGCAACTGGACAGTAGCTCCGATCTGGACAGGGAGGGAGCTTCAGTCGTTGACGGGTCGATCCGGGCGTATGAACTGATCAGCGGTGATCCAGAACGAATCGAGATTGAGTGGGAACGTTGATATTGAGAAAAACTGGCGTCGTGGCGATGCACGACCAAGAAAGCTCCCAACTCCTCTCTCTCTTCTGCACTTTTAAAATTCTCACGTGAACCCTCCAGAGTATATGAGCGGAAAAAAAAATTCGCCGACCTCCTCCTCTGTGAATGAAACCATCGGCCTTTTATAGCTAAAGTCCCTCATATACCTTCGGAAATTCTGGATTCATGGGAGGTGATTGATGATAATCAACGGGGTACTGCTTTTTCTTCATAGTCTTGTGATTTTGCCTTGATTGCGCCTAATTCATTTATAATCAGACGGCTCATTTAATTAGCGATGATTTTATGCCAAATTCCAGCAATTCATCCACAAATCATGCCCCTCATGCCTTGAATTTGTGGGATATGATACTGGTTTCCTTCTTGCACCACAAACACGAGAAAAAAAGGAAAAGATTACCTTCTCTTTCTTTCTTGTTTCATTTCCGTTTGCCATAAAAATGAACGTCTTCATTCTCCATTTTGCCATCAATCACGAATATAGATATTGATTATATTCCCATCCGAATATCTTCTCTTCCGTGGATATGTTCAGTGGACTTCGGTCAAGATTTATTCTCAATGTTCAACTAATTGTCATTTGTCAATCCATAGAATTGGTAAAATTCAGAGCTATCAACTTAGTGTCCCATTCACCATGGGGTGATTAGATGCAATGAATGATGCATGAGGAAAATTATTATATATGAAATATTTTTTCTAGAGACTAAAGTTAGTCCCTAATTTTTATGCAATAAATGATTAACAGGAAAAGTCAAAATTTAGGTGTCAACAGCTGCCCCTCTTTGAGCGGAAGCTCGTAGAGGTTTCGTTCAAAGACTAAAATTGAAACCTAAATTTTGGAAATGCAAGTGATAATGATTATTTTTTTGGCAGGAGTTTAATTCCCATTTTCTGATGCAAAAAGAAATGATGCATGGAATGTGATGCTACAGATAACATGTGCTAAAATTTCTCTTTTTATCGTTTTAGAGAGACATGCACACGGATCGCATATAAAAATACCTGTTTTATCAAATATTCCATAATGCTGGTGATTCCTTTAATCTCCAGCGCTGTGAGGATCTTAAGGTACTGGACCCACCCGTCCTCAGGAATTTCTTTCTTCCTGACTCGGGACGACGCGAGATGTCTGTAGGCCGAATTTGCGAGTTCTGGATCGCAAATCGATAATGCTTCTGTACCACGATCATCCGCTCATCACGTGAAGCATTAGCCGCGAGTAAAACTTTCGAACCACGATCATCCGCTCATCACGTGGAACGTCAGCTAAGAATAAGGCTTTCAAACCACAATCATCTTCTCGTCCTATGGAATGTTAGCTGAGAAATGCTTCTGCATCACGATCATCCGCTCATCACGTGAAGCATTGGCTGCGAGTAAAACTTTCGAACCACGATCATCCGCTCATCACGTGGAACGTCGGCTGAGAATTGGCTTCTGCATCACGATCATCCGCTCATCACGTGAAACATTGGCCGAGAATAAAGCTTTTGAACCACGATCATCCGCTCATCACGTGGAACGTCGGCTGAGAATTAAGCTTCCATACCACAATCATCCACTCATCCTGTGGAATGTTAGCTAAGAATAAAGCTTCTGCATCACGATCATCCGCTCATCACGTGAAGCATTGGTTGTGGGCCGGATTTACGAAATGCTGGTATCGCAATCAGGTAAAAACTGAATCACATTCATCCTTTATGTGAAACAGTGGATAGAATTACGAAATGCTGGTATCGTAATCTGAGGATATCTTAATCACATTCATCCTTTATGTGAAACAGCGAACATATTTGCGAAATGCTGGTATCACAATCTGAGAAAATCTGAATCATGTTCATCCTTTACATGAAACAGTGGACAGAATTGCGAAATGCTGGTATCGCAATCTGAGAAAATTTGGATACGGTGCTCGAGTTATGGATCGAGCGGGCCTGATTGTCTTTGGGGATCTTCTGTCTAGATCACCATGCTTAACTTGATACCTGCAACATTGAAGATGCGGTCATCCAAGTCTGAAAAAGAATCAGAAAACTTACCTGAGTTGACTGAAACCCGGCTTTTAGGATTTGCTGAATTGGCGTGCTCAACCTGTTCAGTTCATAAGAAAAATGGTGTTTTGCATGAACCTTAATACAAATGCAACAATTTGTGAGCTTCTACTTGCATTATAAAGCTCCATTGGAGATTTTATCAATAAGGAAATCTGTCTGATCCTTTCGACAAACTTTGATCAAATAGAATGAGGAACCTTCAGTTAGAAAGGACTTTCTCTCACTCTCTTTTAAAAGGCTATTTGACCCAACCATTGATGGGGGCATGAGAATCACTCGGAGCTATCCTCATCACACTTGATAAGGGTCCGGGTGATCTTGCAATCAGTATGACCAAACCAATCCGCGAGGTCTTTTCAAAGACTGTAATTCAGGCTTGGTCAAAGGCTATTCAAAGGGGACTCGTATGAGTCATTAGGCCATGAAATGAGATCTTCATTAACTGCATTTGGTTTACAAGTCAAGAACCCTGCCAAATGAGATAAAAAGGATCTTGCTCGCACTTCTTCGAGCAATATTTATAAGCATTTGAAATCCTATATTAACCCAAGTGCCTTAATCTGAAGAGACTTTTGGTAAGGGTTGTGATGTAGGTTCAGGGCAGGCTTGAAATGAATAGCTTATTTTCCACAAAATGGGTTGTGTAAAGATGAGACTGGTGATCATCCATTCTTGATATTTCAGGCAAGAGTGCCGTTGGTAATCTTTGTTGATGTACTTCATAAAAGATCGTTCTTTGAAGAACATTTTGTAAATCAACTCAGGTGAGACCTCCGTTCTTTTCGGAGATTTTATGAGAGAGCTCTTTTCTCTTTCCCTTTTCTTTATAATGGGAGTGGGCTCTTTTGTATGGCAAGCATCACTATTTTTTTTGCGAGCTCTTTTGAAAAGAAAAGAAGAGTCTTATGTTGTGCTGGCAAATTTTCAAGTTTCAACTTGCCCCAAGGCACTTTACTCATCTGTCAAATGATTTCCTTTCAGGATGTTCACCAATTGGGTTTCAAGAAATGAATCTGCTGCTCAAGTTGGGCTAAGCAAAGGGATGAGGGTGTATGGGCATAGAAATGCTCTTCATCATGTTAAAAGCACTTGAGCTAACATAGAATTCGCATGCGATAAATACACTTGAAGATTGATGCAAGTGAAAGCAAGAAAATTCTACTCATGCTTTGAATTTTCTGAAATTTGCCCCAATGTGGGGTTGTTCCTGACAGGGGTATGAAAATGAAACCACCGTTCAAAGGAGTTTAGCAAAGGGCGACCTGTAGTGTTTGGATAGAGGAAATGAATGCCTCATATCATCTTGGTCGTCATACTTTTCGCAAGATAACCATTTCACCTTATAAGCATGGAAATCTTCACACTTAGTCACTAAGGATATGATATAGGACGTGTATGAAATAGCTTGCCTTTCCTCGTCCCGGCGTTCCTCATTCAAAATGATCAACATCAATTGACCAAACAAATCTCCAGATTGAAAAATTCAGTGAAGATTTATAATGCAATTAGAAAGCAGGCAAACTATGCATGAGTATTAAGATTTACAAAAACATTACAACATCTCAGGTATAATATTTCTTGACTGAATCAGCATTGACAGGATTAGTGAAGACACGTCCATCCATCTCTGCCAAGATCAAGGCGTCGCCTGAAAGGGCTTTCTTCACTATGTAGGGTCCGCCATAATTTGGAGCAAACTTCCCTTTTGGCTGTGGGATAATGGGCAGAAGCTTCTGCAGCACAAGGTCTCCCTCCTGAAAATGTCGAGGTCGCACCTTCTTGTTAAAAGTTCGGGCCACTCTCTGTTGATAACATTGGCCATGGCATAAGGCTCTGAGCCGCTTCTCGTCAATCAAGTTCAGCTGATCTATCCTCTGTTGGATCCAATCTGCTTCAGTCAGTTCTATTTGGGACAAAATGCGCAGAGAAGGAATCTCCACTTCGACTGGTAATACTGCTTCCATACCATATACCAGGGAGTATGGGGTTGCCCCGGTTGATGTCCGGATTGAAGTCCGGTATGCCATAAGTGCGAACGGCAACCTGTCGTGCCAATCTCGATAATTTTCAGCCGTCTTAGACAAGATCTTCTTGATGTTCTTGTTTGCTGCCTCAACTGCCCCGTTCATCTGAGGGCGATATGGAGAAGAATGCAAGTGTTTGATCTTAAATGCTTTGAGCAGTTCTTCCACCAGCTTACTATTCAGATTCGCACCGTTATTTGTGATTATAACCTCAGGGGCTCCGTATCGAGCAATTAAATCACGTCCGATAAACTTTACCACATTTCGGGACGTAACCGTTGAATACGATGTCGCCTCAATTCACTTGGAAAAATAATCAATTGCCACCAGGATGAATCGATGTCCATTGGAAGCTTTAGGGTTAATCGGGCCAATCACATCTATTCCCCACATGGTAAACGGCCAAGACTCGGATAACTGATGCAATTCATTTGGAGGGACGTTGATCTTGCCACCATGAATCTGGCATTTATGGCAACTTCTGACATGCTGTATACAATCATTTTCTAAGGTGAGCCAATAATAGCCCAGCCTCATGATCTTCCTTGCTAGCATATGGCCGTTCATGTGAGGGCCACAGACGCCGTCATGCATTTCTGCCATCAAACGAATCGCTTCAGTCGCTTCAACACATCTCAGTAAGACCGAATCGAAAGACCTTTTATAAAGACTTTCTCCGCTCAGGAAGAACTTTGAACCCATCTTCCTTATATACTTCTGGTCTGAAACCGTACTATTCTCAGGAAACTTCTGATCCTGGATATACATCTTGATATCCTGATACCAGGGTTTGCTATCTGGCTCACCCGCTACAACCATACAGTAGGCTAGCTGTCTTAAGACTTCGAACTTTAGTGGTTCAACTTCTAACCCCTCCGTGACATGTAACATTGACGCTATAGTGGCCAAAGCGTCTGCAAATCGATTTTGAGTTCTAGACAAATATTCAAACGTGATATCCGTAAAACTTTCCGTCAATTCGTCTAAATACTCATGATAGGGCAGCAACTTTGGATCTCGCGTCCTCAATTTACCAACCGTCTATAGAATGATTAAGGCTGAGTCTCCAAACACCTTGAGTTTAGATATTCCCATTTCTATCGCTGCTTGTAGACCGAGAATACAAGCTTCATATTCGGCGATGTTATTAGTGCAAGGGAACACCAATTTTTCTATTACTGGATAATGTTGACCTCCAGGAGATATCAAGACTGCTCCCGTGCCGAATCCTGACAAATTTACAGCTCCATCAAAGTACATTGTCCAAACATAGTCTTCGACCGCCATAATTCGATCTTCAGGTTGATAAAGATCATCTCCTTGCCTAGGATTTTCTGCTAGAACATTTGCTATAACTCTTCCTTGCACCGATTTCTGAGGCAAATATCGAATGTCAAACTCAGAAATGAGAATTTGCCACTTGGCCAGTTTGCCAACCAATGCAGGCTGATTCAGGAGATATTTAATGGGATCGCACTCCGTCACCAAAAGGATTTGGTAATGCAGAGTGTATTGTCGCAGCCTGTACAACACCCATACCAATGCTGCGCATGTATTTTCAGCCTCAGAATAATTTAATTCGGAACCTGTGAATTTCTTGCTCAAATAATAGATGGCCCGTTCTTTAGCATCTCATTGACTTTCTTGGGCTAGCATGGCTCCAAGTGACTCATTGTTTATTATGAGATAGAGAATCAACGGTTGCCCCGGTGTGGGTGGCACAAGGACAGGTGGACTCATGAGATGCTGCTTCAACTTCTCAAACGCTTCCTCACATTCTTCATCCCATCTAATAAGTGCATTCTTTTTCAAGAACTTGAGAAAGGATTTGGCGGTCTCTGTCAACTGAGAGATGAATCGGGAAATATAATTCAATCTTCCCATGAGACTCCTAACCTCCTTCGCCGTGGTCGGTGGTTTCAATTCACAGATTGCCTTAGCCTTCGATGGATCGATCTCGATACCTCGGTTGCTGACAATGAAACCGAGCAATTTGCCACTGCTAGCCCCAAAAACACACTTTGCTGGGTTGAGTCGCAATTTGAACTTCCTAAGCCGCTCAAATAGCTTAATCAAAGTCTGGACGTGGTCTTCTCCTTTTTGGGTCTTGGCAATCATATCATCGACATATACTTCTAACTCATTATGAATCAGGTCATGAAATAGAGTTACCATGGCTCATTGATATGTTGCCCCAGCATTCTTCAATCCAAAAGGCATCACCCTGTACTGAAATAATCCCCACGGGGTAGTGAAAGTGGTTTTCTTCTTATCATTTTCGTTCATCAGAATCTGGTTGTACCCTAAGAAACCATCCATGAAAGAAAACAACTCGAATCCAGCTGTGCTATCCACCAGAACATCGATATGTGGAATGGGAAAATTATCCTTTGGGCTGGCCTTATTCAAGTCCCGGTAGTCTACACAGACTCGAACTCGACCATCCTTCTTCATCATTGGAACGATGTTGGCAATCCAGTCTTGGTATTGAGAAGTCTCAATGAATCCAACGTCTAGGAGTTTCATAACCTCTTCTTTGATCTTATTTTCCAACTCCGGTCTAGCTCTCCGTTTCTTCTGCGCTACTGGATCACAAGATGGGTTGAGTGGAAGACAGTGTTCAACAATCGAGCGATCGAGCCCTGGCATATCTGCATAGGACCATGCAAAGATATCTTGGTAATCGTTCAGGAGTTGAATCAACCGTCTAGCTGTGTCCTCAGGAAGGTTTGCCCCAATCTTGACTTCCTTAGGGTTTTCTTTATTTCCTAGATTGATAGACAGGGTTTCATCTCCGGTCAACGGCTTGACCGTTTCATGTTCCTCGAATTCCCGACTTATTTCTTCGTATTCGGGGTCGAATTCATCGAGGTCATAAACTCCAGAATCCATCAGATCTCCCTCCACATCCCTGAGACATAAAGTAGGGAATTCAGAAAAATAAACAGGGTTTAAAGATGTATGCCCTATTATTTTTTGATGCGATTGTTTTCTTGGAAAATGTTTCTTCTTGGCTTGTTCTGCTTTTCTTTCTGAAAAATTTATTTTACAAAAATTTTGAGACGAGAATCTTTGAAGAAGCCCAACCCTCGGTATCTTACCATTGACGACAATTTGTTTGACCGTTGGTTATCGTCATCGGGTTGGTTTGGGGTACTTTGACAAGATTCCAAAATGATG
Source organism: Rhodomyrtus psidioides (assembly GCA_021437785.1). Taxonomy (NCBI): domain Eukaryota; kingdom Viridiplantae; phylum Streptophyta; class Magnoliopsida; order Myrtales; family Myrtaceae; genus Rhodomyrtus; species Rhodomyrtus psidioides. Next base: position 2,554,855 of record JAILYB010000091.1, on the reverse strand, counting down.
GATAAAAATTTCTGTAATTTTATTGATCTTCAAAATCAATTCATTACATTTATTGTAAAATAATAACTGAAATGGCCGAAATTAAAAGAAAGCTAAAAATATCCCACGCATGGGGTAACATAGACTGGTTACTCTGAATCTAAACCCTCCAATGGATCGTCTGCAGAGTGAATATTGTTCGAAGGCCTCGGCGGTCTGCGTTCCAAGTAGGGCTCTTCTTCAGGGGTCCCATCTATCTGTATAAGGTCTTCAAGCACAGCTCCCACGGTCATGTCACCAAACCATTTAGCCAAGTTAGGTATCTCATCCTCCACATCCGGTTCTGTGGGCTCCACTTCGGCGACCTGCTCCTTCACTGGAACATGGAATACAATCCCTAAATCGTCTTCATACTTATCATATCCTCCAACCACCCCACCAGATCGGAAAGTGACGTATAGGGGTTGTGGCTGAGAACTATCTTTTTGCTTGCCAAGTCCTTTCACCACCTGCTTGACATGTCTTTGTCCCGGATAACCAAGGCCCGCCTTATGATTTTGGCCTTTAAGCTCAACAGGGGCGCGGACTCCTTCCAGCTTCTTTTGTTCGATGTCTTCAGGGACGTGAACCTGCGCCAAGACCTTCTTTAACGCCTCCTGATGCTTAGGCGAGGTTTGCAACAATTCGAGTAGGGAGACTTGAGCTGGCGCCTTCCTCAGCTGATCTACAATGTTGTATTCGCTAGTCTTAATGACCGTGAGAAACCCCTTAGCTTCCTTCTCTTCAACCGGTTTAGCCAGCTTATCTTCATTGTAGGTTCGTCCTGACCTAGTTATAAGGGCTAGGTCATAGGACCAAGGGACTGCCCAACCATCTGAATAAGGGAAAGGTTGTGGGGTAGTAATCATCAGGTTCTCGTTTACCACCAGCCCCAGATCATCATCTGACGCGTCTTGTAGAGGGGGCATAACTGCTAACTCCGGATCTATTTGAGCTTCCATTTCAATCTCTTCGGTGGGGACCGCTACTTCAAGTGGGGATATAGCCAATACCGCCAGCTCTTGTTCCCAATCAATAACCATCCCAGAGATGGTAGCTATCAATCCAAACTGATTCATCTGAACTACCAAGCCTTCTCTGCTCAATTTAGTAAACATCTCCTCCAGCTGAGTTGCAGTCACCACTTCTCCTGCTTGATAACAACCCGCCCTGATCAGGGCGTCAAGCGCTTCGGCAGCCTTGACCTTAAATGGACCTGCTGTGGTAACGTTTTCTCCTAAGATAGCATTGATGGCCCCGGAATGTTCAGGTAGAGGATTCTTCTGCACGTTGGGCTGTTTGTTGGGTAGAGAGATTGCCCCAGTCTCAATCAGATCCTGAATACGGTTCTTCAGGACGAAACAATTGTCTGTGTCGTGGCCTACTTCCCCACGATGATAATCACACTTCTTGCTCGGATCATACCACTTCGTGTTTGACGTGTTTGCTCTCATTGGCTCTGTAGTTAAAAGCACTTTCTTCTGTAGGATGGCCCAAATCTGCGTCAAGGTCCCAGGGAGTGGGTTGAACTGCCGGTTCCTCCATGTATCTCTCCTCTGGCTACTACTAGCCCTCCGTTCGTCAGGGAGTTGAATGACGGGACTCTGAGCCATTGGTTTCTGCGTGTACGCTAAGTTAACCTGCGTGGCTGCTGGTTCTTTCTTTGGTACAAAACGCTTCAGACCGGTTCCGCTGTCTCCATACCAGCCTCTCTTCCAGTTGCTTTCCACCTCCTTAGCAAAGGAAATAAGGTCGGAGAAAGAAGCGACGGCTGATATGAACACATGCGCTCGTACATTCTGTGGTAGGGTAGAGACGAATAGTCTCATCAGTTCCCGTTCGGGAGGTACCCGGTTTCAACTGTGAGGCGAGACTCCTCCATCTGGTGCCGTACTCCTTAATCGACTCACCTTTCTTCATTTGAGCCCGCTCCAGATCTTGTGTTGTGATGGCCACATCAATATTGAAGCTGAAATGCTGCACGAAATCATCGGCCACCTCGTCCCAATCATCTTTGGTATAGACCTCATAAGCAATGTACCACCTCATGGCGGCTCCTTTCAAACTGGCCTGAAACGTTTGGACCATGAGAGCATCATTTGCAGCATACTTACCCATTCTAGCCTGGTAAGTCTGGACGTGTTGCACAGGATCTGACGTGCCGTCATACTTTTCAAAATCCGGGACTTTAAACTTGTTCGGATAGATTGTTCTTGAAAAGGCTGAACGGTCAATTTTAGGGACATGCCGTGCACCCTCAACCTCTTTGAGCCTCTGGTCTATTTTGGCCAGCATCTTCGCATTATCATCATTTTGTGGGATAATAGTTTCAGGCACGGAATAGTTCACCAGCGGGACAGACGTAACTTGGGTCGATGATTGGCCAACATGCCCTGAGGATTTGGCAACCCCTTTAGCTTTTGTTTTGACAGCGACATGTGAGGTTATAACTCCCGGCATGTCTTCCTCATCTTCTTCTTCCTCCTCCTGTCGTAGGTCTACGTATAACCCATTCGACTGAAACAAAGGGTTGGAACGCACGGGCGTAGCAGAAGGTAATTGTTGAGCCAGAGACAGCTGGGATATCATAGTCTTCAGCTCGGCCAGTTGATCATTGAAGACTTTGGCTTGCTCCTTCCTTTCCCTTCTCATTTCCTGTCTCATTCTCTCCTCCATTTGGGCAACTATTTCAGCTGAGTTGGCCATTTGCCTGGCTTTGGAGCGAGTGTTATGTGGATGCTGAGGAGGATCCGTGATAAATTACCTGCAATAGATTACCATAAGATGAGTAAGACATGTAGCGTACGTTGGGTCGGTCCATGACAACTCTCTAGACTCGATGAGCAAAGCAAAAATCTGAAACAGGCAATCTCTCAGTTCCAACGACCATCACGATGAAATTCGTCAAAATTCGTACGTTGATAAAAAAATTCCCAAATTTTACAGGCTGATTTAGCACTTTACGAGGAACAACTTTGATGTTCGGACTTAAGGCTAAAAGTGGACCGATCAGTCTAGTTTAATATTTATTTTAAAAAATTCTCCCTAGAAAAACTGTTCTGTCCGGTTTTTGTTGAATGAGCGAAAGACTCCCTTAAAGGGCGAATTAAGATCTGGAACTTTGTAGATTACTAGTTTAGACATCATCTTACAACTTTATTTTTCATGGTTCGACAAATGAGGTCATTTAAAAATAGTAATCAGCAAAACAAGACGAGCGCCAAAAAACTGCCGGAATTCCAGCTTACATTGCCCTTGATGAAGATTCGCCAAATACCATGGAAAACGCCATAGACTATTCTCAAAATTTTACACGTGATAGCTCAAGGTATGATAAACATGCTCCATTTAAATTCCAAAAGAAAAATACGCATAGCACTGTAAAGTCACCCAAAAACAGCAATGCTCAGAATATAATTCCAAGGAAAGACAACTAAAACATGAAAGCAAATAACTCTGAGACATGGCAATCAAGCTATTTTTCTCTTCTTAGCGGGGGCACGATCTATAGACAAATGGGCCTTCAATTCCTTCCGAAGTCGTGCATTTTCCTTAGCCAAGATTTCCATTTGCTTCTTATCCTTTTGGGCTTTCTTCTCGTAGGCTTCAATCTCTGCTTGACGAGTGGGCTTCACGATTATCAATGGAAACTTCGGGAGTAGATGGGCTGGTATGAAATGGCGTTGAATATATCGGGCCTTAGCATGATAAAGCTTCTCCTTTCCTTCGAGTTCTGTCTCTGGCAACAAAACCTGATGAGTCTTGGACTTCAGCCAAACTTTATCTAGATGCTTGAGCTCGGTTGCATAGCTTTCGGCCGCAATAAATTGGACTTGGAAGGCATCGGGCCCCAATGGTGGGGGAATATCCTGCAAAATTCCATATTGACGTACCACCCGAAGAGGTTGATATCTCGTCACGCCGGTAATGCCCAATAAGGATATGGGCTCTCGCTCACCTTGATACAAACGGGCTTCAGAGATTTGGAACCATATAGCTTGCCATATGAAAACCTTAGGACTCGGATCTTTCAATAACTCAATCCATTCAGAATAAGACAAACCTTTAATATCTTTTTGAAGTTCTTGAAATTTTGCGATCGGGTTTTCATCCTGGCTCGAGGTAGTCATTTTAGAACCAATCTTAGCATAATGAGAGAAAAACCACATTTGTAAAAGTCCAGTTGAAGCATGAAATGTCTTATCTTCCTCTTTTTTAAAGCGGGTCAAGGATATGAATGTTTCAGCTAAGATAGTATTAATGAAATTCATTCCACTACAAACTTGACTAGCTATCCAAGCCATGGATGGACTGATGGAATTCTTCTGAAGTGGGAAAATCACGAGCCCGAAAAAAGCTAGAATGAAAATCCTACTTTGCAAATATGAATTGCTTTCATAAAAACGCTCAATGAGAAAAGAAAAGGGACACATTTGACATTTTTCCTTCAAAATTTTCCTCATCGCATTTTCACTAATTTTTAGGAATTCAGCAAGAAAGACAACTTGATCAAATCCCACACAAGGATGAATTAAATCGATGTTCAAAGGTTTTCCAATGGCAAAGCTATATTCTTCCAAAGTCGGAGTGAACTCATGCTTACCTAGGATAAAGGTAGCGGTACCTGGGCACCAAAAATGTGCAAGTGCTTGCATAAACCCAGTCTGTAATCCAATGTCCAAAAGAGGCAACATATTGCCTATACGGCTAAGGACATAATTCCGCCCATCGATGCTCAAACGGCCCCACATCTGCTTCAATTCAGCCTTCGGAATGTACACGAAATGGAGATTTGAATGCCCCATTGCCTATAGACCGGTGTTACAAACCTAAATATCATGGACCGGCCCAAAAATAATTAAAAGCAAGATAAAGTTTAGGAGCATACTTTACCGTAGGATAGGAAAATAAACAATCACACGGACATGCACATGATTCGTGAGTTAAACTTATTCTAACTATCATAGAGGCTGACAAATTGAAGTGAAAGACTTGCGGCAAGGCGACAATCTCGCGCACATAATCAAGATTAATCGTGATCCCACGATATAACCAGGATTAGCCGGGTCATTTCAACTTTGGCTTCTCGAGTTAAAAATTATAACCCCGCCTTGGTAATCTTACCAAACGTGAGTTCTAACCTTTGAAACTCATTTTTGAAGAGAGAGTCGGGATCGAATTCAGACTAACTTTCAAACGTGATCTCACGCATAACGTTAGGATCTAATCTCGATACCATCCTAAAGCTAGTGACCCAGGTTCGGCCACAAGTTATGTGTGGTGTAGTGCTGAAGCAATTAGTCATGCACAATAATTAATAAGCAATCACCACTTCAAAATGTGCATAATTAAACAAACAATCCCAAACACCAATCTGCAAAACAAGGGGTTAGCCAAACACTCCACCCCTTATAACTCCATTTCTGCAAAACCATTTCACACCTAAAGATTAGAATTCAATCAAGATTGCCGAACCAAATGCATTTTTCACAAAAAATCTCGGCCTAAGTCCTATAGGTTCTTAAGTTTTTGAAAGTTCAGAACAACTTCCCCAGCGGAGTCGCCAAGCTGTCGCGACCTAAAAAAAATAAATTTTCTAGGCTAATGGATTATCAGGTTAATTATTTAACTAACCTAACTCGAACTCTCCCAAGTCCACACCAAATCGCAACTTAAGGTTCAATTGGTTAACATGCAATGTATTTTCAATTTGGAGTCGCCACTAATAATTATGGTAGGTTGATTAGAAACCTAAATAAAATAGCGGGAGAACTATTTTATTTCTACGAACCAGAGATTAAGAGTCCGGGGACTTGATTACGCTAGATTACTCTAACGCCCTTTCGGTACCATTTTATTTCATGAAAAATCATTTGAGAAGGCAACATTAATTGGTTTTTAACCTAAGTCACTAACAAAGGCTATCATGCGGGTGCACAATCAATTAATAGGACATCCAGAAATCAACATAATCAAAGGAGCATGCGCCACGCAAGTTAGTTTTTTTTTTTTAATTTTTGATTTTTATATGAATGCTTGAAATTATTCTATGATGTAATGACATGAATTACATGTAAGACTAAACTAGATGACATGCAAATTAAATGAATGCACAAATGAGACCATGATTTAATTAAATTAACTACGTGACATATAAATTAATTAAAATGCAATTCTAATATACAATTTAAGCTAAAATGCAATCTAAAATGACATGGCAAAGATGAATGACGTGGCATGGATGACACGGTAAAGAAGACGTGGCATGGATGACGTGGCATGGATGACATGGCATGGATGACGTGGTATGGATGACGTGGCATGGATGACGTAGCATGGATGACGTAGCATGGATGACGTGGCAAGGATGACGTGGCATGGATGACGTGGCATGGATGACGTGGCATGGATGACATGACAAGGATGACGTGGCAAGGATGACGTGGCATGGATGACGTAGCATAGATGACCTGGCGAGGATGAATTTTTATTATTATTTTTGGATGAATTTATTTCCTAAAATAGAACTATGCCAAAACAATTCTTATCTTGCATATTTTAGAGTCTAAATTGACCTAAACTCTAATATATTAAAGACAAATTATTTTATACATGAAGTTCTATTTAAACATGCAATTTCTATCCTAAAATGCTATCTTATCTACGTGATGCTATTTTTAAAAGATATGCAATTTTCAAATACAGTATGTGAATGAATGCATTTTTTTTAGAATTTTCAGGATTACATCATGCGACATGTATATTCAAAAAAATACGTCCATCAAGCAAATAAAAATAAAATATGTCAATCAATGCCAATCAACAAAGTGGATATATCAATCGAGTTTTGAAATATTCCGCGAATATTTGAGTTAATCTTTAATTCATAATCCTACGATTAACGATTGAACCCAAACCCTTGCCTAACCGAGTATTCCATCGACAATCTTAAAGATAGACGTTCTCGATTATGCGGCAAGTTGCGGATTAGGAAAGGAAATTTCCCTAATCAACCTGTATTTTTTTTCTTTTTTCTTTTTTTGCATTGGCAACGGCGTTAGAATTAAGTGAAAATAGCTTTACGTCAAACCAAACCGGCATGCCAAAAATGCGGGAAAGAGCAAGCAAATCATTCAACGAACACACTCGAATTAATCGCAAGAGATAAGATAAAGTCAACATGCAATCAAACAAATCTAATGCTACCGATAATTTTTTGGGACCAAAAGGTTACTCACAACAAACCAAAAGGTTACTCACAACAAATCCAACATTATTCAATTTTAGGAGAGTCTTAGCAATCTGACAATGCCCTAGAGCATTGTCGTTCATGAAGGTTTTAACAAAAGACTCACCTAATAGTTACATTTAGCCATGATGGAATTAACGTGCTGCAATTGGTTTCTAAAAAAAAAAATACTTTCCAATTTAAATCACCACAACGATGATCAATTTTACTCTCGAATTATCCCTATCAGAATCAGATTTTTTTACCCACCATTATTTTAATGATTATCTAATGGACAAGAACGTGTATGCATATTATGAAACCAGCGCAGCATGGATTTCAAAAAGGTAAATGAGTCTCACCTTCTTGATTAATGTTCCAGTGCACGTAGAAGCCGTGAGCTTCACCTGAAATAGCCTCCTTCCAGATGGTTTCAGACCTTGAAATTAGTCTTGCAAAGTTGCTCGCTTTTTGCTTGAGATCGAGCTCACACGATGTACTGATCACCAGCCGAAATTCTCCAATCTATCTAGCGCAGATAATAGAAGGGTTAAGACTTCAAATTTTGACAAAACGAAGGCTGATCTACCTCTGTCAAACGTTGAACAGCAACTGGACAGTAGCTCCGATCTGGACAGGGAGGGAGCTTCAGTCGTTGACGGGTCGATCCGGGCGTATGAACTGATCAGCGGTGATCCAGAACGAATTGAGATTGAGTGGGAACGTTGATGTTGAGAAAAACTGGCGTCGTGGCGATGCACGACCAAGAAAGCTCCCAACTCCTCTCTCTCTTCTGCACTTTTAAAATTCTCACGTGAACCCTCCAGAGTATATGAGCGGAAAAAAAAATTCGCCGACCTCCTCCTCTGTGAATGAAACCATCGGCCTTTTATAGCTAAAGTCCCTCATATACCTTCGGAAATTCTGGATTCATGGGAGGTGATTCATGATAATCAACGGGGTATTGCTTTTTCTTCATAGTCTTGTGATTTTGCCTTGATTGCGCCTAATTCATTTATAATCAGACGGCTCATTTAATTAGCAATGATTTTATGCCAAATTCCAGCAATTCATCCACAAATCATGCCCCTCATGCCTTGAATTTGTGGGATATGATACTGGTTTCCTTCTTGCACCACAAACACGAGAGCAAAAGGAAAAGATTACCTTCTCTTTCTTTCTTGTTTCATTTCCGTTTGCCATAAAAATGAACGTCTTCATTCTCCATTTTGCCATCAATCACGAATATAGATATTGATTATATTCCCATCCGAATATCTTCTCTTCCGTGGATATGTTCAGTGGACTTCGGTCAAGATTTACTCTCAATGTTCAACTAATTGTCATTTGTCAATCCATAGAATTGGTAAAATTTAGAGCTATCAACTTAGTGTCCCATTCACCATGGGGTGATTAGATGCAATGAATGATGCATGAGGAAAATTATTATATATGAAATATTTTTTCTAGAGACTAAAGTTAGTCCCTAATTTTTATGCAATAAATGATTAACAGGAAAAGTCAAATTTTAGGTGTCAACAGCCGCCAATCGCCGTAGTCGCAGCCGGCCTCTGCCGGTCGGCGGCGGCGAAAAAAAATATTTTTTTTTACTTACTAAACGTGTTTTTGTTCCCAAAAATCGTAGTAGGGAACAGAAAGTAGTAGGGAATAGAAACACAAAAAAGTGTTTCTGTTCAAAAAATGCTCCCAAGAACAGAAACGTTACCATACACAGCCTTAGTCCACCCAAGAGTAACGGGCGTGAGTCAAAGGAGTAGGACGTTCGCGGTATCATATGGTCTGTTCCATTTTTCTAAATCATTTCCATCACATTTTCCAAAGTTATTTCACATCAATCAATAAAAAAGAAATTTTTCATGAAATTGGTACCGAAGAGACATCAATTTTTTCTCCGAACTCATTTTCTCTGGTTCATAGAAATAAGATATATCTCCTAATATCTTATTAAGATTTCTAATCAACCTATCGTAAATGATTAGTGGCGACTCCAATTGAATAATTTTTGATAAATAAATCTAAGTTGCGATTTGGTATGGGCTTAGAAGAGTTCGAATTAGGTCAGTTAATTTAGTTAATATCATAATCCATTAACCTAAGGTTTTTTTCGAATTTTAGGTCGCGACAAGTTTTTGGGTGACTATAAGACTAACAATCTGTTTTGGATAGCAAAAAAGTAAATAATAAATAATTATTGTGAGATCTATTCTTTTAAGAATTTATAACTTACAACATACTCTTATTCTTGCGGTCTTTTAGAGACTATTACATTAGCAAAGTCCTTCGTGAGGGCTCCAAATTTATGGTACTCTTTTGTCATTTTTTGAACTGTCATGACTAATGGTATCACGTAGGCTCATCCTATGTTGGAGAATAAATGGAAAATCCGCTCGTTAACAACAAAACTCTCGGAGCTAGAGAGCTGGATACATTGTCCGCGAAGTTATAAGAAACTCTTCCAAACTTCTCATAAAATTTTTGCAAGCTCTCTCCCGAAGAACTTAATTGCGTTTTTATTGGTATTGAACCAAACACATGTTGGAAAATATGATCGGATTTGGATGAACAAATGAATCAGACTTTGAAGCGTGATAACACTCTCTTTAAGGAATTATTTGCCCCACAACGTTGCTAATGGTTACCGGCAAAGATCCTCCAGGATACAACAGAGTCTCAAGCGAGATTATTATATGGCAATTCTAATAACTCTCCAAGAACTCTCTGGGAAACAATCAGAAAGGAAGGCTGTATCTCTCGAGTTTTTTTGAACGAAAATTGAAAGTGAAGAAGTGAATTAAAATGAACAGAACACTTGAATATATAATGAGAAATGAACACAACTTTTTACGTCCGAAACGTGTTAATTCTCATGCAACTCTTCGTGTTCAAAATATTTTATTAAACCCAGCTTTTCAGAACTTTCCGAAGACAATCTTCTGTACGAAAAATTGCAACTCTTCGTGTCTAATAACGGATAGTTCAGACACACTTCTTCATGTTTGAAATGGCACATCCAATTACTCCTTTTCATGTCTTAATCAGTAGTTATTATCGAATAGACACAAGCACTCCAAAGGTCATAAGAGTGTTAGTTGGTAGTTATGTCCGAACAGACATAAACCTTCCAAAAGATGTAATAGTGTCTTATATCCACGAACAGTCGCACTGTTTCAATGAGTCACGAAATTCATTTATAAAAGAGATTATATCGAAATTAAATATAAAATAAAATAAAAATAATTATTGAATAGAGTCAATTCTGCAAAGTGTGTCAAAATCGCACACCTGCATGCGGGATTAGTGGGGTATAGCCCACTTGCCCATTTCTTTCTTTGAAAGACAATATTAGCCTTCTAACTAATAAAGTGAATTGCTCTCTACCTTTTATTCTATGTGGGATATATAAAAGGCAATATTTTGTTTGTTTTAGAAACAAACTTCAACAACACAAACAACTCCCAGGCCCAACCTACGGAGACCGTCAATAGTGGTACGCAGAGAAATTGTACACAAGAACGAGGAGTCCATTCTTCAGGTCCGACGAGTAAGTGTCAGTCTGAACATAACCTCGGGCCAACCGGAAAAGACCAGTTCCACCCACGATAGGCATTTCCCTCACCTTCAACGACACCAGGTTCCTCCCCACAACGGTCAAACTGCTCCAGTTGTACTTCCCCGCCATGAACGCGAAGGTCATGGACATGGACAAGGCGAACTCGCCTTGGGATGCGGACATCGACATCCCCTGTACCGTACCCACCTTCTTCGAGCTCATCTCGGGGCCCACGGTTAGCGCATCGTCGAGAACCGTTACTAGACCGAATGACGTGGCGGATTGGTTGGTCGTTGACGCCTGGGCTACGGTTGCGACGGTTGCGACGGTTGCGTTGCTCCCGGCAATTTTGTCCTGCACATACACGTAGAAGCGAGTGAGCTTCCCGGGCTTGGAGGTTAGGAGTTCGGATTTTGCAGTGAGTACGGTGGAGGAAACAAAGAAAGAGAAGAGAATGAGCTTCACTAGGGTTAAGGCCATGGCGGAGGGATCTGGGAAGGGAATGGTAGGCTAGGTCAGTAAGGAAGAGAAATCACAAATCTAGTATTTGGGTGCACGAGTTGGCGAGGTAGTGGTTTCATCTCGTGCATTATAAAGTGTCCCTAGTGTGACCAGATCAGGCGTCGAGATGAAGAAAATAAGTTGACACATTCCTAATGCGAGAAGATATAATATAGGAATATGATGTGAACACGAGATTTTTCATATCAAAAGAAACAAAACGAATATCTCATAAGACAACCTCACCTTAAGAGTTGATCATTATTCTGGGAATTCAAAAAGGGGTGGGATCACCCGCCTTAAACGCAGGTGACTTACCCCACATCCCCACCCTTGATATGCTCTCTCCCTCCCCCCTTATATCGAGGGTGGGGATTCCCCTATGTCCTTCAAAAAAGCCTGCAACGTGGGGACAAACACCCGTGTTTTTGTGCTTGACAAGAAATGAACCCATCTCTGTCAGAGGCATCTAATGAATGTTAGCGACCACAGACCCGCGGCCATCGCCACCCAATCGCCGGCGGCCAGAACTGGCATCGGCGGCTCCCTCGCCGATAGCCTGAATCATCGCGGATGATGTCATTGATAAGAAAAGAATGATTAAGAGAGAATGGTATTGTTCTCTAATAATGGTGTGTAAAACAATGTACATGAGAAGCCCTTATATAGGCTTAGAAGAGGTAAAGAGCTTAGTGCTCTTCCTATGTGGGACTAAAGAGAAAGAAGAAGTGTAAGAGAAAGCTATAAGACTACAAGGCTATACAAGTATGTCTAACACCCCCCCTCAAACTCAAGGTGGATCAAACAACGAGAGTTTGGAAAGAAGAAATTTAAAGCGTTGTGATGTAAGAGCCTTCGTAAAACAATCTGCAAGCTGATTCTCAGTTCCAACAAAAGGAAGAGTAATAGTGCGAGCTTGAAGATGATGACGAGTCAGATGACAATCGATCTCAATATGTTTTGTACGCTCATGAAAGACTGGATTTGCACCAATATGGATGGCACTCTTGTTGTCACAGTGTAGAGGAGTGGGTTCCGGAAGTGAAACACCCATGTCAGCAAGTAAGCGGCGAAGCCAAACAATCTCAACGGTTGTGTCAGCCATAGCACGATACTCGGACTCTGTAGAGGAGCGTGAGACAATTTGTTGTTTCTTGGCACGCCAAGAAATGAGAGAATCGCCAAGAAAAATGCAATAGCCAGTGATAGATTTGCGATCAGACACATTCGAAGCCCAATCTGCATCAGAATAGGCACGCAACTTGAGAGCAGAAGAAGATGGCAGAAATAAGGAACGCGATAAAGTGCCTCGGAGATATCGCAAGATCCTCAGAACAACAGCATAATGAACTGTGCGAGGAGCAGCAACAAACTGACTGACAACATGAACAGCATAAGCGATGTCGGGTCGAGAGATAGTGAGATATACAAGGCTGCCAACCAAAGTTCGATAGCGGGTCACATCAGAAAGAGGCTCCCCGTCATCCGAGCAGAGCTTCTGATTCAGCTCAATAGGAGTAGCAGCAGTGCGTGCATCCGAGAGAGCAGCCCTAGAGAGAATATCAGCAGTATATTTTTGTTGAGAAATAAGGATACCACGTGAACTGCGAGCAATTTCAAGCCCAAGAAAGTAGCGCAGTGGTCCAAGATCCTTCATGGCAAAATGTTGCTGAAGGTGCCGCTTGGTATTTTCAATATGGTCGTGATCATCTCCAGTGATAACCATATCATCAACGTAAAGCAGAAGAATAGTGCAACCAGTAGAAGAGGTATGAACAAACATAGCATGATCAGCCTCGCTTTGAGTAAAACCAGCAGATCGAATAGCATCACTGAACTTCTCAAACCAAGCACGAGGAGCCTGTTTAAGACCATAAATAGCCCGTCGCAAGCGGCAAACCTGTCCAGAAATATGACCAAGACCAGGTGGAGGTTGCATGAAGATATCCTCTTGAAGATCCCCATGAAGAAAAGCATTCTTGACATCAAGCTGAAAGAGAGGCCAATTACGAATTGAAGCAATAGCTAGTAAAGCTCGGACAGATGTCATCTTTGCTACGGGAGCAAAGGTCTCCTCATAATCAATGCCATACTCCTGTGAGAAACCTCTGGCAACCAGACGTGCTTTGTAGCGTTCAATACTGCCATCAGAACGGGTTTTAATCTTATATATCCATCGGCATGATACCAAGGACCGGCCTGGAGGGAGAGACACGAGCTCCCAAGTACCAGTACTTTCCAATGCCCTGAGTTCCTCAGACATAGCTTGACGCCACTCAGTATGCTGAACTGCCTCACGATAACTAGTGGGTTCTTGTACAGCATGAACAGCAGCCAAAAAGGAGCTAAACTCAGTAGAATAAGAAGTAGAAGCAACATACCGAGTAGGCAGACGTCGATCCTGAGGAGGATTACGGCGTGGCTCTAGAGCTGCAGAATCGTCGAGGGCAGGTAGAGTAGGAGGTACAGCAGAACGGGTAGGAGAAGACGGGGACGGTGGTGATATATCTGGTTCCGAGGTGAAAGCAGAATAAGGAGGATCAGGAAAAGGATCAACAGGGAAATCCATAAATGGAACATGAGTCGAGACAGGAGGTGTTACATTTGTAGGGAAGAAGGGAACGTGTTCATGAAAGGTAACATTGCGAGAAATACGTATACGTCGTGCATTTGGGTCGTAACAGCGATAACCCTTGTGCTCGGTGCTGTAACCCAAGAATGCACACGAGATAGAGCGAGCGGTGAGCTTCGTACGTTCGGTGGGTGGAAGAATGACAAAACAAGTACACCCAAAAACTCGAAGATGATTATAGCTGGGAGATCGAGAATAGAGACGCTGGAAAGGGGTGTCTTGATGAAGAACAGACGAGGGTAGGCGGTTAATTAGATGAACAGCTGTGAGAAGTGCCTCAGCCCAGAACTCAGTAGGAACAGATGTCCCAAGCAAGAGAGCGCGAGTGGTTTCTAAAATATGACGGTGCTTGCGTTCAGCAACCCCATTCTGAGCTGGAATCCCAAGACAAGATAGTTGAGGAAGTGTACCATCGCTGGCCAAGAGGGAACGAAAAACAGTAGAAAGATATTCTCCTCCCGAGTCTGAACGAAAAACTTTGATTTTTGTATTAAATTGGGTGGAAATCATGGTAGTAAAAGACTGATAGATGGAAAAGAAATCACTGCGTTGACGCATAAGATAGACCCATGTATAACGAGAGTAATCATCAATAAAAGAGACATAATATTTGAAACCACTCTTCGAACAAAGTGGGGCAGGACCCCATACATCAGAATGAATAAGATCGAAAATTGCACTAGATCTAGAGTTACTAATAGGAAAAGGCTTAGCAGATTGTTTGGCCAAGGGACATACAGAACATGGAGGAAGATTACCAGAAGAAACAGGACCTAAAGCGCCTCGTTGATGAAGGACGGTGAGACGAGAAGAAGGAATATGTCCGAGACGCTGATGCCATCGGGCAAGATCAATGGTAGCCAACACAGGAGAAGGAAGGGAAGAAGTTGGAAGGTGGAGATGCTGCATAATATAGAGTCTGTCCCGTCTACTACCCCTCCCAATCATCCGAACACTCAAACGATCCTGCACAAAGCAAGAGCTATCTGTAAAGCTTACAGTACATCCAGCATCAGTAAGTTGTCCAACGGATAATAAATTGAGAGCTAGAGAAGGAACATGTAACACGTTAGGGACATTGAAATCTTGAGCGATGGTGAGAGTACCCCGCCGGGTAGCTAGGAGAGGAGAGCCATCAGCAGTAAAGAAATGTGCTGGATGCTTGAGCTCAGAGAGCTGAGTGAGACAAGCAGCGGAACTAGACATATGTCTAGCAGCTCCTGAGTCAAGTATCCAGGTAATAGAAGTGTCACCTGAAGATGGAGTGGCTGCAGGAGTGCTTCCTGTAGATGAAGAAGTTGTAGGAGTGCCGGAATCGGGAAAAGACCCAAGCAAAGAAGGGTTCAATCGAGCAAGCTGTGCTTCAAGGGCAGCAATCCGATTATCCGTAGAAGAAGAAACCAGAGTAATAGGTCGAGAGTGTGGAGATGTCACAGAATACTGAATAGAACGCGGTGTTGCTGAAGGGCGTGAAGCTTCCTTCTTCTTTTGCCAACAGTGTGGCTCCTCATGTCCAAGACGGTGACAATAAGTACATAAAAGGCGGCGAGAGCCACGTGCAGGGGGAGGTCGTGGTGAAGCAGCCAAAACAGCAGGCGGAGCACGTGGTGGAGCAGCTAAAACAGCAGCGGAATCAGAAACTGCAGAGGAGGAAAGTAGACCCAGACGAGTTTCCTCAGACTGCAATTCTTTGATAGCGTCAAGGAGGGACGGTCTAGGAGAGCGATGGAAAAGCTGGCTGCGAACACCTTCATAAGGAGAGCCAAGCTTCATAAGGAAAGTATGTAGACGGTGTCTATCTTGAGTTTGAAGCCGAGTAGATGGACACCTAGTACAATTCAAGCATGTCGAGCAAAGAATAGGAGCAAGAATATCTAATTGACTCCAAAGGGAATGCATATAATTGTAAAAGTCTCGAATAGAGCGAGACCCTTGCGTAGCACAGTAAATTTCTTGCTCCAACTGATAGACCCGAATGTCCCCAGTCTGAGTAAACATCTCGGCGAGCTGATCCCATAAACATTTCGCTCCAACAATATGAGAAAATTGTGGGCGAAGAGCAGGATCAATATAGCCAAAAAGAATAGCCCATGCCTTCCGATCAGCAACTGTCCATGCTCGAATTTCAGCGGTACGCTTTACAACCGCCTCAGATGAGTCACTTCCCTTAAGAGCCTCAGGACATAGACGGAAACCTTCAACATGCTCAAATAAATCGCGGTAAACAAGAGCCGCCATTGCCGATGGTTTCCAAAGTGAATAGTTTGAACCATCAAGCTTGACATCTATGCGGTCACTAGAATTGCCCATGACAACAGAAAAATCACTAGCGAAGCTAGAAAAGTGGGTTGGAGTGCGAAAGCTGATCAAAAGGATCGAGAGGCACAAATTAGAGACGCGAGCAAAGCTTCTAGAAAAGGAGAAGCAAAATAAATGAATATATGAATAATCAAGGGTGACGGCTCAATAGCCCAAAACTCATTATCTTAATTTCTGATGCGGAAGATCCAATTTATGACAACCGCAGATCATACTTTTAAAAAATAATGAGCTCATTATCTTAATTTCTGATGCGAAAGATCCAATTTGTGGCAACCGCAGAGCATACTTTTCAAGATAATGATCTTGGCTCTGATACCATGATAAGAAAGAATGATTAAGAGAGAATGGTATTGTTATCTAATAATGGTGTGTAAAACAATGTACATGAGAAGCCCTTATATAGGCTTAGAAGAGGTAAAGAGCTTAGTGCTCTTCCTATGTGGGACTAAAGAGAAAGAAGAAGTGTAAGAGAAAGCTATAAGACTACAAGGCTATACAAGTATGTCTAACAGTCACAAGAGGTGGAGACATTTCTAGATTATGAAAGTTGAGCGGGGGCTAAGTAAGAAGAAAAAAAAATTGTATTTGTATTTCGAAAATGGTCAAAATTCAAAGCACCTCGGGACCTGTATTGGGCTAAAGGCTTTTAGAGGTCTTTTGAAAATGCATCTTCCCTAAACACTCCGACAAAAATTGTTATTTGCATTTACCTGAGGCACTTTAGAGCCCAAAACCCCCTAGCAAATCAGATCAAGAGCACCCTTAATCCGTGTGAAAACTGGCGAGAGGCACAGAGAGTTTGGATATTCGTCATCATGCACGAGAGTTAAGAGTGTAAGATTTTTTCTTTTCTTGGGGGTTTCGAATTTAATTCATAATTGGGCAACATTCTGTTGGGCAAACGGTGTTAAAAATAACAATTCTGCTTTATAAAATTGGAGGATACTTAAAATTCGAATGACAATAGTAAATGTGGGCAAACTGCCCCAACCATACAAAAACTGAGTTGGTAGAAACACAAAAATTGAGTCTTCAAAAGCACTAAATCTGAACCCGTCAGAAGCACAAAATCTGAAGTGGTCAGAAGCACAAAATCTAAAGCGATCAGAAGCACAATATCTGAAGTGGTCAGAAGCACAAAATCTGAACAGGAACACAACAGTATTGAAAGAAATGGAATTGATAAAAATACCGAGGCCTGTGTTCGACACATTTTCCTTAAAACAGAACCGCCCCCTCCAGTACGTGCTTAGAGGTGTCGCGAATGTCTGTCTCTCAGGATACAACGGTAAGCAGCGATAGAGGCAGGCACAGCACTCCAAAGCTTTCGGCGAACTTGAACAACACGTGAACACTATCGAAAACAATGTAAATGTAGAGCATTTGAAAGAGAGGGAGGAGAGATTTTCAAGGGGTAATGCTTCCAACCCATGAATTGTCAATTTCATGAAATTCAATATTTGTCCACGTGAAATTCACGTATGAAACAAATATTGAATTCATATGCAGATCAAAGTGAGGTCCACGTGACGACTCCGACCATAATGGATCGAGTCTAGGCAAGTGATTTGGTTCTAATTTTTTGCACGTCCGGTGAAGCTTAACAAACCAGAATAGAATAATGCTAGTGATATAACGACCCTAGACTTATAGTCTAAGAAATTATCTTGTGATAAAAGGATGTGATGAATTTTGTACCAAACTCGTGATCATTCAAAGACTATTGCGTTAGCAAAGTCCTTCATGAAGGCTCCAAATTTATGGTACTCTTATGTCATTTGTTGAACTCTTATAACTAATGGCATCACGTAGGCTCGTCCTATGCTGGAGAATGAATGGAAAATTCGCTCGTTAACAACAAGACTCTTGGAACTAGAGAGCTCGATCCATTATCCTCAGGATTATAAGAAACACTTCCAAACTTCTCATAAAACTCTTTCATGCTCTCTCCCTAAGAGTTTAATTGCGTTTTTATTGTTATTGAACCGAACAGAAACAACTTCCAAGCTTAACCTAGGGAGACCGTCAATAGTGGTATACAGAGAAATCATACATAAGGACGAAGATTCCATTCTTAAGGTCCGACGAGTGAGTGCTTATCTGAACATAACCTCGGGCCAATCGGAAAAGACCAGTTCCCCCCACGACAGGCATTTCTTTCACCTTCAATGACACCAAGTTCCTTCCCACGACGGTCAACCGCTCCCGTTGTACTTCCCCGCCGTGATCACGATGTTCACCGACATCGACAAGGCCACCTCGCTTTGGGATGCGAACGCCAGCATGCCCTGTACCACACCCACCTTCTTCGAGCTCATCTCGGGGGCCACGGTCAGCACGCTGTCGAAAACCCTTACTTGACCGAATGACGTGGCGGACTGATTGGTGGTCGACGCTTGGGCTACTGTTACGGCAGTGGCATTACTCCCGGGGATTTTGTCATGCACGTACGAACGGAAGCGAGTGAGCTTCTCGCGCTTGGAGGTTAGGAGTTGGGATTTCGCGGTGAGTACAGTGGAAGAAACAAGGAATGAGAAGAGAAAGAGCTTCGTTAGGGTTAAGGCCATAGAGTCGGGAACTGGGAAGGGAATGACGGACTAGGTCAGCAAGGAAGAAAAATAACAAAGCTAGTTTTGGGTGCACGAGTTGGCAATGTAGCAGCTTAATCTCGTGCATTATATAGTGTCCCAAGTGTGACGATCAGGAGTCAAGATGAAGAAAACAAGTCGTTTAGTTAATCGAACCGTTTCGTTTGTTCACGGTCCCGTTCGTGTTACAAACTAATACTAGAGGTTAGGGTCATTATTGATTGGTTGTTCTTCTTCGAAATTCGAGTTAGAGAAAGCCAATTGCAATATTAGTTCAAGGTTAATAGTACGAAAATTCCAAAAATTAGTACTTCTGTGATAAATTTATCTCAAATTTTTTTTTGCCACAAATAATTTTTTTGACCATAATAAAATCCAAACCGGTACACGTGTGATAAATTTACTCAAATTATTTTTTTTACTACCGAAAATCCCAAACCCGTATACGTGTGACAAATTTGCCCCCCGTTAGTTTTGATTTAATTGGGTTAATACCACGAAAAATCATAAACATATATACATGTTACAAAAAAGGGAGTAAAAATCTCAAATCGTTACACTGGTCAACTGCCACGTGTCATCCCTGACAAAAAAAAAAAACTGCCACATATCATTCAACTCAGCAATTTGACGGTAAATTTCAATGAAAAACAACATATGGTAAATTTATCGCAGATGTACAAATTTAGAGTTTTTGGTGATAAAAAAATTAGTTTGGAGTAAATTAATCGTCAGTGTATCGGTTTAGGATATTTAATAGTTAAAAAAATAGTTTGAAATTAATCTATCACAAGTGTAACATTCTCGATTTTGTTTTGGTGATATTTATTAGAAAGTCCAACCCAATAACTTAAGCTATTAGGTGGAGGGAGACCTCAAGTCAAGAGCCCCTCTCGCGTGCAAGCCGGGAAAGAGCCGCACATGGAATTTGGGTCTCAGGTGCAAGCCGAGAAAGAGCCGCACGTGGAATTTGGGTAAACGCACATTGCGAAAGGGCAAACACTGGTTCTAATACCATGTTAGAAAGTCCAACCCAATAACTTAAGCTATTAGGTGGAGGAAGACCTCAAGTATATAAAAAGCATCAAAGACCCATTCTAAAGTAATGTGGGACTTACAAAGTCAAGAATATTAACCCTGAATTTTAACCTATGGCATGTGAAGGTGGTTGTGCGCATGAGGCATTTATAAGTAGCGGCTCTTGTGCCCGATATTGCTCCTCCTTTCGAAAATATATATATATGTATATATTCTCCAGACTCCCTATATATTGCAATACAAAATCGACAACTTCTATAGCTTTGGTCATTCTACATATATCATGTCAAGTTCTGATTGTCGTAATGCAGATTATGACATTATTTTTATCGTGTTCCTAGATATATGCTCTCTATTTGTTAATCTTTCCATTAGAATTTCGTGAAACTCGCACATTGAATAAAATATCGAGTCCATATGCAGCTCAACGTGAGGCCCACGTGATGATCCCGACCATAGTGGATCGAGTCTAGGTAAGTGATTTTGTTCTCTTAACTGAGAAGGAATTGCATGCTCAGGTGATATACAAGAAGACAATGATCGTTTGGATACATGAGAAGGAATTGTAAACTGCCCGTTTGTTTTCACGAGAGAGCAAAAGCAAAAAGTAGTTTTTTATTTTCCCGTGACAAGTTAAAATATTATATAAATTTTAAAAATTTTAAAAACGTACACATGAATTTTTATGCGTTGATATTTATGTGCTATGAAAGTTTCAAGAGTTTCGAGTTAAGAAAAGTCAAAGTTCATCCACCGCGAGACTTAGATTAAGCAAAGAGTAAAGACTATCCTGATGATAAGATGATAAAATATTCAGTAGTTTGCGAGTGCCACGTCATTGGCTGCCATGGCATGCATTTTTTTTTTTTACATCAAAGCCAATGAAAGCTCGAAAATGGGTTGAAAATGGTTTATATGTGAACCCATTTTCAACCCATCAGATTTTTCTTCAATTTTATTGGACCCATATTTAGTAAGCCTCCTAAAAATTACAACCAATATATGACCTATTTTATACAACATATGAGCGAAAAATGGGTCATTGACCCATATTGTCACCTCTACTTCTCAGTATACACTATACACCACCCGAGTGTGCTAAAATTACGACACTAGCTTTGGTTTTTGAGGTGGCCCATTGCCAATGGGGCCCACACAATTTGGTGGAGACGTTGCTTCATACGAGACAATTTTATCTTTTATAATCTAAATTTTACGTCCATCGAATTTTAACTTTTCTTAATTAACTCGAAAACTTTGGAATAGTGTATTAATATTGCGAATAGATTCCGCATGATTTTCTAAAAAAAAAATATGAAATCTAACATAACATTTTAAATTGTGGTGGGACAAAAAAAAAGCTACTTTTTGCTTTTGCTTTAACGGTGAAAATAAAAAGGCAATTGAGAATTCCGTGTCATATTTCTAAACAATCATCGTAACAAAGTAGGGGAAAAAAAAACTTTTCAAGTCGGAGAAAATATAATTGGTACTCTTGTAGTGCCATGTCATTGTGATTGTTATCTTATGTCTCGGTTTTAAAGCAAGAAGGCCTTACATGGGCACTACAGGACAAAATAAAGTGAGGCCCAAATAAATAAGAAAAAAAAAGGGGCTTACTTTTCCCTAACCCTACAGAAAGTCATGAAAAGAAAAGCAACAAAAAGGGTGGACGACTTTTTGCTGCTCTGTTCCTTAAAACCAAAAAAAGAGACGCACAAGAGAAAAACTTGGTACCACCGCTCAGTGGACTCACAGGAGGAGTTAATATCGTGGGAGCAGAGGACTCTATTTCGGACACACGAAGGAGCCCGTACTTCGCACACGATCAGGAGCGACGAACACATCGAAGGTTTTTGTGCTTCGTGAGTTTATTTATTATATTCAATTGAGAGTTGTTTATTTGTAAACACTGAGTTTCGGTATAATCTAGGTGCGGGAAACACGAGCATATTGAGCGATTGTAATTCCTGATTCTCCGATTAGTGGATTATCGTTCCTTGTTATTTCTCTGGGCTTTGCATTGACATATTTGCAAGAGCCTGCTAGTTTCCACGCGTTAGTATTACAGCAATTGGTATCAGAGCTTAGGATCAGATTTCTGGATTGTGATTTCGGGCTTTTGTTTGTCTGGTTATTACCTGGAATTCTATTGCTGTAATTATGTCTGGAGTGAAAGCTGAAATTGAGAAGTTTAACGGGAGGAACAACTTATGGAGCCTCAAGGTGGAGGCATTATTAACAACTCAAGGTCTAGCAGAAGTATTGGAGGGCAAAGCTAAGTTGCCCGAATCAATGAAAGATGCTAATAAAGATGTGTTAATGAGGAAAGCTATGAGTCTAATCGTGTTGAATTTATCGGATGAAGTGTTAATAGAAGTAGGCGGGGAGAAGGATGCCGCAGCATTGTGGGCAAAACTCCAGGCGCTTTATATAAGAAGTGATTGAACAATCGCATGTACATGTTGAAGAGGATGTTCCAGTTCAGATATCTTGAAGGTACGTCTATCAGAACCCACCTAGATGAATTTAATAAACTCATGATGGATTTGAAGAATGTCGGTAAGACTCTTGAAGGTGAAGAACATGGCATGATGTTGTTGCCTCTTTACCAGAGTCATGGGAGCACTTTACTAATTCACTGTTACATGGGTATACTACGATTACCTCAGAAGAGGTAAAGTTCGCTTTGTTTTCTAAAGAGTGGCAGAGAAAGTTGCAAGATGACATTCTAGCGTAGGATGTAGCGCGGTGACTAGTGATTCGGGGTAGAGAGCAACAATGGGGATCCTCCAGCAGCAGAGGTAAAAGCAGGTCTAAATCACGCCATAGAAAATCCAAGGGACACGTGAAGTGCTTTGAATGTCACAAGGAGGATACATCAGGAGAGACTGTCCTAAGATGAGAAACAAAGGTGACAAGCAGAAGACCACAAGCAGTGTGGCGAACATTGCTATTGAGAGCACTAGTGATGTAGATGTTGTTTTGTGTGTGACTACAGGTTCGTCAGGAGACGAATGAGTGCTAGATTCGGGGTGTTCTTATCATATGATGCCTCATAGGAACTAGTTTACTACTTACCAGACTGTAGATTGTGGTAGAGTTCTATTGGGGAATAACGCTGCTTGCAAGGTTGTGGGGATATGGACAGTTCGGATTTAGATGCACGATGGTGTGGTTCGCACATTGACAGACGTGAGGTATGTACCGGAGCTCAAGAAGAATCTTATTTCTATGGGGACACTCGATGATATCGAGTGTAAGTACACTGTTGAAGGTGGAGTATTGAAGATTTCTCGAGGTGCCATGACAGTGACGAAAGGGAAGAAAATGAGTTCTCTCTATCATCTATTGGGAGAGACCATGACAGGAGCTGTTGCAGTTTCATCAGGTGAGTCAGATTATAACTTGACTCGATTATGGTATATGCGTTTATGGCACATGAGTGAGGCAGGTATGACAATGCTGAGTGATAGGGGATTGTTAAAGGGTTAGAAGACAAGTAAGTTAGACTTATGTGAGTATTGTATCTTTGGGAAGCAACGCAGGATTAAGTTTACTACAAGTATTCACTCGACCAAACAACCGATGGAATATATTCATTCAGATGTCTGGGGCCCGTCTCCGGTTCCTTCGAAAGGAGGTGCTCGTTATATGCTGACATTTATTGACAACTATTCCAGGAAGATATAGGTATACTTTCTGAAGCACAATCTGATGTGTTTGATCAGTTCAAGAAATTTAAGGCATTGATATAGAAGCAGTCAGATAAACAAATCAATTGCCTGAGAACCTAACGGCATGGAGTTCTGTGGTAAAGATTTTACTGAGTTCTGCGAGAGAGAATGTATTGTTAGACACTGCACATTACCCGGGACACCACAGAACTTTACTTGAGCGGGCTTGAAGCATTCTATCGCATGCTAGTATAGGCAAGGAATTTTGGGCCGAAGCAGTGAACATGACATGTTACCTGATTAATAGATCTCCATCGTCTGCTATTGAGTGGAAGACTCCAGAGGAACTATGGTCGGGGAAAACTGTTGATTACTCCGGATTACGAGTATTCGGATGTCCTACGTATGCTCATGCTAGTGATGGTAAGCTTGAGCCGAGGTAGAAGAAGTGCATATTTCTAGGTTATGCACATGGGGTGAAAGGCTACCGGCCGTGGTGCACCGATCCCAGATCACCCGATTTTCTAATCAGTAGAGACGTGATCTTCGACGAGGCTGCAATGCTTCGATAGAGGAGTCTTGAGACACTACCAGCAGAGCAGACAGATCATGGTGTCAGTGGTGAGGTGGAGCTTCAAGTGGAGACTTCGGAGACCTCAGAGGTAACAGAGGTTAAGACTACATATGAGGCCGCAGTTCCTGAAGTTGGTGATAGTGAACAACCAGTACAGCCACAACACACTCTAGCCGAGGGCAGATAGCGAAGGCAAATAAACCCACCGGTACGTTATGGTTATACATATATTGCTTATACTTTGATTGTAGGTGAAGAGGTGGAGACAGATGAGCCTTCGTCTTACTCTGAGGCGATAGCTAGTTCTAAGTCATCGCAGTGGCTAGGGGCTATGAGTGAAGAGATGGAATCACTCCATCGAAATTGGACATGAGACTAGTTAAAGTACCCAAGAGTAAGAAAATTGTTGGAAGCAAATGGGTCTACAAACGAAAAGATGGCATTCCTAATGTCGAGGAAGCGAGTTATAAAGCGAGATTTGTGGCGAAGGGGTATACTCAGCGGGAGGGCATTGGCAACAACGAGGTGTTTTCTCCCGTGGTAAGGCATATTTCTATTTGTGTTTTACTTGCTTTAGTTGCTGCACAGGATCTCGAGTTGGAATAGCTTGATGTGAAAACAGGTTTTCTTCACGGTGAGTTAGAGGAGCAGATTTACATGAGGTAGCCAGAGGGATTTGCTATTCCGGGTAAGGAAGACCATGTTTGCTTGTTACATAAATCTTTATATGGGCTGAAACAATCTCCTAGGCAGTGGTATTAGCACTTTGATGCTTTCTATTCTAAGAGTCATATGTATAGCTATGTTTATTTTAGGAGACTGGATGATGTGTCTTTGATATATCTGCTGTTATATGTTGATGATATGCTAATAGTAGTTAAGAATATGTTTGATATTGATGTGCTGAAAAGGCAGTTGAGTGCTGAGTTTGAAATGAAAGATTTAGGTGCTGCAAAGAAAATAGAGCTAAGGTGGAGAATTGTTATTTTATGTCTCGGTTTTAAAGCAAGATGGGCTTACATGGGCACTACAGGACAAAATAAAGTGGGGCCCAAATAAATAAGAAAAGAAAAGAAAAAAAGGGGCTTACTTTTCCTTGACCCTACAGAAAGTCATGAAAAGAAAAGCAACAAAAAGGGTGGACGACTTTTGCTGCTCTGTTCCTTAAAACCAAAAAAAGAGCCGCACAAGAGAAAAACCTAGTACCGCCGCTCAGGCTGCGCATGAAATCTTGCCAATTTCTTAATTTCTCTGCCAGAAGTCGATCAGGCAGAGAAATTTGTTTGATTAAAAACACTGCCGAAGTAGAAATTTGTTTGATAAAAAATTTGACTTCAGGTGATGTTTTCCAATTCTGAAGTGAAAAATCTTGCCGGATTAGATCTTGCGCCTCATCTGAGAAGCAAATTTTTTTTACTTCTCTCGGTCTAGAATGGCTTCTGTCGATCAGATTTGGAACCTCATATATCACTTCTCTGTACGCCCGAGTTCTCTCTAATCGTCGACGAACGTTTCTCTCTAGATCGACGCTTGACAATGCTCGCGGTCATTCTCAACCACGCATCCATCTCCGCCTTCGCTGTTGCTTGTTGATTCGCACGTCCGGCGACCTCTTCTCAGCCGCGATTTGTCGTTTGTGTGGAACGAACTCAGATCTGCGAGGTTAGGGTTTTCTCGCTTCATTCGGCTTCGCTTTCTTCTCACCTCGGCGGTTGCGCATTCGTCCTTTTTCACTGCTTTTTCCGATTCTAAAAGCGTCGCCTCCTTTCGATTCTATCATAGCTCGGAGACGCCGGAATTTTGACATCTTTCGGATAATTGGGAGAGAAATGTTGATGGGTTTCGTCTCCCTGTCTTCGAGCCCGTGCAAAGTTCCAACCTTTGAAGTGGAGGAGTCCTGGTACGTCTTCATCATCGTTAAATCTTATTGCTGCGATTTCTCTACTACTATGTTTAGCGATTTCTCTGTAATATCTCTGCGATTTCTCAATCTGCCATTCTACAACTCCTTATATCTAATATTGTACGTAGAAAGAGGAGAATATGGTCACAAAGAGCTTTTACTCTTGCATAATTAGAAGAAGACGATGTAGTAAATTCCCAATCACACAGAGTTGGACGAAAGAAAGCGTGGTAGGACACAATTGTCTCTCATACAACGTCACCTGACATTGGTACTCATTTAGCTAACCCTCAAAGTCAGACACAATGGTACTGAGCTCGAGCATAGCTTGTGACAGTGATGTTATTATGTTCTGTTTAGAATTTTGTTGTTGTACATCTTTCTTCCCTGTTCATTTGTTATTACGCTTGTGTGTACATAGACGAATCTGCTCAACTGCTTTGAACTTGGAACACTTGATAATGCTTATTGTGATTTAATGCATGTATGTAGACATCTCTTTTGGCAATGAAACTTCTTGCTTCATGCTTTCTGTCCACATAACATTCCTTTTTGACATTCTATCTGATTTCTTGAACAGGAATATGATGATATAAGCGATACCCTCCGAAAGGATTGCATTTGGTCAATAAAGGTAGTGATATGCGCAACTTTTTCACTGCAAAATTACAGTTTCAGCAGACTAATCATTATGAAATGCGCATAAGCAAGTTCTCTATCGATTGGACGAATGTTATAATTCATTTTAATTATTGGGCTCATTTTATACTCGACCAGTTTACATTAAATGGCATCCCAAAAAGAAACGGTCATTGCTAAATGGATCGAGCCATTGACGCAATTATTGGTAAGCTTGATGGTAGACGAGGTTAAGAAGGGGAATCGAACTACCTGTACCTTCAACAAAGCAGGGTGGAATAACATTCAGCGTGAGTTCAATAAGCAGACATGGTGCCAATATTCGATGGACAAGTTCAAGAACAAGGTATTCAAATTGAAGAAGCAGTTTGGCATTTTCAAGAAGCTCCTTAGCCAATCCGGATTTGGATGGGACAATATAAACAACAGGGTTGTTGTGGACGATGAAAGTCTGTGGGAGACTCATGTGAAGGTATAGCTTGACTTTTAGGTTTTTTTACTAGCTTCGTATGTATGTTTTTATGTATGAACCTATTGCTGAATGTCCTTTTGAAAATGGCACAGGTACATACTGACTGGGCTACATTCAGAAAGGAAGGGCTTCCTTTGTATCCTCAGCTTTGTGATGTGTTTGAGGGTACATATGCTACTGGGGAGTTTGCAACAGGAAATGTGCAGGATCATATGTCATCAGAGGACGGTGCTGGGGATGAATTTACTGGTAGTGTCCAATTAGGTACACCGGAGGAAGTAAGGGTGCAAGAACCTCTGTCAGAAGATGGGTTATATAATGAACACCAAACTTCTCAAGTTTCAGATGATGACCCGATGGCCACCCCAGTTCGTCAGAAGCACATGCTAAATAGGACTCCAAATTTGAAGAGGAGGAGAAAGAGCACTTCATACGAATTTGACCGCGCATGCAAAGCCATTCAAGAATCTCTCAAATTTAAAATGTCTAATCATCACATCCCTCTGTCACCTCACAGGCCCCACAGCCTGTAGACCCCTACTCCATGGGAGCATTCATTGCCATCCTGAAAAGCATGCCTGATATGGAACCTTCTCTTTATGCCAAAGCTCCAAATCATGGTTCCATGAATGCTGCTTGGAGAGAGGGCTTCATCCTGACGGAACCCGAATGGCGATATGCAGTGCTTGATTCTATTTAAGTAGATGTTTGCATATGTTATGAATTTGAATGTGGACTTATAAGATGAAAAGATCTATGTATTTGAGACATTCTAGGTTTTCTTTTTTCACGCTACTATGGTTATGTTGCGACTGGTTTCCTGGTGGATATTGAATTGCCTAGTTATGTGTTGACTATTATTTATATTTCTTTACTTGTCAATAGATAAAGTCTTTCATTTGTTTCGCTCATTTCACCTGACAATATCTTGTGATGTCATCTGTTGATGTTGTTCGTTTGATAGGAAATATGGAGGGAGCTAGTGCGAGATGAACCAAATTGGGAAGACTTTGATGACGACTATTATCTTATACTGATGGCATGGTTGTGTCTTGGTAAGCTGCATATTGTCATGTGTACGAGAGAACCGATTAGGGACAGTGTTTTGTCAGGAGCGCAATGGATAAGGGAAATTCTTTATGGACATGCCGATAGAGTATACGAAGCATTTAGAATGGAGAGGCATGTTTTTCTTAACCTATGTGGATTGTTGACTGCAAGAGATTGGTTGGGTGATAGTCGATATCTTAAAGTAGATGAACAGGTTGGGATTTTCTTATATCTAATATGTCATGGTAGTTCCAACAAAGACTTGACCGAGAGATTCCAGCGTTCAGGACAGACTATTAGTTGGCATTTTAAGTTAGTTCTGAAAGCAGTTCGAAATCTTGCAAAGGAGATTATTACACCACCTCCCTTTGATGTTGTTCCACCAGAGATTCTTATGAATCCTAAGCATAAACCATACTTTAAGGTATGTTTTTTTATTTTTTCTTTGCACAAGTAATCGGATTTGTTGATTATGTCGTTTAACGTTGGTCTGTGATAATTGTGACAAGGGTGCGTGGGCGCCATTGATGGCACTCATATTGATGCGAGAGTACCAGCTGCGCTGCAGAACCGTTTTAGAGGTAGGAATGGAACTACCACCCAAAACGTATTGTGCGTGTGTTCGTTTGATATGAAATTTACATTTGTGTACGATGGTTGGGAAGGATCTGCTAATGATTGTCGGGTGCTCGCATCAGCACTTGAGGATCCCACACTACAATTTCCCCGACCCCCCTCCAGGTAATTATTCACTTTAAAATGAGTAATTGCCCTTGTGAGTTTGCTGTGATTGCGTGTCATGATAAAGACCCTAAATGCTTTGTTATAGGCAAATACTACATGGTAGATTCTGGGTATGCTTCAACTCCAGGATTTTTAACACCTTTTAAAGGTGATCGGTATCACATAAATGATTTCAGAAGAAATGCGAGACCAACAACGGCAAGAGAGCTTTTCAACTATAGACATTCTTCACTTAGAAATGTCATTGAGAGATCCTTTGGGGCATTAAAGAATCGTTGTTGGGTTTTAAGACGCATGCCGCCATTTTCAGTTAGGAAGCAAGCACATATTGTCATAGCATGTTGTGCTATTCATAATTATATCCGTGACCAAGACAGGAGGGATAGAAACTTTTCTGAATATGGAGATCCTGAGTATGTGTATGAACCTGCGCATGATGTGGTTCCAGAAGATATTATATCGACCGAGGAGGGAACCGAGATGAGCATTCTTAGGAAAAGTATTTGCCAATAAACTGGCAAGGGATCATGGTATGGATGAGATTCCATGATTTTTGGTTGCTAACATTCATATTGTATCTTTTGCTAATGTGATGTTATATAAGCCGATTGTATATGGCTTTTTTGAGGCATGTCCGATTACTTTTGTACGGTGAATATGTAACTTTTGCCCCTCCAAGCTAGTTTTCCTCCTAATTCCTTTGATGCATACCTTTATGAGGTAAGTCTGCTTCACCAGGTATTATAACTCAGTCTAGACTTGTTATTACAAGATAATGTAATAAGATGTTTTTTTACTGTAGCGTAATATGTTTTTTTATGCTCAAATTGGTATAGAGGAACGGTGGAAGGAGAAGGTGACAAGGCCATATATTTCTTCCAGCAGAGTGATTTGCGCTGTGGTCACGATGATATTTTAGTTTGATCGAAGTTTCACTGCTCTATATCACTTTTTTAGTTCAGTGTAGCACTTTCCAAAGGGTATTGGGCGGACATTTCTCTAAAGTTGCGCACCTTGAAAATCAATGCCGACGATGTTTTTCTTGAAAGTGAAACAGTAGGGACTATTTCGAGGATCCTTGGCAATGCGACGAGAGCTCTACTGGATGGTTTTTTGCTACGAAGGTTCCGGCGTTGTCGGCGTTTCAGATAGAAGACATGGCCCTGCTTGAAGTTAGGGATCACAAATCTAAATTCTTAGAAGTTATGGGTCTATCACATGACTGTTCCAAAGTTAAGGGGAGCAATTATTATTATTTTTTTCTTTCCTTTTTGAACTTTGCCCTTCTTTTTTTCACACCCTTTTTTTTGTTATTCGTATGGGATATCTTTGAGGAAATTGCAGTCCGCTTATGGCTTATATAATTTATGTTTCGAAGACAACCCCCAAATCCGAATACCAATGTTGCAAATTTGAAATCTTGCTTGGCTTGCTCTGATACTGATTTATACTGAACAGGATGTCAACAACTCCATATTTTCCTCTCTCTTTTCATAATTTCTCTTTGTTCTGCGGGTGGCCATTGAGTCGGCTGGTGAGAACAGTGCTCAAGTGGAATCACCAAAGTTTCATACTTTACACAGAAAATCAGGAAAGAGTTAGAACCCACTAAATTAGATTACATCTCTTGAGTTTGTATTGTTGATTGTGTAATATGTGGAATCAAGCTTCAAAACATGGTTGAATACGCCAAATGCCCCATAATTATAATTAAACCTGATGAGAAATTAACCAAAAAATTCAGGCTCTCAAGAGAGGGCCAACTTTTCAGAAAGATTTGCTGTGATACCAATATAGGAACGCATTGAGTAAGAGGGAATCGATCTTAGACAATGGACAGTGCAGAAACAACAAAACCAAAGCAAGAATTAACGAAGTAAAACAACAAAATTCATTCTTTACATAGACATCATGTAATACCTCATTGTCTTCTGACCTTGGATTGTGCAGGTTGACAATAAAAAAATTGGTATATTAGAAAAATGCAGATTGCAGGAAGACGTTCAAAAAGCAAAAAGAAAAAAAAAAGAAAAAAGGGGAGCGACAAAATTAGGCCGAGGTGAAACAACCGAATTTCAAAAAGGAAGCACCATTCATTTCATTCAGCCATGTAACAGAGAGCATATACATACATAATTAGTTCATGAACCGTTTTACTCTATGGCAGCTACATAAATTGTGTTATTACTATATAAAACAACAATACAACGACAATTACCCTCAATATGCAAATTTCTTTCTTCAAGTATGCCGACTCTTGGTGTACTTGTTTCATTTGTTTCAGTTGTGCCTTGAGAGCTTTGACCTGCGACTAGTGAACAACCATCATCCTCATCATGAGTGGATATTGGTTCTTGTTTGGCATTGTTCCGCTGAAAACTTCTAGACACACTACTTAAGGATTCACTCATTTCCCTGTCAACCCAAATGAAAAAACCACAACTTTCCCCTTTATTACTGCGATTGTATCTTGGGCAGCCATGGTATCGTCTTCCCCAGTTTTCCTTCGTCATTGATGTTTGCAAAGGAGCTTTCAGGCCACAATAGCAGGACACATTTGTATCTTTGTCCATCGGATTATCTCACACAAGCTCTGAAACTCTGTTGTATGTTTATACTGCTTGCAAAATTGGAATGCTCGGTGGGCAGTGATCTGTCCATGACACAATATCCATGTTATAAAATGCATACTTCTGCTAGACAGCTGATCGGTCAAGATAATGCAGGTACACCATACTTGCATTCAGTAACAAAATCCCCCTTCAGTTTACCATAGACAGTTCTCTATCATCTTGCTCCTACAAGAGCTGACATTACCAATGTACAAACAAGAGGAAAAATCAAATTCATCTATGAAGATCATCAAGAAGTTTTCAACTAATAGGACAATTTTATGCATGATCTGATTGGAACGACATGAACTCATTTATAAAATGCAACTACGAAGACATTCGCATTATAAATGTTAAATATAAATCAATCAGGCCTACAGTGGTAGAAATTCAGCCTAAAATCTATCACAACCATAAATTGCTAGAGAGACTGCTTGGAATGCTCGGTGGAGCACCTGATCACAAATTGCAAACGTAGAAAAAGAACATTTGTGGGTAGTGATTATGCAGTGAACAGTTGTGGGTACCCATACTGACAGAACAGAAGACTATGGCTGGTGTTTTTTAGGGATTCTCCTCGATCAGGGGAACTCATCGACTCATCATGGTTCG
Source organism: Rhodomyrtus psidioides (assembly GCA_021437785.1). Classification (NCBI taxonomy): domain Eukaryota; kingdom Viridiplantae; phylum Streptophyta; class Magnoliopsida; order Myrtales; family Myrtaceae; genus Rhodomyrtus; species Rhodomyrtus psidioides. The sequence goes on along the minus strand of JAILYB010000091.1, from coordinate 2,522,674 downwards.
AACATCTGCAGGCGCATCATCAGAGCCATTGCTCACCGACTCGTCGTGGGTCAATCGGGGGAACTCATCGATCAGGGGAACTCACCGACTCATCGTGGGTCAAGGGATTCGGTGGTGAGCATCAAACGGCTGACGAGAGTGGCCGCGAAAGGGAGGAACGAGGGTCGTCGCGCATCCGATGGCCGTGGATGGCTGTCTTCCGTGATCTTCAATGGAGCAAGATGGGTTCTGGCTGTGTTCTTCTTTTGGGATGAGTGTGGGTTCGTTTTTGACCTTTCTCAGATTTGAAAAATGACCAAAAGAAAAATGGTTTTGTAAAAGCATTTTGTGCTAATAACGTTACCGAAGTAAAAATTTCGGGCCATTATCAAACGAATTTCTACTTCAGAAATGGAAATTTCAAGCCATTATCAAACGAATTTCTACTTCAGAAATGGAAATTTCATCAAACGAATTTCTACTTCGGAAGTAAAAATGTTTTTCAGTTATCAAACGCATTTCTCTATCAGAAATCAACTTTTGAAGTAGAAATTTAAAAAATAACTTCTGCTCAAAAGCAAAAGTTGAAAATACAACTTCTTGCTAGAATGGCTTCTGGCAAGGAGAAGTGTTTTCATGCGCTGCCTCAGTGGACTCACATGAGGAGTTAATATCATGGGAGCAGAGGACTCTATTTCGAACGAACGAAGGAGTCCGTACTTCGTACACGAACAGGAAGGACGAACACATCGAAGGTTTTTGTGCTTCATGAGTTTATTTATTATATTTAATTGAGAATTGTTTATTTATAAACACATGATTTGGGTATAATCTAGGTGCAGGAAACATGAGCGATTGTAATTTCTGATTCTTCGATTAGTGGATTGTTCTTGCTGGCTCTCCCCGTGGATGTAGGTACCGATATTCGGATCGAACCACGTTATATCTGGTATCATTTATCGTTCTTTGTTATTTCTCTAGGTTTCGCATTGACATATTTGCAAGATCCTGGTAGTTTCCACGCGTTAGTATTACAATAGTGATTGATTACCATCGACTTTCTAGTTGTTCGCATGGAACTTGAGCAGTAGACTGATAGTTTAAGAATTCTTGTAGGGTACTCGAACACGACACATTTATAAGAAATAATGCTACATGTTCTACAAATTGTTCTTGCGATTAATGCATGGATAACTTTATATGATACATCCAGAAAGTCAATGCTGACACAGGTGACTGTTATATATACACTAGTTGCACGAATTCCGTGATTGGATCAAGAGCGTAGACGTCGGGCAATCAACGAGTATTACATGTCGATTCGGATAGGACAAGTATTTTGTGGGATTGATCTGTGATCCTAGAATCATGGGTGCACAACTTGAATGTTCAATAGAAAATAATGGGTAATTTATCACATAGATCTAATGTGTCAAGAATGCTAGGTAGGGACATCCAACTAGTTAGAGCAATGTCAAACATATTAATTAGAGATGGGCATGGTTCCAAGGTAGAACTGAAGATTAGAGATTCGAACCAGTACTAGGTTCTTATTTATGCATGGTAAGTTTCGAGTTTCAAAAATTGAGAAATCTGTTCCGATATGTAAGTTCTAGGTTCGAATCTAGAACAAGTCTGTGTGCTTTCTTGTTTTATGTTTTCGTCATGCAATGCTACAATACTCCATGATATCAAATAATGAGCGTGTAATCTGCAATCACTAGTATGAGCTTCCCATTTCCAGTGATATCCATGATTGAGACTTTTACGTTGTTAATGTCTCATATTCTTTATGTGTCTAGGTTTCAGGGTATAAATGATACGTTTCAGGTTCAAAAATTTGAAGAACCCATTCTGACGAGGAGGTATCAGGTGAAACCTGGATTGACTTTATCCCTAGTAGGGCCAATGACACAAATAGTTCAACTTTGGCCCAATGTGCAATTTAGTTCTTGAACATTAAATTTATTCAATGTGGTTCCTGAATTTTTAGTACATATTTAATTTAGCTTTTGGACTCTGTGAAAATGCTCAATATAATCCCTGAATTGAAATTAATAGAACAAAAAACATTGAATATTTTCATACATTCCATGAATAAATTAAACATGTACCAAAAGCCTCGGGACCACATTGAATAAATCAAAAGTTTAGGAATGATATTGCATATTGGGCTAAAGTTCATGAAACATATTGAACTCATTTAAAATTCAAGGACGACATTGCATATTGAGCTAAAGTTCATAGGCTATATTGGGCAAAGGTGGTTGGTTTGGGGGATTTTCATGAGGTTTATGAAAGGCGTAAGAAAATTGAATACACCGCGCGCGCGCATATATATATATATATATATATATATATATATATATATATATATATATATATATATATATATATATAGAGAGAGAGAGAGAGAGAGAGAGAGAGAGAGAGAGAGAGAGAGAGAGAGAGAGAGAGATTAAAGGGATTGGTAGGGCGTTGATTGGTAGGGCGTTGCCCCTGGATGGTTGGTGTTTAACGTAATTTTGTTTATGGAAAATTTAGCTACATGGGTATTCCGATCAAAATGGATGTGTCTTGTCTATTTCACATCTCCCTCTTTCCTCCCCCATCTTGATATTTTTGCATCTGCCACCGAATTCAGTTGTGCAACTAAGTCAACGTAGAAAATGTCAACCATCTGATGGCCACTATGTAAAACTTTTCATGATTCTTGAAAACAATTTCGAGATAATTAAAAAAAAAAACATTTTTTTTACTTTGACATGTACGTAATATCCAACGAATAAATCAAAGAAAAGGGTCACGACTTGGCTCTTAATCCGGGACAAAGGATCCTCGGGCGCGACATACTTAGTTCTTAATGAAGTGGGATAAGTGATGAGCCTTTCTACAATCGTATTTGAAGAAGGAAGTACAGATCATCCAAATAAGGTAGACAAACCACAGATCTCAGTAATGCAAAACGTAGACGTCGTACTCCTACACGAGAAGTCCACTGGTCTGGTCGATGGAGTGAGTCTTGGTCCGAACATAACCGCAGGCGAGCACGAAAGCTCCGGTCCCTCCTATAATGGCCAGCTCCCTCACTTCGAGCGCCAAGCTGTTCCTTCCGAGCATACTCAAAGTGCTCCCATTGAACTTCCCTTCGGTGAACACAAAGTTGACGGCCATCAACAAGGCTGACTCGGACTGCGATGCTGGTGACGTGAGGCCTTGGGCCCGGCCGACAACCTTTGAGCCCACATCAGGGCCCAGCTTCAGCATGTCGTCAATCACAAAGACGTGGCCGACTGGCTAGTCGTCAGGGCTGAGGCTACTTGTGCGGCGGTGAAGTTTGGGCCGGCGAACAACTCGTGCAAGTAGAAGTGGAGGTGGCTCAGCTTCTCTGATCTTCTCGGCCTGGCTTCGATCGACAGGCTGCGGGCTGATGTCCTGGATCGTGCGGGGAAGATGGTCAGAGAGAAGACGAGTGTGAAGAGGATGAGTTTGGGTGGAGATCTGGCGATGGTGGGGTTGACTCGGGCGTGTTCGGCGTTTCAAAGTTTAGGAAGCGTTTTAGGTTGGTGGATGTCTAGAGGTTATAAAGAATGAAATAGCGCTGTGAATAAACAGTTTCAAAATAATGCAATATTGATCATCTAGATTCCATGATATGCTCAAAGAAAAACTCCATCGATCTCGTGAAATGTATTAATCTACTGCAAGGTAGTATTTGGGCAAATTCTTCTATAACAAACCATGTGCACCTTCCCCATTTGATCTAAAGACGGGCCATCTACGCCGATAAGGCGATAACTAGAGGATTCAAAAGGGAATTTCTTCGTTGTGGTCAGATTTGAGTTGTTTTGACTAGGGATCGGATCTTAGTTTGTATTTTTCTTTTTTGGGTCGAAGTCGGATCTTAGTTTACCTTAGGTATCTTTAGGCGCAAAATCTCAGTTGTAAAATAACCATGGACCAATCCCTTAGAGAGGCAAACATACATGTAGACTATCAAGATGTGTCTTAAACCCCTTTCGTAAACTATGAGAAAATTACCAAAAACGTTCTAAACCTTTTGCACTTGTGCCAATTCAGTCCTAAACCTTTTTTTTTTTTGCCGATTCAGTCCTAAACCTTTTACAATTGTGCCATTTAAGTCCTTCCGGCCGGCGAAGCAATATTTTAATATTTTTATGATTTTTTTTTTAATTTTTAGGATATTATTTATTTTTATTTTTATTTTTTGCCTTTTCTCCTCCCACCTCCATCTTCCTCCTTGCTACAGACGCCACTCCTTCCTCCTTGCTCCAGACCGCCCCTCCTTCTTCCGCCGGTGCCGCTCCCGGTGATGGTCATGACTCAGTCCGGCGAGCTCGAGGCGGCTGTTCCCGACGATCTCGGGCTCGCCCGAGGCCGACGGAAAGCCACGAGCTCGCCAGATGGCCGGCGAACTCGAGCTCGGGACTTGCCAGATCACGAGCCTCGAGCTCCGCCGAGCCCGACGGTAAGCCACAAGCTCCTGATATATTTTTTTTATACCCACAGAAACGAATGGGGAACAAAGGAGGTGAAAGAATCAAGACAACGCCCAAAAAGAAATGGGAACAAAAAAAAATGGATAAGGGCGGGGTCACAAGAAGAAGACTGGGAACTCCCATGGTGAATCGATGCAAATCTTTGGGTAAAAAGGGGGGGGGGGGAATTTCCCAGGAAAAGGAATGAAATTTGGGGCAGAATCGTGAAGAAAGAAGAAAAGTCGGGAATTGGGTCGAAGCAAAATTGAGTGGCGCTGGATAGGAGAGAGAGAGAGAGAGAGGTGTGGCTTGCCGTCGGGCTCGGCGGAGCTCGAGGCTCGTGATCTGACAAGTCCCGAGCTCGTCGGCCATGGGCTCGCCTGGATCTGGCGAGCTCGTGGCTTGCCGTCGGCCTCGGGCGAGCCCGAGATCATCGGGAACAGCCATCTCGAGATCGCCGGGCCGAGTCATGACCATCACCGGGCGGCCGGAGGAAGGGGGGTGGAGCGGCACCGGCGGAAGAAGGAGGGGCTGTCTGGAGCAAGGAGGAAGGAGGAGTGGCGTTTGTAGCAAGGAGGAAGATGGAGGTGGGAGGAGAAAAGGAAAAAAAAAATCCTAAAAATTATAAACAAAACATAAAAAATTCAAAAAAAATATTAAAATATTGCTCCGCCGGCCGGCCGACGTCCACGTCAGCGCCGACCGGCCAAAATTCGCCGGAAGGACTTAAATGGCACAATTGTAAAAGGTTTAGGACTGGATCGGCAAAAAAAAAAGGTTTAGGACTGAATTGGCACAAGTGCAAAAGGTTTAGGACTTTTTTGGTAATTTTCCCCGTAAACTATATATGTGGGTTAAGTTGTTATATATGTTAGTTATATTCAATAAATGAGTCATAAATGAGTTTAAACGTAATGTGAGTCGTAAATGAGTTTACAACTTACTTAAACCTAACCTACCTCTGGTCCTATATGACTCTCCTTTTGTTCACTCTCGCTCACTCTTTCTACATTTTCACCCCAATTTGGATATGGATTTTTCTAAATTGGTTAATATGAAAGTATTTTATAAATATGGGTCAGGCCGGGCCGGGTTGAATCACTAGATTTGTATCACCCTACTTCGATTCTAGCACCTACATCCTCCCAATCTCTTTACCAATCGGGTATCATGCGTATTGGCCTATCATATGGTAATTGACGAAGTCCAAAAACACAGCCAGAAACCCATCTCTCTCTTCCTTTTGTATTGTCTCTGTTTTTTATTTACCCAAATGTAGTAGCCCACTGACCAAGCCGCTAACGCTTGTTCTGCCGCCCACTGTGACCATCGCCGACGGTCGTCACTACACCTACGTCTGCCAACTCTGATGGCCGCCTCTTACGATGCCACCATCACGAAGAAGTTTCTCTCTCTCTACATGCGAAAAAAGCGAAGTTTCTTCTGTTTATTTTGCGAAAAATAAATAATTTTGAAAAATATTTTTCTAAAAATAATCGAGTATATCGTTTGAAATATAATTGCCTAATGAAAAGTGGTTTCATTACTGACAACAACATATGTTTAAATATTTTCGCGAATGACAAAAATATCATTCATTCATTCATTTTTAGAAGCGGCATATTTTACGAAAATATTTTTTCAATTCGCTAATTTTTAGCGAAACAAGCGGAGCCTACAAGTAGATTGAATTTTAATATGAAAGCTTGGTCATTTTGTTGAATAATCTTCTGCCATTTTAGCACTACCAACATTACTAAAATTGACTTAGGAAATGATGGGTCAAATTGTAAGTTGTTTTTTAAACAAGTTGGTGGTATTGGACAATCAGTATTGATCTCTGTATCACTTAATAAACCAATTGTGTACATCAGTCTTTCTACATTCCGCATTTTTCATGCATAAAAGTGGGATTTTAGAATTAATGAGGTACAATGATTATTAATTTTATTTTACACTATCAGCAATTTTAATATTTGGTTCCTTAAACCCATACCGGGTCTCAAAAGTGTTGACCATTTTAAGTGTTGAAAATAAACAATGAAAATTTTGCAATGATACATGAATAAGGAGAATTGAATAACTTTTTGCTAAATATTAAACAGTCTACATTATATTAGATTTTAGGCTTCTAGCAATGTAATATGCAAGATTTTGTTTCCTATTTGAATGCACTTTCTATCGTATGCAATAAGTAGCCCCGTCCCTAATTAGTGAATTAAGTGATTTTTTTGAATTAATTGGATCGTGACGTCAAAACTTGTTTATGGTTATCAAACATGTTTAATTTTATTAAGAGTTAATACAACTAAAAATCCTAAACTGATATACCTACGTGTGACAAATTTACCATATATTATTTTTTTGAACATGAAACACCATAAACTGGTATATTTGTAACAAATTTATCCCAAATTGGTACAACTGTGACAAATTCACCCCTGTTAGCTTCCGTTAAATTTTACTGTCAAATTGCTGAATTGAATGCCATGTGTACAAATTACCATATATTTGCTATATGTGTATCAATTTGGTATTAACTCAATTTAACATAAACTAATAGAGGGTAAATTTGTCACATGTGCATCAGTTTGAGATTTTTGTAGTAAAAAAAAAAATTAGTGTGCGGTAAATTTGTCAAAGTTGTGCCAGTTTATGATTTTTGATGATCAAAAGATAATTTTGGATAAATTTGTCACAAGTGTACAAGGTTGGAGTTTTTTATGGTCAAAAAAATAATTTGGTATAAATTTGTCACAAGTGTACCAGTTTAGAGTTTTTCATGATATTAACCTTTTTATTAAATGCTGAACATAACATAATTTTTAGCACTTATCGGAGTTATGAAGTAGGCATAAGTCTATCGATGATGTGATGGGAAAACCAATCACACGACGCAAAAAAAAAAAAAGTACGGGAACTTGTATCTTTGTGTGAAATCCAATGTCAATTCCATTAAGGGCCTGTTTGGTTCAACATTTGGCCAAGAGACTTTGAAAAAATGTAAAGGCTTTTTGCAAAATACAAGTAGTGTTTGGTAAAATGTATTTTAAAAATATATTGGAAAGCAACGTTGATGTAAATACTGTTTGGTGAAAAATGAATTTTGTAAAGTATTTTTACTTTTTTATATAAAAAAAAAGCGGCAATGCCAACGGTTCAGCGGCCACCGCCGGTTGCCACCAGCGGCGGCAACGACTGGCAAGCGGCGACGGCGGCGACCGGCGAAAAGGTATTTTGGACTAAGGGACTTTAGAGAGCATTTGAGATGCAAGTGCTATAAGCTGCGAATTCAATCCGTATGTAGCAACCCAAAATCTCACGTATAGATACACGAATCACCAGTCCATAAAGTCAAAGAATTGACGCACCTGTTTCGGATTCGTCGTTCTTGATGCGGAATTGCGACGATCATGTGCTCAAGATCTTCTCCTCTATGAACCCCCTTATCGCTGGCTTCAATGAGACGGCCCCCTCACGCGTCGTGTTTGACGGATCCTTATGTGAGATTATGCGGACATTAGGGTTTAGAGGAGGGACTTGAGCTCTATTTATAGAGAATGAAATCTATCCCCTCATCAAAGATTAGATTTATCTCAGCCCATACTATCCAGCTACATATCGAACTACATTAGGAAACTGTATATATCTTTCTTTATTAGACCAATTAATTTACAATGACAATTAATAAAGCCCACAATGAATATATTAAAATATATTCTAACATTCTCCCACTTGGGCTAAATTAATTGAAATTGTACTGTATATGCGCATCTTTATATTGGTCTAGAGATATTTTTCAATAGTCAATCTGATCCCATAAAGTTTTAAGCACCGGACCATGTCAGTAACTGCATCAGAAGACACAGAGCCATCCACGATCACAAATACTCTTAACTTTACTAATATGGATTTGATATGGTAGTATGGCAAAATGATAACATCTCAAATAACAGAGACACATTATATGTTATCCTCCTTGTCAGTCACCATTCTATCACCTTATGTGTCACGAAACCGGATGTATTACGAGAGAACATCTTTACGGTTCCAACGAACCAACATATGTCTTACATTTATAGTTAACTATACTTCACGTGTAACAAGACATATGCTTTTGGCTAAAAGAAATGCTCCAGCCATCACTCAAGGTTTACACGATACCTTGAGATTTTCAACTGATATATGTATTCAACTCCCCTTAATCATTAAAGCTTTATTGCATGTAATTGAGTCGATACATATCTAGATGTTACAAAATGTAACAAAGACAGATGTAAACTTTATTAGAACAAATACCAAATATACCTCCCACTGAACAATAGTATCTCATGATACTTACTTAGCCCATCAATTAACATGTCATATCAGCACCCCACGATACTTTTATATTTGCGACATGTCATCCAAATGTGTTTGGGCAAAGGCCTTAAGTTAGTGAGTTTGCAGCCTTATCATCTGTGTAATAAGCTCTACTGTAGTGTCACCATTTCATCTGTTACCTTTATGGTCAAAAACTTGATCGCCAAATATTTAGACCCCTTGCGACCCCATGCTGTTGTTAATGAACAACACTGCAGAATTATAGTCACAATACAACTGTATGGGTCTATCCACAAAGTAAATACGGTCAACTCTTTAATGAAATTTTGGAGCCAAATAACCTGAATAGTAGCTGACAAGCATACTACAAACTCCGCTTTCTTGATCGAGGATTACATAGATTTCTGTTTACGCTTTTCTGTAATACTGCACTTTTCTTTAGACATACAAATGTCTGCATTTGTCAACTTCACATCATCCTGACAACTAACAAAGCCTAAATCCGAATGCCCTACTAGCTGTAGGTCCTGAATATGTTTTTAAATTAGCATACAGTCTTTTGTCTTTTTTAAGTACCTCAAAACTTTCCTAGTAGTAATTCAAGAAAATCATTTTCAAACAAGATATCGTATGTATAAGACACAAGAAAAATAAATTCCTCCCACTGATCTTGCAGTATATATATACTAATTTACTTCATTCTTGACAGAACATAATATAACAACAATACCATGAAACTTCAAGCAATAATTGTCTTAAAGTTTACTTAAACCCATAAACAGACTTTCAGTCTAGAATACCCATGAACATGATCAAACTTTATTCCATAGCATTTATATGGGATTCCTCTCTCTTTACGCACAAGTTTATCCAAATCATCTGCTGCAAAACCTTCGGGTTACATAAAAAGACTACCTCGAAGTATCCAATTAAAAAGAAGTTTAAATATTTGTATAATAAAGCTCCTTATAATAATGAGCTATTAATACCTTAATCACTCCGAAAAAACTATTCATGAGAGACTGAATAAAAATTATTTTAAGTCAACTCATTCTTTACTAGTGAAAAATTTGGCTATTAATCTATTTTAAACTTCTCTAATAAAACACTAATCAAAATATAATTGGATATAATAAGGTAGACAAAAACTTTCATCTGAAATCCCTTTAAGTTTTACAAACTCAATTGCAGCAGATGGACTTGCGACATTGAGGCATGCTAATAAGCTTTTAAACACTGTATGTTTCATAGTCTGCATCTCATTTACCATGCACTCAACCACAGTTCTAATTATGAACAAGAAATAGCGATTGTATGAATTACTAGATCAATCACATAGTCAATTTTGTAGTCATGCCTTTCTCGATAGACTATACAATGTGACTTGGTACAGCTGATCGTCTTTGCCTGATAGATCTTTTTGGTAGAGCTACTTTAACCTTTATTCTACGCTTGTAGGGTTTGATAAACTTCATCAGGCATTGTCTTAATAACAAGAACCTGAACCCCCAATAGAATCAAACCATAATTTAGAATGCTCCATGATCATCTGTATAGGCAAAAATAACGATACAGTGGTCCTTACCACACCATTACCTTTAATAGTTTGTGAGCAACTACCCTTATTCGGCTATATCAAGCTCTAGCAATTCAGCTATTTGTAATTTCACAATTCATGTTCCTCTTTTGGGATGATAAATCAATACCCCTTTAGATGAACTGGGTAAGGAACGAAATAAAACAAAGTGGTTCTGGAATCTAACTTATCCAAGTTGGATTATGTAACTTTATTTCTGCACGAACACCTCAAACCTTAATACGGTTCAAACTAGATTAACGTCCAGTCCATGACTCAAAAGAAGTCAATGAAATATTTTGATAGAAAAATAATAGGTTATTTTCAAAGTTTTACCCCACAGAAAAAATATATAAATTGATTTTACAGATCATACTCTTCATCATATCCGTATGGTGTGATTTTGCCTTTCGGCCACACCTTTCTATTGAGGAGAATCGGGCACAAAATCACAACCCAGAATCCTCTCAAGTATTTAGTAAATGGCTCTTTAAGCTATCCAGCATTTCCATGTCAACCATGATACTCACCACCTTAGTCAAAACTGACAACCCTTTTTTTTTAAATAAAATTTATCGACTATAGTCAAAAATATGTTGAACTTGTCACGAAAATTAAACTTTTCTTTAACCAAGTACGAAAACATATAGAGAAAAATCATCATTTATCTTAGTTATCTTATATCTGCTTCAATCTACGCATGTGTCTAGGTCACTTTTAAGAGTGAGCAGAAAGCTTGCCTTTACCTGTCTTTTCACTCTTTCTTTACTGATGTGACCAAGAAATTTATTCCATAATGCGCATGATTGTTCCTTAGGCAGATAAATTTTGTAAACAACTTTTCAGCTGTAAAAGTGACGTATAATTCATTGGGAGATAAACATAATCTGTACAATTCATTGGACATGGAGTAGTAACCAACTTTATTTTAAGAGAAATAGTAATTATTTTATTTGAAATCTCAAAAAGGAGTAACTACACATGTCCATACTGAGATTTCGGAATGACATTCCCATCAATTTAACGTCAACTTTATAATTGTTTCCATAATGAGCTTGATTCAACCTAATTTGGTACCTTTCAGTTTATGAATTCCTATATGGTAAACGCAACACAATATGTCGCACCACTATCTAGCCATCACATAACCAGATGAGGCCTAAGATAGAATGAATTCACAAATCAATACTAAAAAATCATTACTTTATGCTCATACTTAGATAACCAAGTCTTTGTATTAACTGTAGTCTTTCTTTATGTGATCTTTCTTCTTATAAAAGAAGTAGCAATCACCATCCTTTTCAAAGGATGCTTTTTATGGATCCAAATCATCAGAATGACCGGTGGTTTAATATAATACTTCATGAGTATGATTTTAGAAATGTTCAAAATACAATTCCACCAACTTTAAGACGTAATCTTTAATCTTAATAGAACCATTACACCTGTGTTTGAGGAGTCATTGCAGATATTTACCACTCTTAATAATAAATGAGATATAATTTCAAAGCCTCTAAGGCTTCCTTTACTTACTTAGCAGTGCAGTTAATTGGCAGAAAATACTTTTCAAGTGTTCTTTAGTGGATCGCTTCATATCAAATAAGCGAATCCGATCACTCTTTACCCAATAAGCACATAATGCTCTTGAAAGTTCTCACTAATGAAAGTAAGATCTACGGGGCCTTTCTTGACAAGAGTAATATAAATATTTGTCAGTCTTAGTAAACAGATAATCTTCATTCATTTATTAATGAATCTCAATTCTCAATATTAACAGAGTTGCTATTCACAGAAACGGTGACCCAAAAATAATCAATATTTTTAATTAGCACGATGTGAAAAGATACATACATCATCACATAATCACCTTTGGGCAGAAAACAGGACATGCAGTTGTATACTCCCTACATTACATCGGCCATGAGAATTTATTTCAATCTTCGTTAATCACCACCTTTGGGTGTATGACAACACTTAGACTAATCAATCCTCAACCATATGCTGTACATGTAACCCTCCATGCAAAAATACGCAATCACCTCCTTTGGGAGTATAACTACGCATTAAAACAGGAGATATCGCAATACTTTTGTCGTTCTCAAGGCCGTACTTCCTTTTTTCCTTCATAGAAAATTCGTACTTGTGCAAACTTGATTCTTATACGATTTCATGTGCAGAATGAAAGAAAAAAAAAACCACGAAAAAGTAAAAACTTTTACTGAATACTCAGGCCCAAGATGTCAAAAAAGTGAGTCAATTTCTTTAAACTTTTGTCTCTAACGGCCTGCACAATTCTTCGTGAAGAAGCTTGACTCGCACGAAGCAAAACAAAAGTCGCAAGTAAAACATTCGACGTGTTCTTGAATCCCGATTTTTTTTTTCAAAAACAATAAAAAAAAATGATTCGCAATCTAAAACGTGTAAGCTCTGATACCACATATAAGCTGCGAATTCAATCCGTATGCAGCAACCCAAAATCTCACGTATAGATACACGAATCACCAGTCCATAAAGTCAAAGAATTGACGCACCTGTCTCGGATTCGTCGTTCTTGATGCGGAATTGCGACGATCCTGTGCTCAAGATCTTCTCCTCTATGAACCCCCTTATCGCTGGCTTCAATGAGACGGCCCCCTCACGCGTCGTGTTTGACGGCTTCTTATGTGAGATTATGCGGACATCAGGGTTTAGATGAGGGACTTGAGCTCTGTTTATAGAGAATGAAATCTATCCCCTCATCAAAGATTAGATTTATCTCAGCCCATACTATCCAGCCCCATATCGAACTAAATTAGGAAACTGTATATATCTTTCTTTATTAGACCAATTAATTTACAATGACAATTAATAAAGCCCACAATGAATATATTAAAATATATTCTAACAAGTGCATCTGGTCAAAGTAAGCAAAACATTGAACCAAACAGCATTTGCATTTGGCCAAAGGACTTTAGAGCCCAAATGTTAATCTGCAATGCTGAACCAAACATGTCCTAATTCTTAGCGTGGTTAACTTGGTCCAATACTCTTTTACACAATACTTGCTTGCTTGTGCCTAATAAGTTTGACCTTATTTGCTCTTGATTTGAGAATTATAACTATCCAGTCATTAATAATGGATAATGTCGCTTGTGTAAATTTTTTTTGTGGTAAGAGCATGCTATAATTAGTACATTGCTTTTGACTTTAGAGGTTGGCCATCTCAAATGCGACCCCCGTGATTTGGTAGAGATTTTGCTTATACATCGTTTGGGCCAGAATAAACTTTGCTCTTTACTTAATCTAAATCTCACGAGGAATGAGTTTTGACTTTTCTTTACTCGAAACCCTTGAAACTTTCATAGATATACATATCGAAGCATAAATTCATGTGTAATTTTTCATAATTTTTTAAAATTTTAATAATATTTAAACTGTCATGGGAAAACAAAAAACTACTTTTTGCTTCTGCTTTAATGGGAAAACAAACCAACAGTTTAAGGCGCGCATGACAATACTTCTGCTCTATGTTAGATAGCAAGGGTATATTGGTCATTTATGGGTATTTACCCTAGCTTGTATAAATACTCATCTCTTATTCTAATAAACAGTAACTTATTCCAAATAACATGGTATCAGAGCCAACCCTAGCCGCCCCAACCTAAATCTTATTCAACACCCACCACCCACCATCAAGCTCAAATCTACTCTCTCGGCTAGGGATCTCGGCCAACTTGGCCGGCCACGTCCCAGGGATCTCGGCCAGATTGGCCGGCCACGTCTCAGGTCACTCGGCCATAATGGTCGGCCACGTCCCAAGGCTCTCGGCCAACTTGGCCGGCCACGGCCCAGGTTCTCGACCAGCTCGGGTTGATCTCCAACGATCACTGTCCAAGGAATTCTGAGTCGGCATATCTGTTCTAGTATGTTTTGGTGAGGTGTGTCGATTTTCTTTAATGTTCTTTGCTGCGAATGAATGTTGCTGGTGATTGTTGTTGGATTGCGGGACTGAATGAAGGCAATGTTGTGAATTTAGAGCGACTGAATTAGTGTCGATATTGAGTTTGGTGATTATTGTTCTCTTTGTGGGATTGATGATGATATTGTGAGTTCGCTAATTGTGGTTGAAGTATTGTTATTGGTGTGGCTGCTGGGATTTGGCTGGCCGGCTGTTGGTTTGGCGAGTTGAAGTGTGTTGGTTTGGCTGGCTGGTGATTGATAATAGTTTATAATAAGTATTTTATTATGGCATATAATAAGAAAGAAGAAGTAGTTGCTGAAGTCATAGCTGCACCATCTGGACGTCTGTCATAGGAGAAATTAGCTGGGGTCTCCAATTTTCAACATTGGAAGAGAGTTATTGCGGTAGCGTTGACAGGGAGAGAACTTCAACACCATTTGGCAGGTGCAAGAACTGATGCTGATACTAGATGGAATACAATGGAGGCCAGAATACTTAATCAGATGTGGAATTGTATGGACTCTCATGTGGCTGCGTTGGTTTCACATGTTACCACTGTTAAGGAGTTATGGGATTATTTGAATGTTCTCTATTCTGGAGAGAATAATTTATCGAGGATATATGATGTTTCTCAAGAGTTCTTTAGAGCCGATAGAAAAGGTCGTCCTCTTAATCAATTCTTTGCCGATTTCAGGCAAATATATGAGGAAATCAATCTTATTTTGCCGATTACCACTGATGTTAGAAAGATGTAAGAGCAGCGAGAACAATTAGCTGTTATGTGTTTTTTGGGCGCATTAGGACCAGAGTTTGATACAGCCCGATCACAGATTCTTGGAGGAGACATTGTGGCTTCTTTGAATGAGGCTTTCGCTCGTGTCTCTAGGATTTCACGTGACTCATCTCGAGGTATATCTTCCACGAGTGATAGTTCTGCTTTGGCTGTACAAGGGAATCGAGGTGGTAGTCGGGGTCATGGTGGAGGTCGTACTGGTCGTGGATTTAGTAGTGGTGACACTGGTCGTGGATTTAGTCGGAGACAGTCGCAGTCTTATGGTAGTACCTCGGATGATACCAATGGTAATACTACAGTCACACGGACTTGTCATTATTGTGGTGTACCTGGACATATTCAGCGCTTCTGCTATAAACTTCATGGCAAGCCTTCTCATCTGGCCACTGCAAATGTCGCTAATGCAGTAGATCATGTCATTCCTTCTGAGTCATCTGAGGGTGGACAATTGATTCGAATGTCAGAGGATGAACTTGCTCTGTACAATCGGTTTAAGATATCTCAACCAATTTCCTGCCCCAAAGCTACTTTTGCTCAGACAGGTAACGCAACAACATGTCTTTCATCTTCCTCTCTCTCCTGGATCATTGATTCAAGAGCTACAGATCATATGACTAGGTCTTCAGGTATCTTTTCTAACTTTCATGAGTCTGTATCCATTGTTACTTTAGCTGATGGTTCCTTATCAACGGTCAAAGGAATAGGCACAGTCCCCTTGACATCCTCCATGTCTTTGTCTTCTGTCATGTATCTTCCAAATTTTCCATCCAACCTTTTGTCTGTGAGCTATCTTACAAAAGAGTATAACTGTTCAGTAACCTTTTATCCTGATTCTTGTGTTTTTCAGGATTTGAAGACGAAGAAGACGAAGAAGACGATTGGTAGAGGACGCATGACGGGGGGGTTATATGTGCTTGACGATACTCCTAGCATGGCTTGTTTGGCAGCTTCTCCCCATCAAGTTCATTGTTGTTTAGGCCATCCCTCTTTGGGAAGTTTAAAGATGTTAGATTCCAGTTTTCAGTCTTTATCTCGCCTTGAGTGTGAGTCGTGTCAGTTTGGTAAACTTCATCGTACTAGTTATAGTCCAAGAGTCAATAAACAGGCTTCTCAGCCTTTTGCATTAGTTCATTCCGATGTTTGGGGTCCATGTCCTACTGTTTCAAAGTTGGGTTTCAAGTACTTTGTTACTTTTGTAGACGACTATTCAAGAACCACTTGGCTATATTTAATGAAAAGTCGTTCCGATTTATTTTCTATCTTTTGTGCATTTATTAACGAAGTACATACTCAATTTTTTTACTTATGTTCGTGTTCTTCGAAGTGATAATGCTAAAGAGTACTTTTCCACATCTTTCACTGAATTTATGTCTCAAAAGGGCATTCTTCATCAATCTTCATGTTCATATACTCCACAGCAGAATGGTATTGCTGAACGCAAGAATTGTCATTTGTTAGAAGTTACCCGTTCTTTGATGTTTGAGAAGAAGATCGATAAATCCTTTTGGGCTGATGCTGTTATGACTGCATGTTATCTCATCAATCGCATGCCATCCTCTGTCCTTAAGGGTGCTATTCCCCACTCTCTTCTTTTTCCTTCTGATCCTCTATTTCATTTGCCACCACACATATTTGGTTGTGTTTGTTATATTCGTGATCATCGTCCAGGACTCTCTAAGCTTGATCCTAGATCTCTTAAATGCATCTTTGTAGGGTACTCTCGTACACAAAAGGGTTATAGATGTTATTGTCCCTCTTTACAAAAGTATTGTACCACTGCAGATGTCTCATTCTTTGAGTCTACTGTTTATTCTGATTGTCCAATGGAACCTCTTATGGTGGATGATGATTCTTTGACATACATTGTTATGCGACCAGCCCCTACTCTAGCATCTCCAGCTCCTCCGCCTGTTGAGTACGTCTATAGTACACGTCCCTGTCAGCATGTCACACCCCCTGCAGATTCTGTGCCTACCTCGTCTTCTACGTCTTCTGATCCTGCGGTAAGTCAGCAACCCCCTGATCTTGATATTCCTATTGCACATCGTAAAGGTGTTCGTAGTTGCACTAAGCATCCTATTGCACAGTTTGTCTCCTATTCTGGTTTATCAGCGTCTTATCGGGCCCGTCTATTGACCCTTGATAGCTACCCTATTCCTAAGACTATTGCTGCAGCGTTATCTAGTTCAGGCTGGATGACAGCTATGGAAGAGGAATTGTTGGCATTAGAGCACAATCGCACTTGAGATCTTGTTCCTTTACCTGCTGGGAAGACGGCCATTGGTTGCAAATGGGTGTTCACTGTTAAGGTTAATCCTGACGGTACTCTTGCTCGTCTCAAGGCTCGTTTGGTTGCAAAAGGATATGCACAGGTTTATGGAGTCGATTATGGTGATACTTTTTCACCAGTGGCAAAGATGACGTCTGTTCGTCTTTTACTTTCTTTGGCTACTTCTGCTGGTTGGCCTTTGCTTCAGCTTGACGTGAAAAATGCATTTCTTCATGGTGATTTACAGGAAGGGGTCTATATTGAGCAACCACCTGGGTTTGTTGCTCAGGCGGAGTCAGGTCATGTTTGTCGTTTAAAAAAATCATTGTATGGTTTGAAACAATCTCCCAGAGCATGGTTCGGGAAGTTTTCTGAGGCTGTACTTCAGTTTGGATTGAGTAGATGTAGTGGTGATCATTCGATGTTTTATCGGGTGTCTAAAATTGGTAGAATATTCCTTATAGTTTATGTGGATGATATCGTCATAACTGGGGATGACTCTGCAGGAATTAAAGAGTTGAAAATGTATATACAGCAGCAATTCCATACAAAAGATTTAGGTCACTCAGGTATTTTTTGGGTATTGAAGTCGCACGGGCAAGAAAAGGTATTCATATCTCACAACGGAAGTACGTTCTGGATTTGCTTATTGAGACAGGTTTGTTAGGAGCTAAACCGCTGGATATACCAATGGAGACGGGCTTGAAGTTGATGGCAGAGGATGGTGAGTTATTAGATAATCCGGAAAGGTACCGAAGACTATTTGGAAAGCTGAATTATCTAACTATTACTCGACCTGATATTTCCTTTCCTGTGAGTGTCGTGAGCCAATTTCTGTCTTCTCCTCGTACCTCACATTGGGATGCTGTGATTAGAATTCTGAGATACTTGAAGAAAGCTCCAGGTCGTGGTATTGTTTACAGGAATCATGGACACAGAAAAGTAGAAGCTTTCTTAGATGCTGATTGGGCAGGATCTCCGATAGATAGAAGATCTACATCAAGTTATTGCACCTTTGTGAGAGGAAACCTGGTGTCGTGGAAAAGCAAGAAGCAGAATGTTGTAGCTAGATCAAGTGCAGAATCAGAATATAGAGTGATGGTTCAAGCTACTTGTGAGTTGATCTGGATACGTCAACTGTTAGTGGAACTTGGGTTCAAAGATCCTACACCAATGGAGTTGTGGTGTGACAATCAAGCGGCTGTCCATATTGCTTCTAATCCAGTGTTTCATGAGCGTACCAAGCATATTGAAGTGGATTGTCATCTTGTTCGTGAGAAGCTTCAGGCTGGGATTATATCTACTAGTTATGTTAGAATCGGAAAACAACTTGCTGATATTTTTACAAAATCTCTAGGGAGTAGTCGAGTTGAGTATATTTGTAACAAGCTGGGCATGTTAGATATCCATGCTCCAGCTTGAGGGGCAGTGTTAGATAGCAAGGGTATATTGGTCATTTATGGGTATTTACCCTAGCTTGTATAAATACTCATCTCTTATTCTAATAAACAGTAACTTATTCCAAATAACACTCTAAAAATCAATTTTTCGCCAGAAGCTGATTTTTTTTATTTCTAAAAAGAAGTAATTTTTTTTTAATTCTTCAAATAACTCCAAAGCTATTTCGAGAGCAACAACAAAAAAAGCTCCAGAAGTAGAACAATGAAATTATTTAACCAAATAGATTTTAGATCCAAAAGTGGCGTTGTCAAATGGCTTTTTGCTTCAGAAACACTTTTAAAGCGAAAATTTTACTCCAAATTTGTTGTCACGCGCACCCTATTCCTTCTCACGTATCCCAATAATCATTGTCTTCTTAAATGTATACACCGCCAGAGCATGTGAACACTAATTTTGACTTTTGAGGTGGGCCATTCCAATGTACAAGATTCGGCATGATCTTCTCATAATTCCTTGAATTTATTTATTTATTGATAATTGAATTTATTTGAAATTGTGATGAAAAAAAAAAGCTACTTTCTGCTTTTTGCTTTAAAGTGAAAACAAAACGGCAATTGGGAATTCCGTCTCATATTTCCAAATAATCAATCGTGCAATCCGAGAGAGAACTTCTAAAGTGGAAGGAAAGATTAGGTACTAAGTCAAGGTTTAAGATAGGTCTCGCTTACTAAGTCAAGGCTTAAGGTAGGTCTCGTACTTTTTCTCTCACTTTTGCCCGCTACTCAATTAAAAAAAAAATTGTTTCACGGCCATAAATAAGAAGATAAAAGAGTTTGAATCAATAAATGGACATTCAAAAGTGGAAGCCATACGAAACAATCAGATTTCAATAGGCATAGTCGCGATGTAAAGGCAAAGACAAATGCTCTGGTCCCGCCTGACCTTGAGAGCGAGCTCGGTTAGCAAGGCGAGAGCGGAGAGGGCTTGGGCCCGACTGACGAATTTCGAGCCCGCTTCCGGTCCGAAGGCTAGGGTGCCCTCATTTCATGCCGAGACAGTACCGAAGACCAGTTTGGTGGTAGTTCCTGTTAGCCAAGTTGGCGGGCTCAACTGAATGATTCAATTACACTAATTTGATAAGTTTTATTACTTTCAATGCACTAAATATTGTGGTCAAGATGATTTTACTTCCCAGTGTATGTAAGCTGTATCAAAAGTTGGTCACTCGTGCCGGTGAACATTATATGTGGGCTACATCGACAATCGCTTCTGGACAAGGCTTACGCGCTTCAAAGGCGAAGCGATTTCAAGCCTTCCATACAAGCCATGAGGCGTTAACTTTCAGATCTAAGGGAATCGTCGGCCAAGAGAACCCTGAGGATGAACGTCGACGGGTCGGAGGCCGCCGTTGCGGCGATCTGCGTCGTTGTTGATGGTTGAAGCCCCTGGGTGATGCACCTAGGACCAGCAGACAAAATCAGTCAACGACATCAGATTGGGCTCAAATTCGATCGGTTGAAGCGAAACGGCCGTCTGATCAATACTCGGTGCCGTTGGCAATGGATTTTGGCAATTCGGGGTCGTTTAGATGGATTTCCGGGCATTTTTCTATTTTTAGGCAATTTTATAATTTAATGGTATTTTTGTAATTTTTGCGTTATCTTTTGTCATTAGGGTTGACACCTATATAAGTTCGTCTTTAGGGCTTTGTGAGCAGATTATTGAATATTGAGAATATTACGATTTGATATCGTTTTGAGTGAACAGTTATTGTTCCTCGTTTATCGTTTCGATTCTTCCGTTTAGCCTTGCTTTTCCATCGCGTTTCGACATCATTTGGTATCAGAGCACAGGTTGCTTGAAATCAATGGATGAATGGAATCGATGTGGTCAAAGACAGTGTGCTCGTGGAGGCCGGGAGCGTGGAGTCGTTCCTGATGCAGATGAACAGCCGCGTCTGAGAGACCCGCGGGACATAGAAGTTGAAGAGCTGAGAAGACGAAAGCAGGATTTGCAGCGACGTCTTGCGGAGGCAGGGCTAGACGCGCAATCCGAAGAAGGAGCGGAATTTGCTGACTCATCCGATGTTGAAGAAGAGGACGACAATCCTTTCGAGGATTTGAACCAGGGACGAAATCGAGGAGTACGACTTGGAAGTCAGTCCACTTTTCTTAATTTTGGGATGAAGATCGAGATTCCCGAGCTTCAAGATCCAATCTTTGACAAAGATCCGATTTTTGAGCAAGATCCGATTCTTGATCAAAATTACTCGTTCGCTGCGTTCGTGGATTCGGTCTATGAAAATCCAGTCTACGATGAATCTGACGGAGAACAAGTGGATGCGGATCCGACTTGTTATAAAAATCCAATCTTTGACGAAGATCCAGAATTTGACGAAGATCCAAATTTTGATAAAGATTCAGACTATGATGAAGATAGACTTCCGGTCTATGATGAATCCGATAGAGAACCAGAAGATGCGGACCCAGTAGCGATGGTAGAAGCTTTCGTGTCGGTGAAGGGCGGCGAGGTAGGCGATGGAGGCGCGAAGGAGGTCGATGAGACCGTCGACCCAGAGCAATTGATGGAATTGGCGTCAGATCAGCACAACAATCAGGTTACTTTTGTCAGGTGTTTGACCAATTTCTTTAAGAATACTGTATTGACAATCAAGGACAGCAGTGTGAATGTTTCTGATGAATCTGGAGAAATTTATGGGACCGAGGCTGAAGAGCTTCGTCCAGCGTTTAATACTCGTGGCCAGGTTGGTTTGTATAAGGATGAGACGGAATTAGTTTTCTTGGAGAATATTAGATGTGTTGGCTATTTGATGATTTCTTTCGATAACCAATTAGAATCCCTCACAGTTAATTCTAGGATCTCATTCTCTCTTATGGATGAAAGCAAATTGCAGAAGTTTTCCTCTTTATCTGTCAGCTGTGATCGACCCAATTGGCTTGAGTTATGGGCAAAAATTGAATTCAGTGACACGCTGGATAAGTTGAAAGCTGATGTTGATGATGAGAGAAATTCGACAAAGAAAGTTTGGGGAATTGATCTTATATCTTGTCCAGAAGATTTCAGGTATAAGTTTCTCAAGTTAGTTGGTGCACCTATAATACACAAGTTTTCAAATTGCTTGCTAGTCAGGTGCCAAGAAGTCGAAGGATTGACTGCATTGACAGATAAATCTCCTCTTACTGTGGCCTATCAAGAGATTCTTAAGGAAGACGAAGTCCGAGAGAACAAGCAAAACATGAAGTATAGGCGCATGAAAAGAATCTTTCAAAAGATGTTCTTATCAATGACGACGAAGCAGATTCGAGGGTGAATCTTTTTTCTAGCAGGGGAGGATGATGCACCTAGGACCAGCAGACAAAATCAGTCAACGACATCAGATTGGGCTCAAATTCGATCGGTTGAAGCGAAACGGCCATCTGATCAATACTCGGTGACGTTGGCAATGGATTTTGGCAATTCAGGGTCGTTTAGATGGATTTCCGGGCATTTTTCTATTTTTAGGCAATTTTATAATTTAATGGTATTTTTGTAATTTTTGCGTTATCTTTTGTCATTAGGGTTGTGTTGACACCTGATTTTTTTATCAATCTTTCATAGTTTATTTTTTAAAAATTCATAAAAAATCTATAAAAAGTTAAAAAGTTAAAAAATCATCTTTGGTAGCCTTGACCAAGCTAAAGGAACCATTTTTGACAAAAAATAATTTTTCAATTTTTTCCAAAAATAGAAAAATACATGAAAAATGAAGAAAAATAGCATTCGATGTCGTAAAAATATAGAAAAATAGTCAATATTTTTATTTTAATTTTCTTTTCATTTTGAACTCATAAATAGTCAAAATTCAAGTTCAATTGCATGTGTTTCTTCACGACGCATAGAGTTGAATTTGGCAAAAAAAATATCATTCGAGTATTTTAATTTGTAAATTTCTACATCTTTTTTAGTCTTGATGTCCAATTAGATCGACCACCATCTACAATAAATGCCCCTTGCTGAATATTTTCGTTATTGTTTCACATGATTTCATGATGTAAAACGCCGAGTGGATCCCCAAATATAATCGGGTCGGCATGAGCTCGATAGCTCGTCCAAGACCAAACCAGGGCACGGCGAACCCCATGTGAGTACTCTCAAACTCCTGCGATGCTTCCTAATGCTTTTCTTAGGTTAGATCGAGTGTAGAACGGCTAGGACAGCTAAATCATTCTTGAGCTGTGATTGATAAATATGGCATTACTAGGAATGCCATGTGATTTATTTGCATATCTAGATTCCTTGAGTTGCGCATTTTATTACTGATTGTGATTGCTAGGATAATCACTCATATCTGCATGAATTTCTAGATTTATGGTTCATACCTTACTCATCCGCATAAATCTCAGGCTAGAAAATTCAGTCAACTTAGGTACCGAAAGGGCGTCAACTCTGACAGTTGGCGTAACTAAGTCCCCGAAACCATTTCTCTGGTTCTCGCAGAATTGAATAGAAACTCCCAACTATTCGATTGGGTGGTCCAATCATACCCTAAAAAAATGATTGGTGGCGACTCCATGGCATGCACACTTAGCACATGTCACTAGACCACACTGAAAGTCGATCACGCATACCTCCGTTGCGATTTGGGTAATGGGCCTTGGGAGAGGCCCGCGTCCGACCAGACATGACGGCCCATTAGCCCTCGAGAGCCCGACAACCTCAAGAGGGTCGCGACAGACTGGCGACTCCACTGGGGACTGGTTCTTAACCATTTAGTGGACTTGAGCCGATTAAAAAGTTGATTGATTCTTCTAACCTAATTTTATGCAGATGCTCTCAAAAGTGAGGTGTATATGCTAACGAATGTGTTAGATGTTTTTGTAGACGGGAGAAATAAGGGGTGAAGTGCTTGTTAACTTTGTTTTATGCAGGCAAGAGTTTTGGATGTATGATTGTGTGGATATTTATATTGAAGCGGTGATTGTTAAATAAAATGCATGTTTATTGCTTTAGCACGACACAATGAATACACACAATTGCGCCTAAAACCCCAGGCGCCCTCTTTAGGAACACAATAGAAGGAATTGAAAATGGAATCTTCGTGAGGAAAAACATGGGGTAATCCACTTTTCAATTCCGCTCAGTTCGAATTATGGATTGAGTCCCAATGCAACGATAGTTGTGCAATGGAATCGACTCTTCCCAGAATTCGAGGTGAGAACCTTGGCTTTAGGTACCAACCCTATCTTTTGATTTTTAGGAGTTTTCCCTCACTTGTCTCATGCGTTTGTCTATGGAAGGTTAGTATACCTAACACCGTACAGAGAAGCTTGATTTTCTCTTAAGTTTGGTTGGTAAGACTTTTCTATCCCTCGAACTTGTTACAGCTCATAATCATTATATTCATTGCATAATTCTGGTTATTGGATTAAATGCCATTTTGAGGATAGATAGGTGTGTTTTCCTCCCAATGTTCTTGATGGAAGACGAAGATGGTGTCATCCCATTACGAGCGCCAAGTGGACAAGAAGAGCCTGCTATGGACATCATTGAGGTATCATCTAATGAAGATGACAATTTGGAATAGGTGATCCTGAAGTCACCTCTCAAAGATCGAAACTGGGGCATCTCTAAGTAGTTAAAAACAGATAGAGAAGAGAAGTCTTTTTGTGGATAAACGCGGTGGGAGGTTCCTTTATTCGATCATAAGCAAGATTAAAAAATCAAGATGTACACGCTCGAATCATCAATGTCAAAGAGCAGCTTGCCTAGGTTGAGAGTGGTCAGATGTTCGAGAAAGTCAGCCATACAGAAGTTGAGACACACATATTAGAGCTTTCATTCATTTCGCTCAATCGAGGGACCTTAAAAGCAGATCATACAGATCATCGAGGTGGAAAAGTAAAACCGAAATGAGCCCTAATTAGCATCACAAAGGAACCCAGTTGGCCCTCCATATTATTGATGCTTTGCCTATACTCACCACCTCGGGACTCGAGATCTGCAAGCTTAAGAAGAAGGCGTTTACATTCCCCTTTAAGCTCGGCAACCTTGGTCCCGTGATCTTCGGCGGCTATTTCCAGGTCCCGAACTAGTCCTCTCCCATGGGCTATATCCGCAGTAATGCTGTCAAGCCTTTCTTCCTGCCACTCACATTGAAACTTCAACACGACATTACGACGGTCGTGCTCATAGGTGGTCAGGGATAAGGCCAAGTGCTCCACCAAATTTCCCCTCTCGCGAAGCAACATCGAGACCCGCTCGTTGGCGAACTCAACAGCCTTTCTGTGACTATCGGCCACAAGGTTGGCCAACACCAAACAGTTGGACCGATCCTCATAGCGAGCTCGCAAAACGTGAGCCACGGTAACTTCTCGATGAGCGACACGGTAAGTCTCTAAAAAGTTTATAAAGAGGGTTGGGAAGATTCTATATTCCCTCTCTAAATTAGTGCCCTCGATAGAGGTGGTGTCTATTTCCACGAGCAAAATGCGAATTTCATCTTCAATTTCTGGGTGATCGGCTATATGAGCATAGCCTCGACCTAAGAGGTTATAGAGTTTTTCCCACTGGGCTAAAATTTCAGCCGAGAAAGCGCGAATAGGAGAGGAGATCATTTTTGTTGGAGTGAGGGAGAAGAAGATGGGTGTGGTAGAGTGATTAAAATACGAAAAGGCAATTATGTAAGAGCGTTAATCTTCTCTGCATTAACTCCTCCTTTTATAGCAACTCGAGGATGAAGAAAGGTCACAACAATAATGCTCGTGGAGCCAAGTTAATTGGGTAAAGCAGTGGTGGCTCTTTCGGTGAACCATCAGATCCGTCCCAGTCCGCGATTTCAGGCTTGATAAATCTAAAAAAGTTGTAAAAAGATATGTCAGTGCCACCATATTAAAATTGAGCAGGAGTTAAGCGCAACTATCGAAAAAAGTTGCAAAAGGATTTGGCGGTCCCATCATATTAAAAAACTGAGCGGGAGGCGAGCGTAGTTCCACCTTTTTGAAAATAAGTGGGAGACAGACATGGATATCGAGAAAAGGAAATCGATTTGGTGTCCCTCCACGTTGAAAAGAAGAAAGAAGACGACAAAGCGAGAAATACGAAATCTTGGGAGAAACGCTTGCCTGATGATCTTCATCCATGTTTAAAGAACGTTTCCTGGGCATACAGAACCACTCAAAAGAAAATTTAGAGAGAGTGAGCATACATGAGAGAGTAGAGAACCCTGAGTGAGCAAAAATTGATCGAACATTTTTCGATCCAACATGTTTGAGGGTTACAGTCAGTTGCTAGAGGCGACTGATCCAAAAATCTCAGAAAATGAACTATTGAGAGATCTCGAAGATTCCAGGATCGCGTCTGGTACCAGAACCACAGAACCCAACCCTTTCGGCAACGAAGTTCAGGATCTCAGCAGCGACGACAACAGCAGCATCGATGGTCAATCCCGGAAAAGGAAACGTCGCCAGTGCCACACTCAGAATGAAATCCAAGAGCTTGAAGCTTTCTTTAGTGAATGCCCTCTCCCGAACATGAAACAAAGAAATGAATTGGGCCAGAAGCTAGGGATGAAACCTTTGAGGGTCAAGTTTTGGTTTCAAAATAAGCGAGCCAAATTGAGGGCTCAACACAGACGTCAAGAACTTGCGATTCTAAAGGAGGAAAACGAAAAGCTTCGAGCGGAGAACATGAGGTATAAGAAAGCTCCCAGCACTATCGCTTGCCTTAATTGCGGTGGCCCTATCACTCTCGGCGAAATGTTCCTTGATAAGCCTTATATGAGGATTGAAAATGCTCATTCACCACCCCACTCCCTCGAACCATCTTTGATACAATCGGATTTTGTTGGAGATATGCATGAACAAATCAATTCTACGAAGTCAATACCGATGCCTTCTAAAGGATGGGATATGCGTCACCATGATTGGAGTTTCCTTAACGATGAGCTTACTATCACGACCGACCAATCCAAAGCTGATGAATTCCCTCCACAACAATTTCCGGCTCGATCAAATCCTACTGGAAATAGGCCAGAGAGCAATAGCCAAGTTGTCAACACTGTTCCAGGTCGCAAGAAGACGAGGGTCAATTGGTCCCCGGAGCTTCATCTCAAGTTCCTTAGTGCGGTTCAGCAACTAGGGATCAACTCAGCATATCCAACGCGCATACTTGAGATCATGAACATACCAGGACTCACTAAAGATGGAGTCGCGAGTCACCTCAAGAGCTACAGAAGGGCACTAAGACAGCGCCACACAGCACTGAACCTGAAAGAACTCAACTTGTGCCTAAACACTAGGCATGGCCACAACTACAATGCCCCTGAAGTAAGAAATACCCTGCCGAATTTAGGCATCGACCAAGCTGGTAGCAGCACCATCGACTACTTGGGCGCTAATCAGAATATTCTCCCGAATCATCTCAGCACCACTCAAGAGTATATGCCACAAGTGCAGCAGGTACGAACTCCTTGGTTTGAGCAGCAACTTTTCGCTAGTGCTCTTCCTATCGCCGATCAACATATTGCGCCTAGTGTTCAAAGATCTGCCTGGCTTGGGCGTATGATTTCGGAAGATCAAGCGGGGGGATGCTCTGAGGATTTTTGTTTCTCCCATCCCCAAATGGAAGGTGCTTTTGATAGTGAACCGATCAATCATCCTCTTATAATCTCGAGCAATGACGAAGGTTCTAGCTCGAAGAATCAGATCGCTCACAACAGAAATAGGAATCCTTCGCCGCCAAGCGATAATGGTCAACCCGAATATCAGTTGCTCGAAGAATCAAAAGATTTCCTTGATGAGGAGCTCCATATCTGGATCGATCAGTTTAAAACTGATGGACTTATGAAGTTATGATCCAAAATGGCGATTATATATCTGATTCATGGTGTAACTGGCTGATCACCGAGAATCTTCAAGGGACGTAGGCACATGTGACTGGATGTATCATTAATCTTTCTGTCATAAAGTCTTCCATGCGAGATAATCTTCCTTAATGCCTAGAGTTAATCTGGGGCAGCGATCAGTACTACCTGCGAGCATCATCATGCTCGAGTGCGACAATCCCTTGTTAGATTAGAGTCGAGGCGAATCAATTGAACGCCACGAAGAAAAACATTTAAAGGCTTCACATAGGAAAATGTGAGTAAAAGCCCGAGCGAGCTCAAAGACGGTTAGCTCTGTATCGTTCCAAGGGACCTTTAGTCGTTACGAACTCTAAATTGAGCTTGTTTCATTCTCGATGGGGGTCACTAACTGCTTCGAGAATTTTATAACAAAAAACGAACCAGTTAGGGACGCCAATAGTGCTGTGTCTTGGTAGTCAGTGAAATGGCAGTGGTACGAAACGTCAGGAGTTCGAGTTCGATCTCGGGATTGAAAAATCGTTTTATCAGTTGGTCTATCACTCGATGAAGTTCAAAGAGATTCGACGCAGATGACTATAGAACTTGGGGCAATTCGAAAATCATCGATTCATTTTTATCAAGCGGCGAAGTTGGTATTGTAAAATGTGAAGCGCGCAAATGACAAATCCGAAGCAGAAGGAGATGAATCATGATTCGCTTATCCAAGGTCGGGATTTCAACCTTCGACTAAAGCCAAATCTAGGATGAGTTTTTGATCTTGCCCACTCGACAAAACCCATCTCTACTGAAAATGGGGGCAAACCATTCCTACATCCGGAAAGCATGTCGAAGCCGAAGACATCAGATTCACCGTTTAATCCGTGGGGCAAGTCCCCCAAGCGATAGTTATCATCCGCAGAGCGTAATGGAATCCATCCTTTCAACGTAAAACGCATTTGGCCGCGGAGCCACCCATTTGGTAAAAAGAACGTATCGTTCCTAAATGATTTTCAATCAGATGTGGGGATAATGTTCTCTTATTTTCCTCTCAGGTGATGAATAGAGACGAGGCACCCAAGAAGCCATGCATTCAAATAACAAAACAGCGCATGAAACACGCCCAAAAAGATGAATGAATCTCCTCCGACATAAATCCTTGAGGGCCGGCTTCTGCAATCCGCACATTGGCATGCAGAATGGAATTCAAATCAAGAGTAAAGTAGTATCGTCCCAATTTGTTTTGAATTTGGAAACCCAAAATAATGCTTAATATTTATCCTTGGCAGGAGCTCGCCATCAGGGCAGACATATTTTCACAACCCTTGTACACTCGTTGGAGCATATGACGAAGGGTAAGATGTATCGTTCCAATTTTTGTAAAGTTTTAGAATATACAATGACATATCCCTTTTATATCTCCAGGATCTCCAGCCTCGATGGGCAGGTAAGTATCCCTTTTCCCAATTCATTGGAGATTAAAAACTTTCAGAATTAATTCGATTCTCACATCTAAAAAGACATAGAATTCTTACTTCATTGACATTCATGTTTTAAAACAAGAGATTGTCTGAACATGAATTACACATATATGGTGCATCACAAAATCCCTTTGAAGGATAAATCTTGATGAAATGAAATGAATTTTTCCAACAAGAGTCGTTTGAACTGTTCAAAAGGGTATTTTCTCATAAGAGAAGCGAGCCTAATCCAAACACGTCCCATACACACTTGAGAGATGAGGAGATTGGAAATGATTGAGAAACCTTAACCTATGGACATAAGGGTCATTCGCAACGATTACATGGATCGAGATGACAGAGGCATTTATTTCTTCATTCCAAACACTACAGATGCCCATTGAGAACCCCATTGAACGGCGATTTTCATTCTCAACCCTGTCAAGAACCACCCCACATTGGGGCAAATGAAGGTTAGTCCAACAGTATCAGAAAGTAAATGGTTAGAAATTTTCTTGCTCGGACTAACATAAATCTTTGTGTGTTGTTTATATGATAATCCAAGTGTTATAGGATGACGAGAATAATTCATTTCTCTATCCTACACACTGTTATCCTTTGCACGACCATGTTGAGCCAGCAAATTCATTTCATCAACATATTGGTGATCATTGCATATTCCAAAACAAAGGCAACATCACTCTAGGAACGGAAGCATGCCAAAGTTTAAGTTGCATATCTAGCATGATTGCCGAAAATCCTAGCTCCAAAAGAAAAGAAAAACACGGGATTAAAAAAAGGGGGAAAAGAAAAATCCCTAGACATCAAGAAAAAGCAAAGTGCCTGGTAAAAAGCAAGGCCGATGTCCATTCAAAATATCCCCAGTAAAGTCTAGAGAGATGATGAAAAGACCCTCCAAAGGAGTCAGATCAAGATGACTACTCCCCAAATGATGTCGTGCTCAAATAGCAAACACACAAACAGACGGTCTCTTAATGCAACAAGAGACGCTTTTAAACATCCTTGTGCGCTCTAAAAGAGGAGTGTACACTTCAAGAAATGGAGATGTTCTTCGAAGGACATGTGGCAAATTTGCAATGATCACCAATGTCAAACCCTTCACAATTTCTAGGCAAAAAACAAGCCTTTTTCGGTCCCCAATCCTTCCAATGTTACAATCTTGAAGCAGTCTTCTCTGACTAAGATACTTGGGTTAATGTATAACTTAGCTCAAAGAAGTACGAGCAAGACTATTTCTTTCTCATTTTGCAGGGTTCTTGACTTGTAAACCCGGAGCAGATAGTGAAAAATTTCGTTCAACGGCCTTGACTCAAAAGTGAGTCCCCCTTGGAAACCGATATCCAAGCCTAACACTACGGTCCCGTGAAAGACCTCCTGATTGATCGAAATGTATGCGTTGCGAATGATCCTGAAACCCAGGTACAGGTCGGTAGGAAATTGAGCACTTTCCCTATTAAAGATCATTATCACAGAGCAGTGAGGAGCCTTCTTGGATGAGAAATACTCCAATGGATGTTTTGAGCAAACTCTTTTTGAAATTTTCAAATTGTTTGATCTAGAGTTTCCGTGCAAGGAATTTATGATCACATCTGTATGTGGCAGGAATGTTTTGGATAACCTCCAACAATCAAAATGCACATTTCATGACTAAAACTTAAGTCGTAGAATTTTGTCAATTAGACAATTATTGTCTTCCCAAAGATTACTAATATCTTCTTGGCGAGGAAAATTTTTTCAGGTCTAAGATTTCTGCAGGACTTTTGGCCACCCCAAAGACTAGGTGCGTCATCCTTAAGTGAAGCCTTTTAGTAGGCAAATCTTTTCTAAGACCGATCCACAGAATGATCGAGTCTCCGACTAGCCCCGAAGAGCGGGTACGTCATCCTTTGATTCATATCAATTTGGAATTTCATAAATGGTAGAAACCGCCTGAAGGGTCAACTCAATGGTAGAAACCGCCTGAAGGGTCAATCAATGGTAGAAACTGCCTGAAGGGTCAGCACAATGGTAGAAACCGCCTGAAGGGTCAATATATGGTAGAAACCGCCTGAAGGGTCAATGTATGGTAGAAACCGCCTGAAGGGTCAATCAATAGTAGAAACCGCCTGAAGGGTCAACACAATGGTAGAAACCGCCTGAAGGGTCAATGTATGGTAGAAACCGCCTGAAGGGTCAACACAATGGTAGAACCGCCTAAAGGGTCAATGTATGGTAGAAACCGCCTGAAGGGTCAACCAATGGTAGAAACCGCCTGAAGGGTCAACTCAATGGTAGAAACCGCATGAAGGGTCAATGAATGGTAGAAACCGCCTGAAGGGTCAAAGGACTGGTAGAGACCGCTTGAAGGATCAACCCAATGGTCTGATCCACCATACGGATCAAAACCTTGATGAATCCCGAACGCGGGAGGAGTCGTTTTCCCTAATAAGCCTTACATTAGGCAAGCCATTTCTAGTTTAGCCCACCATACGGATCAAAACCCTTGGCAAATTCCCAAATGTGGGATGCGTCTTCCTTAGGTTCCTTTCAGTTAGGAATCCCATTATGGTTTGACCTACCATACAGGTCAGAGCTTAACATCCCTATGACACTCCGATGACGAGTCATTAGGAATCTACTTGAACCCATCAGACACAGCAAATGCCGCAAGCATTCGGCAGGTAAGGGGCAGGGAAGTCTATCTACTCCTTAACTTTCTTACATCATATCAGGGAATTGAATGAGCACATCTCTTTTTAAGGAAAAGCACACATTGATGGGCATGAAAATTGAATGTCATGATTTCTTTTCTTTTCTTTTCTTTTCCCAGTCGAGTCGATCGGGACACAGGTGTCACCTTGTCTTTGAGAGAAACCTCTGACGAAATTCCTCTCAAAGAGGGGCAGCTGTTGACACCTGATTTTTTTATCAGTCTTTCATAGTTTATTTTTTAAAAATTCATAAAAAATCTATAAAAAGTTAAAAAGTTAAAAAATCATCTTTGGTAGCCTTGACCAAGCTAAAGGAACCATTTTTGACAAAAAATAATTTTTCAATTTTTTCCAAAAATAGAAAAATACATGAAAAATGAAGAAAAATAGCATTCGATGTCGTAAAAATATAGAAAAATAGTCAATATTTTTATTTTAATTTTCTTTTCATTTTGAACTCATAAATAGTCAAAATTCAAGTTCAATTGCATGTGTTTCTTCACGACGCATAGAGTTGAATTTGGCAAAAAAAATATCATTCGAGTATTTTAATTTGTAAATTTCTACATCTTTTTTAGTCTTGATGTCCAATTAGATCGACCACCATCTACAATAAATGTCCCTTGCTGAATATTTTCGTTATTGTTTCACATGATTTCATGATGTAAAACGCCGAGTGGATCCCCAAATATAATCGGGTCGGCATGAGCTCGATAGCTCGTCCAAGACCAAACCAGGGCACGGCGAACCCCATGTGAGTACTCTCAAACTCCTGCGATGCTTCCTAATGCTTTTCTTAGGTTAGATCGAGTGTAGAACGGCTAGGACAGCTAAATCATTCTTGAGCTGTGATTGATAAATATGACATTACTAGGAATGCCATGTGATTTATTTGCATATCTAGATTCCTTGAGTTGCGCATTTTATTACTGATTGTGATTGCTAGGATAATCACTCATATCTGCATGAATTTCTAGATTTATGGTTCATACCTTACTCATCCGCATAAATCTCAGGCTAGAAAATTCAGTCAACTTAGGTACCGAAAGGGCGTCAACTCTGATAGTTGGCGTAACTAAGTCCCCGAAACCATTTCTCTGGTTCTCGCAGAATTGAATAGAAACTCCCAACTATTCGATTGGGTGGTCCAATCATACCCTAAAAAAATGATTGGTGGCGACTCCATGGCATGCACACTTAGCACATGTCACTAGACCACACTGAAAGTCGATCACGCATACCTCCGTTGCGATTTGGGTAATGGGCCTTGGGAGAGGCCCGCGTCCGACCAGACATGACGGCCCATTAGCCCTCGAGAGCCCGACAACCTCGAGAGGGTCGCGACAGGTTGACACCTATATAAGTTCGTCTTTAGGGCTTTGTGAGCAAATTATTGAATATTGAGAATATTACGATTTGATATCGTTTTGAGTGAATAGTGATTGTTCCTCGTTTATCCTTTCGATTCTTCTGTTTAGCCTTGCTTTCTATCGCGCTGCCGAAACACAATAGAAACCAATGCTAAACAGAATAGAATTCGATAAACGAGGAACAATCACTGTTCACTCAAATGTGATTTTATAAAAATCAACGAAAACATCAATGTCTGTCATAAAAACTTAAAACTTCGAAACCCTAAACACCCTTATATAAGGTGTTAACCCTAATTGACCTAGGAAACACAAAATTACAAAAATACCATTAAATTATAAAATTGCTAAAATTAGAAAAATGCCCGGAAATCCATCTAAACGACCCCGAATTGCCAAAATCTAACGCCAAAGGCGCCGAGTATTGATCAGACGGCCGTTTCGCTCCAACCGGCCAAATTTGAGCCCAATCCGATATCGTTGACTGATTCTGTCTGCCGGTCCTAGGTGCATCATCCTCCCCTGCTAGAAAAAAAGATTTGTCCTCAAATCTTGTTGTGTCTTCTCATCTGAAAAACGTCGGGGACGGCCTTTCCATCGAATCAAATAATACATCAGTTTCAGCCCCAAAAAGTTCCTTGAAACTGCAGTGGTGAGATTGAAGATCCTTGATTCTGCCAACTTGATCAACTTGGGAAGATCCTGCCTTGCTCTAGCTCCGTACGAGCCAATGACTTTAATCTTTCTGCGGACAAGTCGATTTATGCCTACCTCCCCCATGCTAGCAGATAGAGACGAAGCCTCTTTCTTGTCAATAACCCCACAAGCAATCTCCAAGCACATCTTCCCATCTGCAAGCTTATGTTTGTCACACAATGCTTTCCCCATCGATATAAACACCAAAGCCCTGGTCTGACTATCTTTTTCTGTCTTTGGGACGGCATTTCTCAAGGTATTAATCGCCTGATCAGTCTTCCCCAGTGCAATTTGCATATTCGCAGCATCAATCTCGGCTCGGAGCAAATCAGAGTTGAGCCACCAGTTCTTCAAAACCTTCTGCGAAAGTTCATTGTGCTTCAACGCCTTCTCACGCTGCTCTAACCCGCTATATATCACGCCAAGAAGTCTCCCATCATGCGCAATCTCTACTGCATTATTACCTAGATGAATTTTGTGTATCTCGAGAGCCTTCAAGCCAAATGGCAGAGCCTCCTTAAAGTTCAGAATAGCAGCATACGCTTCCGAAACATCATGATTTTCTTTACCCAACTCCATACTATCCTCGTCAAAAGTCGTCTCTTTAATCTCAAGACACTTCCTAAGATCCCTAATAGCTTCCTCTCTTCTTCCCATCGCCATCTTCACGTTGGCCAGCTCAAATGGCACCGCGTGCCGAATGGGTCTAATAGCCTCAACACTAGACCCTTCTTCCTCTAGATTAACCAACATCCTATTTGATCTACTCAAATACCCCAAGCTATCACTAAACCTCTTCAGCGACAAAGCCCCCGATTTCTTGAGGTTGAAAACTTCGAACTGAGATGGGTTCGGCACGAAATTTATCAAAAGGGACTTACCAGAATCAGCATGGACAATCTCTTCTTGATATGAATCCACGTCATCTTGTTCTCCATCGGATTGATCATAAACTGGAATTCTATCTTCATCATAGACTGGATCATCATCAAAGATTGAATCTTCATCAAAGGTTAGATCTTGATCAAAGATGGGTTCTTGATCAAAGATCGGATCTTCGTCAAAGATTGAATTTTCGTAACAAATCGAATACTTATTAAAAATCAAATTTTGATCAAAGATTGGTTCTTGATCAAAGATCGGTTCCTGATCAACGATAGGATTTTCATCAACGATCGGATATTCATCGACGATCGGATTTTCATCAACGATCAGATTTTTTTTGGAAGAAAAGTACAACCCCGCCAGCGCAAGTCGTCGCTCCATATAGGTTCGCCTTTTCTGCACCCGCGCAAGTCGTCGCTTCAAATCCTGAACTCATCTCCGTAGCTCTTCGATTTCAATGTCTCGCAGATCTCTCGGACGCGGCTGTTCATCTGCATCAGGAACGACTCCACGCTCCCGGCCTCCACAAGCACGCTGTCTTCGACCACCTTGATTCAGTTCAGCCATTGATTTCAAGCAAACTGTGCTCTGATACCAAATGATGCCGAAGCACAATAGAAAGAAGGCGATGAAGAACAAAATTGATAGAATGAGGAACAATCACTGTTCACTCAAAACGATATCAAATCGTAATATTCTCAATATTCAATAATCTGCTCACAAAGCCCTAAAGACGAACTTATATAGGTGTCAACCCTAATGACAAAAGATAACGCAAAAATTACAAAAATACCATTAAATTATAAAATTGCCTAAAAATAGAAAAATGCCTGGAAATCCATCTAAACGACCCCGAATTGCCAAAATCCCATGCCAACGGCACCGAGTATTGATCAGACGGCCGTTTCGCTTCAACCGATCGAATTTGAGCCCAATCTGATGTCGTTGACTGATTTTGTCTGCTGGTCCTAGGTGCATCACTGGGCCATTCGGCACTTAATTGAGGATTGCAAGAATTTCTCGGCCCAGCTAGATAATGTGATGGTAGCTCATTGTCCACGATAGGAAAATCATTGTCTAAAGCCCATCAACTAGGGCTCTCTTCTTTCTATGCCATTGCTTACGCTGTTATAAATAACGGTATCACGTATTCTCGTCCTACGTTGGAGAATGAACGGAAAGCTCGCTTGTCAACAACAAAACTCTCAGTAACAAGAGAGCTGGACCGATTTCCAATCATGCTCTGTCGATGGGATTATAAGAAACTCTTCCAAGCTTCACAGGAAACCTTTTCATACTCTTTCCCTAAAGCTAAGTTTGGTAACTAGAATGAAAGTCGGGATATGATAAAATTTATCGTTTCCTGTATTTGGTTCCTGCTTAATTTAGGATAAAGTTGATAAAAGGGGATATACCTCAGATAAAAATATCCCATGCAGAGGTGGGAAAAGGTGGATATGATTTCTTATATTCACGGCATAAAAGCTATTTTTTTTTTTCAAAATAACAAGCTTCTTAAATAAAAATTTCAAGCAATAATTAAATATAAAATAATATTCAGATTCTAATATACAAAAAGATTATTAACCAAAAAAGGCTTCGCCTGAACATGCTGTCATTTCAGCATATTGCTTGTAAGATCCTTTCGCGCATCTAATTAATGCTTTCTCGCCTCTGAAGCTGCAGGCATCAAACATAAAAGAAGACAGATAGAATTATGAGGGATGGCACGAGCTATTATTTTAGGTCTACTAGTATAGCTTATTATGTGGTAAAATTTCCATAAAGGAATGATGGAAGAAAATAAAGAAGAAATAAAAAGAGAGGAAAAATAATTACGAAGGAAGTAAATTAAAATGAAGTAGAAGAGCCTTGATTTTAAATGAACAAATTCGAACTTGAAACGAATCTTTCTAATTCACTTTGCCTCCTTCTCCATACCTCTGGTTCATGTTGGAAGCTTGATGACTTCGTAGATCTTTGTTCACGTCAAAACTCCACGAAAACGATGAGAAAGTCAAAACTCCTTCTCCTCCAAAACTTTCTGATTCATGTCAAAAGTCCACGAAAGCAGTAAAAAAAAAGCGAAACTATTTATTTTTTTGCAACTTTTGTGATTCATGTTGAAGTTTCACGAATGTGTCGAGACAGTCAATGCACTGTATTTTTCGAATCGCGAAAGTGAATAATGATTTTTTTCTTCTTTTATTAGGTGTGGCGTTCAATAGCTGATCTACGTCGTCGATATTGTTATAGTTCGTTTACATTTCTTTGAATTGTCAAACCTATTTAGAATGTAATTATGAGTTAACCGATGGAGGTTATTTTTGTTTGTGCATTTGTGATTTCTTATGGGTGAATCATGAGAATTTTTTAATATCTATGTTTATGTATTTTTAGGTTCATTTGCGTCGATGTGCCGTTCATATCAAGCGGATATAATAGGATACGAAAATATCCAATTTTATTAATATGATTCTCTAAATAGTGGATAAGATATAGCAAAATCTATAGATTTTGTATCTTAACCTATCCTGACTGTAAATTCAGATGACCAAACACAATTGTTATTGAACCAAATAAAAACAAAGTCCCAAGCTTAACCTAGCTAGGCCGTCAATAGTGGTACACAGAGAAATCATACAAAAGAACGAGGAGTCCATTCTTCAGGTCCGACGAGTAAGTGCTGGTCTGAACATAACCCCGGGCCAACCGAAAAAGACCAGTTCCACCCATGATAGGCATTTCCCTCACCTTCAACGACATCGAGTTCCTCCCCACAACAGTCAAACTGCTCTCGCTGTACTTCCCTGCCGTGAACACGAAGTTCATGGACATCGACAAGGACACATCGCTTTGGGATGCGTACGACAACATGCCCTGCACCCTACCCACGTTCTTCGAGCTCACCTCCGGGCCCACGGTCAACGCATCGTCGAAAACTGCTACTTCACCGAATGACGTGGCGGACTGTTTGGTCATCGACGCTTGGGCAACAGTTACGAAGGTGGCGTTTCTCCCGACGAATTTGTCATGCACGTAGACGTGGAAGCGAGTGAGCTTCTCATGTTTGGAGGTCAGGAGTTCGGATTTGGCGGTGAGTACGGTGGAAGAAACAAGGAATGAGAAGAGGAGGAGCTTGGTTAGGGTTAAGGCCATGGTGTGCGAATTGGGATGGGAATGATAGACTGGACGTAGTGAATGAGGAAGAGAAACAACAACGCTAGTTTTAGTAGCCCGAGTTCGCAATCTAGCGGTTTCATTTCATGCATGAAGTACGCACATTTATAGTGTGAGAGGACCATGAGATTTTCTTTGAAAAACAAAACAAAACAAAACGAGTATCTTTAAGACGACCTCGTTTGACCATTATCATCGGGAAGGAGAATTCTTACCGCACGGTCACACGGTGACGGTGACTCGTACAAGCAAACCCACCCCGGCTCTGCTATTTGTCACTTCTCAGTTGGCCACGAATCACTTCCCTGCAGAGCCGGTCCAAAGGCCACATCATCTTTTGTACTTGTTAGGCAATTTGAAAGTACATTAATTAAACCTTAAACGTACCAGAACCCACATGCTTTTGTGCTTGTCAGGCTAGCAAGGGCCTTCTGGGCATATGAAAAAAAGCCCGCGAACGTGTGACCAAAACCCTCGTGCCTTTGTGCTTGTCAGGCAATTTGGAAGTACATTAATTAAACCTTAAACGAACCAGAATCCATCTCTATCGGAGGCCCGTAATGAAGATTAACGACCTCAGATCTGCGGCCATCGTCCGTTATGGTAGTCTCGAGGAGGCAGTCGAAGGAGGCGGCGACGCACAGTATTGGTGAACGGATGGCCGGCAAAAGGACGGCATTGACAACTATGGACGGGAGGAGGTGTAAATGTTGATCGTGTCTCGTAGTTAAAACCCCAACTGATCTGAAATTGAAATGCAAGGAAATCCGACCAGTATTCAGAAAGCCCGATTTGATTCTTGTCGACGGGATTGTGGCACGTGAAGATGCATGTGCGCACGAGGCATTTATAAGTAGCGGATCTAGTGCTTGATATTGCTCCTCCTTTCGTGGAAATTATAACAAAAGAAGTAAAGTCACATGCTTCGTGTCCGGTTAGGAAAAATTTAAAAAGATTCTCCGGACTCTCTGTACATTGCAATATAAAATCGACCACGTTTTATAGCTTTCCAGTCGTTCTATATAATCTTATGTCATGTTACTATGTTTTTAGTGCAGATTATTGCATGTTATTTTTATCGTGTTCCTAGTCATATGCTCGTTGTTGCCTTAGATCCATATCTAAGGACCGCATGCGCTTAAGCCATTGGAGGCCCACGAGATGACTCAGCTGAGTCAAGACAAGTGCTTTTGTTCATAAAAATTTCCCTACAAACTATTATGGCCTTCCTCTACCAATTCCAAATCGCGCGCGCTCTCTCTCTCTCTCTCTCTCTCTCTCTATACAGAGAATCTTTCATTGACTTGACTTGTGATTTTTTGCACGTTCGGTGAAGCTTAGCAAACAATAGAATAATGTCACTAATTCAATGACCGTAGTTTGAGAAATTTTCTCGTAATAAAATGATAAGGAGAAGTGCGCTGGAAATCCTAAAACTTGTCACGTGAGTGTAACTGAATTCTAAAACTTTCAAGTGATATACGTCCTAAAACTTGTCGAATTGATGCAATCGAATCGTTGACTCCAGCGAACTTGGCTAACAGAAAAAGTTTATATTATTTTTTTTGGCACCGACATGGCTAAAACAAGAAGGATAATGCTAAGTTGGCGATGTTTTGGGCAAAAAGATAATTTCTTAATTTTAATATTATCTCAATTAAAAATTATTTTACTTATAATGCAAATTACTGAGTATAACCCTGAGTTGTGATTTGGTATGGACTTGGGAGA
Source organism: Rhodomyrtus psidioides (assembly GCA_021437785.1). Taxonomy (NCBI): domain Eukaryota; kingdom Viridiplantae; phylum Streptophyta; class Magnoliopsida; order Myrtales; family Myrtaceae; genus Rhodomyrtus; species Rhodomyrtus psidioides. The sequence goes on along the minus strand of JAILYB010000091.1, from coordinate 2,483,022 downwards.
GCCGAGCTAGTTTAGTTAAATAATTAACTTAATAATCCATTAGCTTGAACTAGCCCTTGGGAAAATTTATGTCGCGACAACTTGGCAACTCAATTTTGAAAATTGGTATACCTTAGTGGACTTAGGCCAAGCTTTTTTTTTTATGAAAATATTTTTGATTGGCAGCAAGAACTCCAGATAAGTCCCTAACTCATATGTCAAATGTCTTTTTGTGAATGAAAGCTATAAGGGGAGAAGTAATTTCCTAACCACTTGTTTTGCAGGATTGGCATTTGAAAGAGAGGGATTGGGAACATGAAAAGCCCAGACTGAGATTAGATAGGCTATTGATTGAACCGTCCTGGCGTCCGGACCTGGGCCACACTAGGAATCATCAGGTTGGAGTTGAGATGGATACAATTTTGACCGCAAGGCCATGTAGTAGAAGTTGCTTATCTCAATCCCAAAAACTTTCAAATTGGTGTCAAGAGTTCTACCTATGCCCATTAAGGCTGCATGGCCTTGGGTATTACTCTTGGCCGAGCCGAAGTAGAGAGAATTGAACTAATGGTATGCAAGGCCGCGACTAATCATTATGTTCTCTTGCTAAGCCTTTAGGATAGATGGAATAGAAATCGAACCCGCGTTTCATGTGCATGTCTTCATGTTTATCATCATGGTACCGGGTGAAGTAAGTATTTTGATTTTTTCCATGCAATTTATTTGCAATTTGGGTCGGTCCATGTTAAGCCTAAGTTAGTTGTGGATTTAATACCATAGTCATTTCATTTTGGAAGTAATAATCAGGTCTTTTCTTTCAAAAATAAAAACAAAAAGAACTTTTTACTTTTAATCTGTGCCTTTATTTTCCTAGATGCCATAGGTCATTACGTTCCTGAGGAATTTTCGATCATTTTTATAATAAAAATGGCAAAATGAAAACTTGTCCAAAAACACGCATTAGAATAACCAGATTTGTTGTTGTTGTTGATATAAAAGTTTTTCTGATATGGGCTACATTAATTGAGATTGTAATTAATGTATTACGTGATTGATTTACTATTTACGGGTTGATCTAATAAAGACGGGATATAAGAATTCTTAATGGGCCTAATATGAGCCTAGCTAGTGTGGCTCAGAGTTCGGCCAGGCCCGTGATGAGAGAGCCTAGCTGAAAACTTTATATATGGGGCTAGGGCGCCCCTTCTAACCCTTATAACTTCACATGCCACATGGAAGTGCTGCCTCATCGATGCTAGGCTTCACGAGGATCCTAGAAGGGAACAGCTCGTGCCGGACAATCCAAGAACGTCAAAATGCAGCTCGGAACGCGATGGATTCCAAATCAGGTACGCCGAACGCGTTACTTAGTTATTGTGTTTCTAGTTTTCGACTATGACAATCCTAGGGTGTTGTGTGAAACGCCGATCGTCCGTTGTGGGCGACCAACAGCTGGTATCAAAGCCGCCGTAACTCGAAACTGAAACCATACGTTCATGCTTGTTTTTTGTAAAACATGTTCGATGAAACTTGATTTTGTTGACATATTTGGGTTCGTCATCTTGAGATGAGTCTGGGAAGGGATCGCCGGCCTTCTGAGGATGCCGGACGCGCCCTCACGCGCGGCTTGAAGGCGCGAGGGCAGCAGTACGTCGGGCCATACGCCTGCACGCGCTGGCCGGGCGAACCAACTTTGTCGTTGGCATCATGGATGACGTCATTGGCGCCATGGATGACGTCATTGGCGCCGTCCACCCAATTGGCAGGAGACATGTGGCAAGGCTGGCTACTGCCACATGGCGATGACGTCATGGTCGACATCGTCTTTGACCCGGGTCGACCCGACCCGTTGACCGGCCAGACCAGTCAGCGGTCGGACCTTGACCGGTTAAACCCGATCGGATCGGTTGTGGGGCAATTTTCTCGGCACGCACGCTCCCAGCACGTGTGGCGCGTGAAGCCTACGCTCAGAGGCTTTGGGCGGCTCGTGTGGGCGCGTGCGGACTCCTATTGGGGCGTTCCTTGTGCCTACGTGCTCGTATTGTGATTCTCTACAATGTGGTATATTTATATTGCATGATTAATTCCTTAATAATGTGAAAATGCGTGATTTTTTTTCGGTTCGCGTATTTTGTCTATTTGTCTATGGTATTGGAATTGGATTGGTTGAGTTACATGAGTATTGCCACATCTAGAATGAGTAGAGAACATATATGTTAATCGAATGTATAAACTTTGACATGTGTTGATCGATGGAATAGTGTGATTAGTATGATATGTGACTTAGGTGACACATTGCCTCTTTGTCCTAAAGTTTAGAGTCACATGTCTATAGTTTATGTGAGAAATAAGGTTTATATCCCTGGTATGAGGAAGTTTCTCGAATTCATTTGGGTAGTGACCGCCAAAGTGGCACGCCTGATTAGATTTGGGAAATATTAGTCTTGTAATGTAGTGGGATGTCTCTTGCTCTAATGCATTGTCATACTCCTAAAGGAGGTGATCATGTGTTGGTTCATGGAGGTTTACATGTACAGCACGTGGTTGATAATTAACCGATTCTAGTGACTCATGTACCCAAAGGTCGTGACTCATAAAAATTGAAATATATTCTCATGGCCGTTGTCATGTGGAGAGTTTACAATTTGCATGTCATGTATTCTGCCCAAAGGTGATTGCACGATGATGTGTGTGACTCTTAGTTGTGTACTTGTAAAGTTTCAGGTTACACAATTCTCACATAATGCTAATCCTATACCTTTTGTTTTATCAGTCACATTCTCTGTGAAAGGCAACTCTGTTGTGATTGATATTCTTAATGGTTCAAACTTTTAGAAATGGAGGGAGGATTTTCTGTTTGCAATGGAATTGGTAGACATGCATATTGCTCTAAGTGAGGACAAGCCGGCGGATCTCACTCATGATAGTACAAAGTCTGAGAAAATACGACGAGCTGCTTGGGAAAAGAATAATAGGATTTGCCTGTTATCTATGAGGCGATCCATTCAACATCACTTGAAAAGTGGGCTGTCAATCGATTGCACTGCTAAGGAAATGTTGATTGCCCTAGAAGATAGGTATCACATCTCGACTAATGCTGAGGCCGGAGTACTTGTGTAGGAGCTATTTAATATGAGGTATGATGGTTCAAGTGGAGTTAGAGATTACGTTCTAAGAATGGTAGACATGCAGATGAAACTTAAAGGGCTTAATGTCTCAATTCCTGATTCCTTACTTGTGCATCAGGCCTTGAATACCCTTCCACTTGATTTTGGGATTATTAAGACTAACTACAATTTCCAATGGGGCCCACACGATTTGGTGGAGACGTTGCTTCATATGAGTCCGTCCAGACAATTTTATCTTTTATAATATAAATTTTGCGTCCCTCAAATTTTAACTTTTCCTAATTAACTCGAAAACTCTGGAATAGCGTATTAATATTGCGAATAGATTCCGCATGATTTTCTAAAAAAATTTGTGAAATATAATATAAAATTTTAAATTGTGATGGGACCAAAAAAAAAAATACTTTTTACTTTTTCTTTAAAGTGAAAATAAAAAGGCAATTGAGAATTCCGTGTCATATTTCTAAACAATCATTGTAACAAACTAGAAAAAAAGAATTCAAGTCGGAGAAAATATAATTGGTACTCTTGTAGTGCCATGTCATCGTGATTGATTACCATTGACTTTCTAGTTGTTCGGACGGAATTTGAGCAGCAGATTGATAGTCCAAGAATTCTTGTAGGGTACTCGAACACGACACATTTATAAGAAATAATGCTACATGTTCTACAAATTGTTCTTGCGATTAATGCATGTCTAACTTTATATATAAGACATCCAGAAAGTCAATGCTGACATAGGTGACTGTTATATATACACTAGTTGCACGAATTCCGTGATTGGATGAAGAGCATAGACGTGCAATCAACGAGTATTACATGTCGATTGGGATAGGACAAGTATTTTGTGGGATTGATCTGTGATCCTAGAATCATGGGTGCACAACTTCAATGTTCAATAGAAAATAATGGGTAATTTATCACATTTAGATCTAACGTGGCTGGATCGCTGGTTTTTTTTTTTTTGGGGGGGGGGGGGTGGGGCTTCCGAGGGTTTTTTTCCAAAATAATTTTAAAATTAAAATATTTACTAAATTAGGTTTGTAAAAATTTTATTTACAAATTTAGGGCTCACGCGATAGTTATTATAGCGAGTGAGACCCGCGCGACAACTCGAGCAGCGTGCAATCACTTCGCGCTGCTGAAATCAACGCGCATGTAGTTACGCGCTGCTTTGCACCAACAATATTGCACAAGGCATTTTAAAAAAAAAAATTAAAGTTATTTTAGTTGCTCGGCACTCAAAAGTGCCGAGCAACATTCCCTTTTTTATTATTTTATTTTAATCATTTTTTATTTTCTTTTTTTGTTTTCTTTTAATTTTTTATTATTCAATTTGTTTTCAATTAATCATTTTTAAATTTTTTTCTCGTCACTCTGCTACCCTATCGTGTCGCTCATTCGTTCGCTCGATTCCGTGCCTCGATTCTGTGGCCCCGTCGCCTCGCTCGTTTGTTTGCTCGTTCTTCTTTTTCCTCGTCACCTCACTCAATGATGTGCCTCATCTCCGCAACCATATCGCCTCGCTCATTCATTCGCTTGCTCGTGCAACACGATGACATGCCTTGGCTAAAAAAAAACAAGTGAGTCGAAGCGCGTCATCGTGTTGCACGAGCAAGCGAATGAACGAGCGAGGCGACAGGGCTGGGGAACCGAGGCACGTCATCGAGTGAGGTGGTGAGGCCGCAGAGTGACAAGGAAAAAGAAAAACGAGTGAGTGAGCGAACGAACGAATGAACGAACAAGTGAGCGAGGCGATGGGGACACGGAATCGAGGCGCGTCATCGAGCGAACGAAGAGCGAGGAGATGGGGCAGCAGAGCGACGAGAAAAAAAATTAAAAATGATTAATTGAAAACAAATTGAATAATAAAAAATTAAAAGAAAACAAGGAAAAGAAAGTAAAAAATGATTAAAATAAAATAATAAAAAAGGGAATGTTGCTCGGCACTTCTTTAAATTTTTTTTTTAAAATGCCCTATTGCAAGCAGTACGCAACTACTTGCGCGCTGCTCGAGTTGCCGCGTGGGTCTCACGCGCTATAATAACTATCGTGCGAGACCCAAATTTGTAAATAAAATTTTTACAAACCTAATTTGGTAAATATTTTACTTTTTAAAATTATTTTGGAAAAAACCCCGACATCCGACTAGTTAGAGCAATGTTAACATATTAATTAGGGGTGGGCATGGTTTCAAGGTAGAACCAAAGATCACATATTCGAACCAGTACTAGGTTCTAAGTTATGCATGGCAAGTTTCAAATTTCAAAAATTGGGAAATTTGTTCCGATATGTAAGTTCTAGGTTTCAACCTAGAACAAGTCTATGTGCTTTCTTGTTTTATGTTTTCGTGCAATGCTACAGTACTCCTTGATATCAAATAATGAGCATGTAATCTGCAATCACTAATATGAGCTTTCATTTTCAATGATATTCATGATTGAGACTTTTATGTTGTTAATGTCTCATATTCTTTATATGTCCAGGTTTCAGGGTATAATGATAAGTTTCAAGTTCAAAAATTTGAACAACCCATTTCGACGGGGAGGTATCATGTGAAACCTGGACCGACCTCATTCCTAGTAGGGCTAATGACACAAATCGTTCAACTTTGGCCCAATATGCAATTTAGTCCTTGAACTTTAAATTTGTTCAATGTGATTCCTGAATTTTTAGTACATATTCAGTTTAATTTCTGGACTCTATGAAATTGTTTAATGTAATCCCCGAATTGAAATTAATAGAACAACAACATTGAATATTTTCATACATTCCATGGACAAATTAAATATATACAAAAAATTTGGGGACCACATTGAATAAATCAAAAGTTTATGGACGGTATTACATATCGAGCTAAAGTTCATAGAACATATTGATCACATTTAAAATTTAAGGGCGACATTGCATATTGAGCTAAAGTTCATAGACTATATTGGGCAACAGGCGTTTGGTTTGAGGGATTTTCATGAGGTCTATGAAAGGCGCGCGCGCGCGCAAGGGATTGGTAGAGCCTTGCCCTATGTTTGGTGTTTAATGTAATTTTGTTTATGGAAAAGTTAGCTACATAGGTATTGCAAATGTGTCTTGTCTCTTTCACATCTCCCTGTTCCCTCCCCCATCTTGATATTTTGGCATCTACCACCGAATTCAGTTGTGCGACTAAGTCAACGTACAAATGTCAACCGTCTGATGGGATATATATGTATTACTTTGATTCACATGTACGTAATATCCAACGAATAAATCAAAGAAAAGGGTCACGACTTGGCTCTTATTCCGGGACAAAGGATCCTTGGACGCGACATACTTCTTAATGAAGCGGGATAAGTGATGAGCTTTTCTACGATCTTATTTGAAGAAGGAAGTACAAATCATACAAATAAGGTAGAGAAACCACAGATCTCAGTAATGCAAAACGTAGACATCGTACTCCGACACGAGAAGTCCACTGGTCCGGTCGATGGAGTGAGTCTTGGTCCAAACATAACCTCGCGCGAGCTGGAAAGCTCCGGTCCCTCCTATAATGGCCATCTCCCTCACCTCGAGCGCCAAGCTATTCCTTCCGAGCATACTCAAAGTGCTCCCATTGAACTTCCCTTCGGTGAACACAAAGTTAACGGCCATCAACAAGGCCGACTCCGACTGCGACGCCGATGACGTGAGTCCTTGGGCCCGGCCGACAAGCTTTGAGCCCACGTCAGGGCCCAGCTTCAGCATGTCGTCGATCACAAAGACAGCGCCGAAGGACGTGGCCGACTGGCTAGTCATCGGGGCTGAGGCTACTTGTGTGGCGGTGAAGTTTGGGCCGGCGAACGACTCGTGCAAGTAGAAGTGGAGGTGGCTCAGCTTCTCTGATCTTCTCGGCCTGGCTTCGATTGACAGGCTGCGGGCTGATGTCCTGGATCGTGCGGGGAAGATGGTCAGAGAGAAGAAGAGTGTGAAGAGGATGAGTTTGGGTAGAGATCTGGCCATGGTGGAGTTGACTTTGGCGTGTTCGGTGTTACAAAGTTTAGGAAGCGTTTTAGGTTGGTGGATGTCTAGAGGTTATAAAGAATGAAATAGCGCTGTGAATGAGCTGTTTCAAAATAATGCAACACGTATGGCGCGTGAAGCCCACGCTCAGAGGCTGTGGGCGGCGCGTGTGGGCTCCTATTGGGGCTTTCTTTGCACCGGCGTGTTCGTATTGTGATTCTCTACAATGTGGTATATTTATATTGCATGATTAATTCCTTAATAATGTGAAAATGCGTGATTTTTTTTTTCGGTTCACGTATTTTGTCTATTTGTCTGTGGTATTGGAATTGGATTGGTTGAGTTACATGAGTATTGCCACATTTAGAATGAGTGGAGCACATATATGTTGATCAAATGTATAAACTTTGACATGTATTGATCGATGGAATAGTGTGATTAGTATGATATGTGACTTTGGTGACACATTGCCCCTTTGTCCTAAAGTTTAGAGTCACATGTCTATAGTTTATGTGAGAAATAAGGTTTATATCCCTGGTATGAGGAAGTTTCTCGAATTCATTTAGGTAGCGACCGCCAAAGTGGCACGCCTGATTAGATTTGGGAAATATTAGTCTCGTACTGTAGTGGGATGTCTCATGCTCTAATACATTGTCATACTCCTAAAGGAGGTGATCATGTTTTGGTTCGTGGAGGTTTACATGTATAGCACGTGGTTGAGAATTAACCGATTCTAGCGGCTCATGTACCCAAAGGTCGTGACTCATAAAAATTGAAATATATTCTCATGGCCTTTGTCATGTGGAGAGATTACAATTGCATGTCATGTATTCTGCCCAAAGGTGATTGCATGATGATGTGTGTAACTCTTAGTTGTGTACTTGTAATGTTTCAGGTTACACAATTCTCACATAATGCTAATCCAATACCTTTTTGTTTTATCAGTCACATTCTCTATGAATGGCAACTCTGTTGTGATTGAGATTTTTAATGGTTCAAACTTTAAGAAACGGAGGGAGGATTTTTTGTTTGCAATGGAATTGGCAGACATGCATATTGCTCTAAGTGAGGACAAGCCGGCGGATCTCACTCCTGATTAGACATGGCCGGTTCCGTGGAACCGCCGGTTCCGGTTTAGGAACCGACCCTTAAGAGGCCGGTTCCGGTTCTGGTTCCGGTTCCAAACTTTTAATTTTATTTTTAAAATAATAAAATAAAATTAATAAATTATAAATTATAATTAAATTGTACATTGTAATAAAATTTGGAAAAAAAAAGAGAATGAATGGGCTTGAACTTAATGAATTATCATTAAGCGCTTACATATCTTCTTGGGGATAGAAGAATCAAAGCCCATGTAGTTCTCTTACCTTTGGTAACCCCCAACTTACCTCATCGTCAATCATCGCTACATGTTGTGGTGGTTGTAGTATCTCCACAGTCATCACTGAAGAATTCGTGTTCTCGATCCAGCTCTTGTTGGCGAAATTTAGCCTTTGTCCAATCATCGACATAAGCTTGACACTCCACACTTTCCGGACTTAATCTTGAATGGCGAGGGTCCAAAATTAATCCTCCAGCACTAAATGCTTGTTCAACTGCCACTGTTGAAGAAGGGGTCGCTAATATTTGTTTCGCGATGAGGGAGAGAACTGGAAATTGAGTTAAATGATTCTTCCACCACTCAAGAATCTTGAAATCTGCGTTGTTTTCTGAATCGCTAAACTCAAAAGAAATTGTTAAATAGTTTTCTAATTCGGAAATACTACCTGTTGATGTCCCTTTATGTTTTTTTTGCCTAGTCTTGAGCATTTTATACCCTTTACTAAGTAGTGAAATACCCGCATCGCTTTCTGAGACAATATGCTGGGCAGATTCATATCCACTGTCGCTTAAACCATATCTATTACAAAATTCATTATATAATGCTACTATAGCTTCTTTAACATCTACTTGTATAATTGAAATATTTATTACTTCATCCAAATGTAAACAATCATAATAATAAGCAGTCAGATAATCTAATAAACCATCTAATTTAGTACGTGGATAAAAAATAATACCAACTAAATAGACAAGAGGAATGTTCAAATAATAATGCAATCATTTTTCTCGCATTACTAAAATACTCGAAGCTAAGTCAGTATCTTTTTCATATGCATTAAAAACATTAGAAATATTAACGCACTCTATTAAAAATAAATGCGTAGTAGGATAATAAATACCAGATAAAGTTTTAGTAGCATCATTAAAAAATTTCAAACAATCTAAATTTTTTTTTACAAACGTCCCAATGTTGCGGAAGTAAAGCAATATCGGGAACAGTATTTGAAATAAATGAACATAATAAATCTTTGTAATCAAAAGTTTGTAGAAGCATCTCGTAGGTAGAATTCCAACGAGTCGGAACATCTTTTGGAAACCTTCTTGCCGTTCTCCTATTTTCTTTACAAAATTTTCCCCACGCTTTCATAAGTTGAGGGCGGCTCCATAAAAATCTAATTGCACTATTTATTGGGTGGAGAGAAGTTACAAGAATTCGTAAACCATCTTGAACACATAAATTCAAAACATGACAAGCACATCTAATGTGAAAAAATTGTCCGCCAAAAGAGGGTTTACACATTTTTTCTAACTCGGGAATGGAAGCAGTATTTGCGGCGGCATTATCAAAACCAATTGAAAAAACTTTATTAATCAAACCATATTCTTCTAAAACTTGCCTAATTATTCTATAAATATTATGGGCCGTATGCCTTTCAGGAAAAACTCGAAATGCAAGAAGTCTTTTTTTAATAACCCAATCATCACCTATCCAATGGCACGTGACACCCATATAAGAATTAATATTCCAAGGATCACTCCAAATATCACTATCTATATGTACACGTCCTTTGAATTCTTCAAAAAACGTTTTCAATTTATTTTTTCGATCTTTATAAACTCGTTTAAGTTCGTGTTTAAGAGTAGTTTTCGGAACAGATGGTGCTTGCGGAACCAGCGTAGTGTTTACCAAATATCTAAAATTAAAATTTTCACCAGTATTAAACGGAGCATGCTCAAGGGAAACATATTCAGCTAATGTTTCTTTATAAGGTGCATTAGTGAAACGGAATAAAGGATGAGGGTTAGGATTGGCGAATCCGGAAATTTGTTGTTGGCTAGTGTCGATCCCCACTTGCGTTGGATGTTTTTTCGTCAAATGCCGACGAAATGTTCCATAGCCATCTCCTTTACCAAGTTTGTATTTTTGCGGACAATATTTACAGCTTATATCAAATTTACCTTCATTTTCATTCCACACTTTGTCAAAGTGTAGCCATAAGTCGGATTCTCGGCTCTTCCGTGCAGGCTCATTTGATATCGACGATCCTTCGACACCAGTGGCAGTGGCAGTAGGAGGATAAAGACTTTCTTGCGTTGCGACGTGCTCGACGTCGGGATTGGAAACATCGTCGTCTTCCCAAGATGCATATTTACGAGGATCATATTCATGAACAGGAAAATCGGATTCTCCCATCTCCATCGGGCTCTTTTCCTTTCTAGTATTTCTGCTTCCACTTGCCATTTTTTGAGAGAATTGATCGGAAAGTTGATTCAAAGAATTGAGACGGAATTCAGAGAGAATATCGGATCGAGAGAATTTGACTTGAGAGTTGAGACTTGAGAATATTGGAGAGAATTGAGAGAAATTGTGAGAAAAATAAAGAGGGATTGTGAGGTTTTTATAGCGTTTTTTTTTTAAAAGAAAATTCACAACGGGCCGAGGCCAACGGTCCTCGGTCCGTTGGGGAAGAGCCAACGGCTCTTCCCGAGGGGGGGCCCACTGCCCCCCACGCCACGCCCCCCCTTTTTTTTGGGCCGGTTCCGGTTCGGGCCCGCGGGCCCTGTCAACGGGCCGGTTCCGGGTCCACGGGCCCAAATGGCCATGTCTACTCCTGATAGTACGGAGTCTGAGAAAATGCGCCATGCTGCTTGGGAAAAGAGTAATAGGAATTGCATGTTATCTATAAGGCGATCCATTCAGGAGCACTTGAAAAGTGGGCTGCCAGCCCATTGCACTACTAAGGAAATGTTGATTGCCCTCGAAGATAGGTATCTCATCTCGACTAAAGCTGAGGCCAGAGTACTTGTGTAGGCACTATTTAATATGAGGTATGATGGTTCAAGTGGAGTTAGAGATTACGTTCTAAGAATAGTAGACATGCAGATGAAACTTAAAGGGCTTAATGTCTCCATTCCTGATTTCTTACTTGTGCATCAAGCCTTGAATACCCTTCTACCTGATTTTGGGATTATTAAGACTAACTACAATTTCCAATGGGGTCCACACGATTTGGTGGAGACGTTGCTTCATATGAGTCCGTCCAGACAATTTTATCTTTTATAATATAAATTTTGCGTCCCTCGAATTTTAACTTTTCCTAATTAACTCGAAAACTCTGGAATAGCGTATTAATATTGCGAATAGATTCCGCATGATTTTCTAAAAAAATTTATGAAATATAATATAAAATTTTAAATTGTGATGGGACCAAAAAAAAAATACTTTTTACTTTTGCTTTAAAGTGAAAATAAAAAGGCAATTGAGAATTCCGTGTCATATTTCTAAACAATCATTGTAACAAACTAGAAAAAAAGAATTCAAGTCGGAGAAAATATAATTGGTACTCTTGTAGTGCCATGTCATCGTGATTGATTACCATTGACTTTCTAGTTGTTCGGACGGAATTTGAGCAGCAGATTGATAGTCCAAGAATTCTTGTAGGGTACTCGAACACGACACATTTATAAGAAATAATGCTACATGTTCTACAAATTGTTCTTGCGATTAATGCATGTCTAACTTTATATATAAGACATCCAGAAAGTCAATGCTGACATAGGTGACTGTTATATATACACTAGTTGCACGAATTCCGTGATTGGATGAAGAGCATAGACGTGCAATCAACGAGTATTACATGTCGATTGGGATAGGACAAGTATTTTGTGGGATTGATCTGTGATCCTAGAATCATGGGTGCACAACTTCAATGTTCAATAGAAAATAATGGGTAATTTATCACATTTAGATCTAACGTGTCAGGAACGCTGGTTTTTTTTTTGGGGGGGGGGGTGGGGGTGGCGTGTGTGTGGGGGGTTTCCGAGGGTTTTTTTTTTTCAAAATAATTTTAAAAAATAAAATATTTACCAAATTAGGTTTGCAAAAATTTTATATAGAAATTTGAGTCTCGCGCGATGGTTATTATAACACGCGAGACCCGCGCGACAACTCGAGCAGCGCGCAAGCACTGCGCGCTGCTGAAATCAACGCGTATGTAGCAGCGCGCAATGCCCTGTGCACCAACAATATTGCACAAGGCATTTTTAAAAAAAAAATTAAAGTTATTTTAGTTGCTATTCCCTTTTATTATTATTATTATTATTATTATTTTAATCATTTTTTTTATTATTTTTTGTTTTATTTTAATTTTTTATTATTCAATTTGTTTCAATTAATCATTTTTAATTTTTTTTGTTCTCGTCGCTCTGCTACCCTATCACCTCACTCGTTCGTTCGCTCGATAACGCCTCTCGATTCCGTGGCCCCATCGCCTCGCTCGTTCGTTCGCTCGCTCGTTCTTCTTTTTCCTCGTCACTCTGCGGCCTCGCTACCTCACTCAATGACGTGCCTTGGCTCCGCAGTACTATCGCTTCGCTCATTCATTCGTTTGCTTGTGCAACACGATGACGTGCCTCGGCTCCATAAAAAAAAAAGAGTGAGTCGAAACGCGTCATCGTGTTGCACGAGCAAGCGAATGAACGAGCGAGACGATAGGGCTGTGGAGCCAAGGCACGTCATCGAGTGAGGTGACGAGGCTGCAGAGTGACAAGGAAAAAGAAAAACGAGTGAGTGAATGAACGAACGAACGAACGAGCGAGCGAGGCAACGGGGACACGAAATCGAGGCTTGTCATCAAGCGAACAAAGAGCAAGGCGATGGGGTAGCAGAGCGACGAGAAAAAAATTTAAAAATGATTAATTGAAAATAAATTGAATAATAAAAAAATTAAAAGAAAACAAGGAAAAGAAAGTAAAAAATGATTAAAATAAACTAATAAAAAAAGGGAATGTTGCTCGGCACTTTTGAGTGCCGAGCAACAAAAACAACTTTAATTTTTTTTTTTATAAAAAAAATGCCTTGTTGCAAGCAGCACGCAACTACTCGCGTGTTGCACGAGTTGCCGCGCGGGTTTCGCGCGCCATAATAACTATCTTGCGAGACCCAAATTTGTAAATAAAATTTTTACAAACCTATTTTGGTAAATGTTTTATTTTTTAAAATTATTTTGAAAAAAAGCCTGCCATCCGACTAGTTAGAGCAATGTTAACATATTAATTAAGGGTGGGCATGGTTCCAAGATAGAACCAAATATCACAGATTCGAACCAGTAATAGGTTCTAAGTTATGCATGGTAAGTTTCGAATTTCAAAAGTTGGGAAATTTGTTCCGATATGTAAGTTCTAGGTTTTAACCAAGAACAAGTCTATGTGCTTTCTTGTTTTATGTTTTCGTGCAATGCTACAGTACTCCTTGATATCAAATAATGAGCATGTAATCTGCAATCACTAATATGAGCTTTCATTTTCAGTGATATTCATGATTGAGACTTTTACGTTGTTAATGTCTCATATTCTTTATGTGTCTAGGTTTCGGGGTATAATGATAGGTTTCATGTTCAAAAATTTGAACAACCCATTCCGACGGGGAGGCATCCGATGAAACTTGGACCGACCTCATCCCTAGTAGGACGAATGACACAAATCGTTCAACTTTGGCCCAATGTGCAATTTAGCCCTTAAACTTTAAATTTGTTCAATGTGATTCTTGATTTTTTAGTACATATTCAATTTAATTTCTGGACTCTATGAAATTGTTCAATGTAATCCCCGAATTGAAATTAATAGAACAACAACATTGAATATTTTCATACATTCTATGGACAAATTAAACATATACAAAAAATTTGGGGACCACATTGAATAAATCAAAAGTTTAGGGAGGGTACTGCATATCGGGCTATAGTTCATGGAACATATTGATCACATTTAAAATTTAAGGACGACATTACATATTGAGCTAAAGTCCATAGTCTATATTGGGCAAAAGGTGATTGGTTTGAGGGATTTTCATGAGGTCTATGAAAGGCGTGCGCGCGCGCGCGCGGGGGTACGGCATTTGTAGGGCCTTGCCCCTGGATGTTTGGTGTTTAACGTAATTTTGTTTATGGAAAAGTTAGCTACATAGGTATTGCAAATGTGTCTTGTCTCTTTCACATCTCCCTCTTCCCTCCCCCATCTTGATATTTTGGCATCTACCACCGAATTCAGTTGTGCAACTAAGTCAACGTACAAATGTCAACCGTCTGATGGCCACCATGTAAAACTTTTGATTATTCTTGAAAACATTTCGAGATAATTACGATATATATATATATATATATATATCCAACGAATAAATCAAAGAAAAGAGTCGCGACTTGGCTCTTATTCCGGGACAAAGGATCCTTGGACGCGATATACTTAATTCTTAATGAAGCGGGATAAGTGATGAGCTTTTTTACAATCTTATTTGAAAAAGTAAGTACAGATCATACAAATAAGGTAGAGAAACCACAGATCTCAGTAATGCAAAACGTAGACATCATACTCCGACACGAGAAGTCCACTGGTCCGGTCGATGGAGTGAGTCTTGGTCCAAACATAACCGCGTGCGAGCTGGAAAGCTCCGGTCCCTCCTATAATGGCCATCTCCCTCACCTCGAGCGCCAAGCTATTCCTTCCGAGCATACTCAAAGTGCTCCCATTGAACTTCCCTTCGGTGAACACAAAGTTAACGGCCATCAACAAGGCCGACTCTGACTGCGACGCCGATGACGTGAGGCCTTGGGCCCGGCCGACAAGCTTTGAGCCCACGTCAGGGCCCAGCTTCAGCATGTCGTCGATCACAAAGACAGCGCCGAAGGACGTGGCCGACTGGCTAGTCGTCGGGGCTGAGGCTACTTGTGTGGCGGTGAAGTTTGGGCCGGCGAACAACTCGTGCAAGTAGAAGTGGAGGTGGCTCAGCTTCTCTGATCTTCTCGGCCTGGCTTCGATTGACAGGCTGCGGGCTGATGTCCTGGATCGTGCGGGGAAGATGGTCAGAGAGAAGAAGAGTGTGAAGAGGATGAGTTTGGTTAGAGATCTGGCCATGGTGGAGTTGACTTTGGCGTGTTCGGTGTTTCAAAGTTTTGGAAGCGTTTTAGGTTGGTGGATGTCTAGAGGTTATAAAGAATGAAATAGCGCTGTGAATGAGCTGTTTCAAAATAATGCAATGTTGATCATCTGGATTCCATGATATGCTCAAAGAAAGACTTCATCGATCTCGGGAGATGTATATAAAATTAATCTACTGCTAGGTAGTATTTGGGCAAATTCTCCTATAACAAACTAGGGGTGTCAATAACCCCGCGCCGACCCGATTCAATCCGACCCGTCCCGTCCCGTCCCGGCCCGAATATTCACCCTAATTTTCAGGCCGGCTTGGTACTGTTTGGCGTCCGGGTCAGACCAACGCGGTTACGGCTCTTCTTTTTTCATCCACGTTTTCTTTTTAATTTAATTTAATTTAATTTTTATTTTTTTATATTCTTTCATTTGATGGCATGTCAAATAATTTTGATTAAAAAAATAAAAAAATAAAAATAAATATGAGGCGGACTCGACCCGACCCGAAGAAGGTTCGAGTCAAAAACTGTTCAATTTCAGACCGGCTCGGGCTGGGCCGAGACCCCAACAATATTACGTAAGTGAGAAACCTTCTAAATTGGCATAGCCTATGATGTTGAAATATATTTTTTGGAGAAACTTAACATGAAATTTGAATTTTTTTTTCCTTTTTCCTTGTTTGCCTCCTCTACCGGTTGTTGGCGAGCTCGAGCCTCACCAGCCATGAGTGAGGTGCTCCAAGGCTCGCTCCTTGCTTGTAGCTGGTTGCCAGTGACCGGTAGAGTTTTTGATTTTTTAAAAATTTTAATTAAAAAGAAAAGGGAGGTGAAGGAGTGCAGAAACGAAAGACAAGAGAAAATAATTTCATGTCTTCAAAAAGAAGAAATCATTTTTTCCTACTTGTGAAGATATTTTTTTCGATTGGTGAGAAATGTTTTCCTTGACAAGTTTATTTTATGTGAACCATATGCCGGAAAATCTAAAAAACACATTTTTGGAAATTATTTTTCGCTAAACAAACAGAGCCAGGAAAGGTATTTTTATTGCTACATTTTGATAAATTTGTTTTTGCATTCTCGTTTGAAATTAGAAACGTCGATTGACTAAAATTGGTCTCACAATTAATAGGTCGGTTTTGGGATATAGTTGTTGACCCAAAACATCTATTCTAAACTAAAATTCAAGCCACCAAGAATCATAACAAAAAAAGAAATATATCAAGCATTCTTCTAGAATTACAGCTTTTTGCAATACGTTACAATTTACCACGACAAACAACATAAGTGAGAAACCTGCTAGATTGGCATTGCCTATGAACTCGATCATTTTTATGAGTGAACATTACGTGTGAGTTTGGCTGGGCTTTGTAAATGGGCTTTGGAGAAATACAAATGCCTTTAGCCTAAGGGGATTTGAAAAATGCAAATATCGTTTGATAAAATTACTTTGAAAAATAATTTTGCTCTAACTAGTGTTTGGCAAGAAAAAATTACAAATGAGTTTTCTTACAATATGTCTGTTTAAATAAAATGTAATTTAAAAAACTAAACCTAGGGCAAAGGCCAGTGGCCACTGGCGGGCCAAATTTGGCACCGCTGGTCGTCGGGTGAGGCTGCAAGGGATCGGGCGACCCCCGACGATGGTCACTTGGGCCGCGTGACCCCAGATGGCCGTTATCTGCGTCGAGCGACCCTAGGAAGCCATCGCCTAAGGTCGGGCGAACCTCAGCTTGGGTTGCCTAGGCTTCGCAACCTCAAGCGGCCTTTGCCTAGGCTCATGCGGCCTTGGCAAGCCGCCGAGAGTCGCGCGGCCGTGGGCGGCCCTCGCCAGGGGTCATACGACCCTTGGAGTCCCCTACAGCCTAGGGTTCAAATTTTTTTTTTTTTAAATGAGGGACAAAATCGAAATTTGAAAGAAAAAGTTACGATGGTTTTGGAAGAAAAATCCTATCTCAACATTTCCAAAGGCAACTTTCATTTCAAAGTTGCCAAACATCACACATTTTCCCAAGGCGCTTTGAGGCTCAATGAGCTTTAGCAAAGCTGAACCAAACCCGCCCGACAAGCATAATTCTTTTCAATTCTTCCATCGGCTCTTAGTTTTTCCTTTTTGAAACCTCAAAAGAAAAATCAAATTTTCATGATCAATTTTGACAGACTCGCTTCCTGATCAACGTTCTCTCATTCAAGCAAGTCGTCATTGCTTTCATCTATAGACTCTTGTCTCTATGAATAGAATTCTCAAATGTATCTTATATTATCCTCAAAATGACGACTCTATAGAGAGATACAAGAACAAAAACAGAGTGCAAAGGCAGTCACTAACCCCATAAGATAGCGAACATTTTTTATTCTCCTTTCATACAATTGGCAATTACAGTAAAAATAAAAAGTGGGAGAGACCAGAGTGTGATCTCTCCTTGAATAGTTAGATACTTATAAAGTTAGGAATTGGTTGCCAACTTAACTATAGTATACTTTAATAGCATGACTGGCGGTGGTGCACCTAGTCATAATTGTTTCATTGGATGCTTTAGAAAATGCCAAAATGGTACTACTACTTTGTGTTTCTTTTTGGGAAATACTTTTTTTTTAATAATACTGATAGGAATGGTACAATCTCAACTGTAGATTCACACATCATTACCACGTGTGTTGCATAAAGCGTTAATTGATTAGGAGATCGTGCGGTTGGAAATAATTGACGGTACTGTCAGACCGTTAAGCTAGCTTCTTTTTTACATGAATCTATGCTAAAGTTACCACGGTCCAGTAAAACCAATTTATCTTGAATGGATTTCTCAGGTTGGGGAGAACCGGGCAGCAATTCCTCGGGAACTAATCCATTCCAAGATCATTTTTTTCCCGTTGACTTTCGAAATGGAACTGGAAGATCGCAGCCCTCGTTTGCTTTCTTCTTCCCTGTTCTCTCGGTGCTCTCACTTATTCTGTACGTGGATACTGCGCATATTGACCAATTTTTTCTTAGCAGAAGTATTTTTGCATTATGGACGTAAAGTCGTGCATCGCGTAGACATCATCGATTTCCAGATTTTGTTTTTCACTTTTCCGATGAAGCACAATGTAAAAATTCGTTCCATAGGCAACAGATCGTGCACTTTCTATTTTTGAACATGACGCACCCAACATCTAGACTGAAACTGTTTTATTCACTCTCACGGACAGACATATAACTTCCTTTATTATCGCGGTGCTCGTTCTCGGGCGTGCATCATCATCAGTAATGTAATGCGTAAACATCGAACTTCACAATCGCATTATTCGTCGTCGCGCTTCTAGAGTAAGTTCTCAGCTGGATATATCCGCGAGCGAACCTGAAAACGCCGGTCCCGCCGACGATGGTCAGCTCCCTCGGATTTTTCAGGATTGGGTTCCGCCCCAACACGCTCAACGTGCTCCCGTTGTACGCTTCTTCTGTGAAAACCAAGTTCATGGTCATGGTGAAGGCGATCTCGCTCTGCGACGATGACACATACATTCCCTGAGCTCTCCCGACAAGCGTGGAGTTCAGGTCTGGGCTCATGGTCAATGGGTCGTCGATGACCGCCACGAGACCGAAAAACGTGGAGGACGTGTTTGTCATCGCTGCTTGGGCCACGGCCACGGCGGTAGGGTGTTGCCCGGTGACTATGTCGTGGAGATAGAAGCGAAGATGGGTCATCTTCTCGGGTTTGAGCCCAATCTGATCTCGAGCAGATAGTTGTCGAGCGAACAGTGTCTCGGATTTGATCGAAGTGAGGAAGGTGAGGGAAAAGAAGAAGGCCAAGATGGTGAAACCTGCCTTGAGGTGAGCCATTAGAGACAGAAAGAGAGGTTTGATTCGTGTTGAACAGGCTGCTAACGTTGATATATAGTTCCATCAGTAGACTTTTTAAGCCAAAACAGAATGATCTTAGCTGTAGAGTAGATGTAGATCAATAGTTTTTTTTTTTAATCGGAGTAGACCAAATAGTTTAAGAAGCTGTTTATGTTATCCCACGATGGCGTTGAATTCTTGGAGGCTGCTGTGACACGACCCATTCATGAGAAATAATGCTATATGTGCTTTAAACTATTCTTGCATTTTATGCAATAATTCTTTTATATCACTAGCATTATAATAAAGCAAAGGGTGTAGTATACGTTCACAAAGTCAATGCCAACATAAATTAAGATTGAGATTGATCAAAGATGCTTCCCAAGGCAGACGTGCTTTACACAAAAGTTAGTGTGCGTTTATTTAAGTGAAATTATTTTTCGAGAATTAATTTTTCGGACTTTCACTCGTTTGATTTGTCGAAAATAATTTAGTCAATGAAAAACACTTTCCATTCAGCGAAAAATTAATGCACAAAATTAGAAAAATGAATTCCTAATTCTAAAGAGGTGAAAACATTTTCTGATGCTTTGTTTACAAAAAATAAACTAGTTAAGGAAAACATTTTCCGCTAATGAAAAAATATTTTTAAAAAATGAAGAAAATGATTTATAAATATTAAATAATTTTCTATCTTCTTTCCTTCCTATGCTCCTGCACCTTCTTTTTCTTTTTAATAATTTTTTATTTCTTTGTTTTTGTTTTTGATTTTGAATTTTTAATGATATATATATATTTATATATTTGTTTCTTTCTCTGCTGGACGTCAGCCACGACGATGGCCGGTCAATTGTTATGGCAATGGTTAGATTTAGACAGTCAAAATAGTCGAAAGAGAAGGCAGGAGAGATAATGACCGATGTGCAATTGTTATGGCAATTGACGAAGTCATAATGTACAGTAGACTGACCCCCACCGCGGACCCAAAAACAAAATTGTTGAGATTAATCAAATTTTTGTTCTTTCCCAAGAATGTGACTACATCCTTTGCTCCGAGATTTAGTTGTACAGAGATGCAAATTCAATGCGGAGCTGTGTATACAATTAGCAAGTATAAAACTAATAAACGGACGCTAAAGATGAATACTTATAGCACGCACCTCCCCCAAAAACATCTATAATTTTCGGAATGAACCTTACCTAATACCAACTACCACTTCATAATTAGTCAATTTCCGGGAACAACATTCCCCCTCTTAATTTACGCAAATTCAATATTCTACAGCGAATGCCTCTGAAAATTTCAAGTAACATGAGAAGGAACATGGAGAATCAGATGCACTCCATGTCAGTGCCATTCGTTTGAGAATTCATACAATGACTTGGATCGTATAAGGTATTATTCCCTTTTCATTCATTGATACTGACATGTAAAAGAAGAGCGAACTGCGCTCCTAGCCCGGAACCATCCAATAACTCGAATCCACGGTCACCGCGAAATCGAGCAGTAAGACACAAGGGAAAAATCCACCCATAAGTAGACGGAGACGATATAGTAGATGACCTCTTGGACTTATTATCAAAGTCGCGACCTCTTTATCCTTGACATAAAGATTATTGCAAGTCTCTTAGAAGAGCTTAAAAGAGATAGACACAAAAGAGAAATTCGAAGTAGCAGAAGAATCATCAACTCAGCAGTTGAAGAAGCAAGCGCATCTGTATTTGACGGAGGGATAGGGTAGGCACTGTGCGCGGGGCTGCTGGGCGGCGGTGTGCTTCTGGTAGTACGCATTTTGGCAATTGTAGGGGTCGCAGCTGTGCGGGTCCAGCACCTCTTGACATCTTGATGTAGGACAACGACGTCGTAATTTCACTGATTGAGAATTTTACCGAATTCTCTAAGTTGTCGAATATCTAACTTCCCGAGCTTCCGATTTACCAAATTCGATATCGTTTAGATTTGATTTGCAATATTTCAATATTCATTTTCTATTTTAGGAAACTTAGCACTAGAGATATATGCGATATTCGTTTTAAATTCTCTTTTGATTAGATAAGATTTGATTTGCTTTAGCATTATATTTTGTAATTCTATTTCCTTTAGGAATCCTATCTATATAAAGGACATCCACTCTTTGTAATAGACAGACTTCATACATCTATCAATTGAATACAGTTTATTCAGAGGAATTATTTTCCTGTTTATCGCTACCCTGCGTCATTTGGTATCAGAGCAAGGTTTCTCCTGGCGATGATGTCTCATAACGTGAATCGATATACTTCCGTAGCTAAGGGCCATCCCGGTGAGCCTATTTCACGGAAGGTGTTTACCCAGTTCGTTGAGGGGAATCGGCAATTTACTGAGGAAACTCGATGGACTCTGCATGACCGCCAACGGACGATGCAAGACTTACTTGCCGCTACCCAACGGTTGTCTGTAAACTACCCTAACCCCGGCGTTCTTCCAGCCGAGCGAATTCCTGTCGCTCGTGATCCCGAAGTAGCTGTGGAGCGAAGGGCGAATCCCCGACAAAGACGACAAGGCTATGTCGAGGATTCTGAAAAAAAAAGACGAAGATTTCCAAGATGAGCATGAATTTGTTCGTGGAGGCCACCAACATGAGGAATTCCAGGACGAGCATGTTAACTGCGTGGCGAGAGGATTGCTATTAGCCCCACGACAGGAAGATTCGCAGTGAAATAACCTTTTTCGCACCCGTTGCACTATAAGCGGAAAGGTTTGCAACGTCATTATTGATAGCGGAAGTTGCGAGAATATTGTATCACAGACACTTGTCGATCATCTCCAACTGAAAACTGAAGCTCATCCCTCACCCTATACAATTGGATGGATTCATAAGTGATCAAAATTAAAGGTAACTCAGATTTGTCGTTTGCCTATTTCAATTGGAAAAACGTACAAGGATACGATAATCTGTGATGTTGTTGAGATGGATGCTTGCCACGTCTTGCTGGGACGGCCATGGCAATATGATGTTAATGTTACTCACCGAGCGCGTGACAACGTTTATTCGCTCGTGTGGGGAAGGACGAAAATTACCATTCGTCCCTTGGATGAAGTTGCTCATGTTTCACGATCTGCTCAAAAACTTGAAGGGACTGCTCCCGTCGAGGACAAGGACCAGCTTTTCGAGAAGTTAGAGGGGGAATTGAAGGTGAGAGAAGAAACGGAGCAGAAAGATCCAGAAATCGCTCTCGAAGCCGAGACTTCCGTCGAGAAGCCATGCGAACAAGAATGAGGTGAGTGAGTTGAAGACCCTGGAGGAGAAGGCAGAACAGAACTTGAGAGCTTCAGGGCTTGTGTTCCCATTGTTACTCACAAGGACTTGGAGCATCATATACCGAGAATTGCTGATGGGAAGACTTCCTCTGTACTCACAGGAAGTCCCGTGACAATTATTTCATTAAGTTCTGGTACTACACAAGGAAAGCCGGAATACGTCCCCTCTAATAACAAGTTGTTCCAGACTAGCATGCAGATTTTTCAGACTTCTTTTGCCGTTAGAAATAGGGACTACCCAATCGAAGGTGGGAAGGCCTTGCAGTTCATATATAGCAACAAGCAATTCAAAACAAAAGGTGGTCTTGCCATGGGCACTGCTACCACCAACTTGTTCCGTAGCTCGCAGTACAAAAGTACAATGAAGGTAATGCAGTCACAGAGTTGCAGCTCTGACGAAGTGATATTTGATCCCGATTTCCACGAATCCCTGTACTGTCATCACTTGTGCGGGCTTCTTTATCGTGGCGAGAAAAGAGATCGGAAGAGGAAGCGGAATAGGTGGAGGCATTGGAAGTACAGGAGGAAGCAGATTCAGACACGACGTTATAACTCGAGGACGAGTTCTTTTGAAGAAGGGGAGACTGATGTAGGACAACGACGTCGTAATTTCACTGATTGGGAAAGTTACCGAATTCTCTAAGTTGTCGAATATCTAACTTCCCGAGCTTCCGATTTACCAAATTCGATATCGTTTAGATTTGATTTGCAATATTTCAATATTCGTTTTCTATTTTAGGAAACTTAGCACTAGAGATATATGCGATATTCGTTTTAAATTCTCTTTTGATTAGATAAGATTTGATTTGTTTTAGCATTATATTTTGTAATTCTATTTCCTTTAGGAATCCTATCTATATAAAGGACATCCGCTCTTTGTAATAGACAGACTTCAGACATCTATCAATTGAATACAGTTTATTCAGAGGAATTATTTTCCTGTTTATCGCTACCCTGCGTCACATCTCTTCTGGCCATTTGCTTGGGGCACCATCAACATGCATGTCCCTGCAAACATTTGGTTAGGTGTTGGAAAAATATTAGATAACATCAAAAATGAGAATCACCAGAAATCTATTGTAAAAGATGAGAAAAACAAGAATAATTGTCAGAGGCGTGCAAGCACCGTCCTTAAGGATAATTCCGCCCCTCGGAGTACAAAATTCGGTGCGTAAGGCTTCTAGCGGCTATCCTTCCAAGATACAATAGATCTTCTTCTATATTCCATACTGAATATTAAAAGGAACAAGAACAACGTTATATGTACAACCCAGCGAAAAAGAAAAACTAAAGAAGTGAAAATTCTCTCTTGTAATTTTTTGAGACACTCTTTTTCAATTAGTTGTGATTTTGAATTTATATTCAAACAAAGAAAGCCATTAAGAAATAGCCGTTAGGAAAGAGCCATTAAGAAAACAGTTACAAGACCAGTAGTAAACGGTTAGAAAACTAACCGTTATACGTCCATTGGAAATATGACCATTAGAAAACCGTTATATGACCCTTAGAAAATCGACCGTTGAAAATATTGATGGCTAATCATTGCCGTCATAATTTTTATTAAATTTTTAAAAAAAAATTATTTCAAAACTATTGAAATATCCAAGTACTTGAACTTCATCGTTTAAAAGCAATTAACAGAAATGTCTCCAAATTTTGAAGTGTCGGGAATAAAAACCTGAGAGGAGGAGCGGACTAGTACGAGAATACGAGGAAAAGCGAGGGACTTCATCTGGGTGAGAATAGGACGTGTTCTTTGAAGGGCTACCTCGAGCAAACAAGAGAAACTCGAGTGTAGAGAGGAAGTTGCGATAATAGATATTCGAATTTCTGATGCTTGGGATGATTTTATAGACTTTACGAGGGTTTCTAAATTAGAATGCATAGGACATAAGATCAGGAGAAATATGGAGATTTAGGGAAGGTAACCTAATTGCTCCAATTTTTTTTTTTATTTTTATATAAAAAAATTGGGATTCTCGTTCGATTATCTCCATTTGTGGAGACAGATTTCCTTATTAGAGAAAAATGTGAGAGATGATATTGGGTATTTTCTAGGAGGGTTAGTGAATTGCAATGTGTGGAATATTAGATCAAGAGTAATATGGAGGTTTAAGGAAGGTAAACAATTCCTTGCAAGTCAGGAAACGTGGAATGATCAAAATTGGTCTAATAGTGATTAGCTTGGATTATTTGTCAGATATTAACCAGCTTGATTTAGGATATAGTTGTTGGCCCAAAAGCACAGTGGCAAGTATTAGAAATCAAAGCTGGAGCAACCAAGTAATATAGTAAAAATAAAAATCAATCAAACAAATGTGAGCAATACACTAAATCCAAAAACTAAGTGATTTATAATGGTTCGACTTTTTATTGCATACTGAAGCGTATCTCTCATCTCATTTGTGATTTACAATAGCAAATTTGGGAAAATTTGTCAAAAAAGTCCTAAACCTATTGCATTTTTTATCAATTTAGTCCTAAACCTTTTGTATTTGTATCAATTCAATCCATCTGATCAACTTTGATAGGCCGATGGTGATGTGGATGCTGACGTCATGGACGACAACACTGTTGTAGATAAATTTTAGTAATATTTTAATATTTTTGTTGAATTATTTTTTTTTTCTCTTTTTCTTTGTTTGTCTCTTTCTTTCTTTTTATCTTCTTCTTCGTCCAGATCTGGCCTGTCTTACTGTAACACTAGCTTCCCGTGCAATAGTCTTCTGATGGATAAATAAGATAAGGCATGATCAGAAGATAAAAACGCAGCCACAAACCTGCTTCTTCTTCTTCTTCTTCTTCTTCTTCTTCTTCTTCTTCTTTTTTGGGTCAAAAAGCCATAAACCTGCTTGAAGAAGCCTCCAACATCTAAGATTTCTCTTCTACGAATGTCGGCCCTTAGATTACAACTCAAATTCAGGCTTCAAGATGCCAATTTCTTGCCTCTGTATTACCGACAATGGATAGCTCCCTAGAGGCATGCCCTCGCCCAGCACAGATTTGGGCGAGGTCGCGCTTTGCAATGACCGGGCGAGGCTTGCCCCTGCTAGTGGCCAGTGGGGGCAATTTTCGCCTGAGGCCCTATAATGTAGGACAACTGAGTCGTAATTTTGCATTAGGCGTTTTTCAATTTAGGAAACTTAGCGATATAGATAATCGCAATATTTGATTTGTATTCCGTTTGATTAGATTAGATTTGATTCGTTTAATATTATCTTTGAATATTTCTAATTCCTAAAAGAGTCCTATCTATATAAAGGACGTCCGCCCTTTGTAATCTTTATGTTATCATTCTAACAAAATCTCTTCTGATTAAGAGACTTGAACTAGTAAAGAGTTTAATATCTATATAATCATCGCTCGTTAACAAAAAAAAAATCATCGCTTGAAGAAGTGCGAGCAAGATTATTACTTTCTCATTTTTGTAGGGATCTTGACTTTTATACCAGAAGTAGATGACGAAGACGTTTTTTCATGGCTTTGACTCGAAAGAGCCCCCTTTGAAAATCCCTAACCAAGGCCACATTATTTTCCTTGAAAAAGTCCCGTTAGATTGGTAACGACATATTAATGTGAGAATATTAAAACCCTTGTTGAATGTGATGATGGTAAGGTTGAGTATTTCTGTTAATTCCGCATCAACGGCCGGGATAAATAGCTGTTCAAAAATTTAGATCATGACATCCTTGAATAAGGAAAAGTACTAAAAAAAAATTCATCAATTTATTGCATTAGTATTAATTCAATCTTAAACATTTTAATTTGACCAATTTAATCATAAACCTTCTTATATTAGTACCAATTGAGTCAATTTATCCAATTCAAGCCGAAAATCGCTAACATGAACATCGGCCATCCTATATGGCATTGTCGGCACTGATGTAGATTTTTTTAATTTCTTTTTTTTTCTTTTTTCTTTTCTTCACTTTTTTTTTCTTTTCCACGAGCTCCAGCAACTGTCGCCGGAGCTCATTGGCCGCTGAGTGAAGGCTGAGAAGCCCTTGCACGCCATTGGTGAGGGTTGCGGCGCTTGCATGGCCTCGCCCAGTTGTGGCGGGGTGCATGCAGTCTGGGCGAGTCCAACCACGCCATGGCCGTTGGTTCTTACTTTGCTTTTGTTCCCTGTTCTGGTCGACAAAAAAACGATGAAGGTTATCCAGAAATCTCCACCACAATCTGTCATTTCCAGTAAACCCATTGTGCTTAAAAGGAAATAGAGCAGAAATTCCATTTCAGCCGGAATTTTGCACCATTGTGTTTGGCTTGAGTCTTATACGAAGCTAATCATGCTCTCGAGTGTGTGGCAGGATTGGAAGCTGAAAGAAAGAGTGGTACGAGAAGAAGAAAGCCTATCTTGGACCTCCCCATCACCATCTCTGTCTGGGCTTGAACATCCTCTCAAACCCAGCGTATCGTCTGCTTCCAAGAGGATAGATCCAAACCCTAGAATGTGTCTTCGCCGGTGCTCGCTCTCGCCCAGGCGAGGTGCCGAGGCCCGGAGAGGCCAACCCTCACTTGTGGCGGCAAGGGCGACCCTTGCCGGCATGACCTAGGTGCCAATCACTATGAATGCAACAAAGAGAAGGAAAAAGAAAAGAAAATAATAAATAAATAAAGGAAAAAATTACAAAAAAAAATGTCAACCTCAGCGCCGACTGTACTATGTAAGACTGTCGGCATTTATGTCAGCAATTTATGGCCTAAATTGACTAGATGGACTTAATTGATACCAATATAAAAAGATTTATAATTGAATTGATATCAATGGGATGGGATGAGAACTTTTTTGTTACTTTTCAATCAATACATTCTTAGATATTGCAAATGTTTCTCGTCGCTTTCACATCTCCCTCTTTACTTCCCCAGCTTGATATTTATGAATCTACCACTGACTTCAGTTGTGTAAGTAAGTCTATTTTCTCGTACAACTGTCAACCATCTCACATCCACCATGTTAAACTTTTTAGACAACATTATGATTCTTAAAACATTTATAGATGATTACGAAAAAATTATTCTCGACTTTGTTTAACATGTATGTAATGTCCAACCAATAATAAAAGATAAGGTCACGACTTGGCTTTAATCCGGGACAAATGTGTTGGAGTTGACGAATACTTTGGGGACCTTTATTTCTCACACCGGATATACCCACGTGAGCTTAGGAAAACTGAAGTATTACCCGACGACATGTGACCCATGCACGTGAGACGCGGGGATTTGGGGGCAGCATTTAGGGCATATATATATTTATTTAAGTTAACCCGTATATTGTGGGCTTAATAGAGATTTCGCATAGGTTTTGGTTTTGGGCCCGTTTAGGGCATATATATTTTGCTCGTTTTTGTTGATCATTGTAATGAGTTGAGAGACTGTAAATCGAAAATCATAGTGAAATTTCTTTGCATGACATAGTCCTATTCTGGGGTGAACCTGGGTAATCTCGTGCGTCATTCAATTTTTCTTGATTCTTTGTGTGATCATCTGATTCAGTTGCGATAAATCACATCAAAAGGATCCTCGAGTACATACTTAGTTCTTAATGAAGCAGGACATGTGAGGAGCTTTCCTACAATCTTAATTAAAGAAGAAAATAAGGTCAAGAAACCACAAATCTCAGTAATGCAAAACGTACACGTCGTACTCCGACAAGAGAAGTCCACTGGTCCGGCTGATGGAGTGAGTTTTGGTCTGAACACAACCGCGGGAGAGCTAGAAAGCTCCGGTCCCTCCTGCAATGGCCATCTCCCTGACCTCGAGCGCCAAGCTGTTCCTTCCGAGCAGACTCAAAGTGCTCCCATTGAGGCATTGAGCTTCCGTTCGGGTTAACGGCCATCAACAAGGCCAACTCAGCCTCCGACACAGACTACGTGCGGCCTTGGGCCCTGGCGACAAGCTTTGAGCCGACATCAGGGCCCAGCTTCGGCATGTCGATCATCACAAAGGCAGTGCCGAAGGACGTGGCCAACTGGCTTGTCGTCGGGGCTGAGGCTACTTGTGCCGCGCTGTAGTTTGGGATCTTCTCGGCCTGGCTTTGATCGACAGGTTGCGGGCAGATGTCTGGGATTATGCGGCAAAGATGGTTAGAGAGAAGAAGAGTGTGAAGAGGATGAGTTTGGGTTGAGATCTGGCCATGGTGGGGTTGATTTGGGCGTATTCGGCGTTTCAAAGAGGAGGAAGCGTTCTCGTTCGGTGGGTAGTCTAGAGGTTAAATAGAATGAATTAGCACCGGGAACAATCTGTTTCAAAATAATGCAATACTAATCATCTAGATTCCATGACCAGATCAAAGAAAAACTTCGTCGAACTCGTCAGATGTATATAAAATCAGTCTACTGATTGGGAGAATTTGGACGAGTTCTCGTATAACAAATCATCTTCACCTGCCCGATTCGATCTAAGACAGGCCATCCATGCTAATAATTAGAGGATTCAAAAGGGAATTTCTTTTGTTGTAGTTAGATCTGAGTAGTTGTGACTAGGGATCGGATCTTACTTGACCTTGGAATTTTTTAGGTGCGAAATTCCAGTTGTAAAATAACGCAGAACCAATCCGAGACAAACATACATGTACACCTATCAAAATGGGTCATAAACCCACCTATATATGATGGGCTAAGTTGTTATATGACTTGATTATTCATGAATAAGTCTAAATATAATATGAATGTTAAATAGGTCATAAATGAGTCATAAATTGGTTTCAATTTATTTAAAATTAACTCACTTTTATGACTCTCATTTCATTTTGTCTAGGTCTCAATTGATCTCGCCCTCACTCGCTTCGCACTTTCACATCAGTTTGGATAAGAGTTTTCATAGAGTGAATTAAACAGAAGTGTTTTAGAAATAGTGTCGGATATGGGTAATCAGATTTGCATTGCATGAAAATAAATTTTTTGGCTCGGGTCATTTTCGACCCCACTCGATCCATCCATTTGATGGGTCTATATACATGTGTCACGAACCGGGAGTTTCTCTACCGTTCCCCACGATCCGTGCGGCCTTAGGAACGATCCTAAGTCAGCCAACACACCAACTCACACTCACTCAAGGGTCGGGTAATCCGAACCGAACCGGTAGGCACAAGATCACTCGCACAAGGATCACACGACTTGGAGAGAGTGGAGGGAAATATGAGTTTGTATTGATTCTCCGATTTTTTTACAAGGGAAGGGGCGAGCCCTTTATATACACACAATGCACAGCTCGTATCATGATTGCACCGTCCATGACTCATGCCAGCAGGCATCATCATTGCGCCACTCACGCCTCATGCCAGCCGGGCTAGTGGAAGACCAACGGTCACCTGGCCGAACGGTCGCCTAGGCCAACGGTCATGTCCCCCACTCGCTTGGATCATGCTCGAGTGGGCTGAAGGGTCGGTTTGGGCCGGCGGTTCGGTTCGGGCCATCCGCCATCATCTTGATTAGCTCATGGGCTAGCTCCCGCATCATGTCACGGCCCATTTTGATCGAACAAATGCTTGGGCCGTGATATTCTCCCCCACTTAAATGGGCGACGCCCTCGTCGCCGTTTTCCGCATGGAAAGCCTCGATATATTTCCGGAATTGCCACAACGCTTCTTCCGGTTCCCAGCTATCCTCGCTTTCTGGCAAACCTCGCCATCGTATCAGATATTCCTGTTTGGGTGCCCTATAGCGCTTCCGTATGACTCGATCGTCCAGCACCCGCTCGACCTCACGATCATAAGCCATCTTTGCTCCCATTGGCGCCCGCTGTGATTCCCCCCGTTCCGGTTCCACTTCGTCCATGTGAAATGGCTTGAGCATGCTCACATGGAACACCGGATGTATCTTCAATTTCGCTGGGAGTTCCAGTTTGTAAGCCGCTTTTCCAATCCGTTGCACCACACGGAATGGTCCTTCGTAGCGGCGCAGCAAGGCCTTATGCACTCCCTTATATCGTAAGGGCAGCTTGCAAAGGACTTGATCCCCGATCTGGAACTCCATATGCCGACGTTTCTTGTCAGCCCATTTCTTCATTCTTTTTGAAGCTTTGTGGAGACACGTCCGAGCTAAATCGGCCTCCTCTTGCCACTCCACAGCGCTTCGAATTGCGGCCGGACTACTTCCTCGGTAGCCCGTTGCGACCGCGTTCGGAGTGAGCGGTTGCTGTCCCGTCACAATCTCGAAGGGACTTTTACCCGTCGACTCGCTCTGCTTCAGATTATACGAAAATTGAGCCACATCGATCATCTTGGCCCAATCTCTTTGGGTTGCGCTCACATAGTGTCGTAGGTACACTTCCAGTAGCGCATTCACCCGTTCGGTCTGGCCATCGGTTTGTGGGTGAAGACTGGTGGAAAAGTTTAATTCAGAGCCGAGCAATTTGAAAAGCTCAGTCCAGAATTTACCCGTGAACCGAGGGTCCCGATCACTTACGATCGTCCGTGGCACACCCCAAAGCTTGACGATGTGCTTTAGGAACAACTTGGCTGCCTCCTCAGCCGGGCAATCGTCCGTGGCCGGTACGAACGTTGCATACTTAGAAAATCGATCAACAATCACCATTAGGGTCCGACACCCTTCGGACTTCGGTAATCCCACGATGAAATCCATCGAGATGCTCTCCCATGGCTTTTCCGGGATCTGCAGTGGTTCAAGGAGTCCAGCCGGACACCTTTGCTCGAGTTTGTCTTGCTGACACACGAGGCAAGTCTTCACGTAGGCCTCCACATCGTCACGTAAGTGCGGCCAGTAGTATTGATCTTCCACAAGAGCCATAGTGCGACGAATCCCAGGATGACCCGCCCACTTTGAATCGTGGCATTCTCGTAAGATCTCCCTTCGCAATTTTCCGAACGATGGAACATAAAGTCTCCTACCTTTGGTGTAGAGGAGATCGTCTTCACACCAAAACGTCAGAGTCTTGCCTTCTCGCACATACTCGAGAAGCACTTTGGTGGAAGGGTCGTGTTGCAGCCCTTCCTTAATTCTGTCGATCAAAGGACACTCGGGTCGACTTATCGTGGCCAGCACACTCTTCCGGCTCAAAGCATCCGCGACCGAGTTTGTTTTTCCTGGCTTGTACTCCAACACATAGTCGAACTCGGCTAGGAAATCTTGCCATCGAGCTTGCTTCGGGCTCAGCTTCTTTTGAGTCTGAAAATAGCTTGTGGCGACATTGTCTGTTCGCACGACAAACCGGGAACCCAGGAGGTAATGTCTCCAAGTGCGAAGACAATGGACTACGGCGGTCATTTCCTTCTCCTGAACAGTATACCGCCGCTCTGCATCATTCAACTTCCGTGACTCGAAAGCCACCGGATGTCCTTCTTGCATAAGGACGCCCCCTATGGCAAAGTCCGAAGCATCAGTCTCCACCTCATAGGGTTTGTCGAAATTGGGCAGCACCAGCACCGGTTCTCTGGTTATCAGCTGCTTCAAGCGATCAAACGCTTCTTGGACATGTCTCGGCCACTCCCACGTTCTTCCTTTCTTAAGCATGTCCGTGAGAGGGGTTGTGATGTCTGAGTAACCCCGAATGAATCGGCGATAGTAGTTCGCCAATCCAAGGAACGATCTCAGTTCCGTGAGCTTCGTCGGTGGTTCCCACTCCGTGATGGCTTGGATCTTTGCTGGATCCATCCTTACTTGTCCCCCACCTATGATATGGCCGAGGAAGGGTACCTCAGGCTGAGCGAAGGCACATTTCTCCTTCTTCACATACAACTCATTGTCCCTTAGGACTTGAAACACCTGTCTAAGATGTTTGGTATGCTCTTCGAGCGTCCGACTATAGATAACAATGTCATCCAAATATACCACAACAAACCGATCGAGGAATGGTTGTAGTACCTTGTTCATGAGAGTGCAAAAGGTCGCCGGGGCATTGGTTAACCCGAAGGGCATTACCAAGAACTCATATGAGCCATACCGTGTCACGCACGCTGTCTTTGGTTCATCGCCTTCTGCGATTCGAACTTGGTAGTACCCCGAACGTAGATCGAGCTTTGTGAACCACCGCGCGCTTCCGAGCTGATCGAACAAATCCGCAATGAGCGGGATGGGGTACTTGTTCTTGATCGTGAGCTTGTTCAAAGCTCTATAGTCGATGCACATCCGAAGGGACCCGTCGTGTTTCTTTTGGAACAACACCGGCGCACCGAATGGGGCCTTCGAAGGTCGTATGTAACCTGCATCAAGTAGATCTTTGAGTTGTTTTCTCATTTCTTCCAACTCTGGGGGTGCCATGCGATACGGCGCCATGGCAGGTGGTCGAGCATCCGGGACTAGCTCGATTCGATGGTCTACCTCCCTCTTTGGTGGAAGCTTCTTAGGTAACTCAGGAGGCATGACGTCCTTGAACGTTTCAAGGACTTGCAGCACCTCTGTCGGGGCTTCAGTCTCGACCATTTTTGGGTCTTCGGCCTTGAGAACTGCCAAGTACGTCTCATCTCCTTTCTGAGTTCCTCGGGAGAGTTGAATTGCCGAGATCATCTTCTGGTTAAGCCCGGGCTTACGGGCTAACGGGACCACACACTGGGATCCGGGTTCCAGGATGCACAAGCAATCCATGGACGGAACTACCATGCCGTTCACTCGTTCGATGAATCCTAGACCAATGATAAAATCATAGTCGTCAAGCGGAATTACATCAATGTTCTGTTTACCTCTCCATGGTCCCACCGCGATCTCCACATCACGAGCCGTGCCGAGAGCAGGGACCCGTTCCGAGTTCACCGTCTTCAACCAGCCACCTTGTCTTTCGACTTGCAAGCCGAGCTTCTTGGCAGCTTCTGCCGACACGAACAAGTCAGAAGCTCCCGTATCAACAAGGGCGCTCATCTTTGTGCTGCCGATCATCACTTCTGCGAACATCATGCCCTTGGGCTTGCTCGCCTTCTTGGATTGCATGGCGTTGAGGACCCTTACCGATCCCACCTTCGCCGTTTGTTTCTCTTCCTCGTCGGCTTTGAGGGTAGCCGCAACTTTCTGTCCTTTGGGGCAGTCTCTCACCTTGTGAGGACCCTGGCAAAAGTAACATCTATAGGAGATCGGTCCATCTCCTCTCTGTCCACCATAGCTAGATCCCACCTCATGACGAGCTTGGGCTGCTGGTGCTCTGTTGTTATAGGGACGATGAGGGGGTCTGTTCCTATATCCCCCACCAGTCACCTTGCCCGCCTTAGGCCGAGCATCCTTCTTCTCCGGGGCCTTGAACTCTTCGAGCGAATCAGCTACCGTCATGGCTGAAGCAAGTTCCCTCGCGTTCTGCCTTTTCAACTCGTTTTTGGCCCAGGGTTTGAGACCACTAATGAACTGATAGTAGGCCTCCGTGTCATTCATCGAGGGGATTTGAAGTTTCAGCTCCGAAAACTTCCTCACGTATTCACGAACCGTGCCCCTCTGCTCAAGACGCCTCAGCTCGTCTCGAGCTTCTTCTTCCGCATAGGCAGGGAAGAATTGCTTCCGGAACTCACCGGTGAAGGCTTCCCATGTATCGATAGGCCCAGCCGCTCTATCGTTGATCCGAGTACGCCACCACAGTAACGCAGTTTCACCAAGGTACATTGCCGCGGTGTTGACCCGTGTGGCGTCGTCCCGAATCCCGGTCGCCTCAAAGTACTGATTCAAATACCAAAGGAAGTTATCAACATCCTTGGCCGTCCTCGAGCCCCTGAACTCTTTAGGTCGAGGGACATCCACTTTCGACGGTGCGGGAATCATCCCGTCCACACGTCTAGCCTCAAGGGCCACCACTCTGGCACGCAGGTCGGTCGATTCAGCCCGCCGTTCGTTCGACTCCGTCCGCAGCTCCGCAATTTCTGCTCGAGCAGCGGCTAGTGCGACCTCCAAGGTCTCGTTCTTCTTTTGGATATCCTCTGAGTCTTTAAGAGCACCCCCGACTTGCCCTTGAAGCACACCCATGCTGTCTCTGAGCTCCCGCATCATGACGAGCAGCTCCTCTTTCCCAGCAACGAGTACCATCAAGTCGTTGGTCAGCTCAACGACTCTGTCTTGCGACTCCGCAGTGGCCAGCTCCATCTGACCCACCCGGTTCTCTATGTCGCGCAACATATCCCGTGAAGTAGCACGATCCTTCCTGGTCTTAACAGCAACTTGCTGTTCGTTGGGTCGTTCAACAGCTCTTCCAGTTCGTTCATCATCGAACTGGACTTCGGCATCAACCACCGCTTCAACCGCCTTCTCAGCATTCTTGGCCATCGCTTCGAAGGATGAGTGTAAACACAAGATCGACTCCGAACAGAGATCGAACTCGCTCTGATACCACTTGTCACGAACCGGGAGTTTCTCTACCGTTCCCCACGATCCGTGCGGCCTTAGGAACGATCCTAAGTCAGCCAACACACCAACTCACACTCACTCAAGGGTCGGGTAATCCGAACCGAACCGGTAGGCACAAGATCACTCGCACAAGGATCACACGACTTGGAGAGAGTGGAGGGAAATATGAGTTTGTATTGATTCTCCGATTTTTTTACAAGGGAAGGGGCGAGCCCTTTATATACACACAATGCACAGCTCGTATCATGATTGCACCGTCCATGACTCATGCCAGCAGGCATCATCATTGCGCCACTCACGCCTCATGCCAGCCGGGCTAGTGGAAGACCAACGGTCACCTGGCCGAACGGTCGCCTAGGCCAACGGTCATGTCCCCCACTCGCTTGGATCATGCTCGAGTGGGCTGAAGGGTCGGTTTGGGCCGGCGGTTCGGTTCGGGCCATCCGCCATCATCTTGATTAGCTCATGGGCTAGCTCCCGCATCATGTCACGGTCCATTTTGATCGAACAAATGCTTGGGCCGTGATACATGTATGTATGTATGTTCGATCGATCGAGAGAGAGAGAGAGAGAGAGAGAGAGAGAGAGAGAGAGAGAGAGAGAGAGAGAGAGAGAGAGAGAGAGAGAGAGAGAGAGAGAGAGCAATAATATTATCAACTTATTATCAAAGTCGACTTCTTTATTTTGGACTCGATTGCAAATCTCTTAGGGCTCAAATAGAAAGCAAGATAAAAGGGATCCGAGAATAGTACGAATCGTTCCGGTGGTTATCTTTGGTTCGGATCAAAACAATTAAAATTTGAATAAAAAAAGAAAAAGGAAAGTACAAACGTCTCCGAATTTTGCATAATGGTGGACTCAATTGCCCTTTTCGAATTGAGGACATTTTAGGATTAGAAGTGTCGGGAATAAAATCCTGAGAGGAGGAGGACAAGTACGACAATTCGAGGAAAGCGATGGACTCCATCTAGGTGAGAATATGATGTTCTTTCAAGGGCTATCTCGAACAGAACAAGAACTCGTACGTGGAGAGGAAGTTGTGATGTAATCGAAATTTGAAATTCTGATGCTTGGTATGACCTTATAGGCCTTGAGAGGGTTTGTGAATTGGAATGTATGGAATAGTATATCTAGAGAGAGATGGGATTTTGGGGAAGGTAATCTGATATCCCCATGTCTCTCAGAACTTGGCATTCTTGTTTGCATTTGAGAAAATATCTGATGACTAAAATTGGTCCAATAGTTAATAGCAACCAAGATACAGACCACATAAAGAAAAAAATCAAGCATTTCTTCCAGAATAACAGATTCTTGCAATATGTTCCTATTGACCACGACAATATTACATAAGTGAGTAACCTTCTGTTAGCTGGTACGCCTCATTGTGGGCCCAGCTGGTTTTATATTTTATTTGTTTTTTTAAAAGGAAAAACAAAAGACAAAAGAAGAAAGAAAAAGAAAAGAAAAAGTGGTTACCTTTTATGATTAGTGCGTGTGTGTGTGTTTTCGGGGGTGTCGTGAAGAGACCGAAAAGAAAGAAACAAGAAGAGGAGAGAAGTGAGAGCGGCTAAAAACAGGAGAGAGCAGAGAAGCGACTGAGAGCTTAAAACGCAGGGGAGAAGAAAAGAGCAACGGCTTTCGATGTGATTTCGGCGGCCAAACATTACCAGAATCGTCTCAAATTTCAGTATGTTGTTCGTGAGACTGAGATCTACAAATTGATAGGTTTCGTTTGTCGAGATTTGTCTCCGGTTCTCCTATTGCGGTTAGGGTTTTTCTAGCCCCTTTTGTGTTATTCCACCTTTGTGGTGAGGAATTGCTCCTGGAATATTGTTGTTGAGCTCTAGTGTGTGACTAGAGCGAAATACTTGGTGTATTTTGCTATTCTTGGTGATTAGTGGAAATTTTTGGATCGTCCGTGGTTTTTCCCGATTCGGGTTTTCCACGTAAATCTTGGTGTTATATTTCTTTATTGTTCCGCTGTTATATTCGTTGCCGCGAGGTTAATATTTAGCTGGATTGTATTGGAGTAGTGTCGGGGGTTATTATTTGATCCTGGATTGGCTATATTTGTGCCGAGGTGCTGCCCGTTTTTCCCCAACAAAGTGGTATTAGAGCTAGAGTTGAGATTCTTGTATTAGATGGAGAATACGAGTGGCACTATGTTAAAGTTAAATGCCTCGAATTACTCTATATGGAAGCCTTGGATGGAAGACGTATTATATTGCAAAGATTTGTATGATACGGTCGAAGGCAATGAAGCTAAAGGAGATACGGAAGATAAAGAGTGGGGGCGAATGAATCGGAAGATGGTTGGGTTTATCCGACAATGGATTGATGATAGTGTGTTTCATCATGTTGCTCAAGAAACGAAGGCGGATACTTTATGGAAGAAATTGCAAGATCTCTATGAGAGGAGAACTCCACAAAATAAAGCTCTTCTAGTGAAAAGACTTGTGAACTTGAGATACAAGGAAGGGAGTAGCATGACGGAGCACTTGAGTGAATTTCAAGATGTTGTAAATCAATTGACAAATCTTGAGATTGACCTTGGTGATGAATTGCAATCTTGTTTACTGTTTGGTACACTTCCTGATAGCTGGGACACCTTGGTTGTGGCGTTAAATAATTCTGCTCCTTATGGTGTGCTTTCTATGAGCATGGTTAAAGAAAGCTTGTTTAATGAAGAAACAAGGAGGAAAAGTTTGAATTATGCTTCCAAATCGGAAGCGCTTGTCATAGAACATAGAGGCAGAAGTCAGTCAAGAAAGTTTCAAAGTAATGACAGGGGCAAGTCAAGAGGAAGATCGAAGTCAAGGCCAAGAAGAAGTGTAAAGTGCTTCAACTGTGGCAAAATGGGACATTATGCCAAAGAGTGTTGGCAACCGAAGAGAGATAAATCCCATGATAGAAATGGAGATAAAAAGAAAGAAGAAAATCAGCCTACAACAGCAGTTGCAGCTGACGGTGATATTGTGTTCATTTGTGATGACGGTTATGTAAATCTCACATGCCAAGATTCTAGCTGGGTTGTTGATTCTGCAGCTTCTTATCATGTCAATTCACGTCGTGACTTCTTTACATCCTATTGCAGCGGTGATTTCGGTTGTGTTAGGATGGGAAACAGTGGTGTTTCCAAGGTTATTGGCATGGGAGATGTTTATCTGGAGACTGATATGGGATGTACTTTACTTTTGAAAAATGTGAGACATGTTCCAGATATTCGACTTCACTTGATCTCCACATGTGCCTTAGATGACGACGGTTATTGCAACTCCTTCTACGATGGCAAATGGAAATTGACTAAAGGCTCTATGGTGATGGCAAAAGGCAAGAAGACATGCAGTCTTTATATCATGCAAGCAAATTTGATGCGACAAGAGGTAAATGCAGTGGAGGATTCCTCAGTTGATCTATGGCATATGAGACTTGGTCATCTTAGCGAGAAGGGACTTGAAACTCTTGCTAGGAAGAATCTTCTATCATTAAAGGAGAAAAATCTGACGGAGTGTATTCATTGCCTCACGGGTAAGGAACATCGATTCTCATTTCATAGTTCGTCTCCACACACAAAATCTGATGTACTTGATTTAGTTCACACCGATGTTTGCTGCATGGATGCTAGAACACTTGGTGGTGCATTGTATTTTGTCACATTTATTGATGACTACTCTAGAAAAGTGTGGGCTTTTGCTTTGAAATCAAAAGACCAGGTGCTTGCAGCCTTCAAACAATTTCATATCAGTGTTGAAAGGGAAACAGGGAAAAAGCTGAAATGTGTTCGGGCTGACAATGGTGGTGAATATAGAGGACCGTTTGAACATTACTGCAGGGACTATGGTATCAAGCTTTAGAAGACTATTCCGAAAACACCACAGCATAATGGAGTAGCAGAGAGAATGAACCGGACGATTAATGATCGGATTCGGTGTATGCTGTCTCATGCGAAATTACCTAAGCCATTCTGGGGCGAAGCGATGAGAACGGCAGTTGACTTGATAAATCTATCTCCATCAGTTCCTCTTATGGGAGATGTTCCACAAAGAGTATGGAGTGGGAAAGATGTCTCCTACAGTTATCTGAGGGTGTTTGGATGCCGGGCATTTGTGCATGTTCCAAGAGATGAAAGGTCCAAGCTTGACAACATGTCTAAACAGTGTATCTTCTTGGGTTATGGACATGAAGAGTTTGGCTACAGATTATGGGATCCAGCTACAAAGAAAGTCATTAGAAGCCGAGATGTGGTATTCTTTGAGCATCAGACCATTGAAGACATAGACAAGTCAGAGAAGCCAAAGAATGCAGCTCAACACAGTGTCAGTTTTAGCCCAAATCCTCCTACCGTATTGGGTGAAAATCACGGGGGAGAAGTGTAGGGAAATCATGAAGTAGATGAATCCTCACAGAATGTTAGTTCTTCAACTGAGACAGGTGAAACAGTTGAGACAGAACAAACAGTTGAGCAAGAGCAAACAGTTGAACAAGAAGAAGCAGTCCAACCTCAATTTAGACGATCAGATAGAGAGCGGAGACCTTCACAAAGATATCAGCCACATGAGTATGTGCTACTTACTGATGCAAGAGAGCCTGAAACTTATGAAGAAGCTATGTCATGCGATCAAAAGAATAAGTGGCACGAAGCTATGCAAGATGAGTTCAAATCTTTGCATGACAACCATACATTTGAGTTGGTGAAGTTGCTTAAGGGCAAGAGGACACTCACAAATAAGTGGGTGTATAAGTTAAAGACAGACGAAAGCAGTTTGAAGCCACGATACAAGGCTAGGCTTGTTGTGAAGGGTTTTCGTCAGAAGAAGGGAATCGACTTTGAAGAGATTTTTTCACCGGTAGTGAAAATGTCTTCTATTAGAGTTGTTCTTGGTTTGGCCGCCAGTTTGAATTTAGAAATCGAACAACTTGATGTAAAGACAGCTTTTCTTCATGGAGACCTAGAAGAAGAGATATACATGGAGCAACCAGAGGGTTTTAAGGTTAAAGACAATGAGCATCTTGTATGTAGATTGAGAAAAAGTCTATATGGTCTCAAGCAAGCGCCAAGACAGTGGTACTTGAAGTTTGATTCATTCATGGAAGCTCATGGATATAGTAAGACCATTTCAGACTCTTGTGTCT
Organism: Rhodomyrtus psidioides; assembly: GCA_021437785.1. Lineage (NCBI taxonomy): Eukaryota > Viridiplantae > Streptophyta > Magnoliopsida > Myrtales > Myrtaceae > Rhodomyrtus > Rhodomyrtus psidioides. The sequence goes on along the minus strand of JAILYB010000091.1, from coordinate 2,443,165 downwards.
TCATGAAAAGATTCTCAGATGATGATTTTATTATCCTCCTGCTTTATGTGGATGATATGTTGATAGTTGGGCATGATGCTAACAAAATTAAAAGCTTGAAAAGTGAGTTGAGTAAGGCTTTTGCGATGAAGGATCTAGGGTCAGCTAAACAAATACTTGGCATGAGAATCACTCGTGATAGGAAGAATAGAAAACTATGGCTATCTCAGGAGAAGTATATTGAAAAGGTGCTTGAAAGATTCAACATGAGCACATGTAAACCGGTAAGTACTCCACTTGCTGGTCACTTTAAATTGAGTAGCAATGAATGTCCTACGAGTGAGAAAGAGAAGGAAGAGATGATGAAAGTTCCTTATGCATCTGCCGTGGGTAGTTTGATGTATGCCATGATTTGCACAAGACCAGATATTGCTCATGCAGTTGGTGTTGTGAGTAGATTTCTCTCAAATCCAAGTAAAGAGCATTGGAATGCTGTGAAATGGATTTTGAGGTATCTTAGAGGCACTTCCAGATTTTGCCTATGTTATGGAAATGGAAAGCCTGAATTGAGCGGCTACTCAGATTCTGATTATGCCGGAGATAGTGATTCCCGAAAGTCTACTTCGGGTTATATGATGATTTTTGCAGGGGGAGCAGTTTCATGGCAGTCGAGATTACAAAAATGCATTATTTTGTCTACGACTGAAGCGGAGTATATAGCTATCACCGAAGGAAGCAAGGAACTCTTGTGGATGCAAAAATTCTTACAAGAGTTGGGTTTGAAGCAAGAAAAGTTCGTTCTATTTTGCGATAGCATGAGTGCTATTTATCTTAGCAAGAATCCAGTTTTGCATTCAAGATCGAAGCATATCGATGTGAAGTATCATTGGGTTCGAGAGAAGTTAGAAGAAAAGTCTTTTCTTCTTGAGAAGGTCCGTACTGACGACAACGGATTCGACATGATGACCAAAGCCTTGCCCATGGTGAAACTTGACTCTTGTAGAAGCAAAGCAGGTATGATGGAACTCCCCACATGAGGCGTAGGGGGAGATTTGTTAGCTGGTACGCCTCATTGTGGGCCCAGCTGGTTTTATATTTTATTTGTTTTTTTAAAAGGAAAAACAAAAGACAAAAGAAGAAAGAAAAAGAAAAGAAAAAGTGGTTACCTTTTATGATTAGTGTGTGTGTGTGTGTTTTCGGGGGTGTCGTGAAGAGACCGAAAAGAAAGAAACAAGAAGAGGAGAGAAGTGAGAGCGGCTAAAAATAGGAGAGAGCAGAGAAGCGACTGAGAGCTTCAAACGCAGGGGAGAAGAAAAGAGCAACGGCTTCCGGTGTGATTTCGGCGGCCAAACATTACCAGAATCGTCTCAAATTTCAGTATGTTGTTCGTGAGACTGAGATCTACAAATTGATAGGTTTCGTTTATCGAGATTTGTCTCCGGTTCTCCTATTGCGGTTAGGGTTTTTCTAGCCCCTTTTGTGTTATTCCACCTTTGTGGTGAGGAATTGCTCCTGGAATATTGTTGTTGAGCTCTAGTGTGTGACTAGAGCGAAATACTTGGTGTATTATGCTATTCTTGATGATTAGTGGAAATTTTTGGGTCGTCCGTGGTTTTTCCCGATTCGGGTTTTCCACGTAAATCTTGGTGTTATATTTCTTTATTGTTCCGCTGTTATATTCGTTGCCGCGAGGTTAATATTTAGCTGGATTGTATTGGAGTAGTGTCGGGGGTTATTATTTGATCCTGGATTGGCTATATTTGTGCCGAGGTGCTGCCCGTTTTTCCCCAACACCTTCTAGATTGACACTGCCTATGATCTTGAAATATATTTTCAGGAGAAAATTACCAAAAAATTTGAATTTTTCGTTTATTTTTCTTGTTTCTTGTTTACTTCCTCTAGCAGTTGCCGGTGAGCTCGAGCCTCGCCAGCCATGAGCAAGGTGCTGGCGAGGCTCGCTCCTCGCTTAGAGTTAGTTGCCAGTGACCGGAAGTGGAAGAAAGAAAAGGAAAAGAAATAAAAAATTATTTAGAATTTTGATTTTTAAAATTCAATTAAAAAGAAATGGGAGGTGAAGGAGTGCAGCAAGGAAAGACAAGGGAAACTAATTTCCAAAAAGAGAAAATCATTTTCTGCATTTTTGAAGATACTTTTTCGATTGGTGGAAAATGTTTTCCGTGATTAGTTTATTTTCTGTGAACCAAATATAGGAAAATCTGGAAAACACTTTTTTGGAATTTATTTTTCGCGGAACAACAGAGCTAGGGAAGGTATTCTTATTGCTACATTTTTATATAATAAAAAATTGGCAATCTTGTTTGCAATTAGAAAATGTATGAACTCGATCATTTTTATGAGTAAACATTACGGGTTTGGTTCGGTTTTTGCCAATGAGCTTTGGAAGAATGCAAATACCTTTAGCATAAGGGGCTTTGGAAAATGCAAATATCGTTTGGTAAAAATATATTGAAAAACTGTGTTAGCCTAACTAGTGTTTGGTAAGAAAATTTTACGAATGAGCTTTCTTATAATATTTCTTTTTAAATAAAATATAATTAGAAAAATCAAACCTAGGCAAATGCCGGTGGCCGGAGATAAGTCAAATCTGATGCCGACGGTGGTCGGGCGAGGCTACCAGAGGCTAGGCGACCCCAGCAGCCATCACCAGCCTGACCCAGGCAGTCGTCGCTTGGGTTCAGGCGGCCCTGGCAACTGCCGCAAGTGTTCGCCTAGCCCTAGGCGATCCTCGCTATAGGTAGCATGACCCCTGGCAGCCTCGACAGGCTAGAGTTTCATTTTTTTTTTAAAATAAAAAATGAGAGACAAGATCAGAATTTGAAAAGAAAACTGAGGATAGTTTTGGAAGCAAAAATGATATCTCAACATTTGGCCAAACGTTGGAAGCTCAAAACTGATCCCTACAAACATTGAACTTTCAGCTTAAGCTTTTAGAGCAGTTGCCAATTGTTCTCACAAAATCTTTCTTCATTCTCAATGTCAACTTTCATCCCAAAGCCCCTTGAAATTGGTTGCCAAACACTCTGCATTTTTTCCAAGGGGCTTTAGGGCTCCAATGGGCTTTGAGAAAGCTAAACCAAACTCACTCGACAAACATAATTCTTTTCAATTCTTGCTTTGGCTCTTATTTTTTCCCTTTCAAAAGTAAAAAAAAAAAATCAAATTTTCATGATCAATTCCTTTTCAACGTTCTCTCATTGAACAAGTCGTCATTGCTTTCATCTATAGACTCGTCTCTATGAATATAATTCTCAAATGTATCTTATATTATCCTCAAAATGACGACTCTATAGAGAGATACAAGAACAGAGTGCAAGACAGTTACCACTTACCAGCCCTATAAGATAGCGAATACTTTTTATTCTTTTTTCATAAAATTAGCAATTAAAGTAAAAATAAAATAGTGGGAGAGAACAAAGTGTGATCTCTCCTTGAATAGTTAGATACTTATAAAGTCAGAAATTGGTTGCCAACTTTACTATAATATGCTTTAATAGCACGGGGTTCGTGCAGCTTGTCATAACTGCTCCACGGATGTTTTTTTTAGCATGTTTTACGGATGCTTTAGAAAATGTCAAAATTGTGCTATTACTTTATTTTTCTTTTTAGGAAATGCTTTCTTAATAGTACTTATCAGGAACAGTACAATATCAAATGTAGATCCACACATCATCATCTCATGTTTTGCACAATATATTCATTGATTATGAGATCGTGTGGTCGGAAATAACTGACAGTACTGTCAGATTATCAAGCTAGTAGTTTACTTTCTTTTTTGCATGAATCTATGCTGAAGATACGACGGTCTTCTCTCGGTGCACTCACTTATTTGGTATTTGACGGAAAAGGAGAACAGATAATGGGTATATTGACCAATTTTTTCTTAGCAGAAGTATTTTTGCATTATGAAGGTAAAGCCGTGCATCGCATAGGCATCATTGATTTCCAGATTTTGTTTTTCACTTTTCCGATCAAGCACAATGTAAAAATTCGTTCCATAAGCAACAGATAATGCATTTTCTAGTTTCGAACAGGAGACATCCAACATCTAGACTGAAACTGTATTATTCACTCTCATGGACAGACATATAACTTCCTTTTATTATCGTGGTGCTCCTTCTCGGGCGTGCATCATCATCAGTAATGTAATGCGTAAACATCGTACTTCACAATCGCATTATTCGTCGTCGCGTTGTAAGTGTAAGTTCTCAGCTGGATATACCCGCGTGCGAACCGGAAAACGCCGGTCCCGCCGACTATGGTCAGCTCCCTCGGATTTTTCAGGATTGGGTTCCGCCCCAACACGCTCAACGTGCTCCCGTTGTACGCTCCTTCTGTGAAAACCAAGTTCATGGTTATGGTGAGGGCGACCACGCTCTGCGACGATGACGCATACATTCCCTGAGCTCTCCCGACCAGCGTTGAGTTCAGGTCTGGGCTCACGGTAAGCGGGTCGTCGATGACCGCGACGAGACCGAAAAACGTGGACGACGTGTTTGTCATCGCCGCTTGGGCCACAGGCACGGCGGTAGGGTGTTGCCCGGTCAATGTGTCGTGGAGATAGAAGCGAAGATGGGTCATCTTCTCGGGTTTGAGCCCAATCTGATCTCGAGCAGAGAGTTGTCGAGCGAACAGTGTCTCGGATTTGATCGAAGTGAGGAAGGTGAGGGAAAGGAAGAAGGCCAAGATGGTGAAACCTGCTTTGAGGTGAGCCATTAGAGACAGAAAGAGAGGTTTGATTCGTGTTGAACAGGCAGGCTGCTAACGTTGATATATAGCTCCATGGGTAATATTTTTTAAGCCAAAACTGAATAATCTTAGTTGTAGAGTAGCTGCAGACCAATATTTTTTTAAAAAAAAAATCGGAGTAGAGAAGTCGTTTATGTATATCCCATGATGGCGTGGCGTTGAATTATTGGAGGCTGCTGTGACACGACCCATTCATGAGAAATAATGCTATATGTGCTTTAAATTATTCTTGCATTTTATGAATTAATTCTTTTATATCACTAGCATTATAATAAAGCAAAGGTGTAGTGCACATACACAAAGTCAATGCCAAGGCAGACGTGCTTTACACAAAAGTTAGGGCGCGTTTATTTCGGTGCAAGTATTTTTCGAGAATTGATTTTCTGAATTTTCACTAGTTTGGTTTGTCGAAAATGATTTTGTCAACGAAAAATACTTTTCATTCAATGAAAAATTAATGCACAAAATTAGAAAAGTGAATTTCTAATTCTAAAGAGGTGAAAACATTTTCTAATGTTTGGTTCACAAAAAATAAACTAGTTAAGGAAAATATTTTTCACTAATGAAAAAATACCTTCAAAAAATGAAGAGAATAATTTATAAATAGTAAATAATTTTCTACCTTCTTTCCTTGCTACAATCCTGCACCTTCTTTTTATTTTTAATAAATTCTTATTTCTTTGTTTTTGTTTTTGTTTTTATTTTTATTATTTTTGAATTTTTGAATGAAATTTTTTATTTTTTATTTTGTTTCTGTTGTTCCTAGCTAGGCTATACACCTAGAGGGGGTGAATAGGTATATCAATCGAATTTGGATGAATAATGCGGAATTGATAAAATAATCGAAATCAAGATAACACAAGTGATAGCAAAGTACTGTAGAGCTTCTGCCAGACAGTTAATAGATGCAATTAATAGAGGCAGAAGGAGTAGGAAAGTGTTGCACACGAGTTTATAGTGGCTCGGCTGTTGAGGGCCTACGTCCACTCTCCCACACTAACAGCCTACTGGCTGGATTTCACTAAGTATCTAAATAAGAGATTGCAGGAACAAGAGTAATTGCTTGAACTTCAATTGCTTCTATAGAATCGAGCTATGCCTTTACCGAGATCTTTCACTCAACACTCTTTCTCTGCTTCACTCTCTCTTACGGGAATCACAAAGGTACTTTTAGACAACAATGAAGCTCTCTCTCTGAATAATGTCGGTTTTCTCTTGGTCGTTCTCCGTTCTTTGAACTTCGTGCTCTTTATAGTCCTCATCCTCCAAGCTCCCCGTTGGACAGATCCACTCCGAGGATCAATCACCAATACTAGCCGTTGGTTGATTGATAAAAAAACACTAGTCGTTTACGGTAAGATTCACCAGAAATTTGGAAAGATATATTCGCTCATACAAACATATCGTAAGACCTTTAGACAAAGAATATATATAAGGTATTTGCCTAACTTTAGAAAGACAATCAAGATGTCCTATAAAAAACAAAACCTTTAGGAAATCATTTTGATTGACACTAAAATAATATGACTTAGCATCGAAATCTTTTCCAGACCATCGACCGTTAGTGGGGAAGTTTGATCTGCTAAGAGATAGAAAATAGGATTAGTTGATTTAGAAAGAATTCAAAAGTAACGTGTTCGAATTTTGAACCAGTGTGCCTCTGTCATATGGTTTGCCTGCTTCTATCAACAAGGATAGTGTCAGTGATCAATCCACAGTGAAGTGCAAATCCTTTAAAAGTAACCAAATTCTTTACACCAGAACATAAATGGTTTTGTGTACATCAAAATGAATTATAATATTCCTAACAATCTCCCCCTATTTGATGGAGACAAAACCATTTTCTCAGCAACGATAGAATTTATGTAAAACAAACTTACAAAACATGATGATCTGGCATCTCTCCCCCTTTTTGTCAGCATCAAAAAATAAGAGATAGTCATAAAGCAAGGAATAGCAATTGATTTAAACGTGCAATTTATAGTACGGTAGTACATTGCATGTGTCTAGCAAGAATAACCATGAACGAAAATGCAAGAAAACATGAAGGCTCGAGAATCATTTAGGAGGTTGGGAAGAGGATGATGGTTTGGATGTGGCAATGTCGAAGGGAACGCGAACAAGGTTGAAGGTGGTCAAGTCCCGCAGCCTCATATCGAACACCTCTGTTAGATTCTTCATTTCTCTGGCCAGCAATACTTGATTTTGTGCAAACATAATGAGATCTCCCGACACCTGGTCCTGAGCTTTCTTGACCTCTACTGGAAGGTAGCTTTCGATGGATTTCAGGCGTAGTTGAAGAGCTTCAGTCTGCTTGAATAATTCTGCCCGGAGAATATTGATCTGCTGCTGCATCTTCTCTTGTCCCTGCTGAAGGTTTAAGAGATGCTGTGTGAAGTTTCAAGTGCTTTGATTAATTGCTCCCCTTAAACACCAGCTCCTTCTGTAAGATCTACAAGATCAAGTTCTTCAACGAGAACAGTCCGGTCCTCGTCACGGTGAGCTCTCTCACTTCTAAGAGCCTCAAAGTATTCCTCTCGAAGTTGTTGCTTTTCCTCCTCCTTTTTTGTTCTTAGTGCCTCTGCTGCAACTAGTTCTTCAGCTTTCCTTTTCTTCTCATCTTCAATTACTTTCGTAACAGCTGCGGTGGCTGCAAGTTGGTCTTGGACGATGCTTTCCTTCTCAAATAAGGCATCTGTTTCTGCCTGTGCCTTTGTAGTAGCTTCTGCTTCAGCTTTTGCCTCTTCAAGTAATCTCGTATGAGTCGCAGCTTCCAACTGTGCCTGTGCTGATGCTTCTTCTTTAGCTTTCTCACGAATCTGAGTATCCAAGTCTCGGATTTTATCTTCAGTGTGCTGAATAGCCTACTCCTTTTATGCAAACAAGGCTGTGGCACTCTCCGCCAACTGAGTACTCTTATCCATGAGAGTAGTTTCTCCCTTGTCCATCTCCTCGACAATTTGTGTGTCTATCGCAGCTTGATGAGACTTGTTGCTGAGAGGTGATGCATCTCCAGAGAGAGTGTTTTCAAAGTCAGAAGAGACAGAATCCTTCTTGGCTCTTTTTCCTTTCTTTGGGGACACAAAGGCTTTCATCAAGGCTTTCCTCTTTGGTCTTCCTTTCAACTTCACCAGTGTTGCACCAATGATCTTCTTTACAGTATCATCAAGATCATAGCCTATCTTGATGACTTGGCCATTCTTATCTATCCAGCCATCAAGTGTAATAGAAAAATACATCTTAAACAATGTATCAGCCCCTACAGTCATGCCTGGCAGAATTTCTTTCTTCATTTTCGAGGGAGATTTAACATCCAATGCTCGAAACGGCTTAGTAATGGGGGCTCCATAAGGAAGTTGGCCAGCTTTCTTTGTGACAGTTCGATACATCTGAAAGATGATGGTATGGGCCAAGGAAAAGGATTTATCTTTGACAATTGCAGCCATCAATCGAGCTTCATACCTTGATGCATCTATAGTGGATGTGGCTTTAGGACGAATGCACCCAATGAGAATCTTATGCACAATTCTGTATATCAAAGGCATGGCAGCATAGTTGATGTGTGTCCCGATGCTTCGTCGATAGTCAGTATCTTCTGTGATCAACTTGTAAGCTTCATTAGAGGAAATCTTGATTTTCACAAAATCAAAAGCTCTTACCCTAGTGAGAAATGCTATGAGTTCGGCAGACACAACATACCAAAAATCACCAACAGTAAAAGTCATCCTATTTGGGTTCTTTGTGAAATGCAAGTTTGAATAGAATAAAGCCACCAACTCAGGATACACAACTTCAGAGTCAATACAAAAATTTAGCAGGTCTAACTTCTCAAACATCTCAGAGACGAGAATACCATGACTATCAAGATAGTCAAAATCGACTGTCTTGTGTGACATTACCTTTCTAGCCACAAAGCTTTGAAAAGAGTCATGATGTTGTTGACTCTTGAAAAGTTTGGGCCGAAATTTTGTATCTTTTGCAAACCCACCAAATGCTCGAAAGTTCTCAAACAGCATGTCACGACCTAAAATTTTTTAGGTTAATGGATTATTAGGTTAATCGCATGAATTAACTAACCTAATATGGACTCTCCCAAACCCTACCAATTCGCAACATAAAATTAATCAGAATGATTTAGAAATTGAAGTCGCCACTAATAATTTTTGGTAGGTTGATTAGAAACCTATGTAAAATAGCGGGAGGACTATTTTACTTCTACGAACCAGAGATTATGGATTCGAAGACTTGGTTACACTAGTTAATTAAAACTAATGCCCTTTCGGTACCTTAATTCCATGAGATGTCCTGAATCGATGACTCAAGTTTGACTGAATTTGCTTTAAGGTTCAAAAAGCTGGAGTGGTTTTTTTTTTGTGGTGTTTTACTTTTTACATGCAATGCATGAATGCTATGGATGATATGCAAACCAAGCGAATTAAAAGTCACATTACCCAATATGTAATTAACTAATTAATTAAGGCATGCGAAATGACATGGCATAGGAATGTGACATGGATATGCGATAATGACATACGACAATGAGGCATGCGAAATGATAACATAATGCACGTAATTAAAAAAAATGGGTGATGCATGTGTGTAATTTTCAAAAATTATGATGAGGTAATGAGCAGATTTTTTTTGTCTTTTTTTATGATACTAATGCAATCTAACTACATGACACGTGAGATGATATGACATGGCGCCGAAGCATGACATGTCATAATGACATGGCGAGATGACATGGATAATGACGTGGAAAAATGTCATAAAAAATGACATGGCAAGATGACATGGCTAAATGACGTGGTAAAATGACACGGCAAAATGACATGGCAAGCTGACGTGGCTAAATGACATGGCACGATGACATGCGACTATTTTTTATTTTCGAATTTCTTTAAAGAAAAAGAAACTATCCTATTCTCGGCAACTAATTTTCTAGACATGGAAAAGATCAATTAATTAATCCGTCCACTAATCAATCCATAATTATGATAACAATCTGCCAACTCAAATTGCAACTGTCATTTATTATTATTATTATTTGTTTTGAAATTTTCTGGATATGGCAAAAATAAATCAAACAAATCAAATAAACAATCAATCAAACATGTCAGTCAATCAATCAGACAATCAATGAATTGATCAATCAGTCAATCAATATGGTAGCTAACACCCAAACAGAATCCCGATCGCCAACATCCCGACCATCATATTTTCGAACTTTTCTAAAAAAATCAAATCTCAGATCTTGATTTAAAGGTTATTTTTTTATTCGGAGACAGCAAATCAGACCTAAAGGGTGATAGGTCAGATTAACTATCTCCGAGATTTTCTTGACAAAACTATGCTCCAACGATTCTAATTAAAAATCCATTACCTTGAATTTTCAAAAAAAAAAAAAAGATCCGTGGTTCGTTTAATGTCGACATCAGAACATACGAGAATAGCTTTATTTTGAATATAAATCAGCGAGCCAATATGCGAAAATATCGGGCAAACAACAGCCAATCACTTCGCGAACATGCTCGAATTAATCCTTAAAGCATAAGTGTGTTACCTTAATCAACGGAGGCGAAAACCGAGAGCTGGTTCGATGGGTTTGATGAGCGTGCGTGGCTCGGTGGGGTGAGAAGTCCAATGAACTAATTTTATCGACACTTGGGAAACTTAGTGTCCTGTGAGAAAATTGAAGACAAGAGCTCCCTTCAGCGCCTGCAATTCAATTAAAGGGCATGCAATAATCTGCAAAAGCAAAGCAAAGCAAATAAAATAAAATAAAATAACCCAGGGAGATCATGATGGGATAAGGCAGGATGGTGTTGGTGTGCCCGTAGTCTTCAATTGAATTGGCCTCTTCCAACCGATGATGTAACGGGGGCAATCTCGATCACCGTAGTTTGTGGCGTGGATCTTAGACATGTGAATACGATATCGTTTGATGGTGCTTTATGCAACGGCAATCAGATAGTACGTCATCACAGTGAGTACAATGAATTGGTCCTGCAAAATGAAACGAGACTCCAAGTTGTGGAGATGAGTTCTCGATGAATAGCTTTCCTTGGGATTCTTGCCGAAACAAACAGCTTCGCAATGCGAATGCTGGAGTCAAAAGTGAGCCAATTTTGTCTGCTTGACCAAAGAAAATTGCTTGATTATTTGACTACTGAATGCCGACCATGAGAACACGTGGATATGCTTGGAGAATTGCTGAGGACTCTTTAATGAATGCCAAGCAGCTAACATGGATGAGGAACAGTCAAGCACGAAACAGAATTTTTACTTTCCTTGGGGCTTCGAACACTTGTCGTCACTAGTATAAGGACCGTGGTAGGCGGACAAGATCCTCGTAGGTGCGGGTAATGCCACACAAGTGAAAACCGCAAGACAGCGAAGGAAATGGCCGACGCTGAGGCTAATGCGTATTGGTCGAAAATAGCAGCGGCAGCGGTGAAGATTGGAGTAGAGCCATCCAGGGTTGAGTCAAAGGGCTTCAGGAGTGCTGTAGAAACATCAGGGCTGATCAGAGGACGCCAACATTTCAGGGTCGTCGGGACTGAGCAGAAGGACGTTGGTGACGTTGCAGAACCGCCGGGACAAAGAGATGGAGTCGTCGGGACAGGACTTGAGGACGTCAACGGATGGATTTTCTAGTGTAAGCTGCTTTTATGTGGACTCTACGTGATTTCTGAAATTTTCTTTAAAAGCCAAAGTCCTCTCCCCCTCTCTCACGATCTTTTCTCCTCCTCCACTCTTTCTGACACCTCTTCTCTCAAATATGCCGTGAGTCCAATGGCCTCTCCAATTCTTTTTTTTTTTTTACTGAACCTCCTCCTCGCAACCCTAGGTTAATGTGAGATATATATAGACTGAGAAAAGCCTTGAATCGAAGGGTTTATTTTTGACCATCGGATTCAAGAAATAATGGCCGTTGGATTGAAGTTTATATCCTTAATGGGCTTGGATATTAAAATTTTGGCCACAATGGATGGGTTTAGGGCTTGGCTGAAATTCTCCCACTTATGGGCTTATTTGTGCGAATTTAGGGCCTAATCGGGTTTTAATTAATTAAATGGATAATTAATTAAAAACCTTGCTTTAAAGAACTAAAATGGACTGAAATGAATTTAAATTGAGCCCGTCCATGTAAATTTTAACCATCCCTCTGATAATCGAAAATTCCAAATTGATCTTGGTACCGTCACCTGTTAAATTAAGCTCGCTCGATTCGCCTTCGCCCGAATGTTTATGCATGACAGAAAAAATAAATATGCAATGTATGAAAATTTATTTTTTTGCGAGAATTATGGTTAATCCTCATTTTATATTTAAATGAATGAATTTCTAAAAACTTCAAAATTTAGGTGTCAACAGCTGCCCCTCTTTGAGTAGAAGCTCGCAGAGGTTTCGCTTAAAGACTAAAAGTGGACCTAAATTTTCATCTAAATAGATTTTTTTTTTTGGAAATGATGCAATGCAAGACTGAAAATAACATGCGTCTAACTTCTTTATTCAAAGAAATTACGCCTGGATCGTGTAAGGGGTATCTGTTTCTGCAAATACCTTATACGCTGAGGATTCCCTTAATCACCAGCGCTATGAGGATCTTAAGGTACTGGGCCCACCCGTCCTCAGGAATTTCTTTCTTCCTGACTCGGGGCGACGCAAGATGTCTGTAAGCCGAATTTGCGAGTTCTGGATCGCAAATCGGTAATGCTTCTGCGCCACGATTATCCACTCATCACGTGAAGCATTAGCTGTGAGTAAAACTTCCGAACCACGATCATCCGCTCATCACGTGGAACGTTGGCTAAGAATAAATCTTTCAAACTACAATCATCTGCCCATCCTGTGGAATGTCAGCTGAGAAATGCCTTTTGCATCACGATCATCCGCTCATCATGTGAAGCATTAGCTGCGAGTAAAGCTTTCGAACCACGATCATCCGCTCATCACGTGGAACGTCGGTTAAGAATAAAGCTTTCAAACCACAATCATCCGCTCATCCTGTGGAATGTCAGCCGAGGAAAGCCTCTGCATCACGATCATCCGTTCATCACGTGAAGCACTAGCTGCGAGTAAAGTTTTCGAACCACGATCATCCGCTTATCACGCGGAACGTCGGCTAAGAATAAAGCTTTCGAACCACGATCATCCGCTCATTACGTGGAACGTCGGCTAAGAATTGGCTTCTGCATCACGATCATCCTCTCATCACGTGAAGCATTGGCTGAGAATTGGCTTCTGCATCACGATCATCCGCTCATCACGTGAAGCATTGGCTAAGAATAAAGCTTTCGAACCACGATCATCCGCTCATCACGTGGAACGTCGGCTAAGAATTGGCTTCTGCATCACGATCATCCGCTCATCACGTGAAGCATTAGCTGAGAATAAAACTTTCGAACCACGATCATCCGCTCATCACGTGGAACGTCTGCCGAGAATTGCTTCTGCATCACGATCATCCGCTCATCACGTGAAGCATTAGCTGCGGGCCGGATTTACGAAATGCTGGTATCGCAATCAGGTAAAAACTGAATCACATTCATCATTTATGTGAAACAGTGGACAGAATTACGAAATGCTGGTATCGTAATCTGAGAATATCTGAATCACATTCATCCCTCATGTGAAACAGCGAACAGATTTGCGAAATGCTGGTATCGCAATCTGAGAATATCTTAATCATGTTCATCCTTTACATGAAACAGCAAACAGAATTGCGAAATGCTGGTATCGCAATCTGAGAAAATCTGAATCACATTCATTCTTTATGTGAAACAGTGGACAGAATTGTGAAATGCTGGTATCGCAATCTGGGAAAATCTGAATCATGTTCATCCTTTACATGAAACAGCGAACAGAATTGCGAAATGCTGGTATCGCAATCTGAGAAAATCTGAGTCACATTCATTCTTTATGTGAAACAGTGGACAGAATTGCGAAATGCTGGTATTGCAATATGGGAAAATCTGAATAGGGTGCTCGAATTATGGATCGAGTGGGCCTGATTGTCTTTTGGGATCTTCTGTCTAGATCACCGTGCTTAGCTTGATACCTACAACATTGAAAATGCAGTCATCCAAGTCTGAAAAAGAATCAGAAAACTTACCTTAGTTGACTGAAACCCGACTTTTAGGATTTACTGAATTGGCATGCTCAACCTGTTCAGTTCATAAGAAAATGGTGTTTTGCATGAACCTTAATGCAAATGCAACAATTTGTGAGCTTCTACTTGCATTGTAAAGCTTCACTGGAGATTTTGTCAATAAGGAAAACTGTCTGATCCTTTCGACAAAATTTGACCAAATAGAATGAGGAACATTCAATCAAAAAGGACTTTCACCCATTCTCTTAAAGTGGTTCAGGTTAAAGATACACTTACCTGAGGATTTGGAAGACTACCTGGTCGGCATTTGCCAGTAAGGTTTGCTTATTCAATGGTCCATGGATGAATTTCGAGACTTTAAGAGGCAACTCGATCATAAAAAATGTGCTACTTGCCAGACAATGTCAGAGGTAGAAAGCATACATGCTGAAACATGTTCAATGATTTGATGTAAAGCTAAATTGTTGAGTTTGCAAATGAAATAATGACTCATAACATGATTCACGCACAACTATTCTGTCAATTTTGCATTACCAATCATGTTCATAGAGGTTATCATATTGTGACTACTTCGAATGTAATATGAATGGGGGACTCCGGTCCGAAAGGGCATTCTCTCACTCTCGAGAAAAGATGCATATCTCGACTGCAGGATTCAAAAGAAATCACTCAACCTTACCATCATCGCATTCGACAATGGCCCGAGTAATCTCGTAATTGGTACGACCGAGCCGATCTGGAGGTCTTGATAAGGACCATAATGAGGGCTAGGTCAGAGGTTTTCAAATGGGACTCCAATCGAGTCAAGGCTATTGAAATGAAGTTTTTCGTCATCTGCTTCGGGTTTACAAGTTAAGAACCCTGCAAAAATGAAAGAGAAATAATATTGCTCGAACTTCTTCGAGCGATGCTTAAAACATTCAACTCAACGTTAACTCAAGTGCCCTAGTCAGAAGAGACTTTTGAAGGGTTGTAATGTAGGTTAGAATTGAGGCTGAGGAACGAGAAGGTTTGTTTTAGCTCAGAAAATATATGAGAAGGGCTTACCGTTGGTGATTATTGCTGCTTGTCACTGATTTTCGCTTTCAAATGATGCCATCATTGCTCGAGAGATGGTACAAACTTTCTGCTAAGGACTTGCATTTTGACATTTTCATAGGTTTTTCTCTCAACCCCTTTCGCATTTACAAGAGAATTATGGAATGACATTCAGCAGTATTTTGCAAATGAGCAAGAATTTGGATGGGCATTGGCCTTGCTTTTACCAGGCGTTTTGCTTTTTATATGCCCCAGATTTTTTTTAGAGATCAGCATTTTCTTTGCCCTTTCTTTTTTTTTTAATCTCACTTGGCTGCTGCATTTTCAGCCTTTTGATGAGTTTTTTCGGAGATTTTCTATTGACCCGATTTTTTCAACTTTTTCTGCTCAGAGATCAGCCATACTTGCTTTGAATTGAACATATGATCACCAACATGGGTTTAAGAAATGAATTTGTAGGCTCAAGTGGGCTATGCAAGGGATAAAGTGTATATGATAGAGAAATGAATGCTCTTCATCATCCTAAGGCACTTGAATTAATTTTTGAGCATAAATGCAAAGAAACACCCGAAGATTGATGTTAGTCTGAGCAATAGAATTTCTAACCATTTACCTCAACCTGCTTCTGAAATTTTCTGTTTTGGCCCAATGTGGGGTGGTTCTTAACAGGGGTAACATAAGTGAAACCTCCGCTCAAAAGGGGTAACAATGGATGACCTGTAGTGTTTGGGGCAAAGAAATAAATACCTCTGTCACCTCGGCTAAGGTACCTTTTGCGAGAAAATCCTTTGCCTTGAAGGATGCGGAATAATACCATTCAACTCACTGGGGGTTAAAAGTTAGGGATGTGTGGAAATGACTTGCCTTTCATCATCCTGTCACGCCCCATTCTATACAACTCAATCCACCATATGCAGTTTATGCTCCCTATTCAGAGTCGGTAAATCAAATCATGAAGAATAATCATGCATGAATCATGCAAATGGGTGAGCATTCTTAAAGTTCATGGATATAGAAATTCCAAGCATTATGTTCAAGAAAATGACCATGCAAGAATGCGAGAAAATTTTCAGGAACGAGAAAATCTAAGTTGCCCCAGAACATGTGAGAAAATGAAACAACTTGGGGATCCTACTCCTTATGTTGAGGGCTAGCTCATTTCTATCCTTGCCCCAAAGCAAGGAAATCATATGCATGATCGAGTCGAGAGAAGACTTGAGTGCCTTGGTTGCCCCCGTTCAATAGTGGTCACCATCATGGATGGTCGTATGGTCCTGCAAATAAGGAATGTATCACTTGAAAATCACATGAGATAGAGAAAAATACTTCCTTTTCCTAAGTCGAGGTCTGCTGGCCCCCATTTTCAATTATGATGGGTATAGCTTTTTCCAAAATGTGAGATTGCCCCAGACATGGCCAGTGTTTGGGAACTTAATTTTGAACTTTGACAAATAGCTTATTTTTCCACCTGATCCTGCACAGGAAATATGTGCATGAATAGGGTCTCAAAGATGAAACGAACAAAATTTTGAGAAGCTCTTGACTATTAATTTGCCCCAGTGGTAGCTATCGAAAACGATGTTTCCTAGCCTGGCACCTGCAAGAAGGAAAATAGAAGGTTATTTCTAGCAATGATGAGTCGAGGGCATGAAATACTCCCTTTGAGATCGAGCGGCCTTTGTCTTTCCTCAACTTTTGACATGGCGCGATAAATGGATCTATCGAGGGTGTAGTATGAGTCAGCCTTGACTGAATGATGGAATGTGGTTTGAGCTGACCGATGCCTATAGTTGGACGTGCCTCGATCAAGCCTTGACGGCTGTAGATGCCCCTTGTTTCATGCTTAGGTGAACTTTGGTCTTGAATCCTCTAGGGAAATGTGGACTCTGCAAACAGTCCTCTATTGGCTTGTGCCATCAAAGAATCGCGCCAAGGATCATTATTGGGCTGATCAAAGGACAACCAGCGGAAGTGTTGATCAGTATAGGGATCGCCGAAGGTGAGTGCCGAAACTTGATGTAAGGATCTTCAAGGATCGTTGTACATTTGATCCATCTGATTGATTACTGATGAATGATCAGCTATGGAGCTATTATGGGCACCAATGCTAGTTCTGGTATCTTGTGAGAAATGATTGACGGTGAAGAATGGAATCGCCTAAAATGGGTGATGAATTGGGACTCGCCATTTAGCCTGCTTCAATTGCATGATCGCCGAGTGCAGGGACATCCAAGGATTAATTAGGCTAATGCATGTTCAGATTTGAGAAATTGCACCATTGCCTCTAAATTGATCCTAATTTGAAATATTGAGGATCGTTGGTTTGACTTATGCAGCCATCAATGGCTCTTGGCAAGGTGAGATGATTAATGGAACATGTCCAGACTAGTGACGTCGATGAGGATCCATCATAATTGAATAATAGTCACTGGGAATCAGAACTGGAAAAGAAACCATGCAAAGCAAAAATCAAGAGGAAGTAGTAGAAAGCCAATTTTAGAGTTTGATTGAAAAGAGACAACCTGACTTGTTACGTTGGGTGATGAGTTCTCTATGGCTACTGAAAATCCAAGTTAGCAACTGGATCTGTCAATGAAGCCTCACTAGGCTTAACCTTGAAATTCACTCTAAGAATTTGTCAAGCTTAATGATAATTAACCAAAACAGAAGAATGCTTTTGATCAAACTAAGAAAAACAAATTCCACAACTTGACTACTCCCTGCTTCGCTTGATGATGTCTTCGATTTGCACCTCTAGAGTCTGCGAACAAAATGAGAACATGCAAGATCTTGACGAACTCGCTTGGGAATTCTTTGGTGTTATTCGTGTAGCATGAGCATCGAGAAGCTTTCTGGATGGTTGCTTCTTGCTATTGTGATGAAGAAGACTTCATGAGGATAAAAATGACGCTTTTGCTTCTTTTGTCCCCTTCTTCCTCTGACTTTGCTTTGAGCCATTTTTGTCTTTTTCTCTGCTCGCGCTATCTCCACTTCTATCGTAGCACTCAGAGACTTCGTGTGGTCATGTATGATAGACGAGTGGCCTTATACAAATTAGTGTTTTCTTGACGATCCATAATCACCTACAAAAGATAAGGGACCAATGAGTATATGACTGAAGAGAGGTCGGTCCATGACTGATTGATTGGTCTGATTTTCTTTTCTTTTTTTTATGCAAAAAGTGAGGAAACTTTCCTTATCAAATGCGATGTGATTTTTTTGGAAAAATTTCTTGCACATTACAACCTTGAAAAAAAAAGTGATAAAATCCTTTCGACATTTGGAACATCTCTGGGAGGAACTTTCATCACAAAGAAATTTCAAGTTAAATTTGTCAAGAAAATCTTGCATCCATTGAAATATTAAGGAAAAATGTGACAGAGTCGTCATTGATCAGTAAAATTTCCTGAGGGAATTTTTTTTTTAAATGACTCATCCATTTGATTTTTTTTTAAACATGGGATTAAGTTCAAAATCTGACTGAAACCTAGCATGGACCGACCAAAAATAAAGTAAATAAATCACGAAGGAGAGTGGCAAAATACTTACTTTCTGACCTACCATAATGCAAATCGCATAGACATACACATGAAACGTGAGGTTTGCTAACTAATAGGCTTCGAAGGTGGAGCCCCAAGGATACTCAGACCAAGCCAACTGGGGTTTGCGACTGGATCGAGGTCCCCCGTAGACATCCGGCTCAGCCAAGTGAAGACCCCCATCACCAGGGTAAGTGACGAGGGTATTCGCTCTCGGCACCGATTTAGAAAGGTTCGGGACTTGAAAAGGACGACTCGGGCCACAGGGTGATGGCAGAAGTGTCCCCAACCAAGCACCATCCTAAGCCTAGTCATTCAGGTCCAACGGCGGGTTGTGTGTGCAGGGTGTAGTGTCTATCCAACTAAGGCATGCATGACAGTTTAATAGCAATCAGCGCTTCAATATAAACCCCTCAAGCATACATTCCTACTCCAATCTGCAAGAAAAGTGTTAGCAAACACTCGCCCCCTTATCACTCCAAACCTGCAAAAATATTTAACACATTAAGGTGAGATTCAATCAAGATCGCCAAATGCGAGACATCCATGAAATTTTCAACAGGCCTAAGTCCACTAAAGCTTTTAATTTTTTGAAAAAATTCAGGTGAACCAATTAAATTTTTTTTCGAAAAATTAAAATCAAGTCCCCAGTGAAGTCGCCAAGCTGTCACGACCTAAAATTTTTTTAGGTTAATGGATTATTAGGTTAATCGCACGAATTAACTAACCTAATACGGACTCTCCCAAACCCTACCAATTCGCAACTTAAAATTAATCAGAATGATTTAGAAATTGAAGTCGCCACTAATCATTTTTGGTAGGTTGATTAGAAACCTAAGTAAAATAGCGGGAGGACTATTTTACTTCTACGAACCAGAGATTACGGATTCGGGGACTTGGTTACACTAGTTAATTAAAACTAATGCCCTTTCGGTACCTTAATTCCATGAGATGTCCTGAATCGATGACTCAAGTTTGACTGAATTTGCTTTAAGGTTCAAAAAGCTGGAGTGGTTTTTTTTTGTGGTGTTTTACTTTTTACATGCAATGCATGAATGCTATGGATGATATGCAAACCATGCGAATTAAAAGTCACATTACCCAATATGCAATTAACTAATTAATTAAGGCATGCGAAATGACATAGCATAGGAATGTGACATGGATATGCGATAATGACATGCGACAATGAGGCATGCGAAATGATAACATAATGCACGTAATTAAAAAAAAAATGGGTGATGCATGTGTGTAATTTTCAAAAATTATGATGAGGTAATGAGCAGATTTTTTTATCTTTTTTTTTTATGATACTGATGCAATCTAACTACATGACACGTGAGATGATATGACATGGCGCCGATCCATGACATGGCATAATGACATGGCGAGATGACATGGATAATGACGTGGAAAAATGTCATAAAAAATGACGTTGCAAGATGACATGGCCAAATGACGTGGTAAAATGACATGGCAAAATGGCGTGGCAAAATGACATGGCAAGCTGACGTGACTAAATGACGTGGCAAGATGACATGCGACTATTTTTTATTTTCGAATTTCTTTAAAGAAAAAGAAACTATCCTATTCTCGGCAACTAATTTTCTAGACATGGCAAAGATCAATTAATTAATTCGTCCACTAATCAATCCATAATTATGATAACAATCTGCCAACTCAAATTGCAACTGTCATTTATTATTATTATTTTTTGTTTTGAAATTTTCTGGATATGGCAAAAGTCAATCAAACAAATCAAATAGACAATCAATCAAACATGTCAGTCAGTCAATCAGATAATCAATGAATTGATCAATCAATCAATCAATCTGGCAGCTAACATCCAAACAGAATCCCGATCGCCAACATCCCGACCATCATATTTTCGAACTTTTCTAAAAAAATCAAATCTCAGATCTTGATTTAAAGGTTGTTTTTTTATTCGGAGACATCAAATCAGACCTAAAGGGTGATAGGTCAGATTAACTATCTCCGAGATTTTCTTGACAAAACTATGCTCCAACGATTCTAATTAAAATTCATTACCTTGAATTTCCACAAAAAAAAAAGATCTGTGGTTCGTTTAATGTCGACATCAAAACATGCGAGAATAGCTTTATTTTGAATAAAAATCAGCGAGCCAAATATGCGAAAATATCGAGCAAAGAGTAGCCAATCACTTCGCGAACATGCTCGAATTAATCCTTAAAGCATAAGTGTGTTACCTTAATCAACGGAGGCGAAAACCGAGAGCTGGTTCGATAGGTTTGATGAGCGTGCGTGGCTCGGTGGGGTGAGAAGTCCAATGAACTAATTTTACCGACACTTGGGAAACTTAGGGCGCGCATGGCAACACTTCTGCTTCAGAAATCATTTCTGAAGCTGAAGTTGATTTTTCAACTTCTCAATCAGAAGCAGAAGTTGATTTTTCAACTTCTCCATCAGAAGTTGATTTCTACTTCTGAAATTTTCTATTTTTAAAACATTATTAACCCGCCGGCGACCGGCGGGCGGCTGCGGTGGCGTATGGCGACCGACGACCGGCAACCGGCGGCGTCCGGCGGCCAGCGACGGTGGCGTCCGGCGGCGGCGTCCGGCGGCCGGCGGCGGCGGCCGGCGGCGGCGTCCGGCGGCGGCGATCGGTGGCGGCGATCTGTGACGGCGGCTGCGATGACGTCCGGTGGCGGCGACCGGCGGCGGTGGCGTCCGGCGACGGGCGGCGGTGGCGTCCGGCGACCGGCGGCGGTGGCGTCCGGCGACCGGCGGCGGCGGCTGCGACGGAGTCCGGCGGCGACGACGACCTGGGGCGGCGGCGTCCAGCGACCGGCGGCGGCGGCGGTCGGCGACCGGCGGAGGCGGCGGTCGGCGGCGAAAGATCGGTGTAGTTGAGAAGTGATTTCTTTTTTAGAAGCTACAATTTTTAGCTTCTCAAAATTGGCCAAAAATCACTTCTGGAAGTAGAAATCACTTCTAGAATCACTTCTGGAAGTGATTCCTCAATATTTTTACCAAACGGCTTTCAGCTTCAGAAACACTTCTGAAGTGTCTTTACCAAACGGATTTCAGCTTCAGAAGCACTTCAGAAGCAGAAATTCTGCTTCTGAAGTGTTACCATGCGCCCCCTTAGTGTCCTGTGAGAAAATTGAAGACAAGAGCTCCCTTCAGCGCCTGCAATTCAATTAAAGGGCATGCAATAATCTGCAAAAGCAAAGCAAAGCAAATAAAATAAAATAACCCAGGGAGATCATGATGGGATAAGGCAGGATGGTGTTGGTGTGCCCGTAGTCTTCAATTGAATTGGCCTCTTCCAACCGATGATGTAACGGGGGCAATCTCGGTCACCGTAGTTTGTGGCGTGGATCTTAGACATGTAAATACGATATCGTTTGATGGTGCTTTATGCAACGGCAATCAGATAGTACGTCATCACAGTGAGTACGATGAATTGATCCTGCAAAATGAAACAAGACTCCAAGTTGTGGAGATGAGTTCTCGATGAATAGCTTTCCTTGGGATTCTTGCCGATACAAACAGCTTCGCAATGCGAATGCTGGAGTCAAAAGTGAGCCAATTTTGTCTGCTTGACCAAAGAAAATTGATTGATTATTTGACTACTGAATGCCGACCATGAGAACACGTGGATATGCTTGGAGAATTGCTGAGGACTCTTTAATGAATGCCAAGCAGCTAACATGGATGAGGAACAGTCAAGCACGAAACAGAATTTTTACTTTCCTTGGGGCTTCGAACACTTGTCGTCACAAGTATAAGGACCGTGGTAGACGGACAAGATCCTCGTAGGTGCGGGTAATGCCACACAAGTGAAAACTGCAAGACAGCGAAGGAAATGGCCGACGCTGAGGCTAATGCGTATTGGTCGAAAATAGCAGCGGCAGCGGTGAAGATTCGAGTAGAGCCATCCAGGGTTGAGTCAAAGGGCTTCAGGAGTGCTGTAGAAACTCAGGGCTGATCAGAGGACGCCAACATTTCAGGGTCGTCGGGACTGAGCAGAAGGACGTTGGTGACGTTGCAGAACCGCCGGGACAAAGAGATGGAGTCGTCGGGACAGGACTTGAGGACGTCAACGGATGGATTTTCTATTGTAAGCTGCTTTTGTGTGGACTCTACGTGATTTCTGAAATTTTCTTTAAAAGCCAAAGTCCTCTCCCCCTCTCTCACGATCTTTTCTCCTCCTCCACTCTTTCTGACACCTCTTCTCTCAAATATGCCGTGAGTCCAATGGCCTCTCCAATTCTTTTTTTTTTTTTACTGAACCTCCCCCCCGCAACCCTAGGTTAATGTGAGATATATATAGACTGAGAAAAGCCTTGAATAGTAGGGTTTATTTTTGACCATCGGATTCAAGAAATAATGGCCATTGGATTGAAGTTTATATCCTTAGTGGGCTTGGATATTAAAATTTTGGCCACAATGGATGGGTTTAGGGCTTGGCTGAAATTCTCCCACTTATGGGCTTATTTGTGCGAATTTAGGGCCTAATCGGGTTTTAATTAATTAAATGGATAATTAATTAAAAACCTTGCTTTAAAGAACTAAAATGGACTGAAATGAATTTAAATTTTGGCCATCCCTCTGATAATCGAAAATTCCAAATTGATCTTGGTACCATCACCTGTTAAATTAAGCTCGCTCGATTCGCCTTCGCCCGAATGTTAATGCATGACAGAAAAAATGAATATGCAATGTATGAAAATTTATTTTTTTGCGAGAATTATGGTTAATCCTCATTTTATATTTAAATGAATGAATTTCTAAAAACTTCAAAATTTAGGTGTCAACACAGCAAATCATCGTCATCAGTAGTCCTCACCCTCGATTCAGTGTCATCTCCCCCTTCCGTAGAATCGTAGACTTCCTCTACATCAGCACTTATCTTTTCATTGCCTTTCGATGTACCAACATTCTTTTTCTCAACACTAACAGAACCAAAAGGACTTGCAAATTTTCTAACTTCAGTCTCAACATCCGACTCAGAATCAAACCCAAAACTATTCAAAAAAATTTACACAGCACAATCATCCATTCCGGATTCACGCATGAGGGTTATGGATTTTTGTATCCCCTCAAGAGTTTGTAATGAAGAGGGAGTAGAAATACTCGAACCTGGACTCGGACAAGCGCAGGGGTGTGAAATAGTTGTAAAGTTTCCTCCTTTGGCGGTGAGTTAGCAGACCCACTCGATCCTCGCTCTTCAGTGGAGACTTTCATGCTATCTGATTCTTTGTCCACCAAAGTAATGTGCGAAGGTCCGCGTTTTGAGAAACGAGCGACTTGGGCGGAGGTTCTTTGTGACTGGCGAACAGATGTGGAGATTTTCTTTGGTTCGAGGGAGATAGGTTTGCGAGGCATGATGGAGAAGATGAACGGTTTTCTTGTGGAAAGTTTGAATTTTTTAGAAGATACGAGAAAGTTGATAGCTTTTCGAAGGGCGGTTGTGTGTGTAAAGAGTGAGAAACTGTTCCTTTTATAAGGAGAGTGTAAGGAGCGGTTATTAAAGGCAACTTTCCAAGCGGTTTTTCGAGATGGCCGAGAAAATAGGGATTTATGAGAAATGATAACGGGTAGTTTTTCTTGGAAAATGAATATGCATGATAATATTCGATTAATCACAACATATTCGAATAAAATCATAAAAGATTTGAGATCATACCTTCGCTTCTTAGCAAATTGGAAAGGATTTTTATATCCTTTCTTTCAACCCCTATTTCTTGCATCTGCTCAAGATTTTATAGGGAAGTTAGTAATTCCAAGTCTCTCTTTTATGAAATTGAAACTGCCTTTTTCAAGAGGCTTCGTAAAGATGTCAGCCAATTGATTTTTAGAATCAACAAAATGAATATGAACATTGTTGTTCTGCACATGATCTCTTATGAAATGATGCTTGATCTCTATGTGCTTGGCCCTTGAGTGAAGAACATGATTTTTTGTCAAGGTAATGGCGCTTGTGTTGTCATATTTAATCTCAACGTTGGATTCCTCAATATCATAATCTTGAAGTTGTTGCTTCAACCAAAAAGATTTGTGCGCAACAGCTTCCCAGAGCAACATATTCTGCCTCTGCCGTAGATAGAGCCACTGTACTCTGTTTCTTGGAGAACCAAGATACCAGCATGTTTCCCATTAGTTGGCATGTCCCTGATGTGCTCTTTCTATCAATTCGACACCCAGCATAGTCATCATCAGAATATCCAATAAGAGATAAATTTGAATTTCTAGGGTACCGCAATCCAAGTGAAGAAAAAGTGCTGACATATCTAATGATTCTCTTGACAGCAGAGAGATGTGATTCTCTTGGGTTTGATTGAAAACGAGCACACATGCACACACTGAAAAGAATATCTGGTCAAGAAGCAGTAAGATAAAGTAGAGATCCAATCATGCTTCTATAAAAGTTTTTGATCTACCTTTTTCTCAGTATCATCTTTTCCAAGCTTTGAAGAATGAGACATGGGAGTTTTAGTCTTTTTGCATTTATCAAGCCCAAACTTTTTTACAAGTTCCTTTGCATACTTTTCTTGATAGATAAACGTACCTTCATTTCCTTGCTTGATTTATAGTCCAAGGAAAAAATTTAACTCACCCATCATACTCATTTCAAACTCATTTGTCATGGTCTGCGAAAAATTCTTGCACAGAGTTCCATTAGTAGAACAAAAAATAATGTCATCAACGTATATTCGAACTAGAAGAATGTTCTTACCTTCCCTTTGAATAAATAGAGTAGTGTCTATTTTACCTTTTTCGAAACCATTTGAGATGAGAAAAGTACTTAGCCTTTCATACCAAGCACGTGGTGCTTGTTTTAGACCATACAAAACTTTGTTCAGTTTGTAAACATAATCAGATCTGTTCGGGTCTTCGAAACCTGGTGGTTGATCTACGTATACATCTTCTTTGATATAGCCGTTCAGGAACGCACTTTTGACATCCATATAAAAAAAACTTGAAGTCATAATAACATGCATATGCTAATAATAATCTTATAGCTTCTAGCTTAGCTACCGGCGCATAGTCTCGTCGTAGTCAATCCCTTCCTCTTGTGAGTATCCTTTTGCAACTAACCTTGCTTTGTTTCTTGTGACTCCTCCTTTGTTATCAAGCTTATTTCGGAATACCCATTTTGCACCAATAACTAGTCTATCTTTTGGTTTTGGAACCAGTTCCCAGACTTGATTCACTTTGAATTGTAGTAGTTCTTCTTGCATCGCCTCTATCCAACTTTCATTCGAAAGTGCTTTTGTCAAATCTTTTGGTTCAATTTTAGAAATAAGAGCAAAAGTACATGTCACTTCCTTGACAAAGGCTCGAGTTTTGATTCCATCTTGTATGTTTCCAATGACAAGTTGTAGTGGATGACTGGACTTATGCTTCCAGTTGTGGTCAAACTCTCTTTTTGCTTTTCATCTGTAGAGGAAGCAGATTGAGTAGAGTCTTCGGACATGTTGGTCTGTACGCCTTGTTGAAATGAATGTTCTATATTTTATTCCACTTGAGTGACATAGAGAGTGCTCTTCTCATCAAACTTCACGTTCATTGATTCTTCCACAATGCAAGAGTTTTTATTAAAGATCCTGTATGGCTTTGCTTGTTGTGGAGTAACCAAGAAAGATTGCTTCATCGGACTTCTCATCAAACTTATCAACTCTGTCATTTGCATTTTTAAACACAAAACATTTGCAACCAAACACTTTGAAGTAGGAGATATTCGGTTTTCTGCCTTTAAAGAGTTCATAAGGCATTTTATCAAGAAGTGGTCTGAGATACACAAGATTTGAAATATAACAAGCAGTTGAGACTGCCTCTGCCCAAAAGTATGAAGGAATTTTGCTCTCAATTAAAAGTGTTCTTGCCATTTCCTGTAGAGAACGATTTTTTCTCTCTACAACCCCATTTTGTTCTGGAGTGTAAGGAGTAGAGAAATTGTGTTGTAAACCCTTTTCAATGCAATAAGAAGAGAAATTTTGATTTTCAAATTCTCCACCGTGATCCATTTTAATGCAAGAGATTGTGTAACCTTTTTCGTTCTGGATGAGTTTTGCAAATCTAGAGAAATATGAAAATACTTCATTTTTGTGAGCAAGAAAGTATACCCATGTAAAACGAGTATAGTCATCTACTATTACTAGACAGTATCTCTTACCGCTAAGGCTTTGACTTCGGGTAGGACAAAAAATGTCCATATGTAGAACCTGTAATGCTCGATTAGTAGAGACACAATTGATTGGTTTGAAGGAACTTCTTACCTGCTTTCCGAGAGTACGGGCTGTACATAATTCAGCTTAGTCAAACCTGACTTTAGGTAATCCTTTCACAAGCCTTTTGGAAGATAGCTCGATAATTTGTTTATGACTAATGTGCCCAAGTTTCTTGTGCCATAGATCAGACTCTTCCTTGATTGTGATCAGACATTTTTCTTCTTATGTATCCACATCTAATAGATAGATGTTCTCATGTCTTCTTCCAGTAAAGATTTGAGTTTTGCCACTGTTTTCACCTGTGCATTTATTTTCTTGAAAGCATATCTTATAGCCAATATCACAAAGTTGACTTACGCTCATAAGATTGTAGTTGAGTCCTTCAACAAGTGATACATTGCTTATTGTTAGCTTTCCAATTCTGACAGTTCCTCTGCCTGTTATCTTTCCTTTGCTTCCTCCGAAAGACACACTTCTCTCATTTACTTTGGAGATTTCCATAAACTTGCTTGCATCACCTGTCATATGTCTTGAACAACCACTATCAAGGTACCACTTGTTCCCTACAAACAATATATAGATTTACGGTTTCTTTGGTACCCAAATTTTTTTTGGGTCCTTTTGTGTTAGTAGACTCCATCAATTTGATAAAAGACCCTCTGATAGGTTTCCAGATTTTGAAGCACTCATTTTTCAAATGAGTCTTATCTCCACAATTGGAACAGAAAAATTCATAACCAACGGGTTTTATAAAATGTCTTTGAAAATGTTTTTTGTACTCTTTCTTCGAAGGTCTCTGTTTTTGTCTTTCTTCATATCTAGGAAATGTATTTTGTAAAACTGTTTTCTTTTCCATTCCAAAACCATTTTTTGTCATAATAAGGAATATGAATAGAGAGAATATGCTCCAAAGTTTTTGAACCTGTCGAAAAATTATTTTTTATGTTTGAAATATCTTGTTTGATAAAAACATTATCTTTTGAGAGTGAATCGTATTTTCGTTGTAAATCTGAGAGATCCTTTTTGAGAAAATCATGTTTTTCGAATAAGCTTATATTTTCCTTTTTGAGAAGATCACGATCTTGAAGCACCACAGAATATTCCTTTTGAAGAAAATCAAATTTTTCATTTTTGGAAAGATCTTGTTTTCTTAACAGAGAATTTTCTTTTTTCAAATCAGAGATCCTTTTAAGAGCCTTTTTCATATCCGAACATAACTCATTAATGTAATCAGATACTTCATCAAAGATATCAAAAGAACTTACCTCTTTTTCATCCTCTGAATCCGAAGTTACCATAAGATAAATATTTGCGCAATCTTCATCACCACTTTCTTCATACTCGGTATCGCTCCATGTCACAGCCTTTAACGCTTTCTTTTTCTTCTCAAATTTTCCTCGAGTCTTCTTCAGAGAAGGACAGTTTGGCTTGATGTGTCCACGTTTACCACATTCGAAACAAGTTACCTCCTTGCTTTCATCTTTTTCAGCAAAAGATTTTTCAGTTTGTCTGAAAGGACGTTTTCCTTTGAAGTTTCTCCCTCTTCTAGCCATCTTTCTAAATTTTTTTACCACCAGTCCCAATTCTTCATCGTCATCCTCTACCTCTGATTCGAAGTCACTCGAATTAATCAACTTTGATCTCATGGCAATTTCTTTTCTTCCTTTTGTTTCATCTTCATCATTCTGGCGCTCAGACTCATAGGATGTTAATGTACCTACAAGTTCATCAACAGTTAAAGGTGAGATTCTTGAAGTTTCACGAATAGTGGTTTTGATGTTGTTCCACTCCTTTGTCAATCCTCTCAGAATTTTGTTGACCCTTTCTGTTTGAGAGATCTGCTTGCCATAGTATGTTAAGCCATTCACAATATCTATAAACCTGTTGATCATATCAGAAATAGATTCGTCAGGTTTCATCTTAAAAGATTCATAGTTTCCAAGCAAAATATTCGTTTTCGTTTCCTTGACACTATCAGTCCCTTCATGGGTAAGCTGCAGACTTTCCCAAATTTCCTTTGTTGTTTCACAAGAGCAGATACGATTATATTGAGATGGAGAAAGAGAACAATAGAAAGAATAAATTGCTTTTGAATCCAAATCTTCTCTCTTGGAGATTTCTGTGGCACTATGCTTTGGTTCTTCTTTGCTACTTTCTTTTGACGAGGAGATTGTTGGATTTGCCACATTCTGCACAACATCCCACATTAGTGGATCTGTAGATTTGATGAATGCTTTCATCTTGTTCTTCCAGATGATGTAGGCTCTTCCATCAAAGTATGGAGGTCGCGTATTGCTTTGTCCTTCCACAATACCCGCTCCAAGAATACTAGCCATTGAGGATCGTTAGCTTAGAAGTATACATTTCCAAAAATAAGCCTTAGGCTCTGATACCAATTGTTGTTCCTGGCTAGGCTATACACCTAGAGGGGGTGAATAGGTGTATCAATCGAATTTTGATGAATAATGCGGAATTGATAAAATAATCGAAATCAAGATAACACAAGTGATAGCAAAGTACTGTAGAGCTTCTGCCAGACAGTTAATAGATGCAGTTAATAGAGGCAGAAGGAGTAGGAAAGCGTTGCATACGAGATTATAGTGGTTCGGCTGTTGAGGGCCTACGTCCACTCTCCCACACTAACAGCCTACTGACTGGATTTCACTAAGTATCCGAATAAGAGATTACAGGAACAAGAGTAATTGCTTGAACTTCAATTGCTTCTACAGAAGCGAGCTATACCTCTACCGAGATCTTTCACTCAACACTCTTTCTCTGCTTCACTCTCTCTTACGGGATTCACAAAGGTACTTTTAGACAACAATGAAGCTCTCTCTCTGAATAAGGTCGGTTTTCTCTTGGTCGTCCTCCGTTCTTTGAACTTCGTGCTCTTTATAGTCCTCGTCCTCCAAGCTCCCCGCTGGACAGATTCACTCCGAGGATCAATCACCAATACTAGCCGTTGGTTGATTGATAAAAGAACACTAGTCGTTTACGGTAAGATTCACCAGAAATTTGGAAAGATATACTCGCCCATACAAACATATCGTAAGACTTTTAGACAAAGAATATAAATAAGATATTTGCCTAACTTTAGAAAGATAATCAAGATATCCTATAAAAGGCAAAATCTTTAGAAAATCATTTTGATTGACACTAAAATAATATGACTTAGCATCGAAATCTTTTCCAGATCATCGATCGTTAGTGGGGAAGTTTGATCTGCTAAGAGATAGAAAATAGGATTAGTTGATTTAGAAAGAATTCAAAAGTAACGTGTTCGAATTTCGAACCAGTGTGCCTCTGCCATATGGTTTGCCTGCTTCTATCAACAAGGATAGTGTCGGTGATCAATCCACAGTGAAGTGCAAATCCTTTAGAAGCAACCAAATTCTTTACACTAGAACATAAATGGTTTTGTGTACGTCAAAATGAATTATAATATTCATAACAGTTTCTTTCTCTGTTGTACATCAGCCACGGCGATGGCCGATAACTGACCGCAGGTGAGGTCGAGCTTGTCCGAGGCCTGCGAGAATTGAGCTCGTCGGATTTGGCGAGGCTCGTCCCTCGCCTATGGTCAATCTTCGTGGCTAGCGACCAGCAAAGAAAGAAAGAAAGAAAAAATAAAAATCTATTTAAATCTATTCCAAAATCATAAATAAAAAATATTAAAAATTATAAAATAATTATTTATATTAATGCTCGTCATGCCACGTAGAACTTGTTAAATCATGTCTCGAAATTTTGAGCATAGTGAACGAAGTCGGAAGTGAAGTTTTCGTGCAGGCGAAGAAATAAATCAGAAAAAGAAAAGCGCACCTTGGCGGTGACGACTACCTCTTGACACTCTGTTTGTTTGTTTCATTATTTTTATTTGGTCAAAGATGCATTCTTTAATGAGCCAAGATGAAGTTTCGTGCAAGATTGGCCAAGAAAGAATATTTTATTCTTTCTTGCTTCGGTGCGGTGGACGTTTTCATGCATAGAGTTTTCTTTTTCACATGGATTTTGCCCGAGGATATATATGTCGTTTATTCTGGAGAAGAGGCCACCGCAGTAGATGTGCATCGTAGAAGCCGTCGTTAAGCCGAAGTTGAGAAGATCCTTGAAGCGCCGAAATACCGAGCGCTTGACATAAAGAGGGCTTCGTGACATGCCCAGAGAAAACGAAGAGGAGTCTTGAAGCGCTGTTTGTCACAACGAGTGCTTGGCATTGGGACTTCGTTTTGTTCGCGGAATTACATCAACAATTTAAGTGTCGAAGTCGATTAAATCTTGAGGTTAGATTTGTGTTTTAATTCCTTTACGAGATTGAGAAATTATTTCGCTAGGAATTTGGAGGCTAAACACTGTGTGCGTTCTTGGATGTAATTGGAGTTGGGAAACACCAAGAGTGTGTTTGTGTAACTCGAGTGATCTGTAATCTCCGTGTCTCGCTTGTTCTATAGTGGAATTGTTACTGCTCTCCCCGTGAAAGTATGTCTCTAAGATCGAACTACGTACATCTGGTGTTCGATTTACTTTACTCGTTCTGTCTATTTTATTTGATCGATCGCTTGGTTCCGCGCAACAAGACTGTCGGATTCACATAATCGGTTTTTGAACAAACCACAACGCGAAAAATCAAATGAGATTTTTCTTACCAAGCGGCGGAAAATACTTTTCAGTTCATTTTCAGATCTCAGCTAAACACCAAAAGATATTATTATTATTTTTTTTTCTGAAAAATTACTTGTCAAGAAATATTTTTTTATAAAAATGTCAGATTTTTCAATATCTTCTCTAACCTCTAGGCGGCTACCGAATCAGTATGTTGAGTCGTTGACCTTGCCCTGTTGCCTGTTCACGGATGCATCCCGGAAATTTCCGACACGTTAGATTTAGTAATTCAAAATAGTCGAAAGAGAAGGCAGGAGAGATAATGACCGATGTGCAATTGTTATGGCAATTGACGAAGTCATAATGTACAGTAGACTGACCCACCGCGGACCTAAAAACAAAATTGTTGAGATTAATCAAATTTTTGTTCTTTCCCAAGAATGTGACCACGTCCTTTGCTCCGAGATTTAGTTATAGAGATGCAAATCCAATGCGGAGCCGTGTATAAAATTGGCAAGTATAAAACTAATAAACGGACGCCAAAGATGAATACTTATAGCATGCACCTCCCTAAAAATATCTAGGCTGCGTTTGGTCGTCCGGATTTTTTTGCCGGATAGGATAAGGATATGATAGGATTTGAAATATCATATACGTCGTTTGGTGATGTCCGGATATTATACATGGAATCAATTCATCTCTCTCATGGTGGTGTTGAAGAAAGATAAGACGCCACAAACCATTATCTTTATCCTCCAACAATGGCAGCGTTTGATGATGTCCAAACCAGCCACAGCGTCTTCAATGAGCACAAAAACAGAAGCACACATAGAGTCAGAAGACGAAGCATAGATTACCAGTCCAGTCTCGCTATCCCTGGCGAGAGTAAACTTCTGATCGGAGCTGTAGTCCTTCGTAAGCAAGTCTACAAATCAAAATCGACTCGAATCTAAAAAAAAAAAAAAAACCAAAAGCGCACATAGAGAGATATAGAGGAGGTACCTTTCGCCTTTTTTTCGAAATCGGAGAAGAGAGAGGGTCCTTTGTTCATGTTTCCGATCAGAGAAAAATGAAGAATTTGGAGAAATCTTCTCAGCGATTGGAGATACGAAGATTGAAGGAGAGAGAGAGAGAGAGAGAGAGAGAGAGAGAGAGAGAGAAATCCACTAGCGCCTTTTTGATTTTTTCCTCCGAAGCCATAAATGGAAGTTTTGAGATTTTCTGCTTTGAGAGAAATCCTATCCGGCCTTATCCTACCCCCCCTCCCCGGATTTTTTTATACGGCCTATATCCCCTCTATATTCTACCTTATACTATCCGGATCATCTACCAAACACGGGATAGGATAAAACATATCCTATCCCGAGTTTTATACGGACGACCAAACGCAGCCCTATAATTTTCGGAATGAACCTTACCTAATACCAACTACCACTTCATAATTAGTCAACTTTCGGGAACAACATTCCCTCCTCTTAATTTACGCAAATTGAATATTCTACGGCGAATACCTCTGAAAATTTCAAGTAACATGAGAAGGAACATAGAGAATCCAGATGCACTCCATGTCAGCGCCATTCGTTTGAGAATTCGTACATTGACACGGATCGTATAAGGTATTCCCTTTTCGTTCATTGATACCGACACGTAAAAGAAGAGCGAACCGCACTCCGAGCCTGGAACCATCCAATAACTCAAATCCACAGTCACCGCGAAATCGAGGATTCAGACACAAGGGAAAAATCTGTTAGAAAAAAAACGTACAATATGTATATAATTATAGATTGGTTGGCCTTATCGTTGCTCTTGGTGCATCACCATAGCAACGCATTTTCCAAATACAAGGGTATGGTGTTCACACGCACCTTGTCATCCCGAGCTCCTTGGGTTTATAATTATCGATTCTTCGCCCATAGGAAGATATCCACAATCTTGGAATTCCTCAAGTCTTTAAATTTCTCGGGTCGAAGAACATTCAATCTAAGTGATATGGGGATTGCCCCGTTCACATGCCCAGAGTCCATCATAGCCATTTTGGCCTTTAGCTCAAACGATCCAGCATGTAACTTGGTCCAAGGATTTACTCAAGTACATTTTTTTTTCAGCCTGAATCTCATGCAAGATCACTTGAATTTCTTGCACCTGACTGATCACAGTCTTAGAGTCCACCATCATATGATTAAGGAATCGTCCGACAACAAATTTCTTTGCTTCGGCATCCTTTGTTTTATATTTCCGGTCAAGGATTCTCATAATCCTTTGACGTCCTTAT
Source organism: Rhodomyrtus psidioides (assembly GCA_021437785.1). Classification (NCBI taxonomy): domain Eukaryota; kingdom Viridiplantae; phylum Streptophyta; class Magnoliopsida; order Myrtales; family Myrtaceae; genus Rhodomyrtus; species Rhodomyrtus psidioides. Next base: position 2,409,634 of record JAILYB010000091.1, on the reverse strand, counting down.
TGCACAATAGACATTGTACAAGGAGTCATATAAGCCATTCATGACATAATTCCTACATAGGAAGTCAGAATGCTTCCAAAGCCTCAACCTCGTTGAAGGCTTGCTTATCCGTTTCTCCATTGGATACCTTAGGAGGTTCCTCAGTCAAGAATCTCGCAAGATTCAAACCAACATCTTTTAAAGTTCAATCAATTGAACTTTTCAAGTTTCTTACCATAGTGGATAGAAACAGCGACAGAGGTAGACGATGATCCATACAGAAGCCTTTAGACAGCAAAAGCAGAACCTTTGGTGATGTCGTTAGCAGCCACATCAACAACTTCGTTTCCAGTGGCAATCTGAATACTAAATATGTATTCTCTTTGTCTGCATGATTGACAGTACAAAAACACAATAGTCAATCTGGACAAAACCATAAAAAAGCAAATCTACCATTAGATTTCGTTGATGATAGGGTAAAGCACCACATCAAAGTCATAAATAATATAACTTGGTATTAGCCACTGATTAGACCGTTGAGGTCACGAACGAGAGTTCATTTTGAATTGATGGCAACGCTTCAGACTTGCGATGAATCATAGGCTCTCGACGGGCACATAGATACTTCTTGGAATGCCACAGACAAGGCTGGTCGTCGTAAGGAGTCCACCAAAGAATTTGTCAAAGATACCTAACAGGCAAAGATAAGATTTGCATGACCTGTTGGTGTTATTGACAAATTAAAATTCGTCAATTTGGTCAAGGATTTATTGAACCGTTTGACAATTAGATCCTGTCCAGAATACTTCATGAGACTTCTCGCTTTTCGTCCATTCCTTTTATTCTCCTGCAAAAGACGTTTGATCCCAAAAATCAAACTGCACTTATATGGAAAAATTCAGATATCATTGTTCCATCACAATCTTCAATCCCTAGGGGATCCCTTTCGAAGGTCCTCCTCGAATCTGCAGAAGAAGGAATAGAAGACTTCTTTCCTTCACTATATCTGTCATGTAAGTGATTAATCTTTTAAGAGAAGACGAATCTGTTTTAAGATTGTTAGAAAAAAAACATACAATATGTATATTAATCTATACAATGACAGAACCAAATCATAAGCAATGAAATGAAAGATAGGTTTATAACAGACATGTCATGGACTATGCCATTCACCATAAGTCTCACTAATCTTCTTCTTTGAAGATCTGCAATCCACAAAGCTGTGATCTATCTTGTCACAATTGAAGCATGTACCTTGATATCTGTTCTTGGCCACTTTAACTTGCAATCATTTAAACTTCGAATCACAATAATAAATGTGATCAAGCTGCCTCAAACATGAAAACATTAAGTTGGCAGAAGCACAAAATTTGATCCTTCAGAAGCAGTATTCAAAAATCGTCAGATGCAAAAATTCATCAGATGCAACTGCATTTGAACCTGTCAGATGCAACTGCTTCTGAACCCATCACATGCAGAAATTCATCAGATACAACTGCTTCTGAACCCATCAGATGCAGAAATTCTTCAGATGCAGAAATTCGTCATATGCAACTGCTTCTGAACCCATCAGATGTAGTCCTTCTGGACCCGTCAGATGCAGTCCTTCTAGACCCGTCAGGTGGAGTTCCTTCTGAACCTGTCAGATGGACCCTTCAGATGGAGTTTCTTCTGAGTCTCCTTCTAAGGCTTTCTTCTGACATTCCTTTTGAGCCTCCTTCAGAGGCTCCTTCTGAGCGTCCTTCTGACCTTCCTACTGACCTTCTTCTGACCTTCCTTCTGAGGAACACAATCCAAACGAAAATATGACAATATAAAAAATTGAATAAAAAGAATACCGAGGCATGTGTTCGACACAGTTTCCTTAAAACAGATTCGTCCCCTCCAATACGTGCTTTGAGATTTCGTGGACGTCTGTCTCCCAGGATAAAACGGTTGAACAACGATAAATGCTAGCACATCACTCCAACGCTTTCGGCGAATTTGAACAACACGAGAACACTATCGAAACAATGCAAATGCATAGAATCGGAAAAGAGGGAGAAAAGTTTTTCTTTTGAGATTGTAGTGTTTTCCTATCTCACTTCCTCTATCTCAAAACAGAATGGAAAACCACCTATTTATAGGCTAAGTGGGGCATTGCGGAAATAACGGCTAAATTAATTCTGCCGTTTAGAGCCGTTATGTAATTAATTCTGTAACCACAGAATTATAACAGCCGTTACTTAGTTAATACCATTGGTAATTAACTTAAGAACGGTTAACGGCTTGAGTTGGAAAAAATTAAAACAGCAGGCAAAAATGGGTTTGTCGCGAGGCCCACTTTTCGGTCCCGCATTCGCGTACGCAGGTCGTGCACTCGCGCCCAACTTTCAATTTGTCGGGCCTCCGTCGGGGTCCGGGATTTGCACCCCCCCTGCACGTGCGCGCGAGGCATAGTACTTGTTACAATAGTTACCACTCAAAAGGAGTGTAACCATATATAAAGCACTTCAAGGCCTTCTTCTTTTCCTATATGGGACTAGTGTTTTGTCACTTCCCACTTCCAACTCAATGAGTGTTCTTTGAGAAATAATTTCTCATTCACTCACCCATCAAAATACCTCATATTTTCCAACAAAATCCACCCATAAGTAGAGAGAAACGATATAGCAAATGACCTTATGGACTTATTATTAAAGTCGCGACCTCTTTATCCTCGACATACAGGTTATTGCAAGTCTCTTAGAAGAGTTTAAAAGAGATAGATAGAAAAAGAGAGACTCGAAGTAGTAGAAGAATAATCAACTCAGCAGTTGAAGGAGCAAGCGCATCTGTATTTGAAGGAGGGATCGAGCAGGGGTAGGCACCGTCCGCGGGGCTGCTGGGCGACGATCTGCTTCTGGTAGCACGCCTTTTAGCAATTATGGAGGTCGCAACTGTGCCGGTCCAGCACCTCTTGACATCTCTTCTGGCCATTTGCTTGGGGCACCATCAACATGCACGTCCCTGCAAACATTTGGTGAGGTGTTGGAAAAATATTAGATAACATCAAAAATAAGAATCACCAGAATTCTATTGGAAAAGACGAGAAAAAACAAGAGCAATTGTCTAAGGCGTGGAAGCACTGTCCTTAAGGATAATTCCGCCCAACGGAGCACAAAACTCGGTGCGTAAGGCTTCTGGCAGCTATCTTCTAAAGATACAACAGACCTTATTCTATATTCCATACTGAATTTTTGAAGGAACAGAAAGCACGTTATGTGTATAACCCAGCGAAAAAGAAAAACTAAAGAAGTGAAATTTCTCTCTTGTAATTTTTTGAGGCACACCTTTTTAGTTGTGATTTTTGAATTTATATTCAAACAAAAAGAGTCGTTAAGAAAATCATTACAAGGTCATTAGTAAATGGTTAGGAAACTATTCGTTAGAAAAACCGTTATATAACCGTTAGAAAACTATTATATAACCGTTAGAAAATCGACCGTTGAAAATATTATGGCTAATTATTGCTGTCATAATTTGTATTAAAATAATTTAAAAATAATATTTCAAAACTATTGAAATATCCAACAATCCTCCACATATTTCAAAATTTTTTGAAAAATCAAAAATAGGATAATGTTGGGTTATTGGAGCATAATGTATCGAAATTGGTGCTGCTTAGGCTATGAACTAGTCCTAGAAAAAAAAATGAAATATAATTCGCGAAATTATTGGTGAAGTATAAAACTTCTATGAACCAAGAAATCCTTCTTGTGAATTATGATTTTCACCAATCACGTTACACTCCCACAAAGTTCGTTGTTCAACGCAATTTTGCGCTAGTAGGCCATGCACGTGCTTGGTTTATTCATAAGTGCTCTAGAGATTTTCGCCATAAATTCTCATGGTAGTGGCCTCACTTGACACTTATATAGGGGCTTAAGTACACCTAGAGTGCCATAAGTTGTGTACGGCGATCAGTTTAGTGTCAAAACTTTCAAATAGATCAGTTTAGTGTCAAGTTTTTGCAACTTCTATCACTTCAGTGCTAACTTCGGAGGAAATCGTGCACTTCAGTGCCTTTCCGACCAAAATCCGGTCAAAGTCCGGTGAAATGAATTACGTGGATTATACAATTGTTTTTATTATCTTACGTGGAAAATTTTTAGAAGTGACTGTCATGGTGGAAATCCAACGTGGCTTGAACAAGAGCAGAAATGAAAAGCGACGTCGTTTGTGATCCTGTCCTCCAGCCACACCTTCGATCGCTCCTCCATCCAACAGTGGCTCGACTCCGGCCACCGCACCTGCCCTCATCACCAAGCTTCCCCTTGCCGACCACCCCTCTCTCATTCTCAGCCATGCTCTCCGCAACATCATTTCCAGTTTCACCCTCGCTTCCACCCACAGCTTCCGATCTCTCTCGTGCTTCCTCTCCTTGAAGAAGTCCTTCCGATCCCCAGGGCAATGGTTCTGGTGGCATAAATAATCAGACCACCCCTTTCGCATGGGCTTTCACAATCTCCAGAACCCTAATTCGATCAAGATCCCACGCACGACGCCAATTAATTTGCAGCCGTGAACTTTGGAGTATGATTAAAAGCCAGAATTAGTTTGCAGCCACTATCGTCTTCTTCCTTGAAAAGTCATCAGATGTGGGACCACCATTTCATGACATAGATGGCCAAAAATCTCGCTCTCCCTCCCTCTCTGTTTCATCATTTTCATCAGGGAGTCACCGACATTATACAGCTCTCTCTCTCTCTCTCTCTCTCTCTCTCTCTCTCTCTCTTTGGTGTTTTGTCTTTGGTTTGGGTTTGTGTGACTCTTTCTCTCCGTCTCGCGCAAACCCAGACTCATCGAGAAGCATGGCTTTCACCATTTTCTCGTTAAGCCTCTCTCCATACTCTCCATCTCTCTTGTTGACTGCTCATCAGTACAACCCCCACCACTCTCACGACTCTCCGCTGCAGAAGTAAAATGGATTTGAGGCTCAATTTGGGGGCGAAGGTCTGTGCCGATTCTGATTTGAGGCTCAATTTGGGGATTTAGGGTTTTTTTTTGGGGGGGGGGGATTGGCTTCAACGACGTCGTGTTGCTCTTTCAATCCTTGAGTCAGCCTCCGACGAGACACGTGTCCTTCTTTTTTCATGTAACTTGTCCACGTAGGCGCCACGTAGACTTTCCGGCGGCCACATATGCACTTAGCACTGAAGTGATCAAAGTTGCAAAAACTTAACACTAAACTGATCGATTTGAAAATTTTGGCACTAAACTGATCGATGTACACAACTTATGGCACTCCAGGTGTACTTAAGTCCTTATATAGGTGATTCCATTAAGTGCATTCTGCAGCTTAATACACAATCAATAATGGCTATAAAATTCATTAAGAGCTTAGCTCAACCTCTTTTTCCTTGCAGCTTGCACTATTCTCACCTTAGGAGGGACATAAATTTTTATAGTGCATTATAAGATCAACAAGTGACTTGTTATTACCCATATAAACCTAATTCATGAGATCGCCAATCACATAAGTTGGGTTACCATCACTATGTATTTTCTTGAACTGGGTTGTCCCATTCTCCTCGATGCATAGTCAGAGAATTGGCCAAATCCAATTTTGACTTCATATAATTAATGAACATAATTCCATTTTCAAGCAATTGCTTTATCACATCGTCTCAACTGAACTTGATGAGTTCTCCTTCGTTGCAAAGGCTAGTGTCCCTTGGCAATCATAGTGCCTATGACATGTAATGTGTCGATATCATTCACTTTCCCAAAAACTTGAGTAATCCTCGAATAAGCAAGATAAATATATTTTCTCCTCTCATTGAGATAAATATATTTTCTCCTTCTCCTACTAGAATATAGGAGGATAAAGCATTATTATTTCACATATATGCTTGGTAGTACTTAAGTCTACCACTCGTTTTCTTTCTCATTGGCCATAATATTGGCTTGGGAAATAATCACAACAGTTACATAATCATATTCATCTGCTTCAACCAAATTGAATTTTGATTTAGCATGATTGTCATTTTCCCCCATAATTTTGTTTGGTTGGATTCCAAACTTCAGTATCTCCACCAAGGTGAATACATATCAAATAGAAGATTTTGGTGAATACATATCAAATAGAAGATTTTGTCTCATTCGAATCTAAGTTCGAGATGGCATCATATTATCCTTCGATACAATAGAAAACCCACAACATAAAATTCCTTGACTATATCATAGCAAGGCATCCCAAGAGCTAGGAACATAAGCCTTTAGCCACGCCTCCATCTCATATTGTCAGACTAAGATATAATCTCGATAAATGAGGCATCCCTACCAACAGAAAATATCATTCGAAAGAGAAGCACCCATGGCTAGAGCCATATCATATACAAATATTCACCATGTCATAACTCGTAATATGACTTATATTGACATCATATCAAATAAATAGATGTGCATGTTCATGTTCATATTATAAAACAAAACAATGCCAACTGTATACGTTTTTCTCCAATTGCTTATACTATTTGTTTTTTCTAAACGAATCTAAAGAGAGGCTCTTAAAATTCGTTAAAGCTTATTCAAAAAGAAACAAATGAGAATTAATTCCGAAGCAGCGCCATAAAACGTCAATATTAAAGTCAGTTATACATCATCCAGCTTTTGATTGGCGCTATGGCCGTAACATCTGAGTTCACTCACTTATCAAACATAAAAGAAGGCTATAAACACCGAGTATTATTGGATCCCACCATGTCAAGAACCAGAACAAATTATCGAATCAACACATGTATCGACTTGAAAGTGTGTTAGGTTTTCCCACGTACCAATTCATTTGATTGAGTCTCTCGGCATTAGTAAAGCAACATTTTGCTAATACTAGTAAGTTGTTTCATTTCCACAAATCACTCGACACACATATATATACACACACATGCACGCACGCAAATCTGCAAAATCAAACTTAAGCAAGGTACTAAAAGTCATTCACACCCACTACAACAACGGCCTATACCTATATGTATCATTAACTGATCATGATTTCCTATGTTCGCCAAAAATCTAAAACAGACCAGTGAATTCATGAATAAAAAATAGAAAGTCATTGAGTGCCTCAATTTTCATTTCTAAATGTATGCATACACGAACAATCACGAACTTGAGAGAGATAGTCCAACTTCCTGTTAGAAAAAATAAATGTGAGTATTGAAGTCTCAAAGAATGATTTTACCTAATACTCAATGACCTCACATAAACGACCAAACCTCTTTTGTGATGCCTGGTAATGTCCCACGAATATGCGATATCTATCTTTCACCAACTTCGAGTCCTTGTTCAATTCCAATAACGGTGGTAACAACAGCAGTTCCAAGATGGAATCCATAAGGCAATTATCCTTAAAAGTGTTGGAAAAATATTAGATAACATCAGAAATAAGAATCACTAGAAATCTATTGGAAAAGACGAGAAAAACAAGAACAATTGTCTGAGACGTGCAAGCACTGTCCTCAAGGATAATTCCACCCCTCCGAGTACAAAACTCTGTGCATAAGGCCTTTAGCGGCTATCCTTCCAAGATACAACAAACCCTCTTCTACATGTCGCACTGAATATTAAAAGGAACACGAACAACGTTCCGTGTATAATCCAGCAAAAAAGAGAAACTAAAGAAGTGAAAATTCTCTCTTGTAATTTTTTTAGACACGCTTTTTTAGTTGTGATTTTTGAATTTATATTCAAACAAAAAGAGCTGTTAAGAAAACTGTTACAAGACCATTAGTAAACGGTTAGAAATCACGTTCGTTGAAAATCTGACCATTAGAAAATCGTTATATGACCGTTAGAAAATAGACCGTTGAAAATATTGATGGCTAATCATTGCTGTCATAATTTTTATTAAAATTATTTGAAAACAATATTTCAAAACTATTGAAATATCCAAGTACTTGAACTTCATCGTTTAATTGCAATTAACAGAAATGTCTCCAAATTTTGAAGTGTCGGGAATAAAAACCTGAGAGGAGGAGGGGACTAGTACGAGAATACGAGGAAAAGCGAGGGACTTCATCTGGGTGAGAATAAGACGTGTTCTTTGAAGGGCTACCTCGAGCAAACAAGAGAAACTCGAGTGTAGAGAGGAAGTTGCGATGATAGATATTCGAATTTCTGATGCTTGGGATGATTTTATAGGCTTTACGAGGGTTTCTAAATTATAATGCATAGGACATCAGATCCGGAGAAATATGGAGATTTAGGGAAGGTAACCTAATTCCTCAAAAAAAAATGTTTTTTTTTTTGGAATTTGGGATTCTCGTTTGATTATCTCCATTTATGGAGATAGATTTCCTTATTAGAGAAAAATGCAAGAGATGATATTGGTTATTTTCTAAGAGGGTTAGTGAATCGCAATGTGTGGAATATTAGATCAAGAGTAATATGGAGGTTTAAGGAAGGTAATACAATTCATTGCAAGTCAGGAAACGTGGAATGATCAAAATTGGTCTAATAGTGATTAGCTTGGATTATTTGTCAGATATTAACCAGCTTGGTTTAGGATATAGTTGTTGGCCCAAAAGCACAATGGCAACTATTAGAAATCAAAGCTGGAGCAACCAAGTAATATAGTAAAAATAAAAATCAATCAAACAAATGTGAGCAATACACTAAATCCAAAAACTAAGTGATTTATAATGGTTTGACTTTATATTGCATACTGAAGCGTATCTCTCATCTCACTTGTGATTTACAATAGCAAATTTAGGGAAATTTGTCAAAAAAATCCTAAATCTATTGCATTTTTATCAATTTAGTCCTAAACCTTTTGCATTTGTATCAATTTAATCCATCTGATCAACTTTGATAGGCCAATGCTGATGTGGATGCTGACATGGACGTCAAAACTGATGTAGATAAATTTTAGTAATATTTTAATATTTTTGTTGAATTATTTTTTATTTCTCTTTTTCTTTGTTTGTCTCTTTCTTTCTTTCACCTCTTCTTCGTCCAGATCTGGCCTATCTTACTGTAACACTAGCTTCCCGTGCAATACTCTTCTGATGGATAAATAAGATAAGGCATGATCAGAAGATAAAAACGCAGCCATAAACCTGCTTCTTCTTCTTCTGTTGGAAATATTGAAGATCCTGATTGATTGAGGATTGACAGAGTAAATTGACAGATACTAATTGAGCTGAATCCTTTTATTCTGAGAAGATACAGTCCTGTTTATACACTTTCCATTCCTTCTTCTTTTTTCTAGGATTATATATGAACAAGTGTACATGCCTTCTATACACAATATACAGAATATCCCTTCTTCATTTTCCTTCGTCTTGTGACATGGTATCAGAGCTTCTAGCCCTCCTGGCCTAGCTTCCGCATTTTTTTCTTTGTTCATTCTTCGATTGTCTTTCGGATCAACCTTGCTTTTTTTGTTGTTGCAAAAAGGGTTAACCAACCTGCAAAACAATTAGCACTCCGTGTAGAAATCATCCCTCACGTTCACCTTCTCAAGATACCATGGACACCAATAATGTTCCAGTAGAAAATCCGATTCAGACTCAGCCCCAAATATCAGAAAACTCACCACAGAATACGGATCCCACAACAGAAATTGGAATTCAGGCTCAGCCTCAGTGGCAATTCTTTCAGGTGCAACCCAATCAGGGGCAACCCATCTCGGGTC